>BSBM01000232.1:44077500-45277500 GCA_027924585.1 Larix kaempferi | reverse complement strand
CAAAAAACTTTTGCAACTTCTTCTTCTTCAGATTCAGTAATAGTCTTAACTTCTGTGACTAACTTTGGAGGAGTCTTGAAGGACCCACTAAAGAATTATTTATCTAGTGATCTTGGTTTGCTTTGCGCAACTATATTATTCTTCTTGACTGACGAACCACTCTTTTTCTTTTCATCATTGATTTCTTCTTCCAAAAAAGACATGAATAATACCTCTTTTGGATTTTCATCACAGTCACTTTCTTCAGACACATTGTTGTCTTTCTCAGTATACAAACTCTTCTTCTGTTTTGGAAAATTCTTTTCAAGTCTATGCTGAGTACGCAAAGTTCTTCGTTCATGAGATCTAGCTTCTTCCTCACTATCTTTGTCTCCATCTTCCCTGTAAGGACACTTAGGAGCAAAATTTCCTATTCCTCCACATTTGAAAGGAAACTTGTTTTTGTACTTACCTCGTCCTCTTTTCAACTTACAAATTTTGAATCCTCATCATCTGATTCATTGCAAGAGTCCTTTTCATGATCATTGTAGCTAGGGTTTTCACCCTATCTTGTGCAAGTAAGCACCTACTAAGGAGAGTGGACTCCTTAGTAACAGTTCAAAAACAGTAAAATAAACCTAAAGTCAATGACAGAAATAAGAAACTAAATCTAAGCATGGGCATGGGCATGGGCATTTATCAAATAAATTTGCAGTAAAAGACAGTAAACAGTAAACATTCATAGATTTTTCATGCAACACAAATATAAAAGAGAGTTATATCTTTTCATTAGATGAAAATGGAGTTTTTATATGAAGTTTTACCTCAATGGTGAGGTTGATGGAGCTTTTGCAGCCATAGGAACGAGATGCTCTAGTGCTCCAAGATCTCCTTCTCTTCTCCAAATACTAAGATGGTTGGCCAAAGGGGCACTCAAGTGGTGAAAGCTATAGCTCAAATGGATGGCTAGGGTTTCGGGAGTTATTTTGGCAGCGTAAGGGTAGATTGGATTGTGGATGAATAATAGGGGGCCTCCATCACCTTTTTATAGGTTTTTTGAGTGGTGGAGTATTGACCCATGGTATTTGGTACCACATGGTTTTGGTTATTGGTTTAGGGTTTCTTTCCTTATTTTTCCCTCTTTTTCCTTTTTTGAATTAATTTTTAATTTTATTCCCTTTTTATTTGATTTTTTGGGAAATTTGGGCCCTTTTGGAGGGTTTTTGGTATTTTTGGAGGAAATTTAATTATTTTGAGGAGAAAAAGATTGATTTTGGCCTTTTTGGTGACCATTTGAAGGTTTTTTTTGAGGTTTTGGAGGCTAAACGGTGGGAAAAGTGGACAAATGGGTCATGTGGCTAGGGAGATGAGCTAGTGAGCATTTTTTGGGTGTTAACAGATTGCCCCCTGATGTGTGAGGGCAGGAGCTCATCGTATGGCTGATAGAATTCATAGTTTCTTTGTCTTTTTCTTGGGGTGTGGAGGAGAGAAGAGACTGATTGGAGACCGGAACAACGGCCCCATACAAACTGCAAAAATTGAACATACATGGCCTCAAAATGAATGATGAATAATTGTTGATTTATGGACGAGGAGGGCATACCCATGCTCATATCAAGATATACAAAATAATAATAATGATGTCCAATGGGACCTAGATAATACATGGAGAACTGTTGTGTACATCATAATGGTCAAGAGGGGACACAAAAATGGGACATACTCATTGTCCTGCCATGACTGATCTGAAGCACTGATACACTGGAATGACAACAGTCGCTCTGAATGTGGTATCAGAAGGATTGATGAGCTGCTGGATCTGAAGGTGTCCAATAACTGGGTGGACTCAAGGACTAAGAGTCAGAATCTCAATGGTACACTGGACTGTATCTGAATGGGGTACTTGAGGAAGCATATGACTGGATGGCTTCCGAATATTGTCTCCAACGCAGCCTGAATATCCACGGGAATATATAACTGGGTGTTCCAAATTGACTCACCAACGTGCTAGAGTCGAGGGAGATCCGAGGTCTTCGACTAAAAACTGAAGGGAGCAATACCCTGTACGAATCTCAACGGTGTGATCAAGGTGTTGAAGTCGAGCACGTGAGAAACAACCATTGGGAGAGGCACTAAGGACTCCTCTCAAAATGGTCCGTAGGCATGCACCACTTATGGTGATGAGTCCAAGGCACAGGGACCTCTAGGTCTATCCTCTGGAATAGATTGCCTGGCGTCGACAGAGGGAGACCTGCAACTACCAAGGCAATGATGTTTCCTTGATATGAGCGTGAGGTGTACAACCAAAAGGTGATAGTACTGAAGGTGGGACTGACATACTTTGGGGGTGGGGAACAACTAAGGTTGCAGAGTGGGGGGGAATCAAACTTTCATTATGGTCACTTTGAATTCCTATTCATGCCTTTTGGGTTGACTAATGCACCTGCTACATTCCAATATTGCATGAACAAAACCTTCAACAAGCAACTATGTAAGTTTGTGTTAGTATTTTTTAATGATATTTTTATTTATAGCAAGACATGGGATGAACATTTGCATCATTTGGAGACTGTCCTAACGATTTTGGTTGAACAATCATTGTATACAAAGTTGTCCAAATGTGAGTTTGGGATGATTGAGATGTTGTATCTTGGTCATGTGATTGGAAAAGATGGATTTAAGGTTAATATGGAGAAAATATGAACCATCCTTGATTAGCCAACTCCAAAAAATGTGACAGAGCTAAGGGGATATATTGGGATTTGCACACACTACAAGAGGTTTGTCAAAGGCTTCTCACAGTTGACATCCCCTTTGATTGATCTCACGAAGAAGGGAGCCTTTGGTTGCACAAAGGAGGCTAAAAATTCTTTCAACAGGATGAAGGAAGTGATGAGTAGTTGTCCAGTCCTTGCCTTGCCAACTTTTACTTAGTCATTTGTGCTTGAGTGTGATGCCTCCATAGAAGGCATTGGAGCTTTCCTAATGAAAAATCATCACCATATTTCCTTTGAGAGCAGAAATTTGCAGCCACATGAGCACTGCTACTCTATTTATCAAAAATAGATGTTTTCCATTATGCATGTATTGGCCAAATTTTGACAATACTTAATGGGAAACAAGTCTGTGGTCAAAACATATCACAATAGTTTGAAGCATTTTCTGACGAAAGGAGCTGAATGACAGGGAAAAAAAGTGGGTAAGCAAGGCACAAGCCTATGATTTCGACATAAATTACATGAATGGAAAAAAAAATGTTGTTGCAGATGCTCTTTCTCGAAAACCATCCATCTCTTTGATGGAAATTTCAGCAGATTAGAAAGCTCGACTATTGGTAGAATACTCAAAAAACAAGTTTTCTTGTGATTTGTTGGATTGGTTGGTACAGGATGACCAGTACAAAGTCATAAATGAGGTCATCTACTATAAATATAGAATTTATTTGGTCCCTGAATCAACCTTCATGAAGAAGCATATTACGGAAGCAACTCATGATTCATCACTAGTAGGCCATCCTGGATACCTAAAGACATATAGAAAAATAAGAGAGAGGTTCACTTGGAAGGGTCTGAAAAATGATGTCTTGAGGTATGTGAGGGAATGTAGCACATGTGAGAAAAATAAAGTAGAGATCACACATCCTGTTGGTCTACTACAACCTCTACCCATTCCAGAACAAAAGTGGGAAATCATCTTAATGGACTTCATCACCGGTTTTCCCAAGGTACAAGGTAGAGATTGTATATATGTAGTAGCGGATAGACTCACTAAATTTGCTCATTTATTTTCTATTCCATCTAATTATATTGCTGCATAAGTGGCTAAATTGTTCTTTAGAGAAGTTTCCAGATTGCATGGATTGCCAAAAAAAATTGTTAGTGATAGAGATCACAAGTTTATAGGATCTTTTTGGCAAGAACTGTTCAAATTGGTTGGGACATATTTGAATTTTAGTACTAGTTACCACCCCCAAAGTGATGGACAAATAGAAATATTCAACCAGTGGCAAGAAGGATATTTGAGTAATTATGTGATAGGGAAGCAAAAATCTTGGATTAAATGGCTACATTTGGGTGAGTTCTGCTACAATACAACTTACCACATGTCAATTGGAATGTCTCCATTTAAAGCATTGTATGGTTATGGAGCTCCTACTTTTGTTGACCAAGTTTTTGGAGACCGAAGAGTACCTAAAGCTAGATATTGGATTTAGGAACCCAAGACACATTGAAGGCACTCTACTTACAAACAACTCAAAATCAACAAAATTTATATGCATATAGGAGTAGGATAGAGCGCAGTTTCCAGGTGGATGATTTTGTGTACTTGAGGTTGCATCCATACAAGAAGTTACCACTGAAGGGAAAGGAGGCTGAAAAATCAAAGCCGCGGTTCTATGTCCCTTATAGAATTGCGAGGATATTTGGGGAAGTAGCATATGAGTTGGAGCTTCCAGAAGGAAGTAAGATACATAATGTGTTCCATGTTTCATGTCTCAAGAAAGAAGTGGGCCAACAAGTGAAAGTATCCACATAACTTCCTCCATTAAATGATGAAGGACAACTGATTTTGGTTCTGAAAATATTTTTGCAGGTAAAAGAAAGAAGGTTGAGAAATGAACCATTCGAGAGTACCTTGTTCAGTGGAAAGATCTACCAAGCAAAGATGCTACATGGGAAGGTGAACAGGTATTGCAACACCCGGGTTTGCAATTGCTTGAGAACAAGCAAACTTGGGCATGGAGGAATGTAATGTTCCCTCCATGATGGCACATGGGACATTCCACTAACCTATCTAATTCCCATAGGTTCAAGTGGAATTCAAATCGACTAGGGAATTAATTTTCCTATAGTCATTATGTAAATTCAAATGTAAATCAAGAAGGGGTGATGTGGTTCATAAATTTGCAATAATAATGGCAATAAATTCGTAAATGAGGTGTAAATTGTCTAATAAACCAAGGAGGGTGCATATGAGGATGAATGGGGCCCTTAGGAGGTGTAACTCCCATCCAAGGTGGAAGGAATTCCATCATGAGGGCATCTCATGAGTTGTAACCCCCAGGGCTAAAAATAGCCAAAGAAGGGCACACTATGGGAAGAGTAACTCCCAAGGAATCTCATGAAGAGGCATCAGGCTAAAAATATCCAAGGAGGGCGCATTAGTGAAGTGTAGCCCCCAAAGGAATCTATGACATCTTATGACAGATTCTATGATAAGTTATGACATCCTATGACAAGCTATGACAACTCCAGGTCCTCAATTTAGCCAAGGAGGGTGCATGAGGGGAGAGTGGGCCTACAAGTCTGTTGTAACTCCCCCAAATCAAGGAAGAGAGTCCTAAATTTGAATTACCAAAGGTGGATAAGGTCCTATTTGGTCCAAATAAATTTAGAAGGGAATTGATGTGTCATGAATAATGATTCTTTCCAATAATTTGATTTTTATTAGTATTTTTATTAGAGAATTCTAGAATGAGTGGGGGAAGGCCTCAATGAATTTTATAAAAGGATGAAGGCACATGATGGAATTGATTTTTATCATTTCTCAATTCGAATTGGAGAGCTATTGAGATTCTCAAGCTTGGGAGGTGTGCCCCTTGCCATTGTAACTAATTTCGGTGATGAAAGATTTCACCCTAGCTAGCATGAGAAGAGGAATCACCCTGGTTTCTCTACTAAAATTCAACTAAATGAGAGCATGTCCATGTTATTCTGTTGGTTTAATTTCATGCAGGAGTGTTTGAGTCTTAGTTTGTAGCAATGAATATTATTGGTGTTTTTCTGGTGGTAAATTGTGTGTGGAGATCTTTGGTTGCGGAGGGAGCACCAATGAGTGAGAATATATTATGGAGGTTGCTCCCATGGTTGTATTTATTTTGTATCTGGTGGAGGATTCTCTATAGGATTCATATCTGAGATTTGGGGTCGAAATCCTGCTTGTGGAGGGCGCAACAATGAAGCATATTTTCTCAATTGGAGCAACATCTCTCTCTTTTTCTCTATTGGGTTTTGGACAGCCATATTTCCCTTATCTGTAATAGATTTCTTTGAATTTTGGAGCTTCTATAGCATCCATAGATGTAATCTATGTTGATATCCATTCCATAATAAAATTACACAGTATTTTCCCATTATTTGGTTCAATATTTTTACACTAATTGTTCAATGTTAATATATGTAAAAATGGGTTACACATTCATGAATAATTTTCTGTAAAAATTTCATAGCAACCTCCTGAAGTCTATTAATGATCAGTTTGGGTGATTTTGGGAGTGTTAGGTTCATTCTGAAATGTTTTGGGAAAAATTCGAACAAGTTTGATAGTGTTTGGAAAAGCTCGAACCTAGGGGTTTTTTTTTGTCAAAATTTTAAATTAGTTTCCTCTTTGTGGTCATAGTTGAGTTAAATATTCCAAATTTTTAATTGGGGATATTACATTGTGAGTGTGCCCCCCAAATACGGTTTCAATATTGAGGAAAGGTGGTATGTTGCAGATGCTTTTGCGAACCTGAAGTGCCCTACTATCGACGCATGTCCATGGCGGTTTGGATTCGGGCTCATGCATTTTAATTAATGCCTAAGGACTTTATCGGACCTAAGCATTTTCCAACCGTTGATCTCATCCTTCACTTGATCTATGTCGTCGATTGTTTGCTACTTTAATAATTTCTTCTCGCGTGATGTTCCATGGGACTTCTCCTTTGATCATCACATTTGGTCTCCTATGATTTTATTCAGATGCGGCTTCAACTTTCCAGCTCCTTCAATACTATGCCTGTAAGGTTCCTCAATCACTATCCCTCGGTCCGGAAGCTAATTATTTGCACCAAGTTGAAATTTAATCACCATCGGGGTCCATTCACACCAAGTTTTCTCTGCGGACTCATTCCTCATGACTTTCATCTTGGTTTCTTGGCTAGGGTCAATATTGGTACCAACAACTGAGATGATTCTATCACTAAATTTTTAATTCTAGTTATGTTGGTATTTTTGTGTCAGTGTTTTATTGGTTGTTTGAATAAGTTATAATGTTATTTCATTTAGTCTGTGGTAACTTTTCCTTTTTAAACTTTGATTCATGCAATTTTCTTTTGTTGTAACTTCATTACTTTTATGAAATTAAGGTTAACCTACCAAGATAATTCTAGAATACCATTTACTGTAGCAATGTAGTTAGTCGAATGAACATGTTAGTGTTGGGTTAGTTTTTTTAATTACAAGGCATTTATTTTGATAGAATGATTGTGTGACTCATTGAATTAAGTCTATGAAACCAAGTATTGTAGTGATGCATTCAATTGAATTTGGTCATTCAAATTAGGAAGTATCTTCACATCAATTAGTTTTTATAATTGTTGCATAAATTTTCATTAACATTAGAGTAAAAATGTAATCAAAGAATATCTCCCAAAAAAAATAGCTAGTAATTAACGGCCTAGCAATTAAGAGCCTATAATTGCACATACAACGTAGGTGTTTTCAAAATATTGTGTTCCTTGGTTGATAATTGAAGTAGGCTTCAACCTATCTTAGGCCATAAATCCCAAGCATTACTAGATACCTTCAATACCGATGCTATGATTTGGATCTGCATCATCCCTTACATTGTAGCTTAGGTCCATACTACATTCATCCAATAATGGCCTTACAATAATGTCCTATCTTTTCATTTCCCCATGATCCTCGATAGCTAATTGACTCTAAAGGAATGGTGCATTCCCTATCTCTTCATAAGCACAACCCTTCCCCCACTAGCTGGACATGAATCCTTTCAATGTCCATACAAGTGGAATTGAGAGCATCTAAATGAAACCTTAAAGTAGGCCATGGTTTGTAAATATGTCAATATTCCAGACATAATTACACTGTTTCTAGAAGACCTTCATTTAAGTTCATTTTTGCACATACTTGAGCAACCATTGTCATGTGACCTAATAGATTTCTTCCATCAATATCCTTGAATTTTCCTCGGTATCTTCTTATGGATTTAATCATTTATTCATTCCATGCCTCCAAGGGAAGTGTTGAAATTCCATCTGCGTTGGTTGGATAGTTTCACTCCCTTATCTGGGGTGAAATTAGGTGACCTAGGATTCAACATCTAGAAAAACATACCCCAAAACCACTATCAACTTATTATTCTACCGATATCTATTACATTTTTTAAGGAAAAAAGATAGCCAATCAAGAGCTAGGATTGAAAAGCCTAGAGAGTAACCTATGATTAAGATCTATATCTTATATGTATCCAAAATTTGAAATAATCTTCATTGAGGACCATTTTGATTATGTCTTTATTAAACTTAACACACATATTTTTCCTTGATCTCTTCATAGGTATCTTAGGGTTACTATCTCTCCCGGCCTTAACATCCTCGATTTCCTTTCTATCTATATTATCCTAGGCCTATTACCACATCCTTTAGCTTCTTGTGCATAAGAAAAATATGCCTAGTTAGGGTTTGGATAAGAAAAATATTTTTCCAAAGGGAGAATATGGTCAGAGTCTCATGGTGAAAGATTTTGATTTTTCTTGATTCCTCGGGGGACTACCTCCAACTTTATTGCATGAGTCCCTTAAGTCATCACCCATTGCCTCATTAATATCTCAATCCAATTTATCAATATTGGAATTCTTAGCATTCAATTTTCCACATATAGACCCTCCTTTTGTAGTTTAAATTATTGTTTGATCCCATGCGACCCAAAAAATGAATTTCCCTGTAGTGTTTTGCGCTAGGGATTGGCTTTGCTAATTTTGAGTCACGTCAAGACATTTGAACCTTGGAGAAATATACCCTATATAGATTGAAATCAATGGTGGAACCCTTGTTGATCCTTAGCCTTTATTAATCCCTTATTTGTTCCTTTATTAAGAAATTCCTTTCATGCAAAGAAAAAGAAAAAAAACTCCCTCTAGTGAGTGGGTCTGGAAAGTAGTCCAATCACTCACTAGCATCTCTTCCATTTCAACTCCAATTCAAGTAGAGGGTCAAGGATTATGGAATAAGGTTAAAGTTTCCATGAAGCTTATTATGTATATAAAACAACATATACATATACACAAACACACACACACACTAAGGGGACTTAGGACTTTAATGTATTATTAAAAGGTGCATTTGTAAAGACGCAACTTTACTTCAATGGTCATCAAAAGACATATAAATACAAGGCCATTATTGCCACTTGAATTTCGCAATGTTATGGAATTTCATTGTTCATTATGGAAAGACATCATCAACATACATCATGTAGTTGACAAAGCTTCATTTTCATAAAAAAATCAACATGTGGAATACAATTGATTTAATTTTGTCAACCTATGTGGGTTCATACAAAGGGAGCTCATGTGACAACTCACAAAAAATACTTTGAAACCCGCACGACTAGGCATACATGTAGACTCATAAATTCTGTGGCGCATTTAAATCTCCCCAATTGCATTTTGAGCACCAAAGAGGTTTGAATTGGATTCTACCAGATACTCAAGGGCATTTCGAATAGCCTCATTTTTGTACTTAGAAACCACTTCATGGAGAAGAGGATTCACATCTTAAACCAGTCCTTTGAAGACCCCCAAATTGGCTATAAAATAAATCCATGGGTATGCATTCCATAACAAAAAATTAGACAAAGGTTATGCTGCAAGAATATGCTTGCAGGGCATCTCTTCCATCCACATTCTTACCATCCATTGGCATCTCAAGCTCCCTTGACCTTTTCCTCAAGAAATAAGTGCTTTCCTTCACCATTCCAAGTTAGTTAGAGATAAATAGAGAGAATTCAAAAGACCCTCCCAAAGGGAGTGTTGGTTGCATCTTGGAAGAAACATTACTCAAGGTGATACTACTGCATTCAAAGCTTTTTCATTGGGAAGTAAACATTTAATTGAAGCTCATCTCTTTATTTTGTTTTCATATCATTTTTGCAAGTTTAATCTTAGAATTAACTCTTGTATGTGTTGTTATTTATTTCATAGCTTTAATATTATACTATTTGTCAATACTAATCCATTCATATATTATTCCCTTGGTTACAACTTGCGAAGAAAGGAGATTTAACTCACTATAACTATTTTTTCATATTATATATATATCCAATTAAAATTTAAAATCAGATTAACCTTTTATTATATTTGATATTAAAGCTAAAATATTTAACCAATTCAAAGTGCACAATCTGTAACACTTTTAAACACAATAAAAATATATATATATAAAAATATAAAAAATTAGTACAACAACTAACAAGGAATTTTCACATAATAATAAACGATAGTGTCCACCCAAAAAGAGAAGAAGAAAGTCATAAAGGGATTGAGAAAAATTAGGATGCTTGTATCTCCAATGAAGAAAGTAACAATGAAAAGGTTGAAGTCAATCAAATTATTATCATTGATGTGTAAGGGAGAAATAAAAAGTCATAAAGGGATTGAGAAAAATTAGGATGCTTGTATTTCCAATGAAGAAAGTAACATTGAAAAGGTTGAAGTCAATCAAATTATTATCATTGAGGTGTACGGAGAAATAAATCATGCGTGTTTCTTAGATTATGATATCCATAATTCTCATACATTAATGTTAAGTTTTTTTTTTTTCAATCTAAGGATGCCAGTTTTACTATTATTTCCCCGGAATTAAGGGTGACCCAATGTTGTTCAGCCATAGCCCCACACCTTTAATGTTGTTCAGCCATAGCCCCACACCTTTAATGTTAAGTATTTACTAATATGTCAACATTAAAACTATGTGTCAACATTAAAACTATGGCTATTAATATAAAAAAAAAATTATAACTTTTTCATTAAATATTCACTAGAGAAGTTGAGCTCTCCAACCTAATACAATTTAAGGTTCGAAATTGGGGTATGATTAGTGTAGTTTTCATAAGTGTCATCACTAGTTACCATGGCAGTTTCATCAATAAGTGATGGTAATTAACAAGCTTTATATTCAAATTGGCATATAGAAATGAAATTTCTCATAGTAATGAGAAAATAAAAATTGTTAAAATTTATGTTATTAAAAAATTTTAATAAGAAATTTAGCTATGCACCTATAATGTTGTGCATTAAGCTTTATGTTAGGGATTCTGTCATGTATAAAGTGAACATACTTTGTATTTAATTTTAATTTTGAGGTCTAATTCTAATTCGAGGGATTTATGAGTTATTGTGGTAAACTATGACACTCAAGAAAATGGTAATGGATAATTACCCGTTTCTTTATGTATTTATGTCTAATTTTAGGAATTCAAGATTTATTGTGGAAAATTATAGCATTTAAGAAGAAGATGATAATAAACAGCTATGAAGTTCTCTATATATTAAAATATCAAATTAATCAATTATAATAAAATTAACCAATTTAGAATATCTAATTAATTAAATTAGAGTATCTCTTTAATTATTATTTTTATTGTCATATACATACATTGTATTAATTAAGTTATTTTTCAATGCATGTTTCTTTTATAAGTCTATATGGGTATGACAAGGCAGTATCTAAAGGATCGAAGAGGATGTAATAAGATAAAGTCTTCTTCTTTTTTCTTATAAGATTTATTAGCAAATTGTCACGTATTTTCGTCGAGGGGTCAATAACTCAATTGATAGGGAGGTATGTTTCACACTCTCCCCTCATGTGCTCAAATCCCCAATGAGACATGGGCCAATTGTTATAAGGCTAGAAGCATAGTTACCCCCCTTGAGTGGGACCCTCATTTGGGTGTGACTTTAGACATCTACTAGGTATTGCCGTGTAGGCTGCTAGCACTAACCTGGAATTTATAGTGGCAGCCATCCGTTTTTGAACATAGGTCTCACCCAAGTAATCCCGACCAATTATCGGTTCCCCTAGATCTTAAAAAATATATTTGTCACACATTGGGAATTTAAAATTTGTTTAGTAAGATAGAAAGTAGTTTATAAAGATTTAGATATGAAAATTCAATTAGTTAATTATTTATGTAACTAAAATATTAATACATAAAAAAATATATGTTTCCAAATTATATATTAAATAGACAACCATGAGAAAAGTAATTTTCCATATTTGCATATTAAGATAAAAATGGGCACTGATTTGAGAAGTTGTAAATAAAATGCAAAATCAATACAACCATGAGAAAAGTAATTTTCCATATCTGCATATTAAGATAAAAATGGGCATTGACTTGAGAAGTTATAAATAAAATGCAAAATCAATAGCTAGGAATGAAGGATCAAACCTAAAGATAATGGAAATCAATATGGTTGCCATGGTTATCCGTTATAAGGACATGCAAATCGAACTTTAGTTTGTCACAAATTTTACAAAGACATTCAATTTAAATACTAATATTCAAGAATCTCTATGAACAAAATGGCATTGCTTGGCCCCATCTCTTCCCATAAGACATCATAATGCCCACACAAAAAAGCCTTAAAAACCCCTTGTCCCTTTCAAAAAGGACCACTCAAAGACTACATTGGAGAGCATGTGATAGGAAGACTTCAATCATGAATTCTTAGTGGAAATAGAACAAAGACCATTTTTCCCCATCCTATGTTCCTTCCTTGAATTGCTTCGTTATTCACATTCCCCATTAAGGGGGCAAGCATGTCCCAATAGAATTAACAATTACTTATAGAAAATACATTGCCAATGTCTAATATGTAATGGTAAATTTTGAAATTACCACATCAAGAAAGACAAAATACACTTTAGGGTTTGGGGATAAACTTGTCAAAAATAGTAGCTTTGACCAAAATGTGCAATACGCTACACCCAAATCAATTTTGATACGATAAGAATAGAGAAAAAAAGGAAAAATATCCCATCTTAACCAAACATTAATTTCTTCAAATATGAATCCTTTAACTACTCTTTCAAAGACCCTCCCTTATAATAAAAACTAAAACCAATTTCAACAATAAGTAAATAGTTCAAATCTTCCAAACTAACACCAATTTCAACAACAAATCAATTTTTCAAATCTTTCAAAACATCCCAATTATGATATAAAACTGTAAATGACTCATTAAATCAATTACAATTTCTTTGATAACTAAAAAGTTAATCTTACCAATAATCATATACTTATATGATATAAAACTGTAAATGACTCATTAAATCAATTACAATTTCTTTTATAACTAAAAGGTTGATCTTACCAATAATCATATACTTATCTCATAGATTAATCTATACATATATCAAAGTAACATACCTAAAATCTATAATAATAATAATAATAATAATAAACTAAATTAAAACATTACAAACTAAAATAATCGACTATTCAAATCCTATTCCTAAATCTTATTACATTATAAACCCCCCAAAAAATTATCATCGCCATCCAAATCATGTATACAATATTCAATAAAAAACCTAATCCTAAATCTTATAACATTATAAGCCTAAGAAGATTTTCTCGTCGCCATCCAAATCCTATCTACAATATTTTATCGAAACCTAAACTAGAAATTGCACCTTGGGGTGCAATAAAAGAAAGTCGTATTAAAGGGGAAGGTGGGAGATGAAGAAAGTGGAAGCAAAATAGACTGTTAGAAGGAGAACCACAAAATAAAAGCGAAAACGTGAGAGTTGATACAATATATTCAAAACATTAGAGTATTCAAATTATTGGCAATAACATTATTGGCATTGTGCATGTGGAAATATTCGTGTGGTCTGCCATTATTGGACTCTCTAGCATTGTGCAAACTCCAAAGAGTCCAAATGGAATTGAAATAATGAGGGAGATTAGTGGGGTTGTAGTAAGAACCCAGGATCAAGTGGTAGGAAGATACACTGTCAGACATTTTTTCAGTCCAAACCCACACTAGAAATAAACCAAGCTAAAAGTTTGGGTAAAGCGGATTCGGTACTTGGAGAAAGTGAAAGGAGAAATCTGACAAAACCAACAAAAATACGGCATGTATCTTTAGGGTGAGTCGTGTCTCCTAGTCTGAAGAGAATCAAATGTAGCAGGTAAGGGTAGGTTGAATGCATTGAAAGAGAGGGTGTACGTAAGTGTGAGATCTGTCAAATTCCAGTAAAATAACGAGCAATATTTCAGACACTACTTGTAGGAAAAATAGGAGAGGGCATTGTGTGTGTTGCATACATAGTTTTCGTATTCTTTGGTTTTGTTTATTTGATTAGCAACAAAAATAAGATCACTCCTCGATATAGTCAGCTCCACGGTTTTATGCACGTAATACCTATTCATAATTAAAAATAAGGACATTCCACTATTACATATTATTTAATTATTGTAAGGAGCTTGGAAACATAATCTGATTTAACAATGTAAACGAAGTTTGAAGAAATTATAAGAAACAAATTATTTAGTAATAAGCGTAATCATTTCACAATAAATTATTATTTGAAATGTAAGTGAATATGATATTTTTAATCAAATGAATGTATGTAAGTGACTATGACATTTTTCTTCTTATTCATATGAATATGGAATGGATTTGTCTATCTTATTATAATGGTAAAAGAAACTGATTGAAATTTGCAAAAAGGATATCAGGTAATTGTTAAAAAGGATTTGGAAAATAGATTCCAAATCATTGGTCTTCAGCACTCCAATTAAAGGAGTTGGCTTGATATTCCATTTCCCAAATTGTTTAAATAGTTGTTATTATAAGATTATATTTATTTAGTATCCTAAATATTATACAATTAAAACTATTTATATACAATTAAAAAATTTAATATATAATTATTGTGTAGTCCTTCCGTAAAAGTGAAGTGATAAAAATGAACAACTCCTTCAATAAATGTTAAGAGCTAAAAATGAATATGACTACATCGTTATGGTAGTATCATTCAATTATAGATAATTGTGAACTATTTTCCTTCCCTTCTGCGCATTCACAGATATAGTTCAAGTTTGAATGGATATAAGCCCGACCAATTTGATCAATGCACCTTCACTACAAGATCATTCTTCCATGGCACTTACCATAATCAAAGATCATATCAATATTGCCACTTTGGGATGGAAGTTGACAAAGTGCGGTAGGTACACATGTTGCCCAAGGTATCTGTTCCAATCGCTACATGATTTAAATCATTACAGTCAATTGTGTTGCTTCAAATTTATATAAATAAGAATCAACCCAACTGTGAATAGTTGTATGATCGTCTGCTTCTTTTTGTTTTGTTTTCCATATACATAGGGCAGTTGGTCCACTACTCCCACATAGAACACTGTAATCTAGATTTGGGACATTTAGAGACACTGTAATTTGGGACATATGGAGACATCAAGATTTTCCAACTACTTTAAATTCTCAACACCTTCCACCTCTTCCAACTCACAACACCCTTTGACACTTAGATGTTGAAGCTATGTAGACTACAATAATCCCCTTATGCTCTTCAACTTCATGCATTCCTTTACCAACAACTACTTCAAATATATGAATGTTGCCATACTTGGAAGATATTCTAACTCACTGCACCTACTAACATTTATCCATGCAAGCTTTGTCTCATTCTCCAACCCCCTTATTCTCTTCATCTTTATGCATCCCTTTGCCGAAAACCGCTTCAAAGATACCAATGTTGCCATGCTGGGAAGCTCTTATAACTCAATACACCCACTAACATCTATCCATCGAAGATTTATTTCCTGCTCCAACCCCCTGTATCATATTTAGCTTCACGCATCCTTTTGCCAACAATGCTTTCAAAGATACCACAGTTTCTATACTAAGAAACTCTTCTAACTCATTGCACCCACTAACATCTAACCCATAAAGCTTTGTTTCCTGGTCCAACCTATGTATTATCTTCAACTTCAATCATCCCCGTTCCCACAACTTCCCCAAAGATACCAATGTTTCCATACTTGGAAACTCTTCTAACTTGGTGCACCCACTAACATTCAACCATTGAAGCTTTGTTGCCTGCTCCAACCCCCATATTCTCCTCACCTTTACGCATCCTTCTGCCAACAACACCTCCAAATATACCAATGTTTCCATACTTGGTAGCTCTTCTAACTCTGAGCACCAACAAACATCTATCCGCTGAAGCTTTGCCGCCTTCTCCAACCCCTAAATTCTCTTCAACTTCATGCATCCCTTTGCCAACAATTGCTTCAAGGATACCAATGTCGCCATACTTGGAAGATCTTCTAAATCAGTGTACATACTAACATCTATCCCTTCAATATTTTTCGCCCGCTCCAGCCCCCTTATGCTCTTCATCGTTATGCATTTCTCTACCAACAACGTCTCCAAAGATACAAATGCTTCCATACCTGGAAGCTCTTCTAACTCAGTGCACCCACTACTATCTAACCAATAAATCTTTGTCACCTGCTCCAACCCCCGTATGCTCTTCAACTTCACACATTGTTTTGCCCTCAACATATCCAAATATACCAATGTTTCTGTACTTGGTATCTCTTCTAACCTAGTGCACCCACTAACATTCAATCGTTGAAGCTTTGTCTCCTTCTCCAACCCTTGTATGTTCTTCAACTTCATGCATTCCTCTACCGACAAGAGCTCCAAAGATACCAATGTTTCCATACTTGGCAGCTCTTCTAACTCGAAACACCAACAAACATTTATCTATTGAAGCTTTATTGCGCTGAGAGGCGCTGTATAGCCCAGTATGAGGGAGATCTTGTAACATGTGAGTGTTTGTCTAGTAAAAAAATAATACAAAGTAAACAAAAAAGAATAATACAAAGTAAAAAGTAAGAAATACTATGTCGGTCATAGACAAAAAAGAATAATACAAAGTAAAAAGTAAATATGAGACTTAAACTAGAGACTTTAGAGCTTAGGATTAGGTGATAAATATTATGTCAGTCATAAACAAAAAAGAATAATTCAAAGTAAAAAGTAAATATGAGACTTAAACTAGAGACTTTACTTTTTACTTTTAATACAAAGTAAAAAGTAAATATGAGATTTTAGAGTGTTTGTGGAGTAACAAAATAATACAAAGTAAACAAAAAAGAATAATACAAAGTAAAAAGTAATAAATATTATGTTGGACATAAACAAAAAAGAATAATACAAAGTAAGAAGTAAATATGAGACTTAAACTAGAGACTTTAGAGCTTAGGATTAGGTGGCTCAGGTATTGCACTCAACGAGCTATTCAAGGAGAGGTTTGCACCTCGAGAGGTTTGATCCCTCTCAGCGCTTGATAGAACCTAGGATTTGGATCTATGTTGGTTGCCTTCTCCAACCCACATATGCTCTTTAACTTCACACATTGCTCTACCCTCAACATCTCCAAAGATACCAATGTTCCTAGACTTGGCACCTCTTCTAACTCAATGCACCCACTAACATTCAACCATTGAAGCTTTGTCTCCTGCTCCAACCTTCGCATGCTCTTCAGCTTCACGCATCCCTATGCTAACAATGCCTCCAAAGATACAAATGTTTCCATACTTGGAAGCTCTTCTAACTCAGTGCACCCACTAACATTCAACCATTGAAGCTTTGTCATTTGCTCCAACCCCTGAATGCTCTTCAGCTTCATGCATCTCTCTAGCAATAACGCCTCCAAAGATACCAATGTTTCCATACTTGGAAGCTCTTCTAACTCAATGTTCCTAATAACATCTATCAATTGAAGCTTTGTAGCCTTCTCCAACCCCCGTATACTCTTTAGATTCACGCATCCCTCTGCCAACAATACCTCCAAAGATACCAATGTTTCCATACTTTGCAGCTGTTTTAACTCAATGTACCCACTAGCGTCTAACCGATGAAGCTTTTTCAACTGGGCCAAACCCTGTAAGATCTTCAACTGATGACATCCATCTACCCACAACTCCTCCAAGCATACAGGAAACTACAAAGGTTCCTGCAAAATGTTCACGTGTTTTAACTATGAGAAAGATATTTATATAATTAGCTCGAGACATCTTGCTGATATTAATGGCCACTTAACACACACGTTTACATAGCGAATTTCAATTTACATGTTATTCTTGTTGCCACAGTGTGTCTAATGTGTTGCCGGACACTCAAAGAACCCTTAACTTATTCATTGGAATCCAGGAAGGCAGGGAAGAGTATGGACACTCTTTCCAGCATAGTAATATGAGATCTTTAGATTACATATAGCATTACTTTCGCTTTACTTGTATTTTCAAGCATATAATCTGACTGTCCTACAAGCCCATAGTTGTGTGTCTCACACTCCCTTGTCCGAGCTTGAACATAAAACATTCATCTACATTGTTCTTCAAGCATACTCGGAATAGATTTTGATATTTAGTAAGGGATTTATAAGAAGCCGAATGGTTTGCAGAAGTATAGAATCATAGTGCCACCGGAATGTGTTGATCAGATCCCAACAACACGCAAGCAAGAAAAGTAGTAGGGATTCCTCTTCCATGCAGTACATAGGCATTCATACGAGGATTTGGGGATCGTAGGTGTCTGAAATAAGCACAACTCGTCAACATCAAAAGATGAGGATATGGATGGGCTCATATTCCACTGCAAAGGTCGCTACCAAAGCCTACGATGCGGCTCTCCTCTATTTGAATGGATCCTCTCCCACCTTGAATCTCCCAGAATCTACCATCGTTATCCATCCTCCTTAGAGATTCCAGCCTATGTTGATGTCTACAAGGTCTATATAGAAAGTTGCAGTCGTTGTTGCTTATGGATCTCCTAGTGTTGCTATTGATCTTGAAGGCTCCAATGGCGTTGACGGTGATGCTCAAGACCTTCAAGATTCTTTAGACTCCAATGTCAAAATAGAGGTTGGTACTACAACAATGCCAACGTTTAAATGCACTGGTGGGTTGCAATAGCTAAATCAGAGCAGGTGCAGTGGTAACCAAACGGTGGGGAAACGATGAGGAAGAGGAAGTCACATAAAACGATAGGCTCGATAGCAAGCTACCTGAAATGGAGACATCCGATGAGGAAAAGAAAATATGGCACAGCAGAACGAAGTTTGGATAGCATGTTACCTAAAACCGTGTCATCGTACATGAATGAATTAAGGGTACATATTAGTTCCATCGTTGGACACTTTGATCAAACGATGGAAACAAACTTAAAGCAAAATTTCGGATAGTCTTTCCCACTTGTAGAATGTCTTACAACGTAATTATTATTGTTAAAATTCATTCACTAGGTGAGTATACTAGCAACAACCACATTTTTAAATGTGGTTGATATTCGCCGATCGGCATATATCAACCATGACCACACATTTAAAAGTGGTTGATATTCGTCGATCGACGAATATCAACCACATTTAAAAATGTGGTTGTTGCTAGTAGAGAGCCGACCCGGCAAAGAAATAACGAAATTAAAATGAAAGTAAATAAAGTAAAATAAAGAAATACAAATAGAATAAAGAAATACAAATAAACTAAATTTAATTTAATTTAATTAATTAATTAATTAAATGAATAAAGTAAAATAAAGAAATAAAATTAAAGTAAAAAAAAATTAATATAAGGTAAAAAAAATTTAAAAAAATAGTAAAATATATTAAATAAATGTAAAAAAATTAAAGATAAGTAAAATAATTGATATTAGAGGTAAATTAAGAGTAAAATGATTAATTGATATTAAAGAAAAGTAAATTAAGAGTAAAATAATTAATTGATATTTGAGGTAAATTAAGAGTAAAATGATTAATTGATATTAAAGAAAAGTAAATTAAGAGTAAAATAATTAATTGATATTTGATCAAATAAATAATTGATATTATTATTAATATTTATTAATAATAATATATTTATTTAAATGACAATAATTTATTTATAGTTAATAAATAAATTTAAATATTTGTAATAAATAGAAAATACCTATTTAAATATTAAATATTAAATAAATTAAATAAGAAATAGATTAGTAATTAAGATATATATTAAAATTATATAAAAATATATATTGGCCATTACTCACTATGATTGGAAATGTTTGACATGGTTTACTATGGTTGACCATGGTTGACTATGGTTTCCCATGGTAATAGTTTATTATGGTTGACCATGGGAGACCATGGACAGCCATGGTTGTCTATTACTGTTAACCACATGTCGACCATGTGATTGTTAAAATATATGTTAATATTATATAAAATTATTTATCGGCCATTATTGACCATGGTTGACCATGTTTGAAAATGTTTGGCATGGTTCACTATGGTTGACCATCGTTGACAATGGTTTCCCATCATTGACCATGGAGTTAACCATGGGTGGCCATAATGACCATAGCCATAGTTAACCATGGATTGACCATGTGGTTGACCATGGTTGGCTATTACTGTCAACCACATGGTGACCATGTGGTTGTTAAGATATATGTTAATATTATATAAAAATATTTATTGGCCATTACCCACCATGGTTGACCATGTTTGGAAATGTTTGGCATGGTTTACTATGGTTGACCATGGTTTCCTATGGTTGACTATGGTTGCCCATGGTTGACCATGTTCAACCATAGTCAAGCATGGGAAACCATAGTCAGCATGTTTGGAAATGTTTGACATGGTTTACTATGATTTACTATAGTCAAGCATGTTTAACCACGGTCAAGCAAAGTCAACCATTGTCAACGATAGTCAACCATCGTCAACTAAAGTGTTGACCGTAGTTGACCATGGTTAATAACGATAATGTTATTAATTTTAACAATCGTAGTTGGTTATTATTATTATCAAGCCATATCAACGATTCAACCATATCAACCATGGTCAACAATATGGTTAACTTTGGTTGGGGATGGTTAACTATGGTTGAACGTGGCTGATTTGGGTTGATCGTGGTTGACTTTGGTTGACCATGGTTGACTATGGTCGACATTGGGTCACCATGTCTCACAATGGTTGACCATAGTTGGTTGTTGTTGTTGATGTTGTTGTTATTATTGTTGTTATTGTTGTTGTTATTATTATTATTGTTAACCAACCATGGTCGAACAAGGTCAACCATGGTCAGCCATATGGTTGACTTTGGTTCATGATGGTTGACTATCTTTTACCATGGTTGACTTTAGTCAACCATGGTTTCCTATGGTCTACCATGGTAGATTTTGTTTAACCATAGTCAACCATGCTTACCTCTGGGTGACTTTAAATGATCATGGTTGACTATGGTTACCTTTGGTGGCCATGGTTGACCATGGATGACTATGGTTAGCTTTAGTTGGCCATGGTTGACCATGATTGACCATGTTCGATTGTGGGTGACTTTGGTTGGTATGGTTGACTACGGTTGACTATTATGGACTTTGTTTAACTTTGGTTGACTTTGGTTGGCCATAATCGATTATGGTTGACTTTGGTTGACCATTGTTGACTATTGTGGGCTTTGTTTAAATATGTTTGACTTGGACTGATTAATCGACTATGGTTGACTATAATTGCCCATGGTTGACTATTGTGGGCTTTGTTTAAATATGGTTGACTTGGACTGATTAATTGACTATGGTTGACTATAATTGCCCATGGTTGGCTAAGGGTGACGTTATTTTGACCATAACCAACCATGGTTAATCATAGTCGACCACTAATAATAATTATTATTTATTATTACTATTACCAAGAAACCATCATTAACCATGGGAAACCATAGTCAACGATGTTCAACCATATGGTTGACTTTGTTTGACGAGAGTTTACCATGGTTGACTTTGTTGAACCATGGTTGACGATGGTTGACTTTGGTTGACTATGGTCGATCATGGTTAACTTTGGTTGACCATTGTTGAATATGGTTGACCATGGTTGGCTATTGTTGACCATGGTCAACCATAGTTAATAGAAAACTATGGTTTATAATAATATTAATATTATTTTTAACAATCGTAGTCAATTATTGTTATTATTATTATTATTAACCAACCATGCTCAACCATATGGTTGACTTTGGTTAAGTAACTATGGTTGAGTTGGGTTGACCAAGGTTGATTACAATTGAGTTTAGTTGACCATGCTTGAGTATTATTGACCATTGATAACTTTGGGTTATCTTGGTTGACCATGGTTGACTATGGTTGGCATTGGTGACCATGGTTGATTTTGGATGACCATGGTTGGTTATTGTTATTATTATTATTATTATTATTAACCAACTATAGTCAACCACTGTAAACCATAGTGAACCATGGTCAACTATATGACTTTCGTTAACGATGGTTGACTATAGGTGACCATGGCTGATTATAGTCTACCATGGTTGACTTTGGCTTACCATGCTCAACCATGGTTGACTATGGTTAACCATGGCTGATTATAGTCTACCATGGTTGACTTTGGCTTACCATGCTCAACCATGGTTGACTATGGTTAACCATGGTTGGATATGGCTGACCATGAATGGTTATGGTCAGCTTTGATTGGCCATGGTTGACCATGGTTCACTATGGTTAGCTTTAGTTGGCCATGGAGATTATGGTTAACCATGGTTGACTATGGTTGTCTTTGGTTAAATGGTAGACTTTGGTTTACGGTGGTCAACTGTGGTTGACTAATTCATTATGGTTGAATATGGATGACTTTGGTTGACCATATTTAAAGATGGTTGACTTTGTTTGAGTGTGGTTGCCTAATTCAATTTGGTTAACTATGGTTGACTATGATTGACCATAGTTGAATGTGTATGGTTGACTATGGTTAAATTTGGTTGACTATGGTTTATTATGGCTTAGAATGGTTGACTATGTTTGACTTTGGGCTCACTATGGTTGAATTCTGTTAACCATGGTTGAATTTCTTACTTTGGTCGACTTTTGGTTGACTATGGTTGACCATGGCTATCTTTTGCTTGACTTTGTTTTACTATGGTTGTCTTTGTTAACTTTTGGTTGATTTTGTTTGACTTTTGGTTGAACATGGTTAACTTTTGCTTGACTTTGTTTTACCATGGTTGTCTTTGTTAACTTTTGGTTGACTTTGTTTGACTTTTGGTTGACCATGGTTGAACATGTTTAACTTTGGTTGGATTTGGTTGATTATGTATAATTTGGTTGAATATGGTTACCATGGTTGACTTTGGTTGACCAGGGTTGAGTTTTTTACTTCGACTGACATTTGGCTGACATTAATTCACTATGCATACCTTAGGTTTACCATGGTTAACTTTGGTTGACCATGGTTAATTTTTTCTTGAATTTGGTTGACTATGATTTCCTATGGTTGATCGCGGCTGACAATGGTTGAGCATTGTTGACTTTGGTTGACATGGTTGTTTATGGTTGACCATGGTTAGCTATGATGGACCATGGTTGACTATGGTTGACCATTGTTGGAGATGGTGATTTTGGTTGACTTTTGATTTGTCATGGTTGACTTTGGTTCACCATGGTTGAAGTTAGTTGACCATGGTTAACAAAGGTTGACTATGTTTAACCATGGTTGTCTTTAGTTGACTATGGTTGACCATTATTGTGTATGGTTGACAATGGTTAACTACAATTAACTTTGGTTGGAAATGGTTGAACATGGTTTACTATAGTTAGCTTTAGTTGTACATGGTTTCCCATGGTTGACTATGGTTAACAATGGTTGACTATGGTTGACTTTGGTTGACTATGTTTAATGACAATTAACCATGGTTAACTAATTCACTATGATCGATTATGGTTGGCCATGGTTGACCATGGTCGAATTTGGTTAACCATTGTTGACTATTGTTGACCTAGTTTGGTCAAATGTGATTCATGATTTTGGTTGAATATGGATGAATATCGATGATTTTGGTTGAATATGGTTGACTTAGGTTGACCATGGTTAACTATAGCTGACTTTGTTTGATTGCAGTTGACTAATTCAGTTTGGGAAACTGTGGTTGACGATGGTTGACTATGATTGACCATGTTTGACTATGTATGGTTGATCACGGTTAAATTTGGTTGACTTTAGTTTACCATGGTTGGGCATGGTTGTGTATGGTTGAATTTTTGTTAAACATGGTTGACTTTGGTTAACCATGGTCTAAGTTTTCACTTTGGTTAACCATGGTCTACTTTTTTACTTTGGTCGACTTTTGGTTGTCTATTGTTGACCATGGTTTTCTATGGTTGTCACCCTTGGATTGAAGTCAAACTTGCTTAAAATTCATCTCTCGATTGAAGTCAATGATGGATTGAAGGAAATATTTTGTTCAAGGAAACCTTGTTAAAAAGTGAACTATGGATTGAAGTAAACCATGGAATGAAGTGAACCATGGATTGTGAACCATGGATTGAAGGCAATAATGGTTTGAAGGCAGTATTTTGTTGAAGTCAACCTTTCCTAAAAGTCAACTATGAAATGAAATGAACCATGGATTAAAGCGAACCTTGGATTGAAGGAAACCTTGCTTAAAAGTCAACCATGTCCATGGATGTCCATGTTTGTCTATCGTTGAGCATGTTTGCCAATGGTACTCTATGGTTGAATTTGAGTGACTATGTTTCGCCATGGTTGAAGATGCTTGACTAAAGTGTATAATGTTTAAGTTTCTCATGTTTAACCATGGTTGACTTATATATTTCAAGATGGAAGAATTTTGATGTTGTTGAATATGGTTGTTGTTTACCATGACTGGAGATGGTTGACGTTTGATGATTGTGTTTTGATGGTTGTTATTTTTAATGATGTTGATAATAAATTTATTTTAGATTAATATTATCAATGTTGGTAAAATTAGTAAATAGTGTTTTTAATGTTGATATTATTAATTTTATTAATAGGGTTACTAATAGTATTGTATTAAGTTTAACAATGTCAATATTAAAGTTTCATTAAGATGCTTAGAATAGCAATGATGTGGCACATTATACAAATAATATTCCTCATTTTCTATTTTCATTAAGATGTAATTTTAATGAAGGTGTAAAAATCAAGTTTCAATATTATAACAATTGTGAAAATGAAGAATAATATATTTATAAAATTATGTTATGGTTTAGGTTGATATTAATGTTTCCTAATACTAATGTTAATATCGATATTAATGTTTCTTAATATTAATATTAATATTAATGTTATCCATTTATTAATTGTATTGTTATTGTTAATGTTATTAATTGCAATATTAATATTTACAATCTATTAATATTGTTAATCTTATTACATTAATAATGTTAAGGTTATATTAATATTTCTTAACAAATAATAAAATAAAATTCTATGTTTCATTATGGATGACTTTAATAATCTTTTAATGAACCTTGGTTAACTTTAATAATCCTTAGATGTGTTTTATAATTGATTACTATGGTTGAACTTATTTTAACATGGTCACATTTATTGACTATAGTTATGTATGGATGACTAAGTTTGATTAGCCCATTTAAATGATGTCAAATTAAAAATTCTTTAAAATGTTTATTTTTATTGAAGCATTTTATTTTATTTTATTTTATAAACCATTGTTGAATTATTTTATATAAACCATGGTAGACTTCAATCCAAAGATGACTTCAATGTAAGGTTTATTTCAATCCATAATTGGCTTGAATCCAATATTGACTTGAACTTAACATTTCAAACTTAGTATTAATATTAGTATTATTGTTAATACTAATGCAAAATTTAATATTATTAATATTATTAATGTTAATAATGTTAATAATAATGTCAATAATGTTTATACTAATGTAATTTTTTTTTATTATTATTATTATTATTATTATTATTAATGTCACTAATGTTATAATCGCAACTTAAAAATAAAAAATATAAAAAATAAAATCATAATTGACTAATTCTAATTTCTTTAATTGTTCACTTCTTCTTCATGCTCTTCATGCTTTCTAACCCAATGTAATTCCCTTTGCCGATGCCAATTTTTTTAAGTGAGACATCATAGTTAACGCCCATACTTTTTTTTTCCAATGAAAAATACAACTTACTATTAATAATGCGAAATAGTAAATGTTCCACATGTCATGAAATTAAACAGTCTCAATGTTCAGCATAAGTAGCATATGAAAATTACATCCCCCGGGCACAGGTTATACATGTCCCATAAAAACATAAAATATCAAGTGTCATATCCGTCATAATGATCATAGGTAACAACATAAACTCAGTGCAAATATAACTGCACAAAGACGAGTCCACCACCAGTCACAAAGGGGCACATCCCAAGTGCCACAAACCATCGAAATAACACATCAAAAACTGTCATCAGTGCAGGAGCAAATGACCAATAGATATATAACCCATAATGGAAATAGTGCCGCAAAAAAAAAAGTCCGGATCAACAAGATGTTGATGAAGATACCCTATAAACCTGCATAAAAGTATGTCAAGGAAAATAATATATAAACCGCCACCATAAACATAAACCACCAAAATATGATAACCGCGCCAAAAAGTCAAGACCAATGCATGTCAATAGTGCCACAAGAAAAAAAGAGGTCCCCATGCCACTCCTCCCATTGAATAACCATCGGAGATGATAAGGCCACCTTAGAGAGCAGATCAGCCTCCAAGTTAACCTCACGGAATATATGACTGAAGTGAGTATGATAAAATCCTGGATAAGCTCCCTTATCGACACCAACCAAAAATTGAGAAGCAATACCTTGAGTGAAGAATTACCCAAGGCCCAGGAAATGATAGATAAGGAGTCTCCAAAAATCACAAGAGACGTAATCTGCCTGGATCGAGCAAAAAACAGGAGAAGCCAAAGAGCACACAACTCACTACGTGTGTTGGATCCAGGCCCGAGATTAATCCATATACGATAATAACAATCCGTAGACAGATGAAGCATTGCACCAGCACCACACACACACCCGGACAACCAGCCGCAGCCCCATCAAAGAAACCACATGGATATACAAAGACCGGAGGGGTCAAACGACGTCCAGGATTCACCTGGTAATCGTTTGGACGATCCCCAACATTAGCAGATAGGTTTATATATTCCTTAAAGGCATCCATGATACTTCCATCGAGCCACTCCAAATGTGGACACTTACCATAAAAAATAAGGGCGTTACGAGCCTTCCATACCTCCCATAGAATAAAACAAGGCAGCTCCATCTTAGAGGAGGAATTTTGATTCCAGAATCCAAGACAGTCAATAAGTGTAGTGGAGGGCCATAAAACCTGTAAACCAGAAGAGCTAGCAATGATTCCCCAAAGATCTTGAATAAAAGAGCAAGTGGCGAAAAGGTGATCCACAGATTCATCACGAAGGCGACATAAAGGGCACTATACAGGGCCCTTGAACCCACGCCGATGCAAATTATCCCAAGTGAGTATGATGTTGTTCAAGGCAAGCCAGATGAAACATTTTATTTTAAGGGGGAGAGTAAGTTCCCAAATCTTATGGTGCCACCAACTATGCTCACGTTGAAAATCAGCAAATAAGGAATCATACGCAAGCTTTGCAGACACAGTCATGAGCCACATGCCATGACCAGACCAGCCGATCAGGAGACTCGGAGAGGTGGATATTAGAAAGACACAAAGAGCTAATATAAGCAGTCCATTCCTTTCCCAGATTACCATAGAGACCCAACTGAGATGCAGAAATCCATTTAGTACCATCCCCACAATTCCAACAAACAGCATGTGCCAGAGAAGAAAAACCCCTCATCCGAAGAAAAGTCAGCAATGTAGGTGACAATTGGACAGATGAGGATCCCCCCAGGATAGGATCCATACCGAGTCTAACCTCTCGTCCATTACCGGGCACCCAGGAAAGCCAATTTGCAATGGTCTTGAAAGATCCCAAGAGACCATTCTAGATGTTTGAGACCCCAATTGACGAGGGTTGCCCCAATTTGAACCAATCCACCAGCCGAGAGTGTTTAAGGTACTTTTCCCGAACGATCTTACCCCAAACAAAATCCAAAAATAATGCCCTCCAAAGGCTCTTGGCATGTAGAGCATCCACAAAAAAGTCCATATGTTTAATATCCCACCCCCCCAAGTCCCAGGGACGAGCTAGAGTGGTCCATTTGATCAAGTGATATTTTCCAGAGTCCACCCCCCTTGACCATAAGAAATTGAAAAACTTCATGCGGATAAGTCGGATGATAGTCTTTGGTATTTTATTGAGTGAGAACCAATAGACCCCCAAATTCTACAAAACCGCTTTGGCCAGCGTGAGTCGACCACCCAAAGACAAATAACACATACACCAATGGCCGATTCTTAAGTCGAAGCGCCTTAATAGCCAGGACCAGTCATTTAACACATATTTCGATGGCTTGACAAAGTATCCCAAATATTTGGTACCTTCCGCCAAGTCTTTGAAAACAAGAGGAAGAAACAAGCCAATCGACTGTACTACATCAGGATCCACAGAGTATTTTAAGAAATGTGATTTGCACAGGCTAATAACCATACCGGATACCGAATAGAAAAAATCCAGAATTTTTTTATATTGACTCCATTCAGCAAGTGTGATCCGGATTTATATGGGAACGAAACAAAAGATAGCATACACAGAATCATATACAGAGATATATTGCAAATAACACAGTGATACAGTAAACACATATTCTATTAAATAGCGGAAATAGAACAGACTGTAAAATACAATAGCTAGAATGGTGGTAGCTATCTCTGAGAAGAGATGTGGCCGCTATGCTCATTCGTGCCAAGATGAATACAAAGAGAGGCCGAAAGGGCCTATTTATCATAAGCATGAGGGAAAGAATCCCAATCATCCAAAAACCTAACCCTAGAAGATGAACCGTCATAAAGTTTGCGGCCCCAAGGTGGTTAGTTGAACAGTCAACTTCCCGGGGTCATAACTTTTGCATACGATCTCCGTTTAGGGCGCTTGGTAGCCCGTTGGAAAGGTCTATCCGAGATTTACAACTTTCGACTGGGCCCAAATGCATGTCGGAGGCAACCATTTAGTCCCTCGAATCGCCAAAAAATGTCGTTTAGGGCCTCAAAATGGCTCTGGAAGTTCAGGACCCGAAAAACTGCTAAAAATAGTAAATTACCAAAGTTGCCAGAACACTGTTTTGAGCCAGTTGGAAGAGGTGGGCTGCCACCGATATCCACCTGGATCAATCCTCCCTCCTTAGGAAGCAATGGTCTCCATTGCTTTAAATCCCTTATCATATGTCGAGCTGTGTGTCGAATTGAGCTCTTGGTGTGACATTTGCTGGAGTGGAAAGGTTGCCTTACTTTGACATCTTCAGAGGGTTGTAATTGTTGTTGATGGATGCGTTGGAGCTGTTCAACAGTTTTGGTTGTTGTGGCATCCTTGGTATGCACCGGTGTGGATGGTTTCTTTTTGGAGGAGCACCTTGAATGCGTGGCCTTGCACTGTAGAGGTACCCGAATAGGCGATGCTGCACTAACTTTGTGTTTTTCTTGTTGCTGCTGAGTAGAAGGATAATCTGCAGAGGTTGTGGATGTCTCCGCGATCTGATGTTCACCTTCAGTGGCAATTGCGAATAGGGAAAATTTCCCAGTGTGGGATATTATCTTCCTTCCCTGTTCGTTTGGGGTAGGTGCAACTATCTCTGGTATCCGATAGAGTTGTCCTCCCAAAGTGACAATGACACTGCGAGGTCGTGATTCATATACAGCATGACGCTTCCACATATATGGTTGTCCTAAAAGAACATCACATACTTCAAGTGGGGCCACATCACACAATACCTCATCTTTGAAGGGCTTGATGCCATATGGTAGGCGACATTGGTGACTGACACGGATCCTTCGTCCTTGGCTTAGCCATCCAATGGTGTATGGTTATGGGTGTGGCGTTATTGGTAGCTCCAATCTCTTGATGACTTCTTCTAAGATCAGGTTCTTCTGGCTGCTGCTGTCCACAACAAAGTGCAGGGGAATTCCCTTCACCCACATCTGTGAGTGGAAAAGGCGCTCCTCTGCCTCCGAATCTTCAGGCTCCTCTAGCTGAATCTATGTGGTGGCAACAACGGCACTGGGTTCTGCATCAATGATCTGCTTCCCTTTTCGCGCGGCTGTGAAATTAGGTTCCGAGTCAGAATCAGAACTGGGATCTGATTCTGAAGCTTTGATCTCAGCCACCAATGACTGTTTTGAGCGACAATCATCAGTGTTGTGCCAGGGGATTTTGTGGAACTCGCACCACTTCTCGGTGTCCTTCTTTGTTTTTTCTTTACCCTTCTTCGCCTGTGGTTGGGACTGGTTGTCCTTTTCCTGCCCCGTGTTCTACGAGCCAGAGTTTCCCTTGCCCTGCTTCTGCGCAGGTCCGAAGTCACGCTTGTTCTTTTGCTGAAATTTTTGCTCAATTTTGACAGCATATCGATAGGCAGATCCGAGTGAAGAGATTTCCAGGAAATCCATCTCTGTCCGGATGTACCGGTGTAGGCCACTGCGATATTTCAGTACTAGGTGCCTCTCGGAGTCCTTGATACCTAGCTTTGTGCGCAAGGTATGAAATTTGTTGGTGTACTCCGACGCCGTTTGGTCCCTCTCTTGATGCAGAATGGTCCATTTTGTGTACTGGTCATCATAGTTTCCAACAGGGTAGTATTGTTCCTTGACGGCATCTATAAAAGAGGCCCAAGTGGGATTGGAATATTCAAACAATCCAGACTCGTCTGATGAGTTTTGCTCACAATAAGTTTCCCACCAATTTTTGACATGGGGGACGGCCTTAAGGAGTGCAAAGATGATCTTTTCCCTGTCGAAAAATTGGTGGACAGAGAAATACCCTTCTAGTAGATTCAACCATTTATCTCGAGCATCGGCATCGATTTGGCCTTCAAATAAAGGGATATCAAAATTAACTTGTACCTTGAAGGGAGTCGTATCTCCGAAATGGCTGCTCGTTGAGGGTGCGTTTGCCATTGTTGGCATGCGTTGAAGGATTTGGGCGAAATTATCCATCATCTCGTTCCTCTGTCGCACGAGGGCTTCCTCGAGCAACAACTTGAAAGGATCTACTGCTCCGTCGTCTCTCTTTTCTTCCGCCATGGGAGGCCGTTTGGGGCGGCGAGAGTGGTCTTCCCCAAGTGAAACTAGTTCGAGACCCAACTCTCTGTATCCTGACCTCGTCGGGGACATGTACCGAGAAACAATCAAAGAGCAAACCGCTCTGATACCACTGATCCGGATTTATATGGGAACGAAACAAAAGATAGCATACACAGAATCATATACAGAGATATATTGCAGATAACACAGTGATACAGTAAACACATATTCTATTAAATAGCGGAAATAGAACAGACTGTAAAATACAATAGCTAGAATGGTGGTAGCTATCTATGAGAAGAGATGTGGCCGCTATGCTCATTCGTGCCAAGATGAATACAAAGAGAGGCCGAAAGGGCCTATTTATCATAAGCATGAGGGAAAGAATCCCAATCATCCAAAAACCTAACCCTAGAAGATGAACCGTCATAAAGTTTGCGGCCCCAAGGTGGTTAGTTGAACAGTCAACTTCCCGGGGTCATAAATTTTGCATACGATCTCCGTTTAGGGCGCTCGGTAGCCCGTTGGAAAGGTCTATCCGAGATTTACAACTTTTGACTGGGCCCAAATGTATGTCAGAGGCAACCATTTGGTCCCCCGAATCGCCAAAAAATGTCGTTTAGGGCCTCAAAATGGCTCTGGAAGTTCAGGACCCGAAAAACTGCTAAAAATAGTAAATTACCAAAGTTGCCAAAACACTATTTTGAGCCAGTTGGAAGAGGTGGGCTGCCACCGATATCCACCTGGATCAAAGTGTGCCCAAACCAAAAAGCAAGACGTCGTCCACAAAAAGTGAGTGAGTAAGAGCAATATCAGAAGTAACTTTGATACCCACAATGGAGCCCTCACCTTTTGCCTTGTGAATAGTGAGGCTCAAACCTTCAATGATTAGCAGGAACAAGAGAGGTGAAAGAGGACAACCCTGACGAAGCCCCCGGGATGCCTTAAAATAATCCGACGGATTACCATTAATGAGTACAGCAAAATTTACAGTCGAGACACATGCCATGATCCATTTCATCACCTTCTAGGGAAGGCCAATTTGTATCAATATTCATCTGAGCAAATTCCAGTTAACACGATCATAAGCCTTCACCAGATCCAATTGCAGGATAAGTGCCTCCTTATTCTTTTTTTTTATACCGTGAAAGGCCTCCTAGGCCACCCCTACCGCATCCAAAATTTGCCGGCCATCCAAAAAACCATACTGTTCCATAGATATGTGACGAGAGAGAAATGGCCTGATACGGACAGCAATAATCTTAGAGATAATCTTGTATACCAAATTGCATAAAGAAATAGGCCGAAACTTATTATAGTCTTCTGGATGAGAGGTTTTAGGAATAAGAGTCAAGTAGGTAGAATTAAGGGCTCCAGAAACAAGTCCCAAATGTCGAGATTCGTCCACAGCATCCCGGAGGTCTGCTCCCATAATATCAAAAAAATAAAGGAACAATTCCATTGTCCACCCATCAGGACCAGGAGATTTTTCCTTTGCAAAGCCCCGTAGAATGTTCTCGATTTCCACCAGGGTTACAACCTCAAAAATGTTATCCCCCTCCTCCACATTGAACATTCTAGGGTATTCTTTGATAATCTTGAATTGTTCAGCCAAAGTGGTATTTTTAGGGTCACAAAAATAATTTTGGAAATGCTGAGTAGCCTCGGTCATTAGGGAAGAATCCCCACAAATCCGTCGACCATCATGATCATTTAGATCCCAAATATTGTTCTAAATTCTACGAGCATCTGTAGCACGGTGGAAAAACTTGGAGTTTGAATCACCAGCACTGAGCCAAAGAGCACGGCTTTTTAAATGCCACGATTCCTCATGCACAAGAAGGATTTTTAATTTCCAACCCTCCAGATCGGATAGGTTGGCTCTATCGATTGGGGAGAGACCAGCAGTCAATGATATTTCCATAAGATTACTAATCTCATTCTCTAACTGAACGAGGTCCGTAGCCATCTCCAGCTTCTTATTTCTTTCCCAGAGAATAGTAAAATATTTCAAAGATTTTAATTTCACCGCCAACCAATCCATCGCAGAACGTTCACCAGAGGTATCAATCTGAGTCCAGTGATCTCTCACCCCCGAAGAATATTCCGCATCCTTTAACCAGGTAGAGTTGAATTTAAAGGGATAAGTATGATAGGATATCTCAGTATCAAATTGTAGAATAATAGGTAGATGATCACTGATATGTATTTGCTGAATCCATGTTCTGTAGTTATGAAAACAATTTAATAAAGGTTCTGAAATTAGAAACCGGTCGATACGTTTGGATATCATTTGACCATCCTTCCTACCATTAGTCCATGTAGGAGCAAGCGGATGAGGAGCCACATCAATCATATGAAATTTAGCGAAAAGATCCTTGAAATAAGATCCCAGGGGGTCCCTTCTTGCAGAATGTCCCCAAATTTCCTAGGCCCCCCAAGAAAAGTTCATATCACCTGCAAGAACCAAATTTTCCAGATCCAGTAAGTGCCCAGAGCACGCAAGGTCTCAAAATGCCTCCCTGTCGACATAGGGACCATAGCAGTTAACAATATTCATGACTTTGTCAGAGCTCCGAATGGAACCAGATAGCAGAATGCCCAAAGAGATATTATAAGGGGATAGACGCAAAACCCCCGTGTTCCAGGCAACTAATAGGCCGTCGGACAAACCAACAGCATCCACCGCACACACCATCCAACTTGACTTGATTTTATTGAAGAAAGAATGAGCCTTCTCACCAGTTACCATGGTTTCTTGAAGAAAAACAAAATCAGGATTGATAATATGAAGGACACGCCTGAGGGCCAATTGTTTGGGCAAGCCCCCCACACCCCTGATATTAAGAGAGAAAAAAATCATTAGCGACCCCTAGCTAGGGATTTAATTCCTCTAAGAGCCCTGGTATCAGGAGAAATGGGGGAAACCGGTAAAGTGCAGGCAACATCCACCCCCACAGGAGTCGCCTTCTTATTTTTCCGGGCACTACGAGTCTTCATAGGTGAGAAATCCGGGGCCAAACCCCCCATACAGCACCCTTTGAAACAACATTAAGGCCCATAGTTGAGGGAATCTGTGAGCTCTCCCCCCCGGCTCCGGAGCCAAAGACCGATTATTTGATGGCTCACCCACCGAATCATTATCCAGGGTCGTCTCAACCACAGCACGGTTTCTGAAGAAAACCGGTATAGGAGTCCTCTTGACCATTTCAGAGTAAGAGGGAATGTGTAATACAGGATCATGAGATGCCTTGGTAAGGTTCATGGAATCAACAGGTTCCATTGACACAACCCCTCCAATTCCCCCAAGCGCATGGTCCAAAGGTGGGATTTCCGAATCGGAGGATAGTATAATAGTTGGTGCAAGGGATGTTAAGGCGATTGGTGAGAGAGCCACCACAGGGGAGGAGTCCAATGATAAATCCGGCGTAGATGCCACAGTGGGGTTTGCATCATTCGAAATGGGAAGGTATTTTCAGAGTGAATCCATGAGTCCCCCAAAGAGTCCGAAGCACTAGACAGCAAGGGTAATACACGATGGCGCCCCATATAATTTCCATTATTGCCATTTTCCAAATCTAAAGCATTAATAAACAGAATATCCAAATCATTCAACGAATGGAATAAGTTCGGGTCGTTTTGTTCCAACTTACGGAAAAGAGCCGAATCCAGAGCCGAGGGAAGAGAAACCCGATTGGAGAAACCGTCGATCCCACCAGAAGCATCCCTTTCCTTATCGCTGCCATCGTCAGAGGACCAAAAAGGATCTGACCCATCAGGACGACTAGAAGACGAAGCCCCCTTGCACTGCCTCCATAAATGGCCGACTTGTTTGCAATATGAGCACCGAAAAGGTATCCCCCAATAGTCAATAATCTGAGCCAACTTGCGCCCACGCCAGTCAATATGAAGGACATCAATGAGCCCCAAAGAGATATCCACCTCCACCAGCATCCTCCCAATGCGACGGTCAAAACCACACAAATGTTCATCCTCAACATGGAGAAATCTCCCAAGACTGTTGCCGATAGCTTCGAAAGTCCCACGATTCCAAAGAGCAAGGGGAAGGCTGGGCAGCAGCACCCAAAGATGACGCAAACGAACAGCGGCCGAATCAGGATCGAAATTCGTCTGCCACTTTTGAAGCATTAAGCTACCAACACCGTAAAGCCAAAGACTCTTAAGAATGGTAGAGCAATGTGATTCCTGTTCGAATTTGAACCCATACCATCCACGAGCCATCGCAAAAACCTGAGAGGTATATCCACAAATGGGGGTCCATTCCTTTTTTATCCAACCCACAATATCCTTTTGGTTCATAGCATAGTATGAAAACTTCCCCACCAGGGCCGTGACATCGTATTCCACCAGTTCTTCAAGTCCAATATCCCTGCGCATAGTCAGCGATGCGTGGTAGTTAACGCCTATACTTATCATGCGACAATATTATTTCTTTTTGAAATACTTATAAAACATGAGCGATGATTAAATACTTTCGTAATCCTCATGACCAACGGCAATTACGAATATAATGTCCACCATGAGAGTGTAACATCAATTAAGAATATATATCAATATTGGAGTAACTCGAGTTAGTGTGATTTTTTTTTCATAAAAACTACTACTTTAGCCCTTGTAGCTACTTCGGTTCGTTGCTAGTGAATATCTCGACACTTATATAAGGAGATCGACATAATAGTGTAACCATAAAAGGAAGACGCAGTATATGGCTAGATAAAAAGAAAGGACCGTTTACTGAGAAGGTCCAATATTTCTTGGCAAACTTGGATAATGATTCAAATCAAGACACGAATCAAAACGGTGAATGGATCACTTGGATGGCCGTAGTCTTTTCCCGAGCATTTCTTCCTGGTGTGCCAGTTATGGTCTTTGTCCCTGCCATCTGCCAACCGACACCTTCTTTGAATGCACATTGCAGATTGTGGCTTCCTCTGTACAATGACACGATGCAATAAACAACTTATTTAAATGCAAATAATGATACCGTGTACAATGACACGATGCAATAAACAACCAATTTACGTGTAAATAATGATACCATGCAGTGTGCTTTACCACATTGCATGCATGCACTCCACCGCCACCTTTTGATGCACCTTGGCTTATTTACAGTTGCGTATGACAAGTTTTCAGCCACCGCAGGTATGCGTTGCAACGCAACCTTGTTTATTAAACATTTTCCCACGAAGGTATAAATTCATTAAATCAAATCTTGAACGGAGGATAATAATAAGTTCACAAACTCATATTGGTTCATAAATTGTTAAATAGGAGATATTATTTCAGAAATTGTTAAAGTAGAATAGAAGGTTATTTCTTTCAATCAGGTTTATACACAGATGAGGACCATTTAGGTTAGTTTAATTCTCTTTTGAATAGCTCCCACTCTCGAACCTTAACAAATCACTTATGGTGATTTAACCTCCACAAATACCAATTGCCCTATCAATACAGGCTATATTTTGACATATATATTTAGCATATATATTCATGATCACAATGTCTTTCTCTATACTCTAGCATATATATTCAAGATCACAATGCCTTTCTCTCATCATGAATTATGAGATTGTTCCATCATTTATATTCATACGCTAGATGTTTTGCTTAATTTATTGCATACAAGACAGAAGTAAAGGAAAAAGCTAACATGTCCATGTATATGTAGAGCCTTGTACGATAAATATGATTGAGATGATAAGGAAATGTCATTAAATGTTTCCAATTCATTAAATAAAATTAATAAGCAGTCAATTAGTAATAAATAAAAACAATATCTTCTAATCAAATTAGGATACTGAAGGTTTTATGAATTCTTTGATAGTTTTGGGTGTTGAGTGTCAACCTTTGGTGTAGAAAGTTATAAGACCATTTTATTCATGTCTTACTGAAATATTAGTTTGGCAATTTTATGGTGGTTCCATACTCAAATATGTAAAAGGAGATCCAGGGTACATAAAGGGTGGTGTGAACTTGCTAGATCATTTTAAGCACATTGAGTTCAATGGATGGTATGTTTGTACGATTTTTTAGTAATTGGATGAAAATTTGTCTTCCTTGATAAATAAGGAAGATAAGTCATATAGTGTCTAGTCCCTACAAAGAATGAAAGGACATATTATCTTGTTTGGTAATAGTCTTTCAATGTTTATTCATTTGAGAGGTTATTACATAATTCAAACATATATATATTTATACAAAATGTTTTGTTGTTTGCTTTCCTTGAATCGATTTAATGATGAGATAAATATTTATTATAGTTTAATATAAAACTCAAGTTCTATATAATAATTTTGTAAATGCTAACTTTGTTAATTTCAATTGCATCAATGGTTATTATTGCCAATGCTACACTAATGGAGCCTTCATAAATAGTTACCAAAATGGAAGTTCCACCCTGGAAAATGAATTAATGTTTCAAAATAAATTATAATTGTAGATCACTGAACAATTTTTCAACATGTATATTAAGTGCAAAAGTCTCATGAAAACAAATTATAAAACCATGGCCTAATTGTGGAGAATGGATTGTTCAATATTTCACAATAAACAACGTGTTATATCATTTTATAGGATGGTTAAATAAAAATAATATTGTATCGTGTTAGTAATCATGAAGTACTATCTTTTGGCATGAGGTAAAACCTACAATCAGGTTTAGTATCCTGGCTTCATGTCTTTCTACCTAGCCTCAACGTGATTGGAAGAAAGGGGATATTGAGTATCTTGGCGATACTATAGGGGGATGAAACCACCTTTTTTTATCTTGGAGTAAGACTTAAAACTGTTTTTGATTGGCTTAGAGATCTTCTTCCTCCTACAAGAGGAAACAAGTTAAAGGCCAAAGACCCAAAGGAATTTAGCAGGAGGGAAGTTTTCCCCCTTACACCAGGGGGTTATTTAAAGTGGTGTGGTTTTCCTAATGAATCAATTCACATTTGTGGATATCCGCCATGGATGGTTGTGCTCACTACCATTTTGACATATGAATGATGATATGTTTTGCAAAGCATTAAGTCATTGATAAAGGAAGCCTTTAAAGCATTTGCACACACAATACCAAACCCTTTTGGCAAGGACGGAGCTTTGTGAGATCTTATTACCGCATCCACCCTCCATTCATCAATGCAAATGTCAATGGAAGATATAGAAGACACACCATCCTATAGAAGAAAAGCAAGTCGCATGCAATCATCTACAATGCCCCATTCAATCACAGGCCCAACCAACAAACACAAACATGCCTTCAATAATCTAATTTTCCAAAATGATGGAGCTTCCATATTTTTGAGATTTTAAGGAGGCCACAGTTTATGCTTATTCTAGCGCTCTATGAATACCCCATTAGCATCCCATGATATTTGAAGAGAATGGAGAATTTGTGTTATAAGATGAGAGTTTCTCGATGTTTTGAACCACTAATGCGGGTTCATCATCGGGAGAACTAATGATCACTTTTCTACTTGTGAATGGCTTAAGCTATTAATAATTTATTAAAATCCCAATTTTTAGCTTATCCGGAAGATAGGTCAGCTCATCCTAGATATCTTATGATTAGATTCCAAGCTTCATTCAATTTTAAACCATCATCCTGATTTATATTGTTTTTGTGTTTCTCAATTTCAATGGACTCTCTTATTTTTCTTTTGTAATAGTGAGGGATGCATTCCAACACTTTTGATTTATCCAAACATATATGATGTTTGGAGGTGTAAGAATGTTCAACAAGAGTAGAGTTTTTTATTCTGTCAAAGCAAATATCTACATCGTGCTCTTTTAGCCTGGTTTTGATTGAGCTGCATGTTTCACCAATGTACCATTTCTCACATGAGCATGGAATTGCATAAACCCCTTTGTAAAGCTTTGGGTCAACAATGTCTCTGGCTAAGTCTAACATGTTCTTGATGGATTTCACAAGATAAAATGAAACCTTTATGTTTTTCTTACCCAAGATTGTAGCAATTATATCTGTGGTACCCTAGATGAATGGCAAAGTAGTTTTTGGGATATCATGATTTGTATTTTGATCTTTATCTAATCTTCTTTTTGCTTTCCAGAAAGTCTTCATAATTGTATTCTCGTTGTACCCATTATTTATAAGAACCTGCTTAAGGTGATTCATTTCATGCTCCAAATACTCCGTATCTAAAATTCACATAGCTCTCATGGCTAATGCGTTGATCACACCAATTTTTTGAGCTGGGTAATAATGTGAACTGGCATGCAAGTATCTATCTATATGAGTGGCCTTTATGTATACTTGGTGAGTTAAGGAACCATATTGCTTTCTTGTGGTGAGCATGTCCAAGAAGGGTAAGCTTTTTCTAACTTCTTTTTCAACGGTGAACTTAATGCTCTCCAATTGGTTGTTCAAGTGAGTTGTGAAATCGTCTAAACAATTCTCACCATGCAGCCAATTGTTGTATACATCGTCCACAAACCTAATTCACCATTTGGGTTTGTGAGGAAAGGAATCCAATGCATTTTTCTCAAAGCTCTCCATAAAGAGGTTAGCAACAATGGGTGAAAGAGGAGAACCCATAGCCACACCCAATTCCAATTTGATTTTGAATATGGACGAGGAGGTTAGTTATGATAGGCACAATGAGATTTATTTTCATGGTGACTCCTATGTATGTGATTTCGATAATACTCTCCATAATACTTTGTTTTGCTCAGTTGATGTCAAAGAGCTTGATAGCAATACTCATGCTTCGGTTGATGTTTGTTCTGTTGCTTTTGATGACAAAGGCCTTCCCACATTCATCAATCCTTTGTTTCAACAATGAATACCCTATGAATAACTTCAAGGTATTATCGGAATATATGATTGAAGTAGAGCACCTGAGTGGGCCTAATGGTTAAGAACATGTGTTATCTCTGAGGAGGTCACAGGTTCAAAACCGGCGGGGGGTAGGGTTGCTCATTGGCCCGCTGTGACAAGGCTCGAAGGGTAGGCGACCCCTGGGATAGAGGTTCTCCCTTGGGATATTGGGTCTCGGGACGTCTCGGCCCCTGCTGAGTTACAAGTTTCTGGTATATCTGGCTTGCGAGCTGTTAGATATACCCTTGGGAGGTTGTTGTTCCCATGGTTTAAAAAAAGAATATATGATTGAAGCATTAAATCACAATGCATTTAATTGTCATGTTTTATTTCATAATCAAAAGCTAACTGCAAGTTATTGCTTTGAAACTTCAATTTCGAATCATGACAAGCATGTGCGTATAGAAAATTGTGTTTTTAAATATGTTGTCAATGTCACAGTTTGACAAATTTTACAAGATGGTGTGCAATTCTTCTGGACTTTGATTGGCCCTGATCATGCGTCGTATGCCATTGTTGGTTGGCATGTTTTGCGCGATTAATGCTTGTGGAGTTAAAGATGCATTTTTAAATGCGAAATTTCATCTGCCTTGAACATGGACGCATGTCCTCTTAATCTCTTGTACATAAATAAAATTTAAAAATTTCCTTTTGTTTTGGTTATTCGCTTTTCATTTTGGTTTTCCTCTATGTTTTGAGCTCTTCGTTTTCGTATTTCAGATGTTTATTTGTATAAGTTTACTCTTTGTTGTTTCTTTTGATATTTTCCTCTCAATTCATTTTCAAGTTTTGACCTTTTATTTTTACTTAAGTCTTTTCATCGATCAATGTGTTTGGGCTTGAAGGAAACTATTGGTAAGGAGGTTAGCTAGTTCTTACATATTTAATCATGGACATGTCAAGACTGTTATGAATATAGGTAAGTAGAAGGACTAAATGCCTCGTCGTTGTAAGCATCCTCACGAATCTCACTTTATTAGTCTTATGTTTATGAATAAAGGAATTTCTGTTTGAAAACAAAAAGTGTCAAATCATAGTAGTATAATTCGAGTACGAATACGAATACAATTTGATACGGAAAAAATACGTAATGAAAAAAATCTAGTACAAATAAAATACGGAAGTAGATTACTGACATATAATACTTTTAATCAAATATTCACAAATACACCATAAATGTATATAGATACTTATATAATAAAATCAATCATTTATTTAAAAGCAAAATTATAAAATCTCAACAATCTGGAATATGGCAAGTGTGAAAGACGACAAATAGTTATTAATAATTATTTTAATACGAAAATATTAAATTGAATGGTATTTTTGTTTTATAATGTTTAAATAATTAACGTTTGTTTTTTTAAAATTGGTTTTAAAAATTTAATTGTTCACAAGTAAAAATATGTATTTGTATTACAGCTACATCGAATATTCGATGAATTTGAATATGTTCCAAATTTCCGTACACGAACTACCAATACGACCGAATTATGCTACTATGGTCAAACCTGTATCGGGTTATCTCTTATTTCCCTTTCTTCATCCCTTTTGTTTTAGAGTAGCTTTGGCATACTCACATGTACATGCTCGTCTTTTACCATGATGTTTTATTTAGCTACTCTCATGATGATTGAAAAATTTTCACATGTTATCTTGAGCTTCATACACCTAAAAGAACATGTTACAATGATATCCAATCAATTTATAAAGAATTGTCTTATTCCTTTCATGCATTCCAGGTCTATGAAACCAGAACTTTGTGCTTGCATGCTACTGTAAGCGATGCACCATTGTTGGTTGGCATTTTTTTTATCACATTTTTTGTTAATGGTACTTAGCCGACAAAGTATTTCAAGGATCCTCCCATGATTTAAAGTTTTCTTAAAAGATCTAGTCCTCCCTCGTCTAGCTTCCTATTCTCATCTCATGTTTGCAATCCTAGCCTAGTCTTCTAGATGACTCGACGTTGTCTTTGGGTTTACACCATTAGGGATTCTTTGATATTTTTAATGAAATGATTGAGCTAATGATGCATAGTTGAGGATTTGTTGTTCAGTTGCGCATGGTGATGTATAGATGGTAGGTTATAGGTTTCCTCTAGATAAAGGTATTTACGAGACATGTACTTGATGGGTTTGATGTAATTTTCACATGAGTGCGATAACTTGATTTCTCTTGGCTCATTGCTATGAATTGGAAATGTTACATGTTGCTACAAAGAAGAACACATTTTTTTTGGAAACTAGTTGTAGAACCTTATTGCACCGAGTGTCGATGCTCTACAACCCAGTATGGGGGAGATGTTGTAACATTTGTTCCTAACAAAATAATTAAAAAAATTCATGTCGGCTCATAAAATAAAAAATTATGAAAAGTATTTAAAAAAATCCATGTTGACTCATAAAATAAAATATTATGAAAAGTAATTAAAAAATCAATGTTCGTTTATAAAATAAAAACTTAAAACTTAAACCGGGATCTATCAATCAAGAGAGATCAAATTTCTTGAGTTTAAATTTTTTTTAAAGAAATACACCTCAAGAAATTGAATCCCTCTCAGTGCTTAATAGATACATGTTTAAGATGGATCTATGTTGGTAGTATTTCTTGCACCAAAAACAATTCAACTCGTCATACAACTAGCTAAAGTCATTAGAATGAATACAAACTTAAAAGTTCTTGATTATTATGGTGTAAAATGTGCAAGAAATTGGAATGTTCAACAATGAAAAAGAGAAACCAACTTAAATAAGATGCTTATGATGATGCCTTAGATTCTATTGGATGTTCCACAATTTAGTTTTCTCACCCTCGATCTTGTTGACCTATTAATATTTGATGAGAACCACCATGCATGGGACAAAATCCATATGCAAAAATAATGAAATATTATTATAATAAGTGTACGCATAAAGAAAAAAATATATGGAATGACAGCATCACCATTGTGTCTATAAAGAATTCTAACCAATCTGATTTGAAAACAGAAGCAAGCCATAAAGAAAAAGTGGAAGTGGAATACCCCTACCGGCCACAGCTTTAGATATTGAGTCCATCTATAATGAAAATCTTGTAAAATGCAATCAACGTTTTGAAGAAATAGAAAGGAAAGAGCCCAGATCTTGAGCTTGATGTGTTTCCCAAGGTTTTTTTTTTATCATCACTGCTATTTTATAAATGTACAAATGTGGCATTAATCAACGATGGTGTGTGCCATTTTTTCTTGTTCTAGTTTACATAAGAACTACTTTTTTTAACTACAATGTAAAAAATGTATATATAAGACCCTAATTAATTTCATTACTTTGTTCATTTTTTCGCTATTCATTTACAGTTGTACAACGCTCTTATGTTATATGCTTACTAGTTTGGTCTATTTTATTTGATTACACTGTAATTCATTGTATGAATTTTATGTACATAGAATTGAGTGTTATTTTTTGGTTTTATTTCTTCTCTTTTAACTAATTATCTTTTTCTTTTAAAAAAAAAGGAAGATCATAGTCTTATATATAAGTGTTGAGTGCTTCATACCACGTTGTGAGTATAAAAAAAAAAAAAAAACTTAAGTCAAATAGAGATATACATAAAGAATCTTATTAGTTTAATGTGTTGTGTATTATCTTCCTTTCTTACATTTCATTTATTTTGTTTTGGTCATTTTTTTGTATTTTTCAAGAAGAAAAAATATACTTTTGCTATTCATAAGAATAAAAAAGTATACAAAATTTCAAAGCTGCTCAAGCCAGACCAAAAGACCATGAACATTACAGTATAACCTGCTATAACAAAAAGCCAAAAAACTGAGAAATTATCTGCCATCATACATATCATCTAAGATATTGCCAGAACCCATAAACATCTACACAATAAAAAAAGAAAAGTGACCAACATTTTCCAACTCGTTCTCAATATATTCCTCCCAATAAAGTTGTCCTTCTTTAAGAAGCAGCACATCCTTTGACAAAGTGTTCACCTCTTTATTTAGTTCTCTGTATATGTGTTGGATGGACCAGTTGTAGAATCTTCTCAAGATTTCATTGATTCTATTTCACCAGTGAGAAAGTGCAATGGAGTGTAAATTTACCAGATTTTTTGCCCACTGAACCACAAACAAAGAGTCACAAATATTTTGAGAGTAGCAATGCCTAGGAAATCTGCAAACTGGATAAGACACCATAAGGCAAGGAGTTATTCCTTAGAATTTGTACCAAAACCACAGTGAATTTTGAATTTAAATTTATGAGACTGATTAAGGAAAAGAACAACTCCAACAACACATCGACCATCAACAACAACTCCATCAAAGAAACTGTGGGCATCATCAATATCAAGAAGAGGTTCTAGATTTATGTTTTAAGCTTGTTTAAATTCCACATAACCAATTTCATTATACAGCCTCAAAACCTTATCCATACCCAACCATAATGAAACAGGACGATCATCAAAATTTGTGGCATTTTTTATCTTCCAAATAGTCCAACAAATAACCATCGGGAGAATTTTATGTTCCTTTCTGAATGTTATTCAAACATAAAAATTCCAGTCTAAGGAGATCTCTTCCCATTGAGGAGTTAAATTCAAGTTTAAACAAACATCAATCCAAAGATTCTTTGTAAAAGAGCAAACATAAAGAGATGTTTTGTATTTTATTCTTCACATTTGCAAAGGGGACATCTATTTGGTCCCAACCATCCCTGTTTCATGAGATTATCCCAGGTAAGCACTGCATTTTCAAATATTAACCACAAGAAACATTTAAATTTTTATGAGATTTTCCATTTCCAAATCTTATCACACCACCAATTTGGAGTAGAGTAATAAGTCTGGTTTGCAATATAATTATAAACGGTTTTTGTTGTAACCTATCCATCCCTACCATTTTTTGTCCAAATAATTTTGTCTTCAGCATCTGAGATTCTAATTCCATCATTTAGCAAATTGTGGATATAAGTATTCCATTTTATCTGGCCAAACCCTGAGATGCCTAAATCTGAAGTAGAGTACCAATAGGATCTAACAACAACCATTCTTGCAGGATTTTTTTATCTATGCAAGAGTTGAATAACCTATCTCTTGGAGATAATTCACAATATCTGAAGATAATATTGAGTCATTATCGCAACCCACAATAGAGTCGATGCCAACTCTGACTTTTTCTCCATTTCCAATCATCCACGACAACTTATCTTCAATCCAATGAAAGGATTTGATAAATCCAGCCTAGAAATTTCATGAGTTTTTGGTTGTTTTCTTTGGATTCCTAATCCATTTTAAGATATCATTCTTCATGTATTTTCCTTTAAGTATTTGTTTCCAAAGGTCACGACCCCAGAGAACTATCCAAAATATTTTGAGACTAAGAGCACAACCAAACCAATCAAGGTTTAATTTGTAATTTGTATTCATTGTATTACTTGGGGCCTTAGAGCCTTTCATATACCTGGGGTTGTAGAGCCTTGCGAGATGACAAAAGTGAAGTATAGCCTTGGAGCAATGTTACGACTTTCGAGGCCTGTTGCAGTCACCCATGTGATGAGTTGTAACACCATCCCATGAGAAGTGACATAGAAACACTAGTCTCAGTAGAGGGACATGTGCCATGGCGGATCATTCGAGCACCAGGAGGATAAAAATATTACTTAAGCCAAATAGAGATATGCATAAAGAATCTTATTCGTTTGTTGTGTTGTGTATTATCTTCATTTCTTACATTTCATTCATTTTGTTATTGGTCATTTTTTTGGTATATTTATTAGTTCCTCTTAGTACTTTTAATTTTGTAATTTGTATTCATTTATTTTAAACTATTTGCAAAGTTACATTGCAAAGTTATAGATATAAAATATTAAAATATAACACAAAATAAAACAAATGGATTAAGTTCTATTTATAATTCAACACCTTGATCTTTCTTCATTTTCATATTGTGGTACATATGTGGCACATATATTTGCAATGCCAAACATTCATTTTGGTTTAAGTTACTTGTTACTTTCATTGAGTGCGTGAGGTGCAGGAGTATTCCTCACACACTTGCATCATTCATGACGATGTGAGAGATCAGAGTTGTGTAATTATTTACGTGGATTCTAACTCCTCTCGAGAGACTATAAACCCAAGGTACCATTCTCGTCTCTTCCCGCCTAGCCGCATAGGAGGTCGAAGTGTTGATTTTGAGAGTTTCCATTCTCCTAATCAACATACTTCATTTTTAATATTTTCTGACATCATGTGAGCTTATCCTAAATAAATTGAACGAAATCTTCCATTACATTATGTAAGATTTTAATAGCCATTGATTTGGTGTGAAATAGTAAATGGTATGCGTTTTTGCAAAGTGGAGGTGGTAATGATGTTTGTGCTAAATCAACATAAATCCATTTTAACTCTGGATATATTTATTAGGATATTTAGACACTTAGGAGTTAGCTAAGATCAACTTGGTATAATGTGTCTTTAGGTAAATTTGTTTCTTTAGTATGCATTTGTACTTATGTAATCAAATGGTCACTATATGTTTTAGACGTAGATTTATCTAACAGTTCATCTTCACCTCAATCTTAACGGCTATTGATCTATGGCTTAACACCCGATTGGTCCATGATCTCTATTTAAAGAGCATGGAGAGTCATTTGCTCAATGATCGATTGTGAGAAACTCATATGTAAATTTTTTCCTTTGCTTAATATATTGCCTCAAGTAATTGTTTGGCTAGGGTTGTGGATTGTTTCCCTCTCTGAGGGTTTTAACCATGTAAAACATTGATCTATTGATATGTGATATGTTTATGTGAGCAGTTTCTCAATATGTTTGATCTTTTGGAAATATCATGTGTTATTCAAGCATGGTATTAGAGCTCTTATGAAGTCCCTCTTCCATTGATGATCGAGATCTTGAACCAGTGTAGTCGCGTGCATCAAATATTTCTATATTATACTATTTATATGTATTTCTAAGCTAAGATAAGTGTTCCATCGCGTCCGTAGCACTGCTTTTATTCAGAAATGCTTTTTGTTTCACACAAAAAGGTTTATGTTTGCCCAAGATGCAACCATTTCACTAGATCTAGAGGTATATTGTTTACATTTACAGATTTTTTTTTTTAATTTTTATCATTTTCTTTCATATTCTATCATGGTTTTCTATTTTATTCCTGGTTTCTTACCTTTTCGATCTACATATTCTATTTGACATGTGCTCTATGCAAACTTGGCAAATCAGAAACAGAGCAAAAAGGGTTTTGTTGACTACGTATGTTTTTGTCGTGTGCCTTGTGCAAACTCGGTAAACCAGAAACAGTGAGAAAATTTACTTTCTTCGGGTAATCTAACCAAGGACTAACCCCAAATCTAAGAAATTTCAATTTCAAAATTTATTTATTTTTGTGTGGTTGTGTAAAGTGTCTTGCAGGCCAAAAAATAAGGTTTTTGGGTAGGCACACTCTCCCAACAACAACAACACCTCCATTCTCTTCCATAATATTACTAAATCTTTTATTTTTAACTCACTTGGTTGAGAGTTACTTTAATAAGTAATAGGTCTTGGGTTTAAGTTCTTCTTTTGTTACTTCTTACAAAAGTTCATGTAACTTTAAATTATTAAGTAACTACATTTTAAAAGGGATTCCAACTTGTTTTTTAAAAGTGGGTCACTTATTTTATAGAAACTTATTTGTAAAAGTGATTTGATAAGAAAAGTCAGTAAGGGGGGGTTTCTTTACTACATTTTTTTCTCCCATCACCACGTGGATCAACCCTTTCCTACCACATGACCCCTTGGCTCATTTTTATTCCTTTCTTCAAAATGACATAACTTTGCCATCTGAAGTCCATTTTCAGTGTCATTTTTTTTAATTACTTATTTTTGTGATATCTTTGCATATAGACCATCAGTTTCTATTTTTGAATCCATATTACCTACATATTAAAATATGGCCTCACCTTGTGATATTATGCTTATCAATACCAACTAATTCTCATGGAAAGCTAGTATGGAGGATGTCCTACAAAGTAGGGGATTTTACTGGATTATCTTGGAAAAAGAAACCACCCCCACTGATGTTGATATGAAAATAAAATGGGACAATAAATGTGATGAAGCCCATGGATTAATCGGGATGTCAATTTCTAATGATTTATGATTCCTCCTTCAAGGAATTGACAAACCAAATAAGGCTTGGGAAAAATTGGAAACTGTGTTTGGTAAACATAATGAGATTTGAGGGCACCAGCTTGAAAATGAGTTGGTTGCTTTAAATCCAAGTGATTTTTCTTGCATTCAATATTAGCTATCTAAATGCAAAACACTTCGAATCTTAGTTGAAGAATGCAAAATAGCTAAGCCAAAAAAGCAATGTATTTATGCTATTCTTTCAAAGCTTGGTCTTTCCTATTCTATTTTTGTATCTACCTTTTACTCCATGAAAGAATCTCTAGGGATTGACTATACATAACCCACTCTTGAATATTTTTGTGATTCCTTGATTAGAGAGCAAGATAGACTGATGCATCTTGGAGTAATTAGTATTTCCAATACATCTAGCAAATCCTTAGTGGCACAATAGAAGAATAAAACCAAGAATCTCAAGAAGAAACATCCTCGCAACAATAAAAAAAACAAAATCTTCCATTACATTATGTAAGATCACTATAAGGAAAACACCCTATAGCAGAGGTTTTTAGTGTTACAAGATTGAAAAAAATTGTCAAAAAAACCTCCGCTACAACCTTCTTTTTTGTTAGTGGAGGTTTTTTCAAATGTTATAATGGATATTCACTATAACTAAAAAATCTGGGTGGTCGGAGGTTGTAGCAAATGTTTTTAACCGGTGTTTTTTAATGATATCATGCACATGGGTGCGTTTTTATAAACAAAATGCATTGATGCGTATATTTTAAATCAGAGACGTCGGTGCTAATATAATATTGTAATAGCATCAATGTGTTGTATGCACACACACCAGTGCCTACATTCATTGTCAATACATTGCTTCCTAAATTTTAATGCTGACATAATGGTGCATATATTATGATGTGACATCACTGGTTTGTTTAGTTTGACGGTACAAACCAGTGCATTCCATCATTTAAAAAGCACAGTGTCTATATTTTAATCCAAACATACACATATTTATATTATATTGTACCAGCATCGGTGCAGTTATCATTCACAAGTGCACTAGTGCCTCATATATTATTTATATGCACCAGTTCATTTTTACATTTAAACACATTAGTGTATTTTTTATATTTAAAAACACCAGTGTTGATGTTGTATTATATATTCATTGTTGTTTTTTATATTAAAATATAAATGGTGCATATATGCTACCAATATGCATCGATGTGTATATTATCCCAATAAGCATCGGTGCATATAGTTTGGAATAAAAGCAGCAATGCTTATATTGCAAAAACAACACATGTGCCTATGATATTTGCAAAGCATTGGTGCGTTTATTATGTCAATGAGCACCGGTGGCTAAAATTTGAGTAGGCATCAATTCATGGAAACAAATAAAAGGCATTGTTTAGTGCGGATATGCAAATATAGTTTTTGTTTTTTTTTACAAAATTTCAATTAATCATTTGATAATCAAATATTTTTTATAATAATATTTATTTTTGTATTTTATTTATTTACTTTGGATATCGAGGTGATTACACATATGTTTATTGTAACCAAGTAAATCATTCATACATTTAGCATATGAATTAATCATCCAAAAAAAAAAATATGTTTTTAATAATATTATTTTTATATTTTAACTATTGTGTTTCGATAAGCGTGTTGATTACACCTTTGTTCATAGTCACAATGTAAATCATTCATATATTTAATCAATAATGTAACATTTTGCTACATTAGACAACCCAATACAAGAAGAAACTAATTTTATTATATAGGAATACGAATCCAAAATATGGGACAACATAAAGTTCCTCGATAATAACGCAATTTTGACATTGTTACAATTATTGATTACATATCCTCATCCAATTGGGGTGATATGTCCACATTAAATAGAATGTTTATTTTTCACAGATAAAAATTCCAAAATATACAAGTTGCAATAACAACATTCAAATGTATTGATCATCATTCATCGCTTGAACAGTTGTAGTCCCTTGAGTTGCTTCCATGTCCCATCTCTTCGTCACTTTCAAGGGATATTATTCCCAATTTATTTGAAATGTTTTCTTGATTGACTTGATTTTGTTCCATATTTTCATGTTTCATCTACAGGCATAAAAATAATTGTGATGAGTATATATACATTTATGGATAATTTAATATACATAATTGTGTAAATGAAAAAGTGTACCAATTCAACGAGTGAATCATAAACTTCACACATATTTTTGAAACCGCTCCTCATGTCGTGTGCCAATAAATCCTCTATTGGCTCCACTCCATACTTTGTTTCCTATGATTTTTAGACGCCATGACAAAGTACATATATAATTAGCGTTTTCTTATTGTTCCACTAACTATAAAATAAGAGACATAAACAATATAGATACTTATAAATTGTTCAATTAACTGTTGATACCCCAACATATACTAACAACCCCTACTTAATCCAATCTCTATCAAATGATCGGATGGCTCTTCACAGTAGGTTATCACCTGATAGAAAACATCCATGTATGATTTTAAATTAACTAATATATAAACATCACACCAAATATGAAATCTAAATCAAGCCACAAGTACTCACAAACTTTGTGATCAACCCTTTTTTGCCTTGTCATCCCATCTTATGTGTTGAATTGGTGCCATTTTATTTTCGTTTATGCTACAACAAAACAATTGAAAATTAGTATTTCATGCAATAATTAAACTCTATGTACATTAAAAATAAAACAATGATTACATATGTTCCATGTTGTTGTTGGGATGGCTCCCCCTATGATGTGGTTATGTTCATTTCTTTGATCATCACATGGTACACCTTTTTTTACATTCATGCCAGCATATTTTGGATATCATGTTGTTCTTCCCTTGGAATTTGAGTGATCTTCCTGAGAAATGAAAAGCATAATGAAAAATATGAAAAATATTTATATGAGAATAAGCATAGCAAAAATATTAACAAAGTATGTTTTGGACTAGTACATACATATTATAGAAAAATATTTTTAGCAATAATACCTTTTAAACAATTCTTTTTTGATTTTGTATGTTTTTGCCATTGCAAGTCTCACTGGTCTTAGTGCCCATTGCTCTAGTAGTTTACTTATAACCTGAGTATTAGAGTCATTGAACTAATTTTTGCACTGTAAATGAAAAGTACATCTATAGGTTCTTTCCATTGTATCCCTCAATGTTTTATAAAACTTCCCCCCCTCATTAACTTCTGACACCACTCCAGTTGAATTGATGACCAAATCATCATCATTTACATTCTTCTTAATTTTTATCTTTTTAGGGTGGACCCTATTTCCTCGATCTCTGTCCCTGCACAACATTCAACAAATTTGAAATCCAAAGTTTGAAACAAGATAGCAATTACTGTTGAAAAGTATTGTCAGTAGGAATTCAAACAAAAACCTCATATTAATCACCTTTTGATCCACATAATTCCTCAGATTGTCATAATTTCTTAAAACTTTTTTGCTCTTCTTCACTCGGATTATGAACAATCTTATTGATTTTTTTTAAATTTTTGCTTCGCTTGACACGCATAAACCAATACACATCATTTAAACATATAAATAATTCCAATATATTACTTTTATATTAAAATTGCAAAAAACTTGCCATGTTTTTTGTACCTGATGTATTTCTCTCTCTCCCTTCGTTATGATTTTTATTCCATGATATTTTATCGACCATTTTTTATCAATCAACATTCTACATAATGAAACACATAAATTATAAAATATGTTTCTGCACAATAATTAAAGAATTTCATGTAAAAATGTATTTGAAACAATCAGTGCGCACAGTTCATAAATTCAAAAATAGTGTGCCTTATATGATATAATGCACTGGTGTGTATTTTATGTATAATATGCACAGATAAAGATATTTACATTTTTTTAAATAAGACAAATCTAAATGGTGCGTTGACGAAATATAGACGCACTAATGCAACATTTATAAAAAATGCCCACCGTGAAACATGAAAGTGTTTTGAAAAAAAAGAATTCTGACAAGGACAGTCCGGATAGGATGGCTTCAAATTTAATAGCATTGTGATCTCAATCCAAGAGCGATCCAATCCCCCATATACTAATATACATGACCAAGAAGTATACATTTCTAAAAATCAATTCTTATTGTGAAATAGAAAGAGAAATAGAATTCACAAAACGAAAGCAAGCCTAGAACCCTAGGGTTTGCAATAATAAAGGTAACTCTGAAGGAAAAAGAACATAGGGGTTCGCAACATTGAAGGTAAATTTTACATCTTCTATTTTCTTCAAAAAACATATAAAATTCATGCCATTTTTTATTTATTCTATTGAAAGAAAACTAATTACTTCAAATGTCTCCTCTAGAGAGTTGTATATGTCCACGGTGATCCCTTACAAAATTTCTCTTCGAGGAAATTTGTCTCTCTAAACTCTTCCATGGTAAACTCTCTTGCATAAGTCACTCCTCAAACATTTGGGAAGAGAAGGTTTGAGGATTAGGGATTTCTTTTTATTTATAAGCTTGTTGTCTTAAAATTAAATTCCCACTCTTTTTTTTTCATATTTCAGCCCATTAATGATAAATGTGTACATTTTTTCTTTTTCAATCAGGATTTCAGTGTGGCACTCAAATTAGATCGTACCATTGCAATATAATATTAAAAGTGTACCACATAAACTGTAGAAAAAAATAAAACAGAAACTTTCACAATTTTTTTGTCAAGATTACAATGCATTGAGTAGATAATAGCGCATCGGTGTGTATTACTGACATAAGCGCACCGGTGACACAACAATAAAAAAAGTGCAAGCGTAAACTTATATAATTAAAAAATTGTGGAGGTTTGTCCTTTGCATAGGAGGTTGCAGAGGTTTTAGTCAACGTGCATCTTGAAATAGTGCACCAGTGCGTTTGAGTTATTAAAGCACATTAGTGACACAACAAGACAAGAAAATGGAAGTGTAAACTTTTGCAATTAAAAATTTGCATAGGTTTGTCCCTTATAGAGGTGGTTGTGGAGGTTTTAGTTCATGTGGTAATTTTTCGATAATTTCATTCCATTATCATAAGGATCTCTAAGAGAATAACATGTACATCATATCAATCATAGACACAAACGCAATCACACAAGAGACACATAGTTTCACCGGGGAAATCCAAGAAGGTGAAAAATCCTGCAACTTCCTCAGAGATAAGATAAGCCACAATACAAGATCACAATGATCAAACCCAATAAGATGTCTCTAGCCGATGCTCCTCCTCCTCCACTAGTGCGCCACTTTCTCTCTTAGCTATGCAAGCTTGAGAAGTGAGTGAATGAATAGAATGAGGGACACACCCCTCTTATTTATACTTGACTTGAACTACCAAATAATTCATTGGGGCCGACTTGCTACTCAATCCTAATAACCCAACCACATGTGCTAACCAAGGCCGACCCCACACTGGTGGTCTAATAACCCATCAATACAAATGACGACACTTGTCGATGCACATGACGACACTTACAAATACAAATGACGACACTTCCAAATAGAGGAATGTAACATCTCTAATGGATATACAATAAAGTACAAATGTAATACATAGAAGAATATCTTCCGAAGTTACAAATACATCAACACTCCCTCTTAACTAGGAAGGTATTCTTTCGTCACAGGTCATCAATATATATTGGCACAAGTCTTCAATTCTGGAGCTGGATCATCATCATTGGATCCCGGAGCATCATCATCATCACTGCGGCTGTACTCGACATCTTGATCACTGGGCTATCTCTAAATTCTGCTCGTCATAGGAAGTTCTACAGAGCCATCCCTTTTCATGCTGGATATAGGCCCACCACCTGTAGGTCTTCATCATCACTGGCCATACTATGGATCCCAGGACTTATTACATGCATCAACAAAACCTTGAAAGAGCATCCCAGGAATGATTACGAGCTTACTGCTCAACCTATTGGATTTCCCAGGATCTTTTACTTGTTGATTGTCACAAAACCTTTAAAGAGTGTCTTACATCCTGCAAGTACTCTAAAGAGCACCCCAGGATGGATTACGAGCTTACTGCTCAACCTCTCGAATCTCTAGGGATGATTATATGTGACCTCACACACCACAAAACCTGTAAAGAGTGTCTTGCATCCTGCAAGTACTCTAAAGAGAATCCTAGGAGTGATTACGAGCTTACTGCTCAACCTCTCGGATCTCTAGGGATGATTACATGTGGTTAGGAAAAACCTTTAAAGAGTGTCTTGCATCCTGCAAGTACTCTAAAGAGCATCCCAGGACTGATTACGAGCTTATTGCTCAACCTCTCGGATCTCTAGGGATGATTACATGCCTCTAGTAGAAAAACCTCGAAAGAGCATCCCAGGACTTATTTATGAGCTTATTGTTCAACCTGTCCGGATCTCTATATCCCAGGCTATTACAAGCACACCGCTCTACCTGTCTGGTCTTGAGGATCTTTTCTATGCTACCTGCACAACCTATCCATGGCCACGAAGTATCAACCTGATACTCATCATACATCATCTTGATATACATGATCATCCTAATCATCATCATAGCATCGTCCTGATGCATATCATCCAGAGCATCGTCCTGATACTCATTACACATGATCATCCTGATCATCGTCACTGCATCATCCTGATGCATATCATCTGGAGCAACATCCTGAAGCTCGTCATCCATGATCATCCTGATCATACAATGCATCCACCTGATGCATACCAAGTATCTACTTGATACATATCATCATGCATGATCTACCTGATCATACAATGTATCCTCCTGATACATACACAAATACATGATCCACCTGATCATACAATGTATCCACTTGATCATACAATGTATCCGCCTGATACATATACAAATACATGATCCACCTAATCATATCAAGCATCCAACATGATGCATACACAAATACATGATCCACCTTATCATCTCAAGCATTCAACATGATGCATATACAAATACATGATCCACCTGATCATATCAAGCATCCAACATGATGCATATACAAATCAGTAACTAGAGCATCATCCCGATGCTCATCACACAGCACTTACATCCACATCCATAGGAAGGATCCTCCTCTCACCATGATTGGAATGGCTCCTGCAACTGTGTCCATCACTTCTTCCTCAAAGTGTCATCAATTTGAAGAACACCAAGCCTCTCTCTGAAGTACTCAAAGTTCACTCTGGCCAGTGGTTTCGTCAACACATCTACAACTTGCTCATATGTTGCAACATACAGGAGCTTCACTACTCCTCTCTGCACCATATCCCTAATATAGTGATATTTGATCTCAATGTGTTTCGACCTGTCATGGAACACCGGGTTCTCAGACAACTTCACACAACTCTGGATGTCACAAAAGATACCAGTAGCATCCAATGGGAGATCAAATAACTCAGACAGTAGCTTCCTCAGCCATACTACCTCACAACTAGTCGAACAAGCTGCAGCATACTCTGCTTCGGCTGTACTCAATGCTACACAGGACTGCTTCCTGCTAAACCAAGAGATCACACCTGATCCCATACTGAAGCAACACCCAGAAGTGCTCTTCCTATCTGCAGCACTGCCTGCCCAATCTGAATCAACATAACCCTGTAGGTTAAACTTTTGTTTCGCATCATACTTGAGCCCATAATCAATTGTACCCTTCAAGTACCTCAGAATATGCTTTACAGCAACCAGGTGAACACCTCTTGGATCCGTCAGAAACTGTCTCAATGTGTTCACCGCAAGGAAAATATCTGGTCTTGTATTCATCAGGTACATCAAGGAACCAATCATCTGATGATACAACGTGACATCAACCGGCTCAGATGAAGCATCACATAGAAGCTTCAGGTTCGATCCCATAGGTGTGGACATGGCCTTGCAGTTCATCATCCCGAACCTCTTCAGGATCTCTACTGCATACTTCCCTTGTCCAAGGAAGATTCCATCTGCACTCTGCCACACCTCCAGTCTAGAAAATAGTGCATCATCCCCAAGTCCTTCATCTTGAACTCAGCTGCAAGCTTCCTCTTAGTGTCAGCGATCAACCCATCCTCTCCTGTAACAAACAGGTCATCCACATATAGGAGTAGTATCACAGGATTGCCTTCCTCAACCTTGTAGTAGAGGTTGGAATCTGCTTTACTCTTGGTAAAGCCCAAACTGGATAGAAAATTGTCCATCCTACCATACCAAGTCATAGGAGCTTGCTTCAAGCCATACAAGGCTTTCTTCAACCTGCACACATATGAGTCCCTGTCATGTGTTTCAAAACCAAGTGGCTGCTCCACATACACTTCCTCTTCGACTACACCATTCAAGAAAGTTGTCTTGACATCCATCTAGTGTATCTTCCATTTCATCACTGTAGCCAAAGCAAGTACTATTCTGATGGAAGTGTCTCTGGCTGCAGGAAAAAAGGTCTCTTCATAGTCTATTCCCTCTTTCTTAGAGAAGCCACGAGCTACAAACCTTGCCTTGTATTTCTCTATGCTACCATCTGCAACATGCTTGATCTTATAGATCCACTTGGAAGTCACAACAGACTTCCCTTCTGGTCTTGGGACCACATCCCAAACATCATTCTTCATGATTGATTGGTATTCCTCAACCATGGCATCCTTCCATTCTTTCTTTCCCGCTGCCTCTTCATAACTGGGAGGTTCTTTGTTCATAATGTCACAGAGCAAGGCAACATAGCTAGTGTGTAACCTTGTCCTTTTCCTTTCTCTGTGTTCCTCTTCTGGAATACCATATCTTTCTGCATCTTGGATGAGATCTCTAGCCCATGCAGGTTTTCTCTTGTGAGAGTTCTTTGCACAGGGTGGATCTATAGGTTCTTGTGGATCTTCAATTTCACGGGTTGCTTCTGGAATTGCTTCATTCATAGTGGTATCTTGAAATCTAGATTCCTTTGGTTCTTCATGATCTTCAACAGGTGTCTTCCTTGATTGGATGTAGGCTGAGTCCTCATCAAATGTTACATCCCGGCTGATGTCTGTAACACCCCGTTTTGACATTACTACCTGAACTACTATTATATGTTGTATTTGTTTGATTTTGAGACCTCGTCAGTTTGACGACACTATGGACATATGGTTCTATTATTTTGCCGATATATATATGTGCGTGTGTGATGTTAGTATTATGATCGGTAGTCATGTTTAGATATGTATCATGTGTTAATTATGTCTCATATATGAAAATTACTGAATGATGGGTACGTGGATACCGTTACAGTTATATGTTGAAATAATGAATGTTATGCCAGGTGCATGGCGAATAAATGAGTTTATTGCTGTTATGTTATGACGAAATATATGTGTACATGTTGAGGATTTATGCACGATATTCTATATTGTATGCCGAGGACTAACTTACAGGTTGAAACGGCTAAGTGATAGCTGGATCCTACGAGGTGGGAGGACCTCGGGGACATGGACTTCGAAAGATAAAATGGTATGCGAGTGATGCATTATTTACTTTCGTGTGGTTATTATGCTATTTATTATGATGTATATTATGACATGGGTGGGGTAGGGTTTCAGGAAACTCAACCGCCCAGATTGGTTATACGATGACAAACCGAGTACAAGTGCAACGCTGTTGTTATGTCGAGTAGACATAGTCCCTTGTTCCATTAGGGGGGTGGATGCTTTACCCACCATTTATCCCCGAAACCCAGAGTCATGGGAGGGATGTGCTATGGCACACTCCCCAAGGTGTGTGATGATGACTGGTGGTTGCCTACTGGGGAAGCTTGGTCGATGTAGTTGACACTTCCACTTATGGGTTCTAGCTGGAGCGGGTCATGGCTTGACACTTCAGGGTAGTCCAGCAGAGGACATGATAGGATGTGGAAGTTAGTGATGATGTAGGTAGATAGTTGTAGCTTGAAGTCATGATAAAAGCAAGATCTAACTGTAGTGTGTAAGACCTTGATTGATTATGTATCATAACTCGGTAATGTATGAATTGTCGTAACTTAATAAAATGCAGTTAGGTAAAAAGGAGACACCTTGCAAACTATGCTAAAACATGTGTCAGTAAACAGTAAGTTTCATGATTATGATTGACGTGTGTGAGTTATCACTGTTAGTGTACTTACGTGAGGTATGTAAGCAGTAGCTACGCTTACATAACTCGCCTACATATTTATGAATTGCGTGAAATATTGCTGAGTAATAATGTTAATTAGTGTCGCTTAATAATTAATTATTGTACATTAATGATTAATAAACAAGTTACGGTTAAATTAATAGTAAATAATGCAATTGGTTAGTAACGCTTAATTAAATGTTAATGAGTTTGATTAGTAAAGACTAAGGGTTAACACGTTTAATGATTATTGTAATGTTAATTAAAGTAGTATTAAATTGATAAGTTAATATTAATTGCACGGTTAGATAATTAATTAAACTGTATGGATAAGAATTAATTTATATCTATTAAATCTTATGATGACCATGCAGAATAATTAAAAAAATGGAAATTAGCGTCGATCTTGGAGCTGCTTGAACTTTCTTGAACAGAGCTTCTTGGATGGCGTTTACAGCGACGGAGGTAGGGCTTCCTTGACTATGGTGGAACCCTAGGAACATGGGCTAAGCGCAGGGCAGTCTGTGGTTGTCAGAGACGCGGGTTAACGACCACTTTGCATGGTTTGTGGCGAGTTTTACTGAACCCCATTACCGGTCTGTTTGCACAAACCCTGTATGTGTTTTACCCTAGGTTGTTTACCTATTTACCAGGGTTACTATGGTATGGTGGTTTGATTGCCTTACTATGGCTACCTATGATGACCGATTGGATTATTCCTATGACCCATCTGATGATGTGCCTATTTGGACTCAACAGCCGGGTTCCAGGTGGCAGGTTGGGGTTTATCCTGGGGCAGGTGTGGTGGAGGTTTCATCTGCTGTGGAAAACAGCGCTGCTTTAGGTTTCTCACCATCCGATTTTCTTGATATTTCTCCTGGCTCGGGACCGATTTCTGCGCCCTTACCCAGTATCCCACCTCTATCTCCATTAAAGGATGCGGGGTCTCTTTGGACATCAGATTAGGTTTTAACTGCTTTGGAGGGCTCGGCGGGCGGAAAAAAGGGTTCTATCCCTGTTTCAGACGGTTACCAGGGCACTGTTGGCGAGGTTTATCCTACATCGGCTCCTCTTCCTGTTTTATGCGATGCAGAGGCTGGGGTAGGCTCGAGGTCGGGGCAACTAGAACTTCATGAACATCGGGGGTTTGCCAGTCCCTGTGTGGCCTCTGGCACTAGCTCGAATGAATGGGGAGGACATTCTTCGGGGGATAATACTCAACAGGGGAAACGAGGGAAGAAACGTTGGCTGAAACTTAGCAGGACAAAATACAATTACGCCTTGGGGGAGGATATCGAGTGGAATCAATTGGTCAAGATGACCAGTATCACTTTGGTGGGCAAAGCTTTGGGTAGACCTTTCTCTCTCCGCACCATTGAAGCCTGGGTGGGGGAACATTGGGCTAGGGTTTTGGGCTATACTCCGGAAGTAGTGGAGCTTACACGCAACTGGTTTGCTTTCAATTTCCATGAGGAGGCACATACCAGATGGGTACTGAATTCAAACTGGAGTTGGGATCACTGTCCGGTAATGATAAAACCATGGCACCCGATGTTTGATGCTAGTCGGGAACGACTGGATATTGTTCCACTGTGGGTTCGGCTCCCAGGTTTACCCCTTCATTACTGATCGGAGCGACATTTCAGGGGGATTGGAAACATGATTGGTACATATTTAGATGGTGACTATAGTTTTCTTCATACTCGCCAGAGGAAGGTTTCCCGTATCCTGGTCAATTTGAATATCAGAGATGGACTCGTACCGGATGCTACCCTCAGTTGGGGACCCTATGTTTATGTGCAGAAATTGGACTATGAGAATGTTCCTTTCAGATGCCGGCGTTGCCATGCTTATGGTCATCTGGTCGCTGAATGTAATCTTCCTTTTCGAAGGAAAAATGAGGGTTCGCATAAAGCCTCAATTGCTGTGGAAGTTACTCCTCCCGCGGATAACCCTATGGCTGAAAACCCTCAAAATGTTGTTTTGGATGAGGAAGAGGGACATGTTTCACATCGGGACATGGTGGACATTCGTTCCACAAATACTGCTCTACCGGTTTCAGGTGCACATGTGGCTGGGGCTGAAGACATACAATTGGAGATGGGATTGGAGGCACCACATATGGGGGAATCGTTAACTGGGACTACAGCTATTGTACCCACTCATCCGGCAGCTCTCACGGAACCTGGGTCATCGTCCGCGGGTATAACTCATTCCATTAAACCTCTTTCCTTTCATTTTGTTTTTAAGAATTTGTCTTGCGAAAATCCAGACTGGATAGAGGCTTTGAAAAAGTTGAATATCTCTTCGGCAATGGAGTTGGAAATTCCTACCTGTTTAGACCCTGACCTCCCTTCTTGCTCATCTACTTTGCCATACCCTGGGGTAATGCTGCTTGACCACCCCTCTAAGGTTGATCCTGGGCCTACTGAAGCCCTTTCCCCCTCCTCCCCTACCACCTCATCAGAATCTGGATATTTTCTGCGTTCCCTCTCGAAAATATCCCCGGGTGGATTGGGTGTTGGGGTAAACAAAACTGGAAAATCTGGTAGGGGTCGCGGCCGAAAATCCCATCTCTCACTGGCACAAACCAAGGCCAAGATGGACCTAATGGAATGCAAACAAGTGACTATTGATAGGGTGCTTAGAGCGGTGCGAGCCCAGAAGCGGGGTCATAGATGAAGGTGATGTCTTTTAACTGCAGGGGTCTTGCTAGTCCCCATAAAAGATCAGCACTACGCAGAGTGGTATCTATTGAAAACCCGAATATCATTCTGCTTCAAGAAACTATGGGTGTTGGTGAGACTATAAAAACTTTACTCGAATGTTGGTTTGGTGGTTGGTCTTTTGCCACATTGGATGCTCGGGGCCGGTCGGGTGGTCAGGCTATTAGCTAGAATACCCGTTCAGTGCAGTGTCATAATCTTTGGGGAATGGAAGGGGCTTTGGGGATGAACTGCTCGTCTCTGGACCTTAGTGATACTTTCACGGTGGTTAATATATATGGACCATATTTGAACCGAGTTCCCTTCTGGGACTCCTTTTTCTCTCACCCCTTGTTACAAGAAGGGAAACTTTTACTCGGAGGGGATCTGAATTTCTCTCTTGGGCCGACAGAAGTATGGGGCAACAGAGCTCGGCTAGACCCTCTGACTGACTACTTCACACACCAGTTGGTCACCCGAAATCTACTTGATATTGAGCCAACCATCCTTAAACCTACTTGGAGAAATAACAGAACTGGAGATTACAGAGTTGAAAAACATCTGGATCGATTTCTAGTGTCTGATCTTTTTGTAGATAGGAACTATCTACTGAGGCAGTGGGTTGGCTCGGGGGGCTCTTCTGATCACTTCCCTATTTTCATGGAGATGCGGGATGGTCCTTTGAAACCAGCTGGGCCTCTTAAGTTTAATAAGATTTGGTTAAATGATGAGACCTTTAATGATCTTATTGGATCCCTTTGGGTACCTTTCAACCCTAGGGTGGGCCTCTCTGTCTCTCAACAGTTCTCAAACAATATCAAAAGGATTAAAGGGCCGGTGAAGGCTTGGGATTATGAAAAGACTCATAGCGATGATAGAGAATTAAAGGCTATTGAATTGGAGCTGCAGTCCATTTATGATTCTGGATCTGGGGGTCTGGGAACACCGGATGAGAAAGTCCATTTGGTTTCACTGGAGGGTAGAAGAAATAAGCTTTTATTGGAAAAATAGGAAACATGGCATTTAAAGAGCAGGGCTATATGGCTATCGGCCGGGGATGAGAACACAAAATTTTTCCATGCATATGCAAAGGGAAGGAAGGCGGCAAATACCATATGGAGTTTGGAAGACTCTTTGGGGAATACCCAAACGTCTTTTGACAGTATGGCGGGGGTTGGGGTAAATCATTTCAAAACATTCTTCAAAGCCCCTGCACAAGCTAACATTTTGGAGGTGGTCAGGATGGCTCAATTTTTTCCTCGGTTTGTGGAAGAGGAAGACAATCACACCCTGATGTTTGTTGTCACTGTAGCAGAATTGAAGGGCGTTTTACAGAGCTTCCAAAAAGACAAAATCCCGGGACCGGATGGATGGACGGTGGAATTTATCCTGGCACTATTTGATCTTATTGGAAATGACCTGTTGCAGATGGTTGATGACACTCGTAGATCGGGGAGAATTCCAGCTGCCATGAACTCCACCTTTATTTCCCTTATACCAAAAACTGACAACTCCTCTTCTTTAAGTGACTTCAGACCCATCTCTTTGTGCAACTGTGTATATAAGGTGGTGTCAAAGATCATTGTTGGGCGGCTTAAGGGTATTCTGTCCAAACATATTTCGGAGGAACAGTTTGGGTTTCTGGAAGGACGACAAATACATGAGGCCATTGGTGTAGCACAGGAGGGCATCCATAGTATGAAAGCTCAGAAAATCAAAGGAGCGATTATCAAGATTGATTTATCAAAAGCATATGATAAGGTGAGTTGGTTGTATATTCATTTACTCCTCACTCATCTGGGTTTTGATGTGGATTTTATCAGGTGGATTATGAGTTGTATCTCTACGGTATCCTTCGCGGTGCTCATCAATGGTGCTGCCTCTCCTTTTTTCCGGTCTGAAAGAGGCCTTCGTCAGGGATGTCCACTATCCCCTTTACTTTTCCTGCTGGTTGCTGAGGGGCTTAGTAAAGCATTGAAAAAAGCTTGTAGGGATGGCACCCTCCATGGTATCCAAGTGGCTCCTGATTTTTTTATCTCTCATCTGCTATTCATGGATGATATCCTCATCTTTTGCACTGGTTCGGCAAAGGACATGGAAACCCTACAGGACATTTTTCAACTTTTCTCTAATGCTACGGGTATGGAGATCAATGAGCGGAAGTCCACTCTATCGACTCACTTGCTCAAAGAATGTGAGATTGTGGCTATACGTAGGATATTCCCATATACCTTCCTACACCTTAAAGATGGCTTCTGTTACCTTGGGTTTCATTTAAAACCAAATGCCTATACAAAACAGGATTGGCAATGGCTCATTGAAAAAATTCACAAGCGGTTGAAGGTTTGGAGTCACAGGTGGTTATCGCGGGCAGGAAGGCTGATTCTAGTGAAATCGGTATTGGAGGCCATTCTGGTTTATTGGATGTCCCTCTCATGGATTCCAAAAGGAACGCTGGAGAAAGCTCGCAAATTATGCTTTTGTTTCATATGGAGCAGTAAAGGAGACTATGTTTCCCCATGGGTTCGTTGGCAGAAGATCGCCATTCCAAAAGCTTTAGGGGGATGGGATCTTAAAAATATACATCTGTTCGCAAAGGCTTTAGCTGCAAAAGGGGTGTGGATACTGTTAAAATCTGAGAGCCTGTGGACTAAAGTTGTCTTTCGGAAGTATATTGCCCCTGTATCTATTTTGGAATGGGTGCGGTCGATGGATAAGTCACATGTTGGTTGCTCTGTAATTTGGAAAGCTGTCATCAATTCTTTCCTGGTGGTAGGGGATCTACTTGATTGGAATGTTGGAAATGGACAGGCTCTTTGTGTTGGGGAGGATCCTTGGTTTGGGAGCGCTGGTCGTCACATCTTATCAGGTGTTTTAATCATTTCTCTGCGTGATTTGGGTATAACTTATTTATCTCAATTGGCTGTTCCGGATAGGATACATCCATGGAATCAGTCATGGGTTGATGTTGAATCTTTGGCACTATATGTGGCTGAACGGGTGGAACTGAGGTCTTATTTAGGTGCTCTTACACGTTCAAATATACATATCCGGGACAGGGATGACTATTTGGTATGGGAAGGTGCCCCAAATGGATTGTACACACCCAAGGATGGATACATCAGCCTGAGTCATTTCATGAATCCACGTGAGTTGGTTGGGTGGTGGAATAAAATATGGAAGATAAACTGTCCATTGAAACATCGCCTTTTTATGTGGAATGTCCTCGAAAACACTATACCCACCTGGGACTTTTTACAGAGGAAAAACAGGATTGGGACGGCTTGGTGCATTTTATGCAAAGCCAGCATGGAAACCTATTGTCACTTACTCCTCCAATGTCCATTCACGGTGCAAGTTTGGGCAGAATGCTCCAGAATTTACAATTCCGTTTTTGATTGGGCAGGGGATTCGGTGCTGTCGGCCTGGACACAGTGGGTTTTGGACCCTATTGGAAAAAACTACATGAATCTTCCCTTATTGGTGACGTGGGGCATCTGGATGGCTCAGAATGGTATGTTATTCAATGAAAAACACTGTACTCCGATGGTTACTGCTGTACAGATTTGTGGATACCGAGAGGCTTTCCCACACCACATCAAAGTGGCAAAACAAAGAGAGGTTCTTGCGCTGGACATTGACGAGTCTATGCCTTGGGGTTTTTATGATGGACCTGCTTTGGGATTAAACTGCGGGGGTGGGGCTATACTACATCTTTCTATAAACCACTCATACCACCTTTTATGGGGACTGGGGGAGGGTGGGAATAACTATGTTGAATTCATGAGCCTAAAACTTCTTCTCATCGTTGCAAAGGAACAGGGCTGTCAACAGATAAATGTGTATGGTGATTCTATGAATGTCACAAATTGGACTAGTGGCACTCAGCACTGCAGGGATCTTAGACTTGAAAACATACTACAGGACATCCTGCAACTGAAACTTTCCTTTTTACATTTTTCTTGCAGACATGTTTATAGGGAGAACAACAAGGAGGCGGACGCGGCTTCTAAGATTGGCTAGGACATGGCAGTGGGGGTGTGGAAAGTGAAGGAATACAGAAATGGAACCCTCTATGAGTACTATCATAGACCCTTCATGGATGGTATGTTATTACATGGGTAGGGAATGGAACAGGATCAATCATAAATGGACAAGTTTTCACTGAGAGTCTATGGAACTGTAATTTGCTACCTTTGCTGGCTATGATGTTATTTTTGGTTTTATACAGAGCTGTAATGTTATTACTGGGGACACTTTCAAGAGGCTCGGGGAGCCATCTGATCTTTGTTACTTTCTCATTTTTTTGGGTTATCTTTGTACCTATCTATCGTGGTTTCACTGAGAGACTATGGAACTGTAACTTGCTACTTTTGTTGCCTGTGAAGTTTTTTTGGTTTTATTACAGAGCGGTAATATTATTACTGGGGACACTTTCAAGAGGCTCGGGGAGCCATCTGATATCTGTTACTTTTTCGTTTTTTGGTTTATCTTTGGACTATACAGTTAGGCAGACTGGATGGATGTACTGAAACAATTATTTTTTTTGTGAACTGTTTTATGATCCTTAATTGGACAACTGTATGCTTCTACGCATATTCAGAATGTAATTTCTTCACCACTGCTGAAATGAAATTATGCTTTTTTCCGAGGAAAAAAAAAATGATGACCATGTAGAAGCTAGTTGGAACATAGGATAATTTACGAATAGATGTAATATGAAATTGATAAACAAGTGTCGAGTACACACTTGGGAATTGTTCATGAAAATGATAAATCAATTATAAGTTAATCAATTATGAATTAATTATAATTTAATTATGAATTATTTATAAATTAATTGTGAATTAATCACGAATTAATTATAAATTAATTATGAATTAGTTCTAAATTAATTGTGAATTAATTACGAATTAATTTTGAATTAATTATGCATTAGTTCTAAATTAATTATGAATTAATTATAAAGTACTTCTAAATTAATTATGAATTAATTAAGGAAGACATTACCTTATGTCATTTTATATCAAAGTTTATAATTATATTGTATTTTAGTTAATAAATTAAAATATTAATTAAATTGTAATTATGACCACTTGAAACGACAATGGCGGTGGAACCACATTAATAATTTAGTTGACTTTTACATATTGTGTTTGCATAAAAGAAAGGGATAATATTTATAATTCATTTATAAATTAATTAATGTATTGATGGTATCAATAAATGTGGACATGTCTCGAGGGAGAAAAGGGGGACTGACATCTTAGCTAGAATTGAATGGAGAGGATAAGGGTAGTAATGGGGAGCATTGAGTCGGAAGGGCAAACATGGGATAAGATGGAGAAGAGAGGAAGACGAGGGGATGATCTTTTACCTTAGTTATTTTGGAAGAAGTTTTTGAGAGCAGTTATAGAAATTTTAGAGCAGAGCTGAAAGGAGCGGAAAGGGGGTTTTTGTTGGAGATAATTCAGAAGGGAGAGCAAGTTGGCTTGTACTCGGTTTGGGCTCGGGGGTCCAAAGGAGTACCTTTGGAGTTGGGTGGTCGGTGAGACCTCGCCAGTTGACAGGGTGGAAAACAGGTTTGGGTTGGTTGAGTTTCAGAGCTTTGGGGAAGGTTTTGGTTGCAGGAAAAGCAAAGGGAGTCAGCAAGGCATTCAGCAAACGGGGACAGCTTGAAGGGATGATCTACTAGCTATCTACAGGTATTTTTCAGCAGGTATTATTATCATTTCTACCATAGTCAATTATTAATTCCAATTATGAATTTAGAAATTATATGCTGTTACACCTGCACAAACAGAACTAGTTAGAGGTAGAAAAATAGTAAATACATTTATTTCAAAACCTGTGAATGTAAATGGTAGAGTTACAAATGCCTTTTTTTAACATAAGTCTCATTTCTTTTACCTGCAAGGAGCAAGAAAGAAAAAAATCATTAATTGTAGTCCATAAATTTATATATATTGGAAAACACATATGTGTAAATAATGTATATATATGTAACCAAAAAAAAAATCACCTTTAAATAATTATATATATATATATATATATATAAGCCAAAAAAATTATATATCTATAAACAAAAAAAAAATGGATATATATATGAAATTTTTTTTTATCAAACTTTGAACTATGCCGAAATTTATAGAAGGAAAATAAATCCCTATTTTATAGAATCACCGAGGTAAAAATTATTCAAAAAATTATTCTTGCTGCAGAGTGTAAAAGTAAATATATATATATATATATATATATATACATATAAACAAAAGAAATTTTATATTTTTTTTTTCAACCGAAAAAAAAACGTACTATTGATATTCCTCGAAATCAAATAGTACAAAGATTTTCTCCTTTTTTTGAAAAAGGAATATCCAAACTGTTCATATGTTACAAAGACCATATACTGTCACCATCATAGGTTTGTCAAAACAGATTTACAACAAAAAGGTCAAAAATCTTAAATAGAGGGACAGATCCACATATATGCTTTTCTCTATCATTCTAGTAAAAAAGTACTTCTCCACGCTCCAGCATAATGGAGTCCATCCATTCCTCCCAAACCAAAACACCTTCAGCACCAAGTAATGCCTGTTTAGATAGTTCATCAGCTTGACTGTTGTGTTCACGGTAGATGTGAGAAAAGAAAATGTGTTCCTGTAAATCAATCTCTGCACGAGCACGCCTACACCAGTGAGAAAGAGCAATAACATTCAGATCATAATCTTTTGTTTCCCACTTTATAGTAACACGAGAATCCCCAAAAACCAATAAATTTACCAATCCAAAGTTGTTGGCACACTTCAGCGTACACCACAGAGCTAGAAGCTCTGCTTTCATATTGCTACCAATTCCACAATTGAGGCACAAAGTAAAATAATGACTATCATTTAAATAAATAACACCCCCAGCTGCGCAAATTCCATTCTACGCAGCCCCATCAAAGAAAATTGTAGGTTGGTTCACAGTGAAATAAAACTGACCACTTCTTCTCTTCTCCACTAAATTTGTACTAGCAAGATAGAATTGGAATAAGTTTAGTACAATATGTCCACAAGCCCCAACATCAGGTTCCATGTCTTGAAAAGTGACCTTGTTTCGGAAATACCAAATAGCCTAAGATATAAGTATAGGTACCTGCAAATTCTCCTTTGAAGACCGAAACAAATTCAGCAATGATTCACCAAAAGTATTAGATTCCCAAACCTTTGTAATTGCCAATTTCGAACAGCAGAAATCCCATACATTTTTCCCAAAGGAGCAAGCCACAAACAAATGGTTGATGGATTCAGATTCCTTCTTGCATAAAATACACCAATTTGGACCACACCAACCACGCTTTAAAATATTATCCCAAGTTTTCAAAGAACCTTGCAAAGCATGCCATAAAAAACACTTATGTTTTAGAGCAATATTCCACTTCCAAATCTGTTTGAACCACCAGTGCTGAGGAAAAATATACTTCTCCTGCATGATTCTGTCATAGGCTGTCTTAGCAAAAACAACACCAGCTTTCTCATTACCAATCCACACCAACTTATCATCCTGGTTAGACAAAGACACACCAGCTGAGCCAAGTGCACGAACAAAGGAATCCCAAGAGAAAGCATCATCACCAACTAAACCCAGGTCATATGAACTTAGCCATCCAGATTCACATCTGATACTATATAAAGAAGTAAGTCCATAAATTTTTAAATAATCCAAAATCCTATTTGGAATACGAACAGTACCATCGATGCCCAGAATATTGTCTTCCCCAATTCTTATATCTTTACCATTACCAACATGCCACCTCAGATCACCCAGAATCCAGCCAGAAACCTTAAGAAGTCCATGCCATAAAGGAGAACATCCAGAAACCATAGGCATATATATGCATTCTGATCCAAGCCAGCCGATCCCCTCTGATATACTTCACAAATGAAATCTTTGACCATGGATTATTGTTAAAAATACACTTCCACAGGATTTTTTCCCTCAGGGCCAAACTAAAAGATTTTAAATCCTTTATACCCCAACCACCAAATCTTTCAGGCCTGGAGATTGATTCCCACCCAGTCATGACCAAAGATGCTCTTTCCAAAACACCGGACCAAAGAAAATTGAAGATCAATTTTCTGATAACATTAATAATAAAGACAGGTATCTCAAGAAGAGACAACCAGTATACAGGTAGTCCCATCAAAATAGCTTTGATCAACGTAATTTTGCCACCCACAGATAGTAACCTATAAGCCTAGTGAGAGATCCGAGCTTCAAATTTCCTTACAAGCCACCACCAATCCTTGATCTGATAATTGTTGGGTCTCAAAAAAAAACCCAAGTATTTGAGCCCATCATCTAAAGGATGACAAATATAAGGCATGAAGGTAGAAATCTCTTGTCTGATAACCAAACCCACATTATGAAAAAAGAAACTAGATTTTGCAGTACTGATATTCATTCCAGAAACACGGCAGAAACAATTAAGAATATTTCTGAAAACCCCCCATTTTGCAATATTTCCCAAACCGGCCAGTAATACATCATCAACAAAAATCAGGTGAGCTATAACACAGTCCAAGCCCAAATCTATGCCCTTTATCAAACCCTCCTGCTTGGCCAAGTTTATCATTCTGCTAAGAGCATCAATAATCAACAGAAACAATAAAGGAGACAGTGGGCATCCTTGTCGGATGCCCCTCGAACATCGAAAAAAAGACGATGGCGCACCATTGATTAGAATAGCAATGCTAGTCGTGGAAACACAAGACATTATCCAATTAAGTACCAGTGGGGGCACCCCAATTTGGATCAGTGTGAGCCTTAAAAAAGTCCAATTCAACCGGTCATACGCCTTCTCCAAGTCCAATTTAAGAAGCATTGCACTCAAATTGCGCCTCTTAATAGAGTGGAGAAGTTCCTGTGATGCCCCAATGGCATCATGAATCTGGCGATTATGCAGAAAGCCAAACTGCTCCTCAGTGATATGAGAAGAGAGAGTCCTTTTTATTCTTTGAGCAATGATCTTAGAAACCAATTTGTAAGCCAAATTACAGAGAGCAATTGGCCTATAATCGCCAAAATTTTCAGGTTTGCCCTTCTTTGGAATCAGCGTCACAAATGAAGAATTTAATGCACCTGAGGTGAAACCATGTATCCGGGTATGTTCCACCATACTCAGAAACTCAGGCCCCATAACCTCAAAGAAGTGAGAAAAAATCTCAACTGGCCACCCGTCAGGTCCCGGGCTTTTCTCACGAGCAAAGAGATGCAAAGTATTCTCCACCTCTTCCAAAGTAACCACCTTGCCAAGAGCTACAGCATCCTCATCATTGAAGAACCAGGGGAACAATTCCGCAATTCTAATCTGTTCCATCAAAATACCAGAACCATCATCTTTGTAAATATTCCCAAAAGTATTCACGGCTTCTAGCTTCAGCACCTCATTCCCAGAACAGAGGTTACCACTAGCATCTTTCAGTTCCCAAATTAAATTCTGATTACGGCAAGCCGAAGCAAAGGAGTGAAAAAGCTTTGTGTTATGATCTCCCAATTTTACCCACAAAGCCCTACTTTTTAACCTCCATTCCATCTCTTCCCGTAATAGAATGTCATCTCTTTTTTTCTCAAGTAACTTGACAGCCTCAAATTCTTCCTTTGACAGCTTCTCAACAAAATTCTCCTTATATAACATATGAATATCATCTTCTAGAGATACCAGATCTCTCTTATCATTTTCCTTCTTAATCTTGATCCACTCAATCACAACTCTTTTAAGATCCCTCATTTTATTACAAAAATTATCTAAAGGGTTATCCCCACACACCCCAGCAGAAGCCCAGAAATCTCTAACCATCTTACAGAAATTTTCATCCAACAGCCATGAATGGTTAAATTTAAAAGGAACACATGATTTCACCCCAAGATCATCGAACTGCAACAGGATAGGCCAGTGATCAGAGATTTTTTGTCCATGAACCCAGGAGCGGTATCTATGAAACTTTCCCAGTAAAGGAGCCTTCACCAAGAAACGGTCAAGACGTTTATGAACACTAGCATCACCCCCCTCTACCATTGCTCCATGTAGGGCATAATTTAGAAGGCATGACATCAATTAAATTGTGATCACACATAAACTTCCTGAAAAAATCCGCCATGGGATCCAATCTGGATTTTTCCCCCGAATTTCCAAGGGAGATACTGTAAAATTTAAATCCCCTGCGAAAATGAGATTCTCATCATTTAAAAGACCAAAATCAGAGAGTGAATCCCAAAAGATCTGTCGATTTGCATAGGGAGCATAACAGTTGAAAACCGATAAACTTATGTTCAGTCCAACACAATGACCTTTCAGAAGAATCCCCCACTGTGATCTGAAAGCTTTGAAAATAAATAGCCGAGGGTCCCAAGCGATGACTAATCCCCCCGATAGTCCTGAAGCATCCACCGCAGAGACCTCCCAATGAGGCAACAGACTCCCAATCTTGAAAACAGCATCCGAACAAGTGCACATTGTCTCTTGGATAAAAATTAAACCCGGACTAGTAGCATGAATAAGGTTGGAGAGGGCCCTAGCCCGCAAAACCCCACCCAACCCACGAACATTCAGGGAGATAAAAGACATTAAGAAACCCCCAGATTGGGACTCTGTGCTCTAAGACCCAATACAACATCACCATCAAAAACCCTAACACCTTCCGAGGAACCGACAGACTGCAAAGACTCAAGTAACGGAGTCTTATTCTTCTTCTTCCCCTTTCTTATCGTCACATTCTGAAATCTAGGATTAATAGGCAGCACATCAACATCTCTTGATGGATTTTTAGAAAAAATATCAATAGGTGCTAACCCTAAATCCCCCCTGGCAACACTATCCCCCAATCAATCAGAAACAACAGCTTCCAAAGGTTTATCAGACATAAAACCAGCCCTAGCATCCACAGTATTTGCAGAAGGAGAGGTTAAAGATCTATTCGAGACCAAGGAAACCTCACCAGAATAAGAAACTACAAATGGAGAGCTCGAACGCAAATTTGGGCTAGTAGAAACCCCATTGATAGGTGCAGAACCGGTATCCACTAAGACAGACCCCGAACAAGACACCAAAGTGGACAAACCATGTCTCAGCTTAACAACCCCCAAAGAGATCCTCCTATCCAAATCCACCTCCTTAGCAGAAATAAAATCAAGCTCTTCCTTAGTAAGATCAGAGTAAGCAGAATCCAGAGGGACTAATAACTTACCAGGAAAGGAAGCCTTCGTGGAAACCACCTTCGGAGAAGCCAATGCAGGTGGAGGAGTTGACAAGGTTTCCCGACGACACGAAACCTTCTGAACAGACCGAAAGTTTGGACATTTAGCCTGAACATGCCCTACCTGCCGACAATGAAAACAACGAAATGGAATCCGGAAGAAATCCAGCCGCTGTGTCCAGCTGCGTTTGCCCCACACAACCTCAATATCAGCCGGCAAACCAAGACTAAGGTCAATTTCCATAAGCACCTTCGCATACCGCCTATCGATGCCATAAATAGAGTTTTTATCAACCCTAATGCACCTCCCCACCGAATTTTCCAGCCTAACCACCGTCTCCTCTATCCAAACTTCGATTGGGAGCCCAGGGACAAACATCCAAAGGTGGCGGATACCCTGTCGTTCATGCAAAGGATCAAATGCGATATGCCATCGCTTGAGGTTCAGAGAACCATTTTTAAACTACCAAGTCCCCTCCAAAATACGAGTCAATGCCTCCGACAATGGGAAAATGAACAGAATCCAACGGTTAACTAGCATATTCACCCGCGGAGTATTACCCAACAATGGCGCCCAATTTTCCTTAACCCACTCGACTATCTCAACTTTAGAACCAGAAGCAAACTCTAAATGACCAACCAGTGCTCTATCCGCTAGCATTGCAACTCTGTCCAAGTGTGCACCCGCAGGAATCACAAACCGATCCACCTGCTCTCTAGCCTTAAGGGTTTTCGTCCTTCGTCGACCTTTTGCGCTCTTACCAGACAGGTTAGGGTTTCCGCCATGGTTGTGACCAGAGGGATGGGCAAACGATTCTCCAGCCACACAACCGAGAAAATGGGGCGAAAGGGGACGAGACCCCCCATCAAGTGAACACATATCCCAGAGACCGGACTAGCCGATGACAACAACCTGACAGAAGAGAAAGGGGTGACAGTGACACCACACTCAGTAGGATCCATCTATCCCAACCATCCCAAAAAAAGCCAAAAAAGCTAGCAGACTGAAAAGACCTCAACACGCCCGAACCAAAACATCACCGCCAACTCCACAGCCAAAAACAGCCAAGAAACCAGACCTTACCTGCGAAACCCATCTTTGGCTATGGTGTATCTCCAAAGAAGACAATGAACAAAACCAACAACAAATATCCGTAACCCAAATTTCCACATCTCTACAAATCAATAGGATACCTATCAAATTTTATATATTTATATAAACCAAAGTTTTTTTAATATTATTATTTAAATTTAATTTTAAATAAAAATGGTATTTGAAATTAGTACTAAACAAAAAAAAAGGGGGATAAATATTTTTTTTTAAAAAGGGTTCAAACTATGCCAAAATATATAATCACATATATATTTTAAAAAAATTATAAATAAACAAAATATATATATATATATATATATATATATAGCTTTTCTTGAACTAAATGTTAAACGTAATAACAACGAAAAGGAATATGTTTATCTTTTTGCTCTACACAAAAAATATATATATATAATGAAATATAAATAAATAAATAAATCAGAAAAGAAATATAATAAAACTTTTTATTTTATATTGGGTCAAGAGCACCAAATCTCCAAGCCAATTCCTAAATCATAGGACAAAGAGCTAGATCAACACCATCCGGAGCTAAGTCATCAAATGTTGTACACATACTAAGCGCCCACAAAAGCACAAAGAAAAGTCAAAAGGAGCTTAGAATATTCTCCTATCATGGCAATGAACTAATGCATCTATTAAACGGCACTAAATGAAATTTAGACTGATATTATATCATGGCAATGAACTAATGCATCTATTAAACTGCACTAATTGAAATTTAGACTGATATTATGAAATAGCTGCAACCCTTCTTGGCTTCCAGGACAGAAGCCTTAACTGCTGGCCATTGTAAGCCGAATTGCTGCTACTTATCCCTGAACCCAAAGGTGGAATAAATCTAGTCATATCCATATTGAAGTGTGGCTGTCCTTAGTTCAATTTGAGAAAGCCAGGCATCGCATACAGCCAAGGAAATAATAGACAGGGTGTGGGAATATGAATTTCATTTACATGAGACAAAACGTTCAAAATTCTTCAACCTGGTATATATGTGCATAATGCAGGTAAAATTCTCCAAAATGTTGAACTACTGATTGCTAGGAGACAATCTGAAAGATCTAAATATATACAGAAAGCCATGGAGCGATGTCAAGTCAAGGACTGCAAACTTTAACACATATTAGATGATAAAGACTGAATGCTTTCACTGTGTCTACCAAGGTCCAAATCTCGCGAGGGTTCAAAATTTTATCACCACCGTGTTAGCCAGGGCTCAAATCCCATTAAGGATTGTGTGTGAAATCTAAAGAATGAAAAAGAAGCATAATCCAGCTCTATTCTATTATGTCGGTCATCGATAGAATACAGTCAGCCGATTGGCCTTACATCCATAATTCAATTTAACCAAGCCAAGGTAGAGCCCATGAGTCCATCTTCGCACTACGCATCTACGTAGAGGCCCCTACACATGCTATGTATTCTGCGTAGGAAGGAGGAGGCCGCTGGCCGTTCACTCAGAGAGGGGGAAAGCCCCGTTAAGGTGCAGAGGGAGGGAGGCCCTACGCATGGCCGCAGCCTGTGGGCACTCTCTCTCACCCAAACCGTGGCTCTGACTATGCGAGAGAGCCCAGGAGCTTCGGATAATCGAGCAGAATCGTCTCTCAAAGCACCAAGGGAAGTCCACGGGGCCAAAGGGCCATGCACTAGACGTCCTCTGCGCAGAGAGAAAAAAAATATATATATATATATCCACAGCCTTGCATGAGAAAGAGTCTCTGCGCAGGAGGGAGGGCTGAGTGAAGGAGTCCCTGTGCAGAAGGGGACACTATGTGGAGAGGATCCACGGGCCTGTGCAAGAAAGGTCGAGCTACGGTTGTGCAGCGAGCGAGGGAAGCCGGAGACCTGCGCTGGATCTGTGCGCCAAAGATACCAATGTTTCCATACTTGCGGATCAACTCAAGGCCGTGCAAAATATGGGGATAAAGGACATCGTCCACACGAGGAGGATGGGCATCACAACCACCGCTCCAAGTGGGGGAAAGGAGCTAGCTGCAGGCAGCTCTGTAAACAAAAAGAAAAAACACAAACCATAATAAGTGAGGGGATGTTACCTGATAAACCTGTAGCTTGTTAAGTTGAAAAGAAGCCGAGAAGCCCTTGTCCTAGCGGTTGCAGAGCTCCTACGGAGCAGGGCTGGCCGTCGAGGAAGAATGGGAGAGCTCACTTGAAAATTTGGCGAGGAAATGACCACCCGCGAGAAGGGAACCAGGTCTTAAACCGGACGACCTGACACCGAGACCGGGTAGGTGGCCCTCATGCAAGGCAAACCGGGCACGTGGCCCTCATGCGTGAGAGGGATAGTAGGTTTAGGGTTACGGATGGGCCCAAAAAAAAAAAAAAAATTATTTTATTTATTATTATTGTTTTTATATTTAACTTCATTATGAATTATTAACTTTTTATATTAACTTTATTAATTATTATTATTGTATAATTCATAATAAGTTTAAGTTTCGAGTTTAATAATGAGTAAAAAAAAAATTGTGAGAAGTAAGGTTAATGAGTTATTATACAATTTATAATAAGGTTAAGTTTTGAGTTGAAAAATGAATTATAAAAAGAAAATTGTGATAAGTAAGGTCAATGAGTTATTATACAATTTATAATAAGGTTAAGTTTTGAGTTATATAATCAGTTAAGTTATTATTATTATATATAGTTATTTCTAAGGTGGAATAACTAGTTGTAAAAAAAAAATTGTGATTTCTATTTAATGTTGTCATTATGAATAAATTTAATAAATTTAGATAATTAGTGAATTTTTAAATAATTTAAATATTTAAATATTTGATATTAGGTGACTAATCATTTAAAGCTAGTTATTAATTGGATGTTCTTAAATTTATTAATATATTATATACTAATACATTTAAAAGTTAATAAAATGCTATTTTAGATGGTTAACATGAATTTCATATAAATATGGGTTAAATATTGTGTTAAGTTATAAATTAATTCGAATTAGATTACAAGGTTAGGAGTTGAGCTAAAATAAAATTAGGCCAAATTAAGTGAAGTGGAACGTTTCACGCAAGGGATTGCGCTGAGGGTGACCATGGCGGAGAGTGCGATCGTCTGTGACTACCGAAGGCGAGAGGACGACGCGAGGCCACCTCCCTACAGAAACAGGTACATACCAAGAGTTGCGGTGGTAGACAGGTCAGTGGAAACTAGGGCAGTTCCCCAGTCAGCCACAAGAACTCAACAGGGTGTGAGGAACTTTAGAGGATCAGTCGGCAAGGGAAGGGGTCCCGAGGGATGAACCCCTCTCTGAGGTCTGAACAGGTTATCTCGCCCACTCCATCACAGGTTGTTTGTTGGGGATGTGGAGGTCCACATTACCAGCATGACTATCCCGAATTACGATCCGGTACAGTGCATCGAGAAGGAAAGGATCCAATGGGGAGTGGGGGTAGCAGGAATCAGATCTCGGCAGCAGTACACAACCATCAGGCAGAGCACCAATCCACTGTGGTGGAATCATCAGGTACAATCAATAATGTTAAACTTAGAATATTGTTTGACCCTGGTGCTACAGATAGTTTTATTTCTCCATATGCATTAGAAAAATGTGGGTTGGTAGCCTACGAGTATGATGATTTCAACTTAGTCGAAATGGCTTCAGGGGTAAAGCAAGCGGTATGACCTAGTGTCAGCAAGTGCGTGGTGGATCTCGGGGTGTGTGTTACACAAATCAAGGTGTTCGTCACCACCCTCGGAACTTATGATCTCATTATATGTATGAACTGGCTTGAGGAACATCGAGCTTTCTTGGAATGTTATGGTAAGAAAGTTCTTTGCTTTGATGATAAAGGAGAGGCCATCGAGATCCAGGGTATCAAATGGAAGGTGTCCCTACACTTCATATCCACAATGAACGTAAAGCGATGTATGTGACAAGGGTGTCAATTATATGTCGTTGAAGCGGTAAACACTGAGAAGGGACCCTCCTTAGACGAGTACCCAGTATTATCCAAATTCAATGACGTCTTTCCAAAGGAATTGCGTGGGTTACCTCCTAAGAGGGAACTTGATTTTACCATTGAGGTAAAACCCGGTTCTGAGCCATCATTGAAGACATCATATAGGATGACGGCCCCGGAACTTTGTGAGTTGCAAATGCAGTTGAAGGAACTGCTAGATCTAGGGTTCATCAGACAAAGTATTTCACTGTGGGGTGCACCAGTAATATTTGTGAAGAAGAAGGATGGTTCCTTGCGTCTTTGCATCGATTACCGAGATTTGAACAGAGCCACAGTGAAGAATAGGTACCCAATACCTCATATTGATGATCTCTTTGATCAAATGAAAGGGGCGACAGTCTTCTCCAAGATCGACTTACGATCAGGTTACCACCAGCTACGGATTAAGGAAGGTGATATACCTAAGACTGCTTTTCGAACAAGGTTTGGGGACTATGAGTTTGTAGTGGTACCCTTTAGTTTGACCAATGCCCCAATAGTATTCATGAGTCTCATGAATAGTGTGTTTCGAAAGTACTTAGATCAGTTTGTGCAAGTCTTCTTGGACGACATCCTCATCTACTCCAAGAATGAACAAGAGCATGAGGCCCACACTTGCGAATAGTGTTGTCATGCTTAAGAGAGTACAAGTTGTATGGTAAGTTATCCAAATGCTTGTTCTACCAGAAGGAGATCCATTATCTAGGGCATATAATTTTCGGTGAGGGAATTTTAGTTGACCTTGAAAAGGTGAAGGCCATAATGGATTGGCATGTGCTAAGAAATTCGCATGAAGTGAGAAGCTTCATGGGGTTAGCCGGGTATTATAGAAGGTTTTTTGAGGGTTTCTCAAAAATCGCAAAACCCATAACTACCCTACAGCGTAAAGGCACTAGGTATGAATGGATGGATGAATGCAATGTCGCATTCGTCGAGTTGAAAAGACTGTTGACTAGTGCACCAATTCTACAAGTGCCAGATATGGAGAAAGAATTCACAGTTTGCATAGATGATTCAAGGTAAGGTTTGGGTGCATTGTTGATGGAGGAAGGTGGGGTAATAGCTTATGCGTCGAGAAAGTTAAAAATGCATGAAGAGAATTACCGTACCCATGACCTAGAGTTGGCTACGGTGATGTTAGCTTTGAATCTTTGGAGACATTAACTTGTTGGACGAAGATTTAAGCTCATAGCTTAAGGTATATCTTCACTCAAAGAGACCTAAATGCTAGGAAAAGGCGATGGAGTGAATTCATGAGCAAGTATGATTTTGGAATTTCATACATCAAAGGGAAGGAGAATATAGTAGCCAGTGCCTTAAGCAGAAAACCAAGACTTTTCTCTCTTATACCTTTGAAGGTGGATTTGAGGGAAAGAGTTTTAGGGAAGCTAATCAAGGATAGTTGGTACCTAAAGGTCACATCGGCACTCCAGAATTGGAAACCAGTGGGACCTAAGTTTGAAGGCTATGAGTTGGAAGTCGATGGTTTGTTACAGTATCAAGGGAGGATGTATATTCCTAAGGAGGGAGATATTAGAGAGACTATCCTTAAGGAAGCCCACAGAGCAGTGTATTGTGCACACTCGGGTGTAAAGAAGATGTATGCAGACATGAAGCAACTCTTCTTTTGGGCAAGGATGAAAAGCGACATGGTCAAATTTGTCGCTAGGTGCCTTGAGTGTCAGCAGGTAAAAGCTGATCATCACCGCCCGGTAGGACTGTTACAGCCGCATGACATTCCTATGTCGAAGTGGGAGGTTATCTCCATGGACTTCGTGGTAGGATTGCCTTTTACCTCTCATAGGCATGATGCCATTATGGTCATCGTTGACAAACTGACCAAAACTGCTCATTTCATTCCAGTTAAGGAGACCTATGATGTCACGGATGTAACACGTGTGTTCATAAATGAAGTTTTTCGTCTCTATGGGTTTCCCAAGAAGATTATATCGGATAGAGATCCCAGGTTTACATCTAGGTTTTGGACGAGTTTGTAGTCAGCGTTGGGTACTCAGTTGAACCTAAGCACTGCTTACCATCCAGAGACAAATGGGAAAACAGAAAGAGTGAATCAGGTGATGGAGGACATGCTTAGAATGTATGTCATGGATCAACAAACTCATTGGGAAAAGCACTTACCTTTGGTAGAGTTTGCTTACAACAACAGTTACCATAGCTCAATTGGGATGCCTCCATATGAAGCTTTATATGGAAGGCCATGCAGGACACCATTGAGTTGGGAAAGGTTAGAGGATCGAGTAATTATAGGACCTGAGTTGATTCAGGAGATGGAAGAGCAGGTTGTTCAGATTAGACCGCGGTTAAAGGAAGCACAGGATAGACAGAAGAGCTATGCCAATACGCATAGGGTTGACTGAAGCTATAAGGTTGGCGATGCAGTGTTCGTCCACATCAGGCCTAACAAAAGTACCATCAGGTTTGGGAAAGGGACAAAGTTGTCACCACGATTTATAGGACCCTTTGAAATTTTAAAAAAGGTTGGACCCATCGCGTATCGTCTTGTGCTGCCACCCCATTTGCACAAAACTCATAATGTTTTTCATGTATATGTTTTACGACATTATGTAACTGATGAGTCACATAAAATAAATTGGAAGGAACTGCAGGTTTCGGATGAGGGAAGCATCAAGGTCGAACCATTACTTATATTGGACCGCAGGGTTAAACAGTTGAGGCACTGTTTGGTGGACCAAGTTAAGGTCCAGTGGGACCGATATAGCCCAGGTTCTGCTACCTGGGAGGACGCAAAGACTATGTGTCGTGATTATCCCATGTTATTTTGATCATAACTTCGGGACGAAGTTTCCTGAAGGGTGGGTGTATGTAACACCCCATTTTGACATTACTACTTGAACTACTATTATATGTTGTATTTGTTTGGTTTTGAGACCTCGTCGGTTTGACGACACTATGGACATATGGTTCTATTATTTGGCTGATATATATATGTGTGTGTTGTCGAGCACTCTATATGCAGTTAGATTATCACCAACACACACAGAGCATACGAGATTCATTGTCAACCTGAGAAAGTCTTTTTATTTCAAAGGATAAGTGCACAATCTATGCTTAAACACCAAACCATTAGAATTGAATACTTTTATCTTCTATCATCCATGTTCATCCCAAGAATCTATGCAATCCCAATTACCTTCTAATTGCTACAACTTCAATTCCTCTCTACCATGCATCAATAAGAAATGATATAAGATCTAATCAACAATTGCAGGAAAGAAATCTCATTCATATTCTAGAACAATCACCTCTTCGATCTAATCACTCTTGAAAATCATAAGACATAAATTGAACATTAATTTAGAAATCCAATTGCAAAGGATTGAGTCAACTGCTCTAAGAAATTGAATTGCAGAATGGAAATCAACAATCATAACAGGAAAGATAAATTGCAAGGGCTCATGCGATCACAACTTAACTGCAAGATGAACAAGGCTGTGTACAATTGTCACACAAATTGCATAAAGTCTCTACTCAGTCGACTGTCACTCTGTATTACTTGCAAATTCAAGGAAACCTAATATTAATTGTACTGGAAATCCACACCATAATTACTACTGCTGCGTACAAAAGAAATATCATGAACAAAGCATCACACAACAATGAATTCAAAATCCTATTTTAACCCAGCAATCTCTGTGGAAGACGGGCCCAGCCTTCACATAGAGACGCTGGCTGAACAACGCAAGTTCCTTTAAATCAAGGGTAACTCCTTATATTAACAAAAGATGATTACACAGTTGCTTTCGCTGCTAATACAATGAATTAATTATCTGTTGTTCAACCCCCTGAGTCGAGGCAGCTCCCCATATTTATACATACAAATCATAACATCTAATCCTATAATCGAGCAGCCATGAAGATCTCTGATCTTCGGGTGCCCTAAATAGTACAAACTGTTACAAACATGGCATAGTAAGGATATAGAAAGATATGAGGAAGCTGTGGATTGGCCCAGGAGTGGCGATCTTTCCAGATCACGATTAACTCGAGCAGCAAACGACTAAAAGATCTCCAATTATGGTGCATTCTGTTACAGCTACCCTGTTCACAGCTCTGTCTAGAATGTTGCATTAGAACCACGTGCCTTGCTTGATGATCCGAGCCCCAAGGATCCTTTCTAAGTAGCAAACACCTTTCAAGACTTGTTCATCCCCACCTTCCTGCAGTCCACTTATCTCAACTACCTTCATAAATCATAATATGTTAGCACAATTGAGAGATAAATAGCCTTAATTATCACAATCATAAGCATTAATAAGATAAAACAATGATTAGTCATACCTTGGTAGTTTGGGGAAATAAAGTGAGGACAACAGGTCTGATTAGCATGATAAATGGTGTAGGACAGGGAAAAGAAAGGTGATCAAGGATGATTAGAAGGGGCCAATTATGGGCTTAACATATCCCCCCAACTACCTTGTTGCATGTCCTCATGCAACAACCTTATCTGTCTTTTGAAAAATCCTCTGTGAGTATCCCAATACCTTCCAGCATCACTACTCCCCTACCAATGCTACTTGCTGGTGTCTGGAAATGCAATTGGTGTAGTGGGAGCCTTCCTGCAGTCTCATTACATGCTGTGCCTGGGGAGGGCTTAGAAGGCAATCCTTAATCTGAATCTAAATCAATAACATTTCTAGGAGTTAGAAGCACTAGTTCTTGTGGGGCAGTGTCTTCTAGCACATCTAAGTTTAATAAGAGAGTTGTTGGTTCTTGTGTGGTAGCAACATCCTTTAGGCTCTCTTCAGCAGCTACCATCATTGCTTTTAGAGACATTGGTTCTTGTGTAACAGTGTCTTCTTTGTCCTTCTGCTACTGAGATTGGATATCTTTCTCATTGTGCAGCTCCTCCTCCAAGATTTTGGTGTCACCTGAGCATGGTGTCTGTACCTGTTCATCTTCACTCCGTTGTGTATCGGGAATGATATCCACTCCAGGGTTATCTTTTAAATGAAATTCAGGAGTTCTTGCTGCAGCTTCCAAGGATGTTGGTTCTTGTGTAGAAACACCCTAGCTTGCCTCTTCATCCTCCTGTTGTTCCAACTCTTCTCCTATGAGCTCTGTGTCATGGGAGTCCTCTGGGGTTACAACCCAGAGTTCATCATTAAATTCCAGAGTATCCTCTGTCCCAGGTTTTTCTCCCATCTGTTTGGCCGATTGGACAAGTATACTCAGGTTTGCTGGTTCTTGTGTTACAGCACCCTATTCCAGTTCATCAATGTCCTGCCTTTGTGGCTCTTCTTCTAAAATTTCTGTGTCATGGGATCATTCTGGGGTTACAGTATAGAATTCCTCATTGGCCTCCAGAGTGTCCTTCATTCCCGGTTCTTCTCCCATCTGCTCTATAATCTCTGTATCATGGGAACATTCTGGAGTTACAATATCGTCCTTATTAAGCTCCAGAGTGTCCTCCATCCCCTGTTCTTCTCCTATCTGTTCTATAATCTCTGTGTCTTGGGAAGTGGCAGCTTCAGCAAGGATATTCAAAGATGCTGGTTCTTGTGTGGCAGCACCTTCTTTTTCTGCTGCTTCCTCTATTGTGGTCACGGGCTGTTGTGCTGAGTAAGTTCTAAGTATAATTTTATGGCCTGCTTCCTTGAATATTTCTCCATAGGTGGGACAGAGTATTCATTCATCCTCCTGCCCAGCTTCAGCAGAATCTGATCCCTCCAGTTGGTCTGCAGCCTCTATCAATGTATACAATTTTCTTTCACCCTGTTTTCTGCGGGTTTCCTTCCAGATTTCCAACTCCCTTCTAAGTACTTGGAGGTCCTCTTTTAACATTGCGTTCTCAGCCAGAAGTCCTTCAATTCCGGTTTCTTCCTCCACTGGCCTTTGTGGAGCATCCATTGGTCTTGGTACAAGGATTGGGGGTTCAAACTGTGCCTTTAGGGTTGCCCATCTTTTCCTGGCTGCCTCTGCTGCTGTAGCCAATCGAGTTCTTTTCTTTCTGATTGGTGATATTAGGTTAAATTCATTGGTGCATCTTTTTCTTTTCTTTTGTGGTGTTTTCTTTTGTGGAGCTGGTACATAGGGAATCACAGCTGAGGTCGAAGGAATGTTTTCTTGCCTCTCTTGCTCTTCTTCTTCAATTAAAGCTCCTCCTTCCCACTCGGGTGAGGATTCAATGGTTACCAGCTCAATGTTTTCTTCCATTGCCCTGGCTCTGTCATCTTCAGGTTCCATTGTCGCAGCATTTGATGCTGCTCCAATTTCACCTTCTGTTGTCGGAGCTGCCCTGTTATATGGGTTTTCCACAAAGGTTTTATCTACACCATCTCCCAATGGCTCTGTTTGTGCCTCCAATTTCTCTTCTTCAAATGCAGTTTCATCCCCCAATGGCTCTGCTTGTACCCCCTGTTGCTCTTCTTCTAATATGGTTTCATCCCCCCCAACTGGCTATGCTTGTGTCGGAGGTTCATCTCCCCCAAATGGCTTTGATTGTGCCCCTGGTTGTTCTTCCTCTAATATAGTTTCATCCCCCCCAGATGGCCCAGCTTGTGCCCCCGGTTGCCGTTCTTCTACCATTTCATCCCCCCCCCCCAACTTCAATGGAGGTACTCCGGTCCTCCTGTTGTGGTGGAACCTAGATTTGCTGTAATGGGACGACCCGCAAGGGAACGGGTTGCTGAGGTCGGGTTATGAATTGTTCCCAAGTTATATGATGTTGGGCAAGGGTTCTTACAATGATTAATTTGATAAGGCCATGGTGGGTGAGAGAGGAAAGTGGGTGCTTAGCAGACTGAACAAATGCCGCCATATGACACAAGTCATGCAGTAAATAATATGGAATGTTTAATAAAATGCCATGGCGAAGATGAGAAAGTAAAGGGAGTTCAGAGTTATACACAGTTTGATATCTACCTTCACAGGTAATGTACTTCTTGAGAAAGACAGCAACCTGGTCCCATGGCCGCGGCAGTGAGTTCAGTGCGATCCCTCTTCTGGATGATTCAACTTGCTCCCCCTCTAGTAGAAATGCTTCCCGTGCAGTCGTTGCAAGGACTCGTCGGTTAAACCATGGTTTTCCCACCATCGGGATGGCTGTAACCTCGGATATAATGGTCTCGGAGACTTCTATGCGCAGCCCCCACACCGTGGAGTGAGTTTTGGTAAGATTCAAAGAAAATTGCAAAGCTGCGTCCCGATCGAATCCGTCTAGTCGCTCAAAAAATTCGAGCCAGCCGGCAGCTTGAAAGATGGCAAGAACTTGAAGATTTCTCCTGAGTTCCCATGTATTGAAAGGTTCATGACGAACTGGAATCCCCATGATCCTGGCTGCAAGCTGGAGTTGCTATCCCATAGATTACAGGATCCCAAAATGGAAGCTGCAGCACAGAGGATGCACGAATCGCTGAGCGGAGACGTTGAGAGAATGGGCAAATTTGGAAAGTTGAGCACAGAAAAATGTTCGAAATTTCCATGCCGAATTAGGGAAGGTGGCAGTTATTAGTGTTTACGTCGTACGAGGGAAAGGTTTAATCAGGTATAATGGTGGTACGAGTGAAGGTACGACTAATATTGTTTAAATGATATCAATACTTAATCACGTGATAAATGAAAGCCATACCTCATAAGACTGTATGTCGGATAGCCTGTGGAGAATGGTGGAGCGTGCAGTTGGTGACGTTGTGGAGGCGAACTCATGCACAGTCATAAGTGTGATCATGATGACTCGAATAAGGCAATAATTTCTTCCACCGATGAAACACAAACCATCGCGTCCTCGGGGTCGGAATGATGAGTTCACTGGCTCGACTGAGGTGAATCAACACCATGATTTAGCAGGTTTGAAGCAATTCTTCTGTTAACACAGGAGTTACCACTACAAGTTGCCAGAAATGATATCACGACCGACGAAAAAGATGTTGCAGCCGCCAGGAAAGAAGTTGCAGCCGTCGGGAAAGAAGTTGCAGCCACCGGAAAATGATTCACGGTAGTCGGGAAAAGAATTTACGGCATCGGGAAAAATTACGGCTGTCACAGAAAAGTTTTACGGAGGTGGGAAAAATTACGGCTGTCACGGAAAATTTTTACGGCGGCAGGAAAAATTACGGTTGTCACGGAAAAGTTTTACGGCGGTAGGAAAAATTACGGCTGTCACGGAAAATTTTTACGGCGGCGGGAAATATGTCGCAGTTTGCCGGGAAATAAGTTGCAGTCGTCGATGTTGCAGCCGCTGGAAAACAGTTCACGGCTGCCGAAAAGGATGTTGTAGCCGCCAGAAAAGATTCACGGCAGTCGGGAAAAAGGATATTATGGCCACTGGGAAATGATGTGGCAATCGCTGGGAAATGAGGTGGCGGCCGCTAAGACATGGTGTTGCAGCTGCCAAAAAAGATGTTGCAGCTGCCAGAAAAGATTCACGGTAGCCAGGAAAAAGGATATTACGGCCGTTGGGAAATGAGGTGGCGGCCGCTGGGACATGGTGTTGCAGCTGCCGAAAAAGATGTTGCAGCTGCCAGAAAAGATTCACGGCAACTGGAAAAAAGGATATTACGGCCGCTGGGAAATGATGTGGCAGCTGCTGGGAAATGAGGTGGTGACCGCTGGGACATGGTGTTACAGCTACCGAAAAATATGTTGCAGCTGCCGATGTTGCAGCTGCCAGAAAAGATTCACGACAACCGGGAAAAAGGATATTACGGCCGCTGGGACATGATGTTGCAGCTGCCGAAAAAGATGTTGTAGCTGCCAGAAAAGATTCACGGCCGCTGGGAAAAAGGATATTACGGTCGCTGGGAAATGAGGTGGCGGCCGCTGGGACATGGTGTTACAGCTACCAAAAAAGATGTTGCAACTGCCAGAAAAGATGTTGCAGCTGCCGAGAAAAAGGATTTGCGGCCGCGGGGAAAAATATTTTACGGTTGATGGGAAACGATATCGCGGTTGCCAGAAAAGATATTGCAGCTGCCGGAAAAGATGTTGCAACTGCCAGAAAATATGTTGCAGCTGCCGAAATTTTTTTATTTTTTTATTTTTTTTAAGACAAAATGGAAATACATCATAGGACGGCACAGGGAGACTCTCACTTGACGGGCCCAATCTGGTCGTTCTCCTGGCGCTTCCCTGAAAATTTTTGAAAAATAACAGCAAACGAAAAGATCAAATGCAAAGAGAAAAAAAAAAACAATTATATGCTACAGCAGGAAATTATTTATGTACAACAATTTAAAATACGATTTCCAGTTTAAGGATTGGCAAAGGCAAAGAGAAATTCCTGCTCTGGTGTCAGCTGAAAATCTGGATCGGCGGCAATTTGCAAAATGAATGCATCTTTCGAGATGGGCTTATGATACAGTCGCAGTCTGTGGCCATTAGCAAGTAATGGTATACGGTTTTCATCAATGGTAACTAGGCGAACAGTGCCGTTGTCAAATACCCTGTCGACCAAATATGGAGCCAGCCATCTTGTACGTAATTTACCTTTAAAATCCTTCTTGAATGTGGAGTCGTATAATAGCGCCCAGTCTCCCTCATAGAAAAATTTCTTTTTAATAAATCGGTCATGCCAGTTGGATCTCTGTTGCTGAAGCAACACAGTCTGGTCTACTGCAGCTAACCGTTTCTCATCTAATTTGTTTAATTGATTCAATCTTCTCCTCTGGGCTTCTGTTACATCTAGATTCATTTCTGTGGTTGTTTTCAGGGTTTTGATCTCAAACTCAATTGGAAATATGGCACTCTTCCCATACACCAGATCATAGGGAGAAAACCCTGTGGTGTTGCGCCAAGTTGTGCGATATGCCCACAGTGCTTCTGGAAGCCTGTCAGCCCAATCCTTTCGATGGCTTTTAACTGTTTTAGTAAGGATTGCTTCAATAACTTTATTAGTACTTTCCACCTGACCATTGGCCTGGGGGTGGTAAGGTGAAGCTATCCTATGCTGCACATGATACTTCCGGAGCAAGGATTCAAATTGGTGTGAGATGAATTGCGGTCCCCCATCGGTAACTACTACCCTTGGTACCCCAAAGCGGGTAAAGATTTCACTGTACAGAAAATCAATCATTGCCTGGTCATTAGCCTTAGCCAAAGCTACAGCCTCTATCCACTTTGTCATGTAATCAGTACAAACCAGAATGTAAACTTTCTGTCTGGAAGGAGGGCTGATAGGGCCAACAAAATCCAATGCCCATCTATCAAATGGTTCAACTACTACTTGGGGCTATAAAGGCATATGATCTGTTTTATTAGGCTGGCCCATCCTTTGGAAGCTATCACGGGACTGAACATATCTTTTAGCGTCCCTGAACAGAGTCGGCCAATAGTAGCCCATCCGCAGCGCTTTATGCCCTGTTCTTTTGTCTGCAAAGTGCCCCCCACAAGGTCCATCATGACAGGCTTTCAGTATGTGAAATATCTCATCTTCCCTTACACATCTCCTAATCTCAAGATCAGGTCCTGTGTAGAAGAGATGACCATTGAGCCAACAATACCTAGCACTTTGCTAGATAATTTTTCTCTTCTCTCGTTTAGACATGTATGGCGGAAGCTTCCCTGCAACCAGATAATTAGCAATGTCTGCATACCAGGGGGAATGAGCTGAGAGTGCGAATAGATGTTCATCTGGAAAAGAATCCTCAACAGGCGAACTGTCATCACTGTTAGTAAAACGTGATAAAAAATCAGCAACAACATTTTCTTTTCCAGGTTTATCTATAATGGTAATATCAAATTCCTGCAATAATAAGAGCCACCTGGTTACTCTGGCATTGGTGACAGGTTTGTTCATCAAATACTTAATGGCAGAGTGGTCAGTGTGCACAAATGTAGGATACCCAGTAATGTAATGCCGAAATTTATTAATGGAATAAACAATAGCAAGGAATTCTTTTTCGGTGACAGTATAATTAAGTTCAGCGGGGGCTAAGTTTTTACTAACATAATAGATAGCATAAGGTATTTGACCATCCTACTGTCCTAGTACTGCTCCAATGGCTGTATCAGAAGCATCTGAAGAAATGTGGAAGGGTAGGGTCCAATTAGGTCCCCTTAAGATAGGAGCTGTGGACAGCTTCTCTTTAAGCTTGTCAAACGCTGTCTGGCATGTTTCACTCCACACAAACTGTGCATCCTTCATTAACAAAGAAAACAAAGGAGAAGCAAGTTTGGAGAAATTTTCTATAAATCTCCGATAATATCCAGCATGTCCCAAAAAACTTCGCACCTCCTTCTGAATTGAAGGAGTCAGTATATTTTTTATCACCTTAATTTTTGAAGGATCCACCTGAATGCCATTGGTAGAGATGAAATGTCCTAATACCACCCCCTCAGTCATCATCATATGGCATTTTTCAGTACTTAATGAGAGGCGAGCTTGTTCACAGCGAATTAAAACCTTCTTTAAATTTTCCAATGCTTCCTCAAAGTCCTTGCCATAGGGAGTAAAATCATCCATAAAAACTTCCATACTATCATTAACTAATTCAGAGAATATGCCAATTACAGCTCTTTGGAACATTGCTGGTGCATTGCATAAACCAAAGGGAAGCACTCTATAAGCAAACGTTCCCTAGGGGCAAGTGAAGGTGGTCTTATCCTGGTCCTCAGGAGCAATTTGAATTTGGTTGTACCCGCTGAACCCATCTAAGAAGGAGAAGAAATTCTTCCCTGATAGGGTATCAAGTACCTGGTCAATAAAGGGCAGAGGGAAATGATCCTTTTGCGTAGCTTTGTTCAGCTCCCTATAATCAACACAGACTCTCCATTTACCATTTTTCTTGGGCACAATTACGAGTGGGGAAACCCATTCACTATCTGAAATAGGATATATAAATCCTGCTTCCAAAAGTTTTTGGATTTCCTCCTTCACTATATCCCTCAGATTGGGGTTCATGCATCGTTGGGGTTGACAGACAGGCCGGGAATCATTTTTAATATAAATATGGTGGGTGCACAGATTAGAGGGAATACCCCTCATGTCTGTATACTCCCAGGCAAATGCCCCGTTATGTTCCTTCAAGAGACTGATTAGGCGTGTCTGTTCTTCTGAGGAGAGACCAGGGTTGATGTTCAAAGTCCTTCCAGGCTCTACCTCAATAGGAATACTTCTCGAATTTTTCAAAACTGGGATTATGTTTGTGTCACCGACTAGTGCTTCTTCCGTAAGATTTTATTGTTCTTCCTTACCAAGGGTAATGTTCAAGATTTGATAGACTTCTTTATCCACTGAAGCAGGTTCGCTAATGAAATTACTGATGGCATCATCTTCTATTTTTTTTTTTAAATTTAAGGCCTTCCCTATTGTTAATAGTGGCTAAACATCCTCCTCCTCCTCCTGTTCTATCCAAAGAGAAGTTTCAGCCTCTAAACTTGGCCGAGCTGGAGGATACAGGGTGAGGTTTTTAATCTCGGTACCATCATATATAGTCATGGACCCAGATCGACAGCTGATGCAAGCATCAGCTGTGGCCAACCAAGGTCTCCCCAGGATCAATGGATGTCCTCCCAGCTGTGATTTTGGTTGCAATATCAAAAAGTCAGCAGGGTATTCCATGAATCTACTGAGATGACAAGGTCATCCAGAATCCCTTCGGGTCTAATGGTGGATCTGTCTGACAATTCTAAAATGGTAGGGGTCGGCCTAAAATTAGTGATTCCAAGCTTCCTTACAGTCTCAATTGTTATGACATTGATCGCTGCTCCTAAGTCAACTAGCACATTGGGTATCTGTGTTTGTCCTATATGTACAGTGACAGTAGGATTGCCAGGGTCGTCATACTTGGTCACAGGGGTTTTTCCTGTTATTAAAGCAGATAAATTCCCTATGACATGAACAGTGGGAGGGTCTCTAGGTTTCCTCCCTGGTTTCTTAGTGCACAGGTACTGAATGGTTTTAGCATAAATAGGCACGTCTTGAAGGGCTTGCAGAAGGGGGATTTTAACGTAAAAATTCTTCAACTCTCATAGGAGGTTGAACTGAGGTTGCCCCCCTATTTTTGGTAGCATTAGTCTCTCAGGGTATGGTGGTTGCCTTACCAGCTGGGTAGGCTGCATATTATCTGATTTCTCATTTAATGTTTCAGTCGTCCCATCTAAAGGATGCTCAGCACCTTCAGTGATGGGAACCGGATCGGATGGATGCTGTGAACTCTCTCCTTTTTCATGCACAGAAGGTGGAATATCTTCTGTAATTACAGGTTCTATTATCTTCCCAGATCGTAGACGAATATCATTACAAGGTACATGGGAGAGAGAGTAGGCCGGCATATTGACAGTTTCCAATTGATGGACTGTTTTATTATTCGGGTTAGGGTTAGGTTGGGCAGGCAGCTGAGGCCGTATTGGTATATTAGGGACAGGATTATTCTGCAGCTGCAGCTACGACTGCTGAGGTGGATATGGAGGGTATTGAGGAAATTGAGGGTATGGAGGAGAATATGGTAACTGCTGAGGTGGAGGTGGTTGAGGAAACTGGTTCCCAAGAGGGAAGTTCCTCCATCCAGGAGACCACGACGTAGGTTGATGTGGTGGTTGTGCCCAAGGACCCCATGAATTAAAATTTTGCATTGCAGGTTGGGAAGGATTCCACTGAGCATAATTTGAAGGGAATTGTGTATTCACATTTTGCATATTAGTATTCCAATTGCTCATATTATTCAAAAATGGAAATGAATCCAGAGGCATACCTTGATTTCGAGGCTGCCAAGGTTTCTTCTGTGTAATGAAATAGGCTGATTCCACTTCTGGAGTTGATGCCTGCAGCACAGCCTTCACTTGGGGAAGTGAGGGGAATTCTTTCATGTCATGATTCTACTCACACAGCTGACATACTTCTACTTTGTCAAGAGGGCATTCCTTCAGTGGATGATTCTTTCTACATCGGGGACAGAACACACCTAGAGTGAGATCTTCCACTGCCTGTTTTTGTTTTGCCTTCAGGACATCAATCTCCAAAGAGATGGAGCTCATCATTTCTGTTTTAAAATTTTCAAGGAGATTGCCTATCTATGCACGTAGCTCCTCCATTGGATGACTTATGAGTTCTGTCGAAGACATCACGTTCCAGCTTATCCCGTTTATCCCGCTTATTATTCCTGGAAGATCCCCTAGAGTATCTCTTACATAACTCCACAATCGTCTCAAAAGGTTCTTTGGAGATATCGCCCTTTCCTAAGAGATTTAACATGTCTAAACAATCATCCCTGGTCCCTCGAAGCAAGATTATCTTGAGCACGTCCAGCCCCATGTTCGTCTGCCCGGCTCTTTGCACATTATACAGCAGCCTTTCTACAAAATCCTCCAAACTTTCATCCTCCTTCTGCACCATCTTGAATAATTCCTCTCTTTTGTCCCTGGTGTTGCAATATTCTTGATATTTCTCCAGGAATACTTGCTTCATCTTATTCCAATTAGCAACAGTTCCTCCCCCAAGGCTCATGTACCATCGTAATGCATTGTCCTTCAGGGTGGCGGGAAAAAGTTTCCGCTTTTGGGCATCTGTGACATAATCATAGTTGCGACAAAGGATATCAAATTCAAAAAGGAATTCGTCTGGATCTTCTGCTGCCCTGCCATGGAAGCGAGGCAACACCGATGGTGAGATGTTCTTCATAGGAGCTGTCCCTTCTGGCTGCTGAATTGGAAATTGTAATGTAGCCGTAGTTCCTTCTGGCAGGGAGTAATTTTCATGATGGTATTCTACCACTGCCTCTTCCTCTTTGGTCTCATGTCTGTTACTCATCTTCTCTTCTGTATCCTCTTCTTCGTTCGTTCCTGCGTTCTTTTCCTTGTTTGTAACAGCTGCGCCTTCCTCAGTTGTAACAGATGCGTATTCTTCAGTTGTAACAGCTGCGTATTCTTCAGTTGCAACAGCTGCGTATTCTTCAGTTGTAACAGCAGCGTCAGTTGTGCCTTCCTTAGCAGGGGTATATGAGTGAGTCACAGCTGCTCCTGTATCCTCCACCGTGGATCCTGACGTTGGAACCCCAGGATCAGCAGGGTTTCTTCTGATCGGAGTTTCTCATTGACGAGTCTTGGTAGATGAATCAGTTCTGTCAACAAGATCGTCGATGAATGTCCTTCTGCCCAACGGTGGTCCTCGACCACGACCCGAACCACCTACGTTGTTAGTATTTTGTGGGGTTTTGGGAGTTGGGAGGTGATCGCATTTTACCCTCCTCGTATTCATGCGAAGCAGATCATTTCAGCAAAGAAGAGACTGACTAAAAACAATTATCAAATGCAACTAATGATTAGTGTTTAATTTTTATCCTTCCCCGGCAACGGCGCCAAAATGTTGAGCACTCTATATGCAGTTAGATTATCACCAACACACACAGAGCATACGAGATTTATTGTCAACCTGAGAAAGTCTTTTTATTTCAAAGGATAAGTGCACAATCTATGCTTAAACACCAAACCATTAGAATTGAATACTTTTATCTTCTATCATCCATGTTCATCCCAAGAATCTATGCAATCCCAGTTACCTTCTAATTGCTACAACTTCAATTTCTCTCTACCATGCATCAATAAGAAATGATATAAGATCTAATCAACAATTGCAGGAAAGAAATCTCATTCATATTCTAGAACAATCACCTCTTCGATCTAATCACTCTTGAAAATCATAAGACACAAACTGAACATTAATTTAGAAATCCAATTGCAAAGGATTGAGTCAACTGCTTTAAGAAATTGAATTGCAGAATGGAAATCAACAATCATAATAGGAAAGATAAATTGCAAGGGCTCATGGGATCACAACTTAACTGCAAGATGAACAAGGCTGTGTACAATTGTCACACAAATTGCATAAAGTCTCTACTCAGTCGACTGTCACTCTGTATTACTTGTCAAATCAAGGAAACCTAATATTAATTGTACTGGAAATCCACACCATAATTACTACTGATGCATACAAAAGAAATATCATGAACAAAGCATCACACAACAATGAATTCAAAATCCTATTTTAACTCAGCAATCTCTGTGGAAGACGGGCCCAGCCTTCACACAAAGACGCTAGCTGAACAACGCAAGTTCCTTTAAATCAAGGGTAACACCTTATATTAACAGAAGATGATTGCACAGTTGCTTTCGCTGCTAATACAATGAATTAATTATCTGTTGTTCAACCCCTTGAGTCGAGGCAGCTCCCCATATTTATACATACAAATCATAACATCTAATCCTATAATCGGGCAGCCATGAAGATCTCTGATCTTCAGGCGCCCTAAATAGTACAAACTGTTACAAACATGGCATAGTAAGGATATAGAAATATATGAGGAAGCTGTGGATTGGCCCAGGAGTGGCGATCTTTCCAGATCACGATTAACTCGAGCAGCAAACGACTAAAAGATCTCCAATTATGGCGCATTCTGTCACAGCTACCCTATTCACAGCTCTAACTAGAATGTTGCATTAGAACCACGTGCCTTGCTTGATGATCCGAGCCCCAAGGATCCTTTTTAAGCAGCGAACACCTTTCAAGACTTGTTCAGCCCCACCTTCCTGCAGTCCACTTATCTCAACTATCTTCATAAATCATAATATGTTAGCACAATTGAGAGATAAACAGCCTTAATTATCACAATCATAAGCATTAATAAGATAAAACAATGATTAGTCATACCTTGGTAGTTTGGGGAAATAAAGTGAGGACAACAGGTCTGATTAGCATGATAAATGGTGTAGGACAGGGAAAAGAAAGGTGATCAAGGATGATTAGAAGGGGCCAATTCTGGGCTCAACATGTGTGTGATGTTAGTATTATGATCGGTAGTCATGTTTAGATATGTATCATGTGTTAATTATGTTTCATATATGGAAATTACTGAACGATGGGTACATGGATATCGTTACAGTTATATGTTGAAATAATGAATGTTATGCCAGGTGCATGGCGAATAAATGAGTTTATTGTTGTTATGTTATGATGAAATATATGTGTACATGTCAAGGATTTATGCACGATATTATATATTGTATGTCGAGGACTGACTTATAGGTTGAAATGGCTAAGTGATAGCTGGATCCTACGAGGTGGGAGGACCTCGAGGACATGGACTTCGAAAGATAAAATGGTATGCGAGTGATGCATTATTTACTTTCGTGTGGTTATTATGTTATTTATTATGATGTATATTATGACATGGGTGGGATAGGGTTTCAGGAAACTCAACCGCCCAGATTGGTCATACGATGACAAACCGAGTACAAGTGCAACGTTGTTGTTATGTCGAGTAGACATAGTCCCTTGTTCCATTAGGGGGGTGGAGGCTTTACCCACCGTTTATCCTCGAAACCCAGAGTCATGGGAGGGTTGTTCTATGACGCCCTCCCCAAGGTGTGTGATGATGACTGGTGGTTTCCTGCTGGGGAAGCTTGGTCGATGTAGTCAACACTTCCGCTTACGGGTTCTAGCTGGAGCCGGTCATGGCTTGACACTTCAAGGTAGTCCAGCAGAGGACATGATAGGATGTGGAAGTTAGTGATGATGTAGGTAGATAGTTGTAGCTTGAAGTCATGATAAAAACAAGATCTAACTGTAGTTGTGTAAGACCTTGATTGATTATGTATCATAACTCGGTAATGTATGAATTGTCGTAACTTAATAAAATGCAGTTAGGTAAAAAGGAGACACCTTGCAAACTATGTTAAAACATGTGTCAGTAAACAGTAAGTTTCATGATTATGATTGACGTGTGTGAGTTATTACTGTTAGTGTACTTACGCGAGGTATGTAAGCAGTAGCTACGCTTACATAACTCGCCTACATATTTATGAATTGCGTGAAATATTGCTGAGTAATAATGTTAATTAGTGTCGCTTAATAATTAATTATTGTACATTAATGATTAATAAACAAGTTACGGTTAAATTAATAGTAAATAATGCAATTGGTTAGTAACGCTTAATTAAATGTTAATGAGTTTGATTAGTAAAGACTAAGGGTTAACACGTTAAATGATTATTGTAATGTTAATTAAAGTAGTATTAAATTGATAAGTTAATATTAATTGCACGGTTAGATAATTAATTAAACTGTTTGGATAAGAATGTTAGAAAAACAGGATCGCAGAGCAATAACAATAAACAGAAAAGCAAATATAATCACACATACACATTACAAGAGAGACACAAATATATCGTGGTTCACCCAACTTGGGCTACGTCCACACTGAATTTGCCAGTCCTTATTATTATTACCGTCCAGCAAGTCAAAGGGACACAACCTGCAGCACAACCGCTGCACTTCCTCTTCTCTGTTTCATAGTCTCTCTCCTGATCTCAGAGATCTTTACAATGCATAAAACCTAATACATTAACCCTAGCCGTATTACAATGTCTTTCTTTTATAAGGGAAATACAATGGAAAAATACCACGGGATACCCAAAACCATGGGCCCGCAAAACAGCTGGCGAAAAACAACCCCAAAAATTTTCTTCGGGGGCGCTGCCCCCGAACCCCCCAACCAAGGGGGATGGTCCCCCCTGGAACCCCGTGGGGGGGTGATGCCCCCCCGCTAGGGTGAGTGTACAGTCCACCTACATATCATATAGAACTGGGGTACAAACACGGCTGATACAATATCATCTATGAGACTAGAAGATCTGGCTCCACAACCAACAATCTCCCACTTGGAGACTGATCACAGCAACTCCACCGTTGCTGCACTTGCTGGACTTGGACTTGGAAAATTTCTTCTCTTCACCTTCATGCTAGAAGGCCAACTGAAACCGAGCACGAACTCAGTTTCTCCCTGGTCACTATCTTTGTGAACATGTCTACAGGATTCTAGCTAGTATGTATCTTTTCCAGCTTCAACAGTTCATCTTCCAGAATAGAGCGTATGAAATGGTACTTGAGCTGTATATGTTTAGTCCTGGAATGGAATGCTGAGTTCTTTGCAAGGTGAATGGCACTCTGGCTGTCACTATACAATCTGCTATCCTTCTGCTTCTTACCCACTTCCTCCATAAACCTCTGCAACCAAATCATCTCTTTACTAGCCTCTGTAATGGCAACATACTCTGCTTCTGTTGTTGAAAGTGCAACAACCTTCTGTAGTTTCAAAATCCAGCTTACTGTTGTTCCACCTACAGTAAACACATACCCTGTGGTACTCCTCCTGCTATCCTTGTCACCTGCCATATCTGCATCAACATATCCCTGTAGAACAGTGTCTGAACCTCCAAAACATAATGCCTCAGTGGTAGTACCTCTCAAATACCTGAGAATCCACTGTACTGCCTTCCAATGTTCTTTACCTGGATTGTTCATATATCTGCTCACAACTCCCACTGCATGTGCAATATCTGGTCTTGTGCACACCATGGCATACATCAAGCTGCCAACTGCTGATTGATAGGGAACCTTGGACATGTAATCTGTCTCTTCTTGTGTCTTGGGACACATTTCCTTACTTAGACTGAAATGGCTAGCCAAAGGTGTACTTACAGGTTTTGCATTCTGCATTCTGAACCTCTCCAACACCTTTTGTATGTACTCACTTTGAGACAATGTCAATTTGCAATTTTTCCTGTCTCTCATTATTCTCATACTAAGGGTTTGCTTTGCAGCACCCAAATCCTTCATCGCAAATGAATTAGCTAGCTTCCTTTTGAGTACATTTATATCCTGCATGTCAGACCCTGCAACAAGCATGTCATCCACATACAATAACAAGATAATATATCTTCCATTGTCTAGCTTCTTGAAATAAACACAGTGGTTAGAATGACATCTACCATAACCTTGTTCTGTCATAAACCTGTCAAACTTTAGATACCACTGCCTTGGAGCTTGCTTCAAGCCATACAAGCTCTTTTTCAACCTGCATACCAGATCCTCCTTACCTTTGACCTCATACCCTTGTGGCTGCTGCATATATATTTCTTCCTCCAAGTCCCCATGGAGGAAGGCTGTTTTTACATCTAACTGTTCAAGATGCAAATCTTCTACCGCCACTAGACTTAAGATAGTCCTAATTGAAGTCATCTTAACAACAGGAGAAAATATTTCATCAAAATCTATACCTTTCTTTTGTGCAAACCCCTTTACAACAAGTCTGGCCTTGTACTTCTTCTTACCTCCTTCTTCTTCCTTCAACCTATAAATCCATTTGTTTTGCAATGCTCTTTTACCAGCAGGCAACTGAACCAAATCCCAAGTCTGGTTTCCTACCAATGAGTCAATCTCCTCATTCATGCCTTGCTCCCACTTCTTTCTAGTTTCCACCTGCATTGCTTCTTCATAACATTCTGGTTCACCAGAATCAGTCATCAACAAATAATACATTGAAGGAGAGTATCGTTCAGGGAGTCTACTTAACCTGGTAGATCTTCTTACAGTTGCAGGAGTTTCAGGTACTTGCTGCTGCTCTTGATTTTCTGGCACCTTCGAAACTTCATTTTATTTAATTTCATCAAGCACTGTGTACTCTGTGTTTTCCTTTTCCTGTTTTTTTCCCTGCAACTGATCTTTATACATGACCTTTTCATTGAATATCACATCTCTACTCCTGATGATTTTTTTATTTTCATAATCCCATAAACGATAACCAAATTCATCAACCCCATATCCAATAAAGGTACATTTCTTGGATTTAGCTTCAAGCTTTGTTCTATTTTCTTTATCAATATGGACAAATGCTTCACAACCAAACGTTCTCAGAAATGAGTAGTTTACCTTTTTATCTGTCCATGCTTCCTCTGGAATACCACCATCCAAAGCACTTGAAGGTCCTCTGTTTATTAAATAAACAGTAGTATTTACAGCATCTGCCCAAAACTGTAAGGGCATCCCTGCATGCAGTCTCATACACCTTGCACGCTCCATGATCGTTCTGTTCATCCTTTCTGACACACCATTTTCCTGTGGTGTTCCAGGGACTGTATTCTCTCTACAAATCCCATGGTATGAACAGTAACTATCAAACTCCTTGCCGCAGTACTCACCTCCATTATCAGATCTGAGACACTTCAATCTTTTTTCTGTCTCATTCTCAACCAAAGCTTTCCACTTCTCAAAAGTAGCAAACACATCCGATTTCTGTCTAATGCAATAAACCCAAGTTTTTCTAGTTGCATCATCAATAAATGTAACATAATAATGAGAGCCACCAAGAGATTGTACCTGAGCCGGTCCCCATACATCTGTATGCACAAGCTCTAATTTTTCATTCTTCTTCTGTTTCTCAACCCTGAGAAATCTGACTCTCTTCTGTTTTCCATAAACACAGTTTTCACAGAATTCCAAACTTACCTGCTTCAAATCCGGCAGCAACTTCCTTGAGTGGAGAATCTGCATCCCCTTCTCACTCATGTGGCCAAGCCTATGATGCCACAATGCTGTATTTGTTCCTGTGGAAGCTAAAAAGATAGAATGGTCAGTATTATGAGGACATAAATACAACGTACCTACTCTGTCTCCTTTTGCTATCACCATTGATCCTTTAGTGATCTTCCACCACTTTTCTCCGAACGTAGATAGACAGCCGCCATATCCCAACTGCCCTGTTGAGATCAGATTTCTTTTCATAGCAGGAATATGCCTAACATCTTTCAACAACCAATCAGTTCCATTCTTAACTTTTATCCATACCTTACCCATTCCAACAATTTTACATGGCTCATCATCACCCAATAAAACATGTCCAAAATCACCAGGAACATACTCATGAAAGTATTTCCTATGGGGTGTAGCATGACATGAAGCTCCTGAATCTACTACCCAATAATCACTAGTATTATCTAATGCAAGAATCAAAGCATCTTGTAACACATCACCTGCTACATTTGCTTCCTGGGTAGTTTCCTTCTGTGCATCTCCTTTCTTCTTTAGAGATTTGCAGTCTTTCTTTAGATGTCCTTTCTTTCCACGGTTCCAGCACTCTATCTTTCCCAGTCTGGGCTTGGATCTGCCCGTTTTAGACTTTCCACGATTACCTTGGCTCTTTCCTCTCTTCTTTTGTCTTCCTCTACTCTCCATGGTCAACGCATTACCTGATGTCTCACCTGAGCTTTTTCTTCGCATTTCCTCGCTAAGAATAACACCAATAACATCATCAAATTTCAAGGTGTTTGAACCAGAGACAAAGTTACTTACAGCCATGACCAAGCTATTCCAGCTTTCTAGCAATGAACACAAGATTAGAAGAGCCCTAACCTCATCATCAAAGTTCACACTTACAAAACTTAGCTGATTTGTAACCGTATTAAACTCATTTAAATGATCAGTAACCGATCCACCTTCAGACATCTTCATATTAAATAAACGCTTCATTAGAAATACCTTGTTGAAAGCCGAGGGTTTTTCATACAGCTTACCCAATGCTTTCATCAAACCCTCTGTTGTCGTTTCTTTTGAGATATTGAAAGCCACCGACGAAGCCAGGCTCAACCGTATTGTTCCTAGAGCCTTTCTGTCAAGAACCACCCATTATTCGTCCTTCATAGTCGTCGGCTGCTTTGCTTTTCCTCCCAACGTTAGGAATAGATCCTTCTGGTACAGATAGTCCTCCATTTGCATCTTCCATAACCCGAAGTTTTGGCCATTAAACTTCTCGACCTTAAACTTTCCTTCTTCTACCATTGCTCCCACTCGAACCAGAAACCCTAGCTTCCTGCGGGTTTAACTGCCAAATAGACCTTTGGCTCTGATACCAATTGTTAGAAAAACAGGATCGCAGAGCAATAACAATAAACAGAAATGCAAATATAATCACACATACACATTACAAGAGAGACACAGATATATCGTGGTTCACCCAACTTGGGCTACGTCCACACTGAATTTGCCAGTCCTTATTATTATTACCGTCCAGCAAGTCGAAGGGATACAACCTGCAGCACAACCACTGCACTTCCTCTTCTCTGTTTCACAGTCTCTCTCCTGATCTCAGAGATCTTTACAATGCATAAAACCTAATACATCAACCCTAGCCGTATTACAATGTCTTTCTTTTCTAAGGGAAATACAATGGGAAAATACCACGGGATACCCAAAACCATGGGCCCGCAAAACAGCTGGCGAAAAAAAACCCCAAAAATTTTCTTCTGGGGCACTGCCCCCGAACCCCCCCTAGAACCCTGTGGGGGGGCGATGCCCCCCCGCTGGGGTGAGTGTACAGTCCACCTACATATCATATAGAACTGGGGTACAAACACGGTTGATACAATATCATCTATGAGACTAGAAGATCTAGCTCCACAACCAACAAAGAATTAATTTATATCTATTAAATTTTATGATGACCATGCAGAAGTTAGTTGGAACATAGGATAATTTACGAATAGATGTAATATGAAATTGATAAACAAGTGTCGGGTACACACTTGGGAATTGTTCATGAAAATGATAAATCAATTATAAGTTAATCAATTATGAATTAATTATAATTTAATTATGAATTATTTATAAATTAATTGTGAATTAATCACAAATTAATTATGAATTAATCACAAATTAATTATAAATTAATTATGAATTAGTTTTAAATTAATTGTGAATTAATTACGAATTAATTTTGAATTAATTATGCATTAGTTCTAAATTAATTATGAATTAATTATAGAGTACTTCTAAATTAATTATGAATTAATTAAGGAAGACATTACCTTATGCCATTTTATATCAAAGTTTATAATTATATTGTATTTTAGTTAATAAATTAAAATATTAATTAAATTGTAATTATGACCACTTGAAAAGACAATGGCGGTGGAACCACATTAATAATTTAGTTGACTTTTACATACTGTGTTTGCATAAAAGAAAGGGATAATATTTATAATTCATTTATAAATTAATTAATGTATTGATGGTATCAATAAATGTGGACATGTCTCGAGGGAGAAAAGGGGGACTGACATCTTAGCTAGAATTGAATGGAGAGGATAAGGATAGTAATGGGGAGCATTGAGTCGGGAGGGAAAACATGGGATAAGATGGAGAAGAGAGGAAGAAGAGGGGATGATCTTTTACCTTAGTTATTTTGGAATAATTTTTTGAGAGCAGTTATAGAAATTTTAGAGCAGAGCTGAAAGGAGTGGAAAGGGGGTTTTTGCTGGAGATAATTCAGAAGGGAGAGCAGGTTGGCTTGTACTCGGTTTGGGATCGGGGGTCCAAAGGAGTACCTTTGGAGCTGGGTGGTGGGCGAGACCTCGCCAGTTGGCAGGGTGGAAAAACAGGTTTGGTCTGGTTGAGTTTCAGAGCTTTGGGGAAGGTTTTGGTTGCAGGAAAAGCAAAGGGAGTCAGCAAGGCATTCAGCAAACGGGGACAACTTGAAGGGTGGATCTACTAGTTATCTACAGGTATTTTCCAACAGGTATTATTATCATTTCTACCATAGTCAATTATTAATTCCAGTTATGAATTTCGAAATTATATGCTGTTACACCTACACAAACAGAACTGGTTAGAGGTAGAAAAACAGTAAGTACATTTATTTCAAAACATGTGAATGTAAATGGTATTTCCAGACCTAAAATTGAACACAAACCAACAAAACAGAAACAGAAATTGACAGTATGTAACCAGAAATAGATGAGTATTATTTTATTGTTAAACTTAGAAGAGTTTAGGACGTGGATCCTACAATGTCAATCTTCTTGAACCCTGGAAAGTATATTCTATAAGCCTTTGAGTTTTCACTGTAACCCACAAAGATGCCCTTATTTCCTGAAGGATCTAGCTTTGTCCTCTTTTATTTTGGAATGTGTGTGTATACTGGACAGCCAAATATTTTGAGATGGCTTACTTCTGGTTTCTTTCCAAAGAAGACTTCTTCTGGTGTCTTATTTTCAAGTATCTTGTGAGGTGTTCTGTTCTGCACATACACAGTTGTCCTAGCTGTTTCTGCCCATAGATGCATAAGTAGATCTTGGTCATGAAGCATTGCTCGTGCTGCTTCCATGATAGTTCTATTCTTTCTTTCTGCAACTCCATTTTGTTGTGGATTGTAGGGAGCAGTCAACTCCCTCTTAATCCCTGAATCATTGCATAACTTCTTGAAATCACCTTAAGTGAATTCTCCACCATTGTCGAATCTGAAAGTCTTAATCTTCTTATCTGTTTGATTTTCTATCAAGGCCTTGAATTCCTTGAACTTATCAAACACTTCATCTTTATTCTTCAAGAAATAAACCCAAGTCTTCCTAGAGAAATCATCAATGAAAGAAGCATAGTATACATACCCACTCATAGAACTGGAAGACATTGGTCCGCATACATCAGAGTGGATAATCTCCAAGATTCCTTTTGCTTTGCTTTCACCGCTTGGAAATGCTTTCTTTGTGTTCTTTCTCTTTGCAAATCCTTTGCAAACACCTTCATGCTTTGGATGGATTTCAGGAAGACCTTCTACAGCTTTGCTTGCAATTGGTAGAGATCTATAGTGCATGTGTGTAAGCCTTCTATGCCAAAGTTCACTTGGCTCCATGGATTCATGTACCATGGCATGTTCAGGTTGCCCCTTCAATTTGTACAATCCTCCCTCTTGCTCTCCAATCACCACTACATCATCTATTGTCTTACCTTTAGGCCACATGAGTACTTGGCCATCTACAAATGCAACTCTCATCCCCTTTTCATCCAAAGATGATATGGATAGGATATTTTTCTTCAGCCCAGGTACATATAGAACATCTTTCATTTTTAGATACTTCCCAGAGTCTAGCGTGTAGGAGGATTCACCACTTCCTTTGATGGGATATTGATAATCATCCCCAAGTTTCACCTTATGGGGTGAATCATGTTCAGAAAGATCTACAAAAGATTCTTTAAACCCATTCATGTGTTTAGAAGCCCCACTATCAATGAGCCAATCATTACATCCATGAGAGATAGTACCCGTGAGAGCAAAGATTAGAACATATTCATCTTCACTTGATGAGTCATCACTTTCTGCTCTAGCCTTCTTCTTGGGTGGTTCATCATCCTCAGCAGCATGAGCATGATATCTCTTTTTAATTCCCTTCTTCTTCTTGTTGTAGTGATTCTTCCTTTTGTTATTGGGAAAATCTAAGGCAAAGTGTCCCAACTCATCACAAGTGAAGCATCAAACTTGAGAGAGATCTTTCTTCTTATGAAAGTGAGAATGCTTCTTGTTCTAAGATTTCTCCCTCTTAAACTTGCTTCCTTTAGTGTGTGTTGTGAGGGCTTGATCTTCACTTCCCATCTTTTCTTCTTGGGCCACAAGCCTAGCTTCTTCTAGTGAAAAATTTTCCCAGAGTCTACTGAAGGAGACCAATTTTCTTCTTGCACAGATTCCTTGGATGAAGGAGTCCCATGACCTAGATAGGCCATTCAAAGTGGTCATCACAATTTCACCATTATCCACTACTTCATCCACAGCTTCAAGTTTTTCATTGATTTGAGAGACCTTGGAAAAGTAGGATTGAATGATCTCTCCATTCTGAAGCTTTACCCCTTTCAATTGGTTCCGCAAAGTCATCTTCCGATTTATGTTCTTTCCTTCAAACAACTTGGTCAAGGAGTCAAACATCTCCTTAGGTGTCTTTAGGGAAGACACATGGGGTATGAGATGGTCCTTTATAGAATCAGCAATGATTCTCTTAGCCTTGACCAAGTTCTTATTGTGTAAGGTTTTAGCCTCTTCTTCTTCTGGAACTGGAACCTCTTCATTTATGTAGTTGTCCAACTCATTCTCTTCTAGGATTAACCCAATCCTATACTTTCATGCTCGAAATTTATCAACCCCTTCAAGCTTATCCTCAAGCTTGGTGTGGTGAGACATCTTAAAGAGTACTTCAAATGGAAATAGAAAAAGATTTAGGTCTTACCACTTGATTTGCTGAAAACTAGATCTGGAGTTGGATTAGGGTTTGTCACAGAAACCCTGAAAATTCAAAATGTGAATTTCAAAATTCTGAAAGGATAGAAAGATGCGCCTTGATGAGATGATTAGCTTGGTATACTCAGAAATTGAAAACTGCAAAGATTTGCCCTTCAGAAATGCTTTTCAATTTCCCGAATTCACTAAGAGGACCCTGAATTAGGGTTTGAGTTTCCTGGAGCTTCACCCAACCAAAAAGTTTGATCCAAAGCTCTAAACTTTGATTTTTCCAAGGAGCTTCCATCTATGTCCTTAGATTTCAGAAATTCCTATTTTTGCGGAAACCCTAATTTTTAGGGCCAAAAGTGAAAAAGCTTAGAATTGAATCATGTCTCAACAGAAAGATGTGCCCTTCCAAGGAGAGTCAATATAGCCTTCTTCCTTTGATGATCTGTGGAGAGAAACCCAAAAATTAAGAAGCCCTAGCTTCCATAGCTACACAATGCCTTCTTCTTAGGTCAGCTCTGATACCATGTTAATTTTTTGATAATATCATTCCATTATCATAAGGATCTCTAAGAGAATAACATGTAGAGCATATCTCTACAGCGTATCAATCATAGACACAAAAGCAATCACACAAGAGACACAGATTTTCACCGGGGAAAACCAAGAAGGTGAAAAACCCCGCAACTTCCTCAGAGATAAGATCAGCCACAATACAAGATCACAATGATCAAACCCAATAAGATGTCTCTAGCCGATGCTCCTCCTCCTCCACTAGTGCGCCACTTTCTCTCTTAGCTATGCGAGCTTGAGAAGTGAGTGAATGAATAGAATGAGGGACACACCCCTCTTATTTATACTTGACTTGACCTGCCAAATAATTCACTGGGGATGACTTGCTACTCAAGCCTAATAACCCAACCACATGTGCTAACCAGGGACGACCCCACACTGGTAGTCTAATAACCCATCAATACAAATGACGACACTTGTCGATGCACATGACGACACTTACAAATACAAATGACAACACTTCCAAATAGAGGAATGTAACATCTCTAATGGATATACAATAAAGTACAAATGTAATACATAGAAGAATATCTTCCAAAGTTACAAATACATCAACACCGTGCACATCGTGAAATAGCACACCAATGTGTTTGTCTTATTAAAGCGCACCGGTGCGCCAATATAATTTTCGATGCGTTGATTATGCTATAAAATAAAAAAAAAATAGAACTTTGCATGTTTTGAAATTTATTTTTTAAGAATGAAGACATGTATTAATTGATTTTTTTACTCAACTGTAGGAACAAAAAGAGCAATAAATCAAATAGTTGATTCTTCAAATTCCAGCTAATTCCATTTTGTTCCAAATTCAAGTTCTTTGTTTTTGTCACTAGTAAGTCCATATTTATTTATATTTTGATTATTTATTTGAATTTGTGGTGTCTTTCCACGTGCATTTGAATATTTTTGCATTTATTTTTGCATGATCTTGATTCCGGATCAAGTTTGCACATGATTTTCCACCACTCCCAAAAATATGCAAGGTCTTATCTGGAGCAAATATCACAGGCAGATGGTAGATGAAAATGGAATGCCTCTTTACCCCAACAACTGTGACATGCCATCATCCAATAACCATCCTGGACCAATGGTACTTTAGCATTAATTGGATCTCTTTTATGACACCCCAATAGTATGCAATTGTTCAAAATGTAAAGTTTTGAAGGTGAACCCTGGAATGTCACATTGTCCCATTATAGTAATGATTGACTACCCAAAGTTGATGGTCTAATACCCCCAACTGAGGTTAATGACCTAGTAGGTGAAATAAAAAAGACACATAGGAACACTTCCATATGCTCATTCTTTGAAAAGTTGGAAGCCAAATCAACCATGTTTCATCCTAAATTGGACAATCCATCTCTTTTTACTAAGTCAACTGAGAGTTCTAGTGAGCTAGCATATGAAATCAATACTACCCAAAACATCTCTACAAGAAGATCCAAAAATTTGTATGAGCTAAGAGAAAAAATGTCCAATTACAGACAAAGGTCAATTCAATTGTTGGAGGGTACTGATGACTTCTCTCTTCCCATCCATATGCAAAGTAAATACCAAACCGATTACAATCGTGCTTCACATGGTGCTTGGTTGTCTTCCCTGTCTATACCGAATGTTGGGATTGAATTCTCCTATTGTGGTACCAATTTTATTTTTTTTGTAATTTATCTCTTACATTAGATCTTCACAAAATTTACATATGCGTACAGAGAAACTGGGAACTGATCCTCCTCAACAGAGAAATTGCTCAGGATGAAATCCAAAAAGAGACTGCTAACATTTTCAAAGAGTCCTTCTTGACCACCTCTAATGAGAAATATACAAAAATATTGTTATAAATCAAAATTTATGCATACTGACAAACATAAACAGAAACACCATTAACATGCACTGTTAAAAGATCCCAAGAAAAAAGAAACATGTCAAACAGGTTAAGATGTTGTTGGTGTCGAACCTACTGAGGTTGTTCTGAGGAGCCAGGATCTAGTCTTCGTCACTGTAAGGGGGGCTCTTCACAAGCCTGGGTAGGTTCTGGAGCCTTGTGCTTGTCTCCTCCTTAGGGAGGCTTAGTAGGTTTGACGCCCATTGTAGTGGAAACCACCTCTAGTTTTGGTTCCTCTACTTTGATATGTAGGTATCCAGTAACAAGGTTCGCCAGGGTTTGAGCATGCATGCCCACCATCATTATTTCCTGGTCCAAATTCGTCACTTTAGGCTCCAGCACCATCGCAAGGAGTGGAGAAAGGATATTGAACAATTCTACAAGATCTACACACCATTCTATCATCACTTGCACCCTATGTTCCAACTCGTGCATTCTGGTTTATGTGTCACTATCCAGGTCATGGATGTCATTCCTAATATACAACAACATGTTCATCATAGATCCTAGTTTCCTAGAAAGAGATGCATCCATTGCCTATATGTTGTGAGGAGGACGAGAGTTTCCTCCCCAGCTTGGATCCTAGTGGCATTCCCTCACCATATTCATGCTTCCTCTGCCACCCTCACACTCGATCACAGTATGCAACCTGGCACTCTTAACAGTGGTTTTGTTGTCAAGTTATGGACACTTGTGGATCAAATTCCCACAAGATACCCTTCCTTTGATACCAAGTGGTGAAACTGCCATCATTTCATAACCTCTCGCAGTCATTACTATGCATTAAAGGATCCAGGTGACGTTGTGCACACCCATGCTCGAGAGGGGGGTGTAATGAATGAATTCCCTGCATGCATGCTGTCTTCACCTGATACTATGTGTCATCACCAGTAATACGTTGGGTTTGGCTTGATATCACCCATCCGGGATCCTATTGTGGTAACAATTAGATGATCGCAAAGTCTAAAATAAATGGTGCAAATCTTGGGTTGGTTATCCTTTCACATGTGTTCGTTCCTCCCAGATAGTCAGTAGCACTTATTCCATATTGTGATCCTCTTCATAATTGATCTGATTACTTGAATATTGTTAAATACAAACATAGTATTTCCATGTATAGTATGTGCATGAACATTTGTGCTTCGGGAAAATTTAACAGGAAGAACATGTTATATATCGATGGTCATCCATGCACTCATAGGAACAATGCAAGGTTCATAAATAGTTGTAGGTGCCCATTGTTCAGTGCAAATTGTTCATTTGAGGAACACTCCAATGATAGAGTTATTATGAAAAAGAAGTCATCCAAATTTGTTTTTGTGCATCAATACATAGTTTGTCTCCTGGTGATGAGTTGCTAATAAACTATAACTTTTGTAGACCACCAAATGCTCGTAAAAAACGGCTTGCATTGGGACTACCTTTAGACATCCCCTTGAGGCGTAAGAAAAATATCATTGAGTAATTGTATTTTTGTATTTTTAGTGGATTTAATGTTAATGTATTTCTCAATTCCACATTTTTTTTATCGAGTGGTTTATTGCATGTGTACTATTGAGAACAACAATGTTATCATGCCAAGCGAGGAAGATAATCTAGTTGATGGCAACAAATAGGGATATGTACATGTATTATTTCAGCATTTATGTTATAGTCCTAGAATTTTATTATGGGCATCTATTAAAATATCCTAACACCTCCCCTTAATCCATACTTGTGCATCATGGGCCCTGGTTACTAAGACCAAAGGTCACCCATACAATCAAATAAATGATAAAAAATGAATTGTCCATGAACCAAGAAAATGGGCAAAAACCTCATGGGAAAAATACCCCCCCTAAAAAAGAACAACAGTAGGGAACTCAAAGAACCTTCATACTGAGCAGAGAAGGAAAAAACTTTCCTCGGTGAAAGTGTTTGCAAAAATATTGGCAAGCTACTCCTCTGTAGGATAGAAATTGAGGTGCTAGATCTAGATCTGGATCTGGATCTGCTCCTCTAATGTACCTCCCACTGTGTAGAATTTGTATTTTCCAAAACAAGTCTTTCAAGAACCCTTCTTGCTATTGGAGTGAATGTCTCGTTGTGGTCCAAATCATGAACCTTTGAGTACCTTTTTGTCAGACAACCAAGATTTGTACTTGGTTGTAAATCCCCCATGGCAAGTCTCTTCAAGAGATTTTGGATCAAACCCCACCATCATGTAGCACCTCTCTGAGAGAAGTGGATCTGCATGACATAGTGCAAGTTTTGCATGATACTGAGATCTGGTGGTTCTACGTTAAGATGGATCCCCAATTGTGTTCCCAACAGCTACAGGGACTTTGTGAACCCATATTGGCCTTGGCCATGGATTGGGAGCATGTGTTGGATCTAGATCTAAATCTGAATCGCCTTGAACTTTATTCTCAACATCAATATCTTGATCCTCATCTTCATTAGAAGAGATATCACTCTGATCTTCATCGGATTCCAATGGGGTAGGCAAAGAGTATGAAAAAAAATGGGAGAATTCATATGCCTTGGAGGCATGGTTTGCAAACCCTTTCGCTATAAACTTCCTAGTAGAGATCTCTGCAATCTCAACTTTGTCAAGACCAAAGACCACTTTCTTCGATAAACCTGTGTGAGTCATCTGATATACATACAACAATTTGCTGACAAAGAAGGCACAAATAGAACATTTTTGAACTTCCCATGCTCCATATGTACTGCGCCCTTCCCTTCAGCAGAGATCTGAGAATTTTCTCCCATGTGAATAATCGAACCATCTTTGAGATCTAGAGAAGAAAATGATTCTTTGGAGGAAAGCTTGTGGTTCGAGGCTCCTGAATCTATGAGGAGGGCTTGTGATTTTGAAAATATAGCCTTCAGTGCATGGCATCTCTCATGACCATCAGACTCACTTTGAGAATGAGTCTCTCTTGCACCTTTTGGGAGGCCAATGTTGTGTTGTTCAAGAAGCTTGGTCATCTGGTCTACCTTCTTCTTCATGCAAGATCTCTCTGGGTGGTTTCCTTTCTTGCAATAGGAACACTTGGATTTCTCAAATCCCTTATGTTTGTCCTTCTTAGAACTGAAGGTTCCTTCTGATGGACTTGACTTGTCATTATGCTTGGGTTCAGATGGCCTCTTATCCTTTCCCTTGTGCTTCCCCTTCCCATTCTCACTTTTTTATTCTCCAGCCATAAGAGCTTGATATTTGGAGGCCTTCAAGTCGCCCATCTGGATCAACTTATCTTGTTCTTGGTTGAGAGATTCAGTGAAAACATCTAAGGAGGGAATCTTCCAACCAGGGATTGACATTCACCCATAATGGAAGGTAGAGACAAAGATGGAAAACTCAGGACCTATCTTGCTCAGAATGGATAGCACCAGTTGCTCATCCTTATTCTCAAAGCCACACTGCTGGCATTGTATAACCATAGATTTGAATTTTGAAAAGAACTGTTGAATGGTCTCAAAACTGCTCGATTGAAGAGCAATCAACTCATTTTCCAGAATATGGCCTCTTAACTCATCTTGTTTGCCGAAGAGGGTCTCTAACTTTAAACATAATTCTATTGGAGTCTTCAATCCATCGAGGTGGAAGAGTAGATCTATGGAAATATGAATACACATGAAACCAAATGCTTCATCCAATCTATTCAAGTACTTGGTTTTCTCCACAGGTGATTGTGGTTTAGTATCCTTCCCCATTGTCACCATGTACAGTTATTTTTTGCGCAATACCATTTACATATAAGCCCTCTAATCAAGTTAATTGAAGGGTGTCAGGATCCTGGGAGAGAGAGGAGAGTTTGAATTGTCCCTTACAACTAGTGGAGCAAATACAAGGTGAAAACTGCTGCTTTTGCAGCAAAACTATTGCAACACTCAAAAAATTTGAATAACTTTCAAAAAAATCTCAATAATGGAGGTAGAATACTACTAAGCACTGCTTTAGGACAGTAGGCACTTTTATCCGGATCCTTCACACCTGTCTAGGCCTCATTGGATTTATCCAATGAATTCAATGCAATGGCACCAAGATATGTTGTGGAAATCCTAGGCTTTTGGTGCACTACCGAAAGCAGTTGCTCAACCTATTCACTCAATGGATCTGATACCATGTGAAATTATAAGTCACAGCAGATCTGAGAGTTGTGGATACCTCACAAAGAAAGAATGAGCAGAAAGTTGAATAAGAGTGAAAACTGCAGTAAAAAAGAGAAAAAGAATAATTGTGTAGGAGAAATCAGATAGGAGCAGAATAATGTCACATGATCCAATAATCAGTATAATGAAAAATGATGTTACAATGGAGAGGATTCGAATCACACTGGATAATTTGAACCTCAATTGGTCTAGCATAGGGATTATCACCACTAGAGTGCTCTGGAAGACTCAAACTCAACTGAAATTAACCTAAACTCAGCTAACTGAACTCACAATCAGTTAACTAATTAAGGAGGGCGCAATAGTGAGTTTTTCATGCATGTCAATCAGAAATGTGAGCATGAGGCCACAATTAGTGGCATCAGGAGCACCACCCCCCCACAACAGTCAGCTAACTCAGGTGGACTGCACTAGAACACTCAGTAGGTTCCTATAAAATAGGGAACTGACTGAAGTGGTCCTAAAATGATGCATGTAGGGCTCAGAAGGTGGTACATGGATCTAGGATGACATATGCACACCACTAGGGGGCCAATGAAATCATCAACAACAAGGAAAAAAAATAATGCTAGGTAGGACAAGGATGGAGTATTAAAATATCCTAACAACATCTATAATTGAGGGGCATTTTATTATGCTTGCTTTTAAATTTTAAGCCATGCAATCTAATATTCCATGTAAAACAATTATTCATTTTCCCACAAAAAGGTGTCCAATGAAATTTTTGTAACACCCCAGTTTTGATCCCTGATGTAATGATTTAAAATTTGATGATGAAATGCCTAAAAGGCTGAACAAATTATATTTTGAAATATTAATATAAAAATACAACTGGTCGTGGTTGAGGCAAACACTAAAAAGAACACGGGACTATGAATTCACCAGTGAGAAGGAAAGAGGGTTGTAGATAGATTAGGAGGCTTATGACATGACCCTATCCTAACCTTGAGTGCAAAATTACCTTCATTTTATTTTAAACCTTAATACCTTTTTTATTAACTATGATCCTTAGTTATGTGTAAAGGGGGAATTAATACATGGGTTGACATGAGTCTTTTTGGGAAAAGTCAACCTTGCAAGAATTAGTGTATGTATGTTGATGTGGGCCTTTTGGAACACCACATGGACAAAGGAGCACATGCAACTAAATCTTGGCATGCATAAAAATCAGACACACACTCCAAACACAAGGGAAAAAAACTCTCTGAATTTTCTGAACTCGGGGAGCACACAATCTCTCTGACTCTCTCGCTAGTACGGATGACAGAGAAAAATTCTTTATCTATGATTTTTCAGCGAACCCTTATGTTTTTGTTGTGTGCGAATTCTAAATCAATCCTCGACCTTGATATTGAATTATGAAAATTGCTAAGAGTTATTGGGTGTTGACTATCATTTGAGTATCCATAACAGTATTGCCAATTAAATGGAAAATTGTGTATGAAATTTCCTTGATGGAATTCCTAGTATTGAATTGGTGTGAGTACTCTGTTGTGCGTTTTGGAATGAATTCAAGGAAGGGAAATGCATTGTTTGGTGTGTAACTAGTTGGTGCCAAAGTCATGAATTATTGAAGAAAATTAACCATGTTGTTTATGTGGAATTGGTGAGTGCCAAGATTATGAAAGAAATGTTGTGAGGGTTACCTTGTTCACATGTTTTAATCCTTTGAAAACCTTGCGTGCTCTCCTGGTGTCATGTCCCCAAATTTTTCATTGGGTCACAATGGCCTAAGCCCCTTGTCCATACTCATGATAATTTGTCAAATTGATGCTAAGGGTCAAATAATTGCCAAGAATGATGTCCAAGTTAGTAATAATGTAAAATTAAATCCAAATGGACAAGGTGGGTCACACTAAGAGAAATTCCCAATTCAAAATTTCTAATATACCCATCCAAATGAACTATCATGGAGGAAAATTCCTAGTTCCCTAGGTTGGGGGTGGAAGCATTAAAAGTTGGAATAAGGGAGATACAAGACCCAAAATTACCTTAGACTTACAAATTCGCATTAAATGGGTCAAACAAATAATAATAAAAATAAAATAAGGTGGCATTGGATCATGAGGGCACATAAGAGGTTGTGGGACCCACATGTGGCAAGATTCCCCACTACACTTGGCATTATTCTCTCACCAATTCGATTTCAAGATGAAGGGTAACATACTTGGGGGAGTTGAAGAGGTATTATTCATGGCATGAAATCATGTAAGTTCGAATTGGAGTGGAAAAGAAACTCCCATTGTTGGCTCGTATACTGTTCTATAGCTTTCCAAGATAGACCCAGGTTCTGCGCAATTCAGGGAACCAACAATACCCCTTTTCATTGGCCCTTTCGGCAACAGTCTGTGAGCAAATTGAGGTCTCACCCGAGGCAAACTTATGGGGAGGTTGTGGAATTAGATTTCCACAACCGGGTGATGCGTAGTTAACAGAATGGGGGGTGCTGCGCGAAGTTTCGTTCACTTCACAGTTAACACTTATGCTCTGGCACACACTAGGGCTGTGCACTCCACAAATTACAACTGAATGGGAGTACAACGCACCTTCAGACTGCGCTATTTCTTAACACTTGCACCCTTTAAGGCCTGCTGACTTAGTGTAATTATGAATTCAACATATTAGACTACAAACTCATACAAGACAATGACATACAATGTATCCGCGTGCTTCCAGTGCTGCACGTTCAGGGAATCACACTTATACAGGATTCGTTGACTTCTTGTTACCCGATTAACTCAAACATTCATCGCATCTAGAATTACTTGCACATTTAACATTCATGAATATAAGTTCGACACTTAGCATATTATTCTCATCACTCATTCACATAGAGAGTACATATAAAAGCAAAGATGCACACAATTATAAGCATGAACTTAACCATAAGAAAAAGTAAACACTCAAATTCAATCACACAACACTAGATTTAATGTGGTTCACCCCTAGGATGGGAGATACATCCACAGGAACTGTTGATTATATTATTGGGAAGGGTTGAATAGTTCCATCCTGCACACATAGCTGCAGGCTCTTCTCTCTTCAGTAGGTCTCTGTGCACACAGCTGCAGAGCCTCTTTACAATAGTCTCTCAACTGAGATCAACAAAAAGCATTAACAAAAACCCAACAACGATCAACCCTTCCCTTACAAAAATCCCCTTTTTATAGATCATGCCCTTAGGTCACATCTTTACAATGCATAAGGGCCAAAAACCCTAAGGTAACCAAAACTGGTGTGGTTACTTCGCCGACTCGGCCTGTTGTAGTTGACAATTGCTCCACTCGCTTATGGTCGTTCTGCTAGACCAATCCTGGCTCTAACGCCCTTCTAACGGTCGCAGTCATCATGAAACGGTTATAACTACATAGTGGCTTGTCGCTTTCTACCCCTTTATCCTTCCTGTCGTTGTCGACACACGGCTTTGCTTCTAACAGCTTCCACCGCTCTAACTGCCAGGTCGCTTTCAACCGCTTCCATGCTGCTCCATACCCACTCCCGGGAATCACGGAGTCACTTACCCAAAATAGGTTGCTTTCATTTGCTCGACCTTTACTTATATTCTTTACCCAAAATTACCTACTGCGCATCAGCAAAACTGCGTCGTGCCTAGACTTCGCATTCCCAACTGCGCCACTTGGACTTCACAACCTAAACTGCGCTTCTTGCCAAAACTGTGCTTCATAAAAATTGTGCCAACTTGGTCCATGCCCAACAGGACCCTAACACTTACCCGTGGATCGCCCCCGATCCACTTCCGCTTGGTGACTTCGGTTGCGCACCGTCTGGGGTGCTCAACTTGGCAGTGAAGTGGGAAAGTTGCTGAGGAAATGCCGACCAGTAGAGGTTCCAGCCGTGGTAGTGCTCCTTGCGTCACAAGCAAAGAACGACACCCCTGATCACTCATTAATATCTTTGGGCATCCAAATCTGGTTAGAATGTTCTCAAAAATGAATTGCACGATAGTAACTGCGCTACAATCCTTTACTGGTTTTGCTTCTGCCCATCTGGTGAGATAATATGTAGCAGTGATAATGTATCTTGAACCAATCTGCTTCCCTGGTGGGTTTATAGGTCCCACAAAATCAATAGCCCATTTATCAAAGGCTTGCAATGTCAACTGTGGTCTTAATGGCATCTCATCTCTACGAGACGGCTTCCCTGTTCTCTGGAAAACATCGCAACTTCGGAAATGTTCCTTGGAGTCTTTATGTAGTGTAGGCCACCATAGCCCTGCTCTCAAGATTTTCTGTGTAGTAGCTCTACCTACGTAGTGGCCTCTTGATACTCCAGAATGTGCTTCAACTAATATCAATGCTTTCTCGTGTTCTAACACACATCTGCGCAGTACTTCATTTGGTCCTAGCTTGTATAATTGTCCTGCAATTATGGTGAAGTCTGTTGCTTTAACTACTAGTTGCTTCTTCTGCTGTGTAGTGAATTCTGTAGGTGCAAATCATGTGGTCAGGAATTCTATGATATCCTTGTAATAGTCATCTGCGATCTGAATAGCAAATAACTGTGCATCTGGTAGATTATCTTCCAGGTTTGTAGGTTCCTCTCCTGACTCAATTCTTAAAATATGGTTAGGTCCTGAATTCAACCTTCCTGGCTTAACAACAATCTCAAAATCATACTCCTGAAAGAGTAATAACCATCTGCAAATTCTCCCCCCTAACACTGGTTTATTGACCAGGTATTTCAAAGCTGAATGGTCAATAAACATGGAGAAGTGCGCACCCAACAAATAGTGTCTGAACTTTTGCAGTGCGTATACCATCGCTAACCCTTCTCTCTATGTCGTGGTATAGTTCTTTTCTGCTGAGGAGAGCTTCCTAATTGAAAATGAAATAGGATGGTCAATGCCTCCCTCACCTAGTTGTGCTAGCACCACACCAAGTGCAATGGATGAAGCATCTACATGTACATGGAATTGTTTGCTCTAATCCATAAAGACTAGAATAGGCACATCTACCATCCTTTCCTTTAGTGTGTTCAGTCCTTTCTGTCAATCTTCAGCCCATATGAAATTTGCTTCTTTCTTCAATAGTTTTTCCATGGGCGCAATTATCTGTGCATATCCTTTGATAAACTTCCTGTAATAAACCGTATGCCCCAATGTGGTGTGTAGTTGCTTTACTGAATTTGGTGCCGATAGATTCACAATGACTGCGATTTTTGTTGGATCAACCATCAATCCCTGTTTGCAAACAATGTGTTGTAGTAGAATGTTGTAGTAGAATACCATAGGGTACACAGAAAATACATTTCTTCAAGTTTAGGGATATCTGATGTTGTCTACACTTTGCTAACATCATTATGAGGTTTTCATAATGGTTCTTTAATAAACCAAATACAATCCAATCATCAAAATACACTTCCAGGAATTTATGAATGAAATCTTTAAATGCAGCAACTACAACTCTTGAAAATATAGCAGGTGCATTCTTCAAACCAAATGGCATAACTGTGTAATGGAATGATCCCCATTCTGTAGCAAATGTAGTTTTATGTCTGTCTATTGGGTTAATTATGATTTGATGGTATCTAGAAAATCCATCAGTAAAAGAATAGGCCTCATTTCCTCCAACATTGTCTAATACTTCATCTATGAATGGAGTAGGAAATGGGTCATGCAGTGATGCATCATTTAGCTTTCTGAGATTTACGCAGATCCTGATTTCTCCTTTTGTTTTCTTATCCTAGATAACCATAGGGCTTATCCATTCTGATTCTTTAACAGGCTCAATGATTCATGAATCAAGCATCTTGTCGAGCTCTGCCTTCACTCTTTCCTTGTATCTAGGATTCAGTCGATAAGGTCTCTGCTTTATAGGCTTCGCATTCAGCTTCAGAGGTATTTTCATAACCCCTAAGTTGCACAAAATGCCCTTCATTTCAGAAAAATTTATTGGAAACAAATCTTGATACTCACGCAGAAGGTCTGCGATCTGCGCGACCATTTCTTCATCCCAGTAATCCCCAATGAATGCGAACTTTGGTTCTTCACTTGTTCCAATGTTAACTTTTCTTGTTTTGACAGGGTTGCTTAAGTCTAGAATTTCTAATGGTGGTCCTTCAACTTCGCGTTCTCCTTTTGTCTCAGGTATATTGATATTGTGCAGATCATCATCCTCTTCACTTTCTTCTTCATCACGCTTACTGCAAGGTTATAGAATTCCAACTGTTTTGCCCATTGTTGATATGCAGGTTGTAGTGTGTCATAAAATATCTTGTTTTTGATAATATTCAATGCTTCTTTTATGCTTAGACATTCATCTTAGAAGCTTAAAGTTCTTTGGAAATTGTTAGTCAGGATAGACCAGTCTACTGTTCCTCTGCGCAGTTCTGTGTCTATGTACTAGTTCTTTGGGAACTGCTCCTATAATGTGTGTACAAATAGATGGACCCACTCTACTTGAGGTCTATGTTCCCATTTCTTTGAACAAATCTTGATGTGATCTCTTGGATTCGTTTGTCCATTGTACTTTACTATGTGAGCGCAACTTTCTCTGTGAATCTAAGTTCCATCATGTGCTTGCATTGTTCCCATGCTTCTAGATTGTCCTTATGCACGGCCCACCATCTAGCAGGTGTAGCACGTAGTGTTGAATCTAATGCTGACAGCTTATATTCATATGGAATTACAATATATTCTTGAAAAAATACATGAATGCTAGTCAAGCCACCATAAGTAGGAATTGGACTTACCTCTGCTCCAACCCAGAGTAGTGATCTTGTGAACTGTGCACATCACCTGGAAGACACTTCGTGCATTCTGCTTTGCCAATTCTCCAGTCCTGGATCTGAATCTGATATGCAAGAGCTATCACAATGCCAACTCAAGGTTCCATCACCCGTTGGGTTGACATAGTCTGCTTTATTTGTTGTCATCTTGTAGAAGTTATCCATATCTTGAGCTCAACATTCTTCTCTGATAGGTTCAGTGTATCTGGGTCCTTGTGCAGGATCTAATGGTGCGATGACCCTGATGTATTTTCCTTCAAATATCATCTGTTTCTTCTTCAAGTTAATGATGGTGAGGTTATCCATGGCCCAATCTATCCCCAATAGTGCAGGATATTGTTTTCTATCATCTACTATCTCAATCACTTCAAAGTCTGCTCTACTTCGGACTCCATCAATGTCAACAAGGACATTTGCTAACCTCCCAAAGGGTATAACCTTTTGCTAATTGGCTAACCCCAACTGTATTGGTGACCATGATAACTTCGGCTTGCCCATTTGTTCCCATGTCTTCTTGGTTAAGACATTCACTTCTGAGCCTAAGTCAAGGATGATCTCATCCATTTCAAAGTCTTTGATCTGCGCATTCAGTCTCATCTCTCTTCCAGTTCTTATATGGCCCTTGATCTAATGAACCATTCTTTTTGCTTCATTTACGATATTGCGCTACTCGTAATTACTTAGCATGATCTGTAATTCTACTAAAGCATTCTCATGTTTTAACAGCTTCATGCAGCTCTGTAGCAACTACGCAATAGGACTCATCGGGTCTGTTGCAATACACGGTCGATTATATGTAGCTAGCATATCCTTCACAGGTGCGGTTTCACTTCGCAACTTGATTCTTGGAATTACAGGGGTTGGTCCTTTACAAGTTTCCCTTGCTTCCACGAATACTTATTTTTGTTTATCAAGCTCGAAAGCAAGTGTTTTTTCTATTGCTTTCCTTATCCAAGTTCCTTCAATAGGCTTTTTCTTAGCCTGATGATTCTCAGAAGTCAAAGCTTCTGCTTTTTTATCTGCACCTGTGTTAACTCCACTTCGCATCACAGCATGAATGTTGCAATCTGTATTCCTCTTTTCTGGTACGATCATATGTACATTCGGATTTTGTCCCTCTTGCCTTCTTTCTTGCATTTTCGCTTGCAGAACAAGGCATTCCTCAATAACATGATCAAATGACTTACAATATTTACAAGTTGTACAGGCATTTGTGCAATCTATGGATAAATTCCAAGTTGAGTGCAGTTATAGCATACTATCTGACCTCTGCCTCTTCCTTGTCCTGGACCAGTGTTTCTTCCTCTTCCTCGGAATCCACCATGGCCTCTGTATGCGCCTTGATCATACTGCACATTATCATTTTTATGTGGTGTTTCTTCTTGAACTCTGTATATGTCATGTTTTCTTTCCATCATTAGTTCATAGGCCCAATAGTTGGAATCATCATGGACAACTGATTTACAAAATGTACATTATAAGTTCTTGGGTGTTCGTAAATATTTCTGAATTAGATAACAATATTTTGAGTGATGTCCTCTAGTTCGACAAATATCACACCATGGCCCTTGCTATTGATTTACTGGATTTGGTGCTCCACTGTCGAGGTAATCTTTAAACAAAGGACAGCATTCCTTCGGGTGTCCTTCTCCCTTGCATCTTGTACACTAGACTTCTTCTCTAGTTTCTTTTCCTTTCTTAATGTCTTGTAGTTGTAGTGTTAAGTTGGCATTGATTTACTGGATTTGGTGCTCCACTGTCGAGGTAATCTTTAAACAAAGCACAACATTCCTTCGGGTGTCCTTCTCCCTTGCATCTTGTACACTAGACTTCTTCTCTAGTTTCTTTTCCTTTCTTAATGTCTTGTAGTTGTAGTGTTAAGTTGGCTAGCTGGTTCTGTATCTGAACCATTCCTGTGCCAGTCTCTCCTATTGGTGAAGCCTCTAGTTTCATCGTGATATCCAGTGCCTCTGCCTGCAAAGATACCTTCTGTTGCATCAATGGTAGTCTAATGTGTGGCCACAGCGCGGCTATGAACCACTCTTGGTGCTGTTGCGGTGCGATGTCAAAACTAACCTAATATAACAATGATTTGAACTTTTGGTCAAATTCCCATACTGACTCAGTCATTTTCTGTTTAATCTCTTTTAGTTCTGTGATACATTGTGACTCTGACTTAGGTTTCTTGAATTCACTTAAGAGGGAAACCTTGATATCCACTAGAGTTCTATTATGTCTAGCAGAATACTTCATAAACCAATTCAAGGCTTTGTCCGTGAATGCAGTGACGGGTTGTGCTTGCTTAACAGCATCATCCTGGACTTGCTTAATGTTCCACACGGCTTCACACAGAAATCAATTTTGCTCAGGGTCTTCTAGACCCGTTCGTTTGAATATTGGCAATTTAATATCGTCTATCATTTTCCTTCTAGAAGGCGCAGTGTTCTACGATGTGTTAGGGATACTATTGTGCGAAATTCTCTGATTACTTGTTATTGTTGTGTTGTTACTACTAATGTTCTATGGATTAGCAGTATTATCAACTGGGGGATTCTGTGGAGTGATGCGCTGATAGTTATGAACTCTAGGCTATGTTCCACTATCAATCTCAGCTTGGAACTTGGTGTCTATGCGGAGTTCATGTTCACTAGGATTCTTCTCGGTGTTGTACTTATATCTTTTTCCACTTCTTAAATTGTATGTATCTTCTTCATAGTCTCTATATGTGTTATTGACCATTACAGATTCAAAACTTCCAGGAATCTTACTGCATTCTTAAAACACCTTTCTCTGCTAACAGCATTTTAATGTATAGGTTTAGATTGTTCAGGTACTTACCTCTAAATCCTTTAAAGAAATATGCCTCTGCTGTGCTGTAGCACTTCAGTGTGTCCACAGCAAATTCTGTCACATTGCCTTCTAATATGCTATCCAACCAGAATTCTACTGCTCTTGAGATCGGACTTTCCACCGCTTTAAGTCTCTGAATCAGTTATGGAGTCCACACCGTGGGTTCTCCTCCCTGATAGCATGTTTTCTGTTCTTCTAGTCTCAACAACCACTCGTATAGATCTTTGTTGAATGTTGTGAAGAAAATTTCGTAAATATCAAAATATAGGTATCTTTGCAACCATTCTTCGTCAGAGAAGCGCAGATGTGTATTCCTCTTTCTTGCAAACTCCTTCTCTATATTTTCCACCCAGTTCTGTATTTATGTCCTCTCGGGATGCCAATATTTAGAACACATCACTAGTTCAAGCGCGGCAACAGAACCATTTTTTGGCTCGTATACTGTTCTTTAGCTTTTCAAGATAGACCCAGGTTCTGTGCAGTTCAGGGAACCAACAAAACCCCTTTTCACCGGCCCTTTCAGAAACAGTCTGTAAGCAGACTGAGGTCTCACCTGAGGCGAAGTTATGGGGAGGTTGCAGAATCAGGTTTCCACAACCAGGTGATGCGCGGTTAATAGACTGGGGGGGGCTACGTGAAGTTTCGCTCACTTCGTAGTTAACACTTATGCTTTGGCACACACTGGGACTGCGCGCTCCGCAAATTACAATTGAATGGGAGGATAGCGCAACTTCAGACTGCGCTATTTCTTAACACTTGCACCCTTTAAGACCTACTGACTTAATGTAATTATGCATTCAACATATTGGACTGCAAACTCATACAAGACAATGACAAACAATGCAACCGCGCACTTCCAATGCTGCGAGTTCAGGGAATCACACTTATACAGTCTTCCCTGACTTCGTGTTACCCGATTAACTCAAACATTCATCGCATCCAAAATTACTTGCACATTTAACATTCATGCATATAAGTTAGACACTTAGCATATTATTCTCATCACTCATTCACATAGAGAGAACATATAAAAGCGAAGATGCACACAGTTATAAGCATGAACTTAACCATAAGCAAAAGTAAACACTCAGATTCAATCACACAACATTGGATTTAACGTGGTTCACCCCCAGGATGGGAGCTACGTCCACAGGAACTGTTGATTATATTATTGGGAAGGGTTGAATAGTTCCAGGCTACGCACACAGCTGCAGGCTCTTCTCTCTTTAGTAGGTCTCTGTGCACACAGCTACAGAGCCTCTTTACAATAGTTTCTCAACAGAGATCAACAAAAATCATTAACAAAAAATCAACAACGATCAATCCTTCCCTTACAAAAATCCCCTTTTTATAGATCGTATCCTTAGGTCACGTCTTTACAATGCATAAGGGCCAAAAACCCTAAGTTAGCCAAAACTGGTGCGGTTACTCTGCTGACTCAGCCTATCGTAGTCGACAGCTGCTCCACTCGCTTCTAGTCGTTCTATTAGACCACTCCTGTCTCTAACGCCCTTCTAACGGCTACAGTCATCATGAAACGGTTATAACTGCATAGTGGCTTGTCACTTTTCGCCCCTTTAGCCTTCCTGTCGTTGTCGACCCGCGGCTTTGCTTCTAACGGCTTCCGCCGCTCTAACTGCCAGGTCGCTTTCAACCACTTCCACACCGCTCCATACCCACTCCCGGGAATCACGGAGTCACTTACCCAAAATAGGTCGCTTTCATCTGCTCGACCTTTACTTATACTCTTTACCCAAAATTACCTGCTGCACATCAAAAAAATTGCGTCGTACCTAGACTTCGCATTCCCAACTGCACCACTTGGACTTCACAACCCGAACTGCGCTTCTTTCCAAAATTGTGCTTTATCAAAATTGCATCAACTTGGGCCATGCCCAACACCCATGGAAGAGGAAGAGGCATCTTATAAGAATGGCGACACTTGGAGCTAGATTCCCTAACTCCTATGAAAACAATGATGAAGATTCTATGACACTTATGACAAATTTCAGACCTGATTGCTAAAATATGACATGTCAGGGCTAAAAATAGCCTCCAAGCGGGCGCACAAGGGAGTTATCGCAGCCAAGAAGCTTCCCCATTTGAATTGAGGGAAGATGGAGACTAGGAATTGTTGGAAAAGTGGCACACATTGGAATCTCGTCCCAACTTGAGTTGGCATGAGGCTTTTGGAAGGAATTCGAACCATGGAGGACTTGAGAAGTTTATAAAAGACAACAACAAAGAATGAAAGCATCTTTTTATCATTTCTCATTTTGCAAATTGGAGAGCATAGTTTGTCCATGCTAGTGAAGTGTTTACTCTACTTGCCTTAGTAACAATTTTGAGGGTGAAAGATTCCCATCCTAATTGGCAATTGGAGAGGCCATTCAGAAATTTCATTTGGAGCTAAAATGGAGTCATTTGTTGTTGGTTGAATCTATAGGAATGCTCGTGATCTTCTCTTATTCAACTTGCTCGCACATCTCTCTCATATTTCTCTTCATATTTTGGCTCTTGGAGGAAGGGCACACTTGGTGAGATGTTGATCTCTTTGGGGGAGATATTGGGGCCCTATCTATTTCTAATATGATATCTGAACTCTGTATTTGATGCTTACATGAGCCTCAAGTCAAATATCCAAGTAAAACCATGCAAAAATGCCAAACTATGTATGAATGGTGCCATTTTCCCCCATAGCTTTTGCATAACGCACTTGTTGTTGCACATAGTTAGTGAAGGGATGCTATTTAGACTTCATAGAAATGTTGGATTATATATATATATATATATATATATATATATGTAACAATCATATAATTATATCCACAGCTCGAAACATTATGTATTTCAAGTGGTATTGACATTTAAGGAAGACATTCGAGCCATTTTCCCATATATCTTGTTGAGAGAGCTTGAAGTTGTTTGGTTTCGATTTTTATCAGTCAATATCTGTGATTTTATTGCTGTATGGAGAGCCATTAATGTACTGAAGAAGTTTCATAAACATTATACAAGTCACTGGAACAATTATCTCAAAATTCATAGCAAGTTGTGGATTTTTTCTATCATTTCCTCCTATGTGAAAGCATGTCTACAAACCTCTGATTTATGGAAGTTGAGTCAGCCTTTAAGAACTGATTAATGATGCATTTGGGTGCCCATTGAAGTCCAATAACTATTACATGTCTCTGTTCTGAAATTTTGGAGGGTCTTATTGCATTTGGGAAGCCATTTATGTCATCTACCCTTGGGGGTTTGAACCTCAAAATTACTAGTAAATTTCCCTATTTTATCCTGAACTTAAATTAATGTTGCAGAAGTATTTTGAGAGTGTACAAGAATCCATCAGATTCATTTTTATGTCTCAATACCTTTCCAACACTCTCAGTCCCAATTCGAAATCCTTAGGATTCTTTTGGATCCATCCACCCTTGGGGGTTTCAACATCGATTTTCCTAGTAATTTTGCCTTTCATTCTCTAATTGTAAATGCAAGTTGATGAAGTATTTATAAAGTGTCCAAGAATATAATAGCTGCTTTAGTGTGTCCAAATACACCTCAATCCACTCCATACATCATTCAAAAATATTTGGGATCATTTGGGATAGTTTGGGGCTTCACTAGTCCAAGTTTCAAAAATTGACTAAATTGGGAAAAAATTCAAATTGTGGACATTACACCTAGTGAATTCAAAGTCCCAAATCAAGGGTGGCACCTTGTTGAGATATTGATGACAAATCAGCCTACGGTTGGGTGGAGCTTGCCTCACACATAGACAGTTGCACCAATTGTCAAATATTCATATAAGTATTTGTGTTATGTATCAATTTTATTCTTATTTTTATAAATTTCTAATAAATTTGAATGAATGGAATGTTTATTATATGCATAAAAAATGAAGCTCGTGAACTAAATGGTTAAGCTTAGTTTATGTTGAATGTGAAAATGTATTTTAACGTTCTGTTGGAATTTGGTATATCCGTTCGTGCTCTGTTTCAGCTATATAGTCTTTGGGCATGAATTAGGGGATGAAATGTTCTCTGAAGAATACAAAATTTTGGATTAATTCAATTGTTCAACGAAATTATGTATTTTTAGTTATTATTTATGTTTATGATTTCTAATCATTACTGAAGAATTATTATTTATGAAGCTTGTGTATGGATAATCCTATGAGTCCTTTCATATCAACTATTATACCAAATGTCACATTTATGTTTCAGCTACTATATTCTGCTTATAAATGTTAATGAACTTTGAAGGACCTAGTTTATGAAATGTGTAGGATATTGAGCTTGTGCTTTGGCTATTTAATGGACTTTTCATACCTATTTGTTCACCATCTCATTTAAGATGGGAATTTCATTAATTTCCTATTAATGAAATTGTTCCTAAAATCTACTAAGTATGGTGAACTATTCTTTTTTTTCAATGGAACACATCATGGGAAACCCTCAAGCACTTCCTCTCATTTCAAGGATGGTACCCAAGGTAAACCAATGGCCCTGGTTATGGGGCCTAACCCGGTGGAGACATCAAGTGAGGCCTTGCATAGCCACCCGAGGATTTGACCCTGAGACCTTCTGCTTGCGATTACAACACTCAACCAATTGAGCTAACCCACCAGGATATGGTGAACTATTCTTATCTAGAACGTTCCATATTTTAGTAAAATGTTTCTGAGATATTGTATAACTGTTATTCCATTTTATCGTAGGAATTTTGGTTGAGTTTTGTGTTTAAAAGCCTAATCCAATCTTCCTATATAATTTAACTTAGGTCTATAACCCTGGATGCGGGTGCCACCAAGACACATGGGGGGCACGTGCTGGAGGACCCTCAGCATGGGAGCCCGAGACATGGCACCAAGCTCCCATGCACATAATTGTTGGCTCACCTCTCCATCCTGTTGATTAATGGCTCCTTCGTGAAGATTCACCTGGACGTCCCCTCACCTACTGTTTGGACGCGATCCTGGTACACTTTTCCCTCATGTCGGCCCTCTGCACATTCAAGTTGGCTCTTTGTGCATTCAAGTCGGCCCTTGGCACATTGAAATAGCTTGTGCGAGCTAGGATTATTGCCCCTTAAATGGACCTACGAGCAACTATGACTGCATTCTCATCACTCCTGCTCGGCGTTGGTTTTGCTCTGCATTTTTTCGTTTTCACCTGTGGATTTGGGTGTGGCTTCACTCAGTGATTTCCACCATGACCAGGATGCACGGCACTCCTCATCGAGGAAGTGGGAGTCGGGGCAAAACCCAGTGCCCCCTGCCATTGGAGATGGTTATAATACTGGTATATCCTTCACGGTCTGCAATCTAATAGACGAGTGGGCAGGGCATCTTGTTGCAGACCACTTGGCCTCAAGAAAAAATGGCAGCAACATTAACCATTATTGGATTATGAAGAACATGCTTATCAAGCTCATGGATGACATGCTCAACAACTGGGGCTCTGCGAGAAATATGGTGTTGGCTACCAGAGCCAAACTCATCGAGATGGATGAATGCCTAGCAAATTTGGATGCCACCTTATCATGGAACCAACTCGCCCTCGGTGGTCGCAATCCAGTAGACACAGGAAGTGGTGGTACCTCGGCTGCCCAGGCTATTGGCGGTAGTGTCTCCGGCATCCAGACCGTCATTGGTGTTCCCTCGGAAGGGCCTGCAGCTCCTCCAAATCCAGCTCCTGTCACTGGTACACCCTCGGAAGGGCCTGCGGCACCTCCAGCTCTAGATCTTGCGGCTCATCTAGCTCCTCTTGCCTCATTCCCGGTACCGTCCACCATCGGCTCTCCTACCAACAATAAATTATGTAGCCAAGCAGAACTTGATCTCCTGAGCTCTTGTAAATCAAATCCACTCCCTGTCAAGCTGCCTGAGGATGAATTTCTGGGTGGCTGCCCAATCCTGGAGGAATTCCCTCCTGAATAATTCTCCTCATATCAACTCATATTACTGCTCGGAAGATTGGTTCTCTATGCTCTTTCCAACTTTTTGCCTTAGTTGTTTCAAGCTTTTTTTGTATAATTCTCTTATCTATAGTGCACACTATGCTCAGACAGTCTTCACTCGGCCTCGCCCTAAGAGGCATTTTTTTTGTATGGCCCTCAAAACTATCTATAATAGTTTTGTTATCTTTGCTAGATTGGGATGGTTCCATTATCCCAGAACGCCTCAATGGTCTCCATGCTGTGTTATTTCCTTTCTTTTCTCTTAATTAATATACTGTGCAGAATTACAAAAAAAACTTAGGTCTATAAGCCTTAATTCATAATAGTAAAAACCTAGAAGTTGGTTGGTCGGTTGCTATATGAACCCTTATAAATGGTTAAGTTGTGACTTAACAAATTGAGGGAAAGAAACTATATGTTTCTTTGTTCATCCAAGTAACATGACTTGGCCTGTTTTTATGTTTTGGCTAAGTTCCAAATGAACAGCTGGTGAATGCCTTCCATAAATTGTTGTAGCACATGCATGTGTTAGTAGAGAGTTGTAACGGGGTACATTACAAAGTGGTATTAGAGAGAAGGTTTCATCTCTCAAACCTCATGGGTTATAAAATTGTCAGATTGCATCTTATATGATTAAACTATACTCAAAACATTGAATAAAAACCCCGGAAAGGAAAATGTATGCATGATATGATAAATTATATGTGTATGAATATTTTTGTGCCTAATAAAATGACTAAATATTCATATTTCCATGTTAAACATAAAGTGGTGTCGTGAAAATGGCGAAAGAACCAAAATTTCCCAATTTTGTTGAGGAAGTGGGTATTAGTGCCCAAAGAACATAATCTAGTGGTAGTAGGACAGAGGTGGAGGCAGTGGAATTGCTCCAAAACTTAAAAGATATACAAGCTGGAAATAGAAGAATATTACAAAATCTAGAGAAACAGAATCAGGTGAGTATACAAATGTTGCAAAACATGATGTAGTTGCATAATCAAGGGCAACAAGTCCCTACTGTTTTGAGAGGAGAAGAAGGGAATTCTCTAAGCAGAGGATTCGTTGACAGGAACCAACACTTGAGAAGTAGAATTTTGAGAACAATGGGGCAGCATTCCCATGATTAATCGATTGAAATCCATCACAGAAGGTGTAAACCTTAAAATAGATCAGATTCAATGTCTAAAAGATATCGGAAGAGGAAATATGATGAGAACCCATTACAGGGTAAACTAAGAAAAATTAAACCTCCTACGTTCAATGGATAGAAATCAGGGGAAAGTGTAGAAATATTTTCAAATGCATGATTACTTTGATAATTAGGAGGCCCGGATTGCTATATACAATCTTCAAGGAAAGGCTTACCAGTGGTGGGAACAACAGAAGCGGGTGAAAAATATTAACGAAAAGCAGATTTCATGGAGAAAATTTCAAATGTATTTTAAGCATGAGTACCTATCCCAGTAGTATTATGACAAGAAGATGCATATTTTTTGGAACTCAGATTGGGTGATATGACTATGGAGGAGTATGAGAGGAGATTCCTAGAGTTGTTAAGGTATTTTGATTTCATACAAGATGAAAAAGTTAAAGTCCAGCGATTTCTCAGTGGATTACCAACATACTATCGAGACAAAATTATTTATGACGAACCTCATACTCTGAAGGAAGTTATAAGGAAGGCTAAATGCTTGTATGAACAAGCTAAAGGAAGACGGGATATGCACATAGTTTGGAGAAGTAAACTAAAAGATAAACAAGACCAAAGGAAAAATGGGTCCAAGCCTCTTGAGGTTAAAGGTAATCAAATTAAAATTTTAAAAGTACAAATTCCACTTGGTGAATCAAAGATGGATGAGTCTGCAGGACAAAAGCAGCCGAATCAAATTAAGTGTTGGAACTGTGGAGGTGATCACTGTTCTGGGAAATGTCCAAAGAAAAATTCTAATGGGGCCCATATATATAAGGTTCAAGAAGCTACCACGGTAGAGGATGTAGCAAGGAACATACCTTGAATTGATGCAACTCTAGATAATTGATAAGCAGATCATCAATCATCCATGATTGAGATTGAAGGTAAAATTGTTGATGTACCAATTTCTATTTTAATTTATTCTAGAGCCACCTACAGTTACATTAATACTAATGTGATTGAAATATGTCACTTAGTAAGCAGTAAATTACATAGTCCATAATGGTGCAGTTAGCTACCGATATGAAACGAAAGATCACCTCAATGATTGAGGGATGTTGTTTCGAGATGAAAGGGTTTCAGACAAAGGCCGACTTAGATATAATTCCTCTTGGATCGTATGATTTTTTGATTGGGATGGATTGGGATGGATTGGGATGGATTGGTTGGAATCTCATTTTTTCAAATTTGGATTGTCACCACAAAACCGTTATGTACCTGGATGAGGATGGGAATTCAATACAAATAAAGGGAATTCTGACGCCGATATATGTTAGACAAATATCAGCCATGCAAATGAAGAAGTGCATCGAGAAGGGTTTTTCAGTTGTATTCAATGCATGCTGAGGAGATATCAACTGAAGGAGAACCATCTATTATAGAGTATGCAATATTCCGAAAGTTTAAAGATGTTTTTTAGGATGTACAATGATTACCTCCTAAAAGAGATATCAATTTCACAATCAATTTGGTACCGGGATTTGTTCCAATATCCAAATCTCCTTATAGAATGAGAACACCTCAATTAAAGGAACTGCAGATGCAATTAGAAGAATTGTTGACGAAGGTTTATATACACCCCAGTGTATCACCGTGGGAAATGCCTGCCCTCTTCATGAAAAGGAAGGATGGCACTCTAAGGTTATGTGTGGAATATATATAGTTGAATAAAGCCACAATTAAGAACAAGTATCCATTACAAATAATTGATGATCTATTTGATCAGTTGTGAGGAGCAAGAGTCTTCTCAAATATCAACTTGAGAATGGGTTATCATCAAGTACGTATCAAGGATGAAGACATTAGTAAAACTGCTTCTAGAACCAGGTATGGGCATTATGAATACACAGTTTTAACTTTTGGACTGACAAATGTATCGGCCACATTTATGTGCTTGATGAAATGTGTATTCAGAGAAATCTTGGACAAATTTATTATTGCATTCCTGGATGATATCTTAGTTTACTTCAAGACAGAGGAAGAGCATGAAGAACATCTAAGAGTAACCTTAGAAATTTTGAGAGAGAATCGGTTGTATGCTAAGCTAAGTAAGTGTGCCTTCTATCAAAAGCAGTTATTATATTTGGGTCACATTATTTCAAGAGAAGAAGTGACCATGGACCCTACTAAAATAAAATCTACACAAGAATGGCCCACTCCCATAAATGTAACTAAGGCTAGAGTATTTATGTGGTTGGTTGGCTATTACAAGAGATTTTAGAATTTTTCTTGAGAATAGCCAATGCCATTACATATTTAAATAAGAAAGGTGTGAGATTTATTTGGACTTGGAAATGTGAAGACAATTTCAAACTTCTAAAAGAGTTGCTTACATGTGCACCAATTTTAAAGATTGTGGATCCAAATAAGGAATGTGTAGTATGCACATATGCATCTTTAGAAGGAACCATTGGAGTTCTGATGCAATAAGGACATCTGATTTGTTATGAATCACAAAAAATAAAAGAACATGAAAAGAAGTATGCAAAGCATGATCAAGAGCTCACTGCCATAGTACATGCCTTGAAAATGTGGAGGCATTACCTCATGGATAGTAGATTCGAGTTGAGATCAGATCATCACAGTTTAAAACATTTATTTGAACAACCCAACTTAAATGCTCGTCAATCTAGATGGTCGGAATTCCTGAGTGAATTCAACTTTGAAATTAAGCATATCAAGGGCAAGGAAAATCGAGTTGCAGATGCACTTAGTAGAAGAAATCGGCTAATGAAAATTACAGCAATCAGTAGTTGGAAAATGGATATGAAGAGTAGACTGTTGGAAGCATTGAATGATCATGAGCATTATTGGAAAATTAAGACCACCTTACAGTCGGGTAACGTGTCATTGAAATATATACTTTATAAATTGCAGGAAGATGGAATTCTCCTATTTAAAAATAAAATATATGTACCTTATAAAGACTATTTGAAGGAAACGATTCTGCAAGAGATGCATAATTCCCCTTATGTAGGTTATCCTAGCTATCAGAAAACTCTTGCAGTTGTTAAGAAGGAGTATTATTGGTCGGGCATGAAGAAAGAGATAGCAAGGTTCATTGCTAAGTGCCTTGAATTTCAAAAGGTGAAATCAGAGCGTAGATATCATGTTGGTCTACTTCACCCATTGCCAATTCCAGAATGGAAATGGGGCGTGGTAACCATATAATTTATCACTAAATTACCAAGGACAACGAAGCAACATGACTCATTATGGTGGTGGTCCATACAATGACAAAATATGCTCATTTTATACTTGTCCGGTCAACATTTAAAGCGGGAAAGATTGCATAAATTTATATGAAGGAAGTTGCCATGCTACATGGGATTCCTAAATCATTTTTTTCATATCGAGGTTCCAAGTTCACTTCAAACTTTTGCAAAGGTTTGTTTAAGGGGTTTGGAACCAAACTCCATTTCAACACAACCTATCATCCACAAACGGATGGGAAAACTGAGGAGGTTAATAAATTCATTGAAGATATGTTGAGAATGTATGTAATGGATAGACCCGCCAAATGGGAAGATTACCTATATTTGGTAGAATTTTCCTATAACAACAGATACCAAGCATCATTGAAAATGAGTATGTTTGAAGCCTTATATGGTAGAAGGTGCAATGTACCAGTAAACTAGGACAAAACTATGGCTAGGTTGGTAGTTGGACCCGAAATGTTATAGGACATGGAGGAACAAGTGGCCAAAAACAAGCATAGTTTTAAAGTGGCCTAGGATAGGCAAAAAAGATATGCTGATAAAGGAAGAATGTAAAGATAGTTTCAAGTGGGAGACCAAGTATTTTTTAAAGTTAGAGGCAAGAAAATTTCATTGAGCCTGTGCAACTATAGGAATTTGGCAACCAGGTTCTATGGACCATTTGAGGTCCTAGTTAGATTTGGATCAGTAACATATGAGTTGGCCCTACCTCCCATTGTTAAAGTGCATAATTTTTTTCATGTTTCATTATTGAAGAAGTATATACATGATCCTAATCATATACTTGATTGGTATTTGATACAAGGAGAACTAGAGGGGGGAATTTAGGTTCAACCAATCTGCATATTAGATAGAAGGATCAAGACACTCAGGAATAGGTCCATAGGATAGGTAAAAGTCCAATGGGCCTATTACGGTCATGAAGAAGCTACCTAGGAAATGGAAGAAGTTATGCGAGCTAAGTACCCGTATCTATTTGGATGATTTTGAAATGTTAATAAAATTTGAAACATATGTTTTGGACAACGAAAACATCGAGGACAGTGTTGAATCTAAGGGGGAGGGGAATGTAACACCCCAGTTTTGATCCCTGAAGTAATGATGTAAAATTTGATGATGAAATGCCTGAAAGGATGAACAAATTATATTTTGAAATATTAATATAAAAATACAACTGGTTGTAGCTTAGGAAAACACTAAAGAGAACGGGGGACTACGAATTCAATAGTGAAAAGGAAAGGGGTTGTAGGTAGCCTATGAGGATTACAACATGACCCTAGCCTAACCTTGAGTGCAAAAATACCTTCAGTTTATTTTGATCCTTAATACCTTTTTTTATTAACTATAATCCTTAGTTATGTGCAAAGGGGGAATTAATACATGGGTTGACGTGAGTCTTTTTGGGAAAGGTCTACCTTGAAAGAATTTAGTGTATGGATTTTGATATGGGCCTTTTTAAAATACCACATGGGAAAAGGCGGACATGCAACTAAAGCTTGGAATGCTGAAAAATTAGACACACGCTCCGAACACATGGGGGGGGACTATCTAAACTTTTTGAACTCGGGGAGCACACGAACTCTCTAACTCTCTTGCCAGTATGGACGATGGAGAAAAAATCTTTTATCTCTGATTTGTAGGTGAACCATTTTTTTTTTGCTATGTGTGCGATTTTTGAATCAATCCTCGACCTCGATACTGAATTATGAATATTTCTAAGCATTACTAGACATTGACTGTCATTTTAATATCCATAACATTATTTCCATTGATATGGCGAATTGGGTATGGACTTTCCTTGATGGAATTCTTTCCATTTAATTGGTGTGAGTACACTGTTGTGTGTTTTGGAAAGAAATCAAGGAATGGAAATGCATTGTTTGGTTTGTAACTAGTTGGTGCCAACGTCATGAATTATTGAAGAAAATTAACCATGTTGTTTGTGTAGATTTGGTGAGTACCAAGATTATGAAAGAAATTTGGTGAGGATTACCCTGTTCACCTGTTTTAATCCTTTGGCAACTTTGAGTGCTCTCCTAGTAAATTCAAAGTCCCGACTAAGGGGTGGCACCTTGTTGAGAGATTGATAAACAAAGCAGCATATAGTTGGGTGGAGTGTGCCTCACACATAGCCAGTTGCAACAATTGTCCAATATTCATATACATATATGTGCTCTATATCAATTATATTCTTATTTTTATAAATTTCTAATAAATTTGAATGAATGGAATGTTCATTATTTGCATTAAAAATGAAGCTAGTGAACTAAATGGTTAAGCTTAGTTTATGTTGAATGTGAAATTGTATTTTAATGTTCTATTGGAATTTGGCATAGTTGTTCATGTTCTGTTTCAACTATATAGTATTTGAGCATGAATTTAGGGGATGAAATCTTTTATGAAGAATACAAATTTTTGAGTTAATTCAGTTGTTAAACAGAATGTTATATTTTCAGTTATTATTTTTGTTTATGATTTCTAATAATTATTGAAGAATTTTGATTTATGAAGCTTAAGTTTGGATAATCATGTGAGTCCTTATGCTAAACGTTGCATTCTATTTCGGTTACTATATTATGCTTATAAATTTTAGTGTACTTTGAAGGACTTGGTTTCTGAAATGTATAGGACATTAAGCTTGTGCTTTGGTTATTTAGTGGACTTTTCATATATGTTTGTTCACTGTCTCATTTAAGCTGGGAATTTCATCAATTTCTTGTTAATGAAATTATTCCTAAAATCTATCAAGTATAGTGAACTGTTCTTATCTGGAACGTTCCATATTCCAGTAAAATGTTTCTGAGATAATGTATAGATGTTATTCCATTTTATTGTAGGAATGCTGGTTGATTTCTTTGTTTAGAAGCCTTATCCAATTTTCCTATAGAAGTTAACTTAGGTATGTAAGCCTTAATCCCTAATAGTAAAAACCTAGAAGTTGGTTGGTCGGTTGCCATATCAACCCTTATAAATGGTTAAGTTGTGACTTAACAGGTTGAGGGTAAGAAATTGTATGTTTCTTTGTTAAGCCAATTAACATGACTTACCCTGCTTTTATGTTTAAGTTCCAATTGAAGAACTGGTGAATGCCTTCCATGAATTGTTGTAGAATGTGCATGTGTTATAGATTTGTAATGGGGTACGTTACAACTTTGAATTCCAATTTTCTCATATGAAGTGTTTCAACTTACCACATAATTATATGGAGAAACAAAAGAATTAGAAAATATTTTGTATATTTTTTAACATTTCATTAAAAATATTTTTTTATATACATTAGTAGGTTCAAGTCATGTCAATATTTCTAAAATTGGTAAAGGTTAATCTTAATTTAACATATTGATGTTACATTTATATAAATTTAAAGTGATATTGATTACAATCAATACATATTTATTTTAATATTGGATTTATAATGCATTTTGGAGTATCATTTAAAATATAATTATTTTTTTAATAAAAAACTAAGGGAATGTTTGCATTTTGAAAGTTTTTATCACTCCCATACTTTTTTTTTGTAATTTAGAACTTACATTATATCACAATAATAATTACATAGAAATACAATCCAACTAGGCCTCTCACCGGGAGAAAAAAAACCCAGGTTTATTATCTTTTGAGCTAAAAACAAAATGACAAAAAAATCCCTAATAACTTGTATTAGGATCCATACATAGGACTGGTAGCCAATGGACATACTGATATTTAAGTTAAACAAAAAGACTATAATAAAAAAGACTGATTATCTGATCAGACCAAAACATATCAAAAGCATAAAGACAAGAGTGCTGCTTGGAGGGGTTGGGATCCATTCACAGCTTGGACTTTAGAGGCCCGATGGAATCTACATCAGGGCTTGAGATCTCGTGCTTGGTACCACTGGTGTTGAACAATCCATATGTTTGCACAGAACTTTCAATTTTCATTGTTTGTTCTTCGGCATCCTTCACCATAGAGGGATTGTTGACCCGAGCTTTGTTCATTTCCAACTGCATCTCATTCGCCACCTCCACTTCTAATCCCCAATGGACCACACCATCATCCCCAACAACCGTGAGCAATGGCGATGGGAGGCTAAAGAGCTCAGCGATATCGACACACCAATCAATTATGGTTTGCACATGGTGACCAATTTCTTGGATTTGAATCTTCATATCCTCCTCAACCTCCCTGGCATCATTCTGAATTTATAGTAAGGCATCTGTCATTGCAACTAGGTGTCGATCTATACCCCCGCCACTAACTCCCTATGAGCGTTCCTGATGGCCATGACCTTGCCTGCTGGGGGCTCTATGGCATTCCCAGACCATATTGCAACTTTCTTCTTTGTTCACCTACCCATAGAATGTCACTCCGAGCTTGCAAAGGCATCAAATAATTGTCAGAGCCCAAGACTTTAGGGATGAAATGGGAAAGAATGAACGTGTTATCGTCAGTCGCCGAGGTATTAAACCATAAGCCAGAATTGATTCCCATATTAACCATGCCATGAATACACATGTGTGATCTTTTCATTTCATATCTCAGGGAGGGCAGAGGATTAATGTTGCACAACTAGCAAAGCTTCCAACGACGTCGCCTCACTCGCCGTCCTGTCCTGCTCATAATTCCTCGTGCTATCATCATAAATTCCCGTCGTTTCTATGCCTTTCACCCCATCCAGGAGATCCCTCCCATACTTAATATGTTCAAGGTGACATAAATAGTTTATAATAACCAACATAGATCCATCTAACCCAAATCTATTAAGCACCAAGAGGGATCCAATTTCTTGAGGTGTAAAAAAATTAGGATAAAAAAAAATTACACCTCAAGAAATTGGATCCCTCTCAATCCTTAACATAGATGTATGTTAGTTTTATTTTTTTGTTTTATGACCCAACATGAATTTTTTAAATTAATTTTTATTTTTGGGTACATTACGTTACATAACGCGAGAAACGTGACAACATCTCCCTCATAATACGTTGAGAGAAACTTGCTACTCTCGATGCAATAATATATTATTATTATGCTAGTTTATATGTGCATGTACACATACATGTTTGTGAAATATTTTATTATTGTTATTATTTAATTGATTAAATTTTATTTCTCTATTTTTTGTTTATGTAAGTGTTATGAATGAGACAAAGGAGATGAATGTTGCAATCTCTTTCATAATGAACTATAGAATGTGTTTTTTCACATAATAAATTTACCTCGATAATATGATATATCTGTACGTATACCCATATGAAAGATATGATTTTCTTTTAACTACTTGTAATAATTAAAAAATTATATATAGAAACAAAGGATTGTGAAGAAGCCCATGGGGCATAGAAAAGACGGTGAATGGGTGTACCATTAAGGCACTCCTTGTGTTAGGTCACTGGTTTGAAACTCCATGGGTACTAGCTTACAAAAAAAAAAAGGATTGTGAAGAAAATGAAATTAATAAAGTAACTTATTTATTGTAGTCAAAGTTATTATAAGTTTTGAACACGCAAACACCAATGTTGTCTTAACATCCTCAATGATTAAAAAACGTTTTTCATTGGCTTAGATACATAGCCTTCACAAGTTTTTGAACAAGGAGACAATGGGACTAAAGCTATTGAAAATACATTTAACGTACATTTTCCAAAGGGTTATGCAAATGCAATGCCAACATAAAGAAAAAGGATGAGTATCTTGAAAATGAAATAAAATTTGTGTTGAAATCATGTTCCAATATAATGTGTGTGTACATCACAATACAACCAATGTTAGTCAACGCACAATGCACCATACAAGACATGAAGCACCCATGAACATAGTATAAATTATTTCTGCGTAACAACAAAAGTTAACACAATGCACTCCTTCTTCCCCTTATTTTAATTCAAAACCTAGTATACATTTTAAAGGAGTGTCGATAATTTGTGATTAATGGATTAAAAAATATCCGAACTTAGAGGGACTCTTCACAGTCCTAGAAAGGACCAAATCTTATTTTTACATATAACATCATTCACGCCAACAAAAACTTGGTGGATTTTTGCCTAGTTTGATGAGTTATCAAGGACATAAACGAAGATTTAAAGGTGATTGTTTCTTTTTATTGTAAATAATTTGGTCATAAGTTGGGAAAGTATTCATCCCCGTCAAAACAAAATGGATCCTTTGCAATTGTTTCAAAGTACTCAAGAGTATACATGACAAATAAAACTAGATGGATGTAATTATATCTATGAAATATTTGTAAGAGTAAGAATATCTTATAATGACAAAACCTGAGAATAGAATAGACTATTTTTTATTCATGTTTAAAAGATATTTGTATGAACTATGAAACTATATGAAGAATTAGACAAAAAAAAAGAAGATATTGTAGTGGCAACTTGAATCTCATTTATCTAGAAGATGCCTCAACTTGTAATGTAGTCATTTTTTGTGATGTTCAAAAATACCCTGGGCTTATTTGTTTTGTTGGAAAAATCCACAAACTAGATACACTATTCTATATAGTAGTGCACATGAATCTCACCTTGAATTTCTCCTGGTTTGAAAATTAGACATGTAGGTTCTTCTATATTTATATATTTTCTATACCCCTAATTCCTAGTGATGAGAATTGAAAATGAATTAAGTAGTTATATGTTTTTAATGCATATAAATTTTCACTCAAAGTTAGTGTTCTTATGTGAGAGTAACCATTAATTTGATCTCACATTGATAGAATTTATTTTTCTCATAAACACCTAGGCTTACCATAACCACCTTACCATAACCTTGGGAATCCAATCCAACAATTTTGATAAATGCTATTGAATCAAGTTTTAGTTCTATGCTTGATGAATTTTGTTTTTTCTTTACTTTATGATGTTGGATATGAAAATTTAACTATCATTTATCTGTGGTTGGATCCAATCTTGGGTGTTCACACATTTATTTATGTATTGGATGTAAAATTATGATTAATGGTTTTTTATTGTGTAATGGAAGTAGGTTGTATATCGAATGCATTTATTTTGTATTGAATGTAGAGCAACATATTTTTTATGTGAATAACAATCAATATGAGTTACGTATCATGTTTTATAACATTACGATATTTACATGTTATATATTTCTACAACACATAATTTGTATTCATTTGAAATTCAAAGTCTTCACTAATTATGTCATAGGTGTTTCACCAACGAGAAGCGTAACCTTCCACCTCGGATAGATTCCTCGTCTATGGATCCAATGGAATCCTGACACGTGTCAACCAATTTCATGCGGTTTTAAATTTTGCATCCATCAGTTTTAGGTGGGTTCCCTTTCCCGGTTTTTGTGGCTTGGTTCAACAAGGGTTTTTAAATTTTGTCGTTTCTTGATTTTCTCTGTACACGAACTCGATATCAGTCGCGGCAACTTGTATATTATGTTAAAGATTGATGTATTCTGCTAAAGATTGATGTTTTACAATCATTATCGTTGAGATTTAGTAGGACTTTGATTATCGCCATGGCCAATGTTCACAATTTCCTGAACTAACGTTACCTGCAAATAGTCTGAAAATGATTCATTACCACAACGTGATTCTGTAAATTCTTGGCATGCCAAATCAGTAATACTAAATAGAAGCTTCGACAGGCCATTGAAGCTACGACGTGATTCTGTAAATTCGTGTAGTTTGTAAAGCAGAGCGTACACAAATTTGGAGTTGAAATTAACATTATGACAGTGCACGAATATTCTCAAGACCCTGCGCGCTTTGCGGTCATGTGTAATGGCAGTGACAGAGGTTTGGTCGAGGATGGAAACCATTATTTACAACTATCACATGGCAGCATTTAATATTGTGAGAATAATATTTATATTGACAGAAGCATAATCACTCCACGACCAAAATTTACTCTAACAAAAAACAGAAATTGTCCCTATAGTAAATGAAAATAAATCTTAATGATCAATGATTTAAGCTTTACGAGTTCCCAATTCTCGTTTCATATAGTCGTTGATTTCTAACATTCCCCATAAGCTTCCAGTGCAATTAAATTTAACTCATGTTGTCTTTGACACTCCTCGTAGGGTTTTCATCGTCTCCCATATATATATCTTTTCGTTTTGATGATGATTCCCATGCCGTCTAGAGTCTGACATAACTCCAAAAATTGTCTCCCACTGTGGGATATCGCAAAGCTCCTTCATTCCACGACAATCTGCACAAGAAAAATATTATGATGGGAGCCTCGACCATTTCGTCTAGGATTTTTCCTATTGACAATAGCTATTGGCCAAAGTTGTAAAATATCGATGACTTGAAATTCTATGCAACCATTGAACCAACTCTCTATCGACTTGGGGGAGGACCGACTACAAGTATATCGACTAGTGATCATTATTACTTAACTGTGATTGTTGATTACAGACTAATGGAGACTGTCGGACTGCCGACTAAAGTCGTTGACCAACCACTAACAAGCAAATTCCGTTGAAGCCCTATTAGTCTTTCGACCTGCTATAATAGCGACCGACTCCTGGCATTGTCAACGTTGGCTGCACACTAGCGCAAAGGTTAATATACTCGTTAAGGAATATAATTACTGCTTTATGTTTATTTCTGTTAATTTTTTTATTTTTATTTTATAAAACGGTAATGTTTTGGAGTAATATTATATAATTAAATATTAACGAAAGCTCCGACAGGCCATTGGAACCATTGACAGAAGCATAATCACTCCGTGTGACCAAAATTTACTCTATCAATTGCCATTTTTGCCCCTAAAGGGGAATTCTTTCATTGATCACTCATTTCTTGTGCTCCTATTGCAACGAGTCTCCTCCTTTCGAAATGTAAACTTTGTTCCTTTAAATATAAACACAACATATTCATACTCTCTCTGCGCCGATGATGACATAGACCAAGCAGTCTATTCGCAAACTATGGTTGACAACCTGTCGTTTACGACTCAAAATAATTTCTTTTTACCACCGATACCACCCAAAAAAATAAGATAAAATAAAATGGACCATTTTGTTCAGATTCCTGTCGAACCTCGACAGACTATGTCTCCAATGGCCTATCGAAACTTCTGTTTCCAGTTTGTTCAGCTTCTTGTTGAACCTCGACAGACTATGTCTCCAAGAATTCAACTATTGCTGGACCATTTTTTTCTATCCGTCAAATTCAGGAGATTCCTACCATTTTCTACTATAAGACATTTATTAACGGAAACATAAATTTCCTGAAATAATGTTACCTACAAATAGTCTAAAAATGCTTCATTACCATGACGTCATTCTGTAAATTCTCAGCATGGCAGATCAGTAATACTAAACGGAAGCTCCGATAGGCCATTGAAGCTCCATCGTGATTCTGTAAATTCGCGTAGTTTGTAAAGTAGAGCGTACACAAATTTGGAGTCGACATTAACATTATGACAGTGCACGAATATTCTCAAGAACCTGCGCGCTTTGCGGTCATGTGTAATGGCAGTGACAGAGCTTTGGTCGAGGATGGAAACCATTATTTACAACTATCACATGGCAGCATTTAATATTGTGAGAATAATATTTATATTGACAGAAGCATAATCACTCCATGACCAAAATTTACTCTAACAAAAAACAGAAATTGTCTCTGTAGTAAATGAAAATAAATCCTAATGACCAATGATTTAAGCTTTACGTGGTCCCAATTCTCGTTTCATATAGTCGTTGATTTCTAACATTCCCCATAAGCTTCCAGTGCAATTAAATTTAACTCGTGTTGTCTTGACACTCCTTGTAGGATTTTCATCGTTTTCCATATATATATCTTTTCGTTTTGATGATGATTCCCATGCTGTCTAGAGTCTGGCATAACTCCAAAAATTGTCTCCCACTATCAAAAATCGCAAAGCTCCTTCATTCCAGGACAATCTGCACAAGAAAATTACTATGATGGGAGCCTTGACCATTTCATCCAGGAGTTTTCCTATGGACAATAGTTATTGGCCAAAGTTGTAAAATATCAACCACTTGAAAGTCTATGCAACCATTCGACCAATTCTCTGTCGACTTGTGGGAGGACCGACTACAAGTATATCGACTAGTGATCATTATTACTTAACTGTGCTTGCCGATTATAGACTAATGGAGACTGTGGGACTGCCGACTGAAGCTGTCGACCAACCACTTACAAGCAAATTCTGTCGAAGCCCTATTAGTCTTTCGACCTGCTATAATAGCGACCGACTCCTAACATTGTCAACGTTGGCTGCACACTAGCGTAAAGGTTAATATACAGTGGATAATAATCGAGGCCTGTGTTCCAGCCGTGTTGATGGGATGGCATTGGTGAGCCGAATAAAAGAAATAAATAAAATATATATATATATATATTACTGAGTGTCAATGCACCATTTGACATGAGCCAGGTAGTTTTTTCCAAAAAAGAGCCAGGTAGTTATCATGCTTTTCAATTGCATTAATATGTGCATTTGCTTTTATACAATCTGGGTTGCAACGTGTCCAATCAGATTTCATTTTGCTATTTATTAATTATATAAACACTGCAATTAAAATTAATTATTTCGTTAAAGAATATAATTATTGTTTTATGTTTATTTCTGTTAATTTTATTTTTTATTTTTTTATAAAATGGTAATGTTTTCAAGTAATATTATATAATTAAATATTAACGGAAGCTCCGACAGGCCATTGGAACCATTGACAGAAGCATAATCACTCCACGACCAAAATTTACTCTATCAATTGCCATTTTTGTCCCTAAAGGGGCATTCTTGCATCATAATAATTCTATAGCATAATAATTCTGGATGGGTTTATTGGTGATTTCGACAAGTTTTACTTCCCTGCCTGGGCGCTCTCTATGTCCATTGTTGGCAAAGAGTCGAAGGTGATCGATTTGAGACTTGCAGGTGATGATATTGTAGATCAGTTTTCTGTGCATCCAGGAGGATGCCCATTGTAGACCTTCATAATTGTATATCGACCAAACCGACCAAGCCTTAATCACCGTCGACTAAAACACAATATCGACCATATTTTTTAACGACCATATATAGATATTTATGACTTTTAAACATAAATAGATATAAATGCAGACCTTGATAGATATTTATGACTTTCTTTGTCATATTCTGAAGTTTGGTCATTCTTAATTTTTGGAATATGCATTTTGTGTGTGAGCCCATCCATATTTCGATGGACTCGACCATTTCGAACCCCCCCCCCCAACCATTTTATGAGAATAGAATAGAATAAAATGTTCTATTCTCTCTGTATGTAGTTCTGATCACCATATTTTATTTCTGATGACCGACACAATAACAACCATATTGAGTCGAACCCCCTCGAGCATTAGACTCCGAATGCATAGATATCTTCAGAGTCTTTGTAATCTGACATCATCCAAAAGGGAGTGACAGAACATTTTGCAAATGGTATTAGACAAACCCGACCAATAGTATTGCTAGCACAAAGAGATGATTTACTTAAGGTGATGTAGATCCTTAGTGTAAAGGAACAACATGATCAATGGCTATGAACAGAATATGCATTTTCTGTTTATACGTGATGATCTCCTGCACACAAAGACATTCAAGTCGTGGTAATGAAGCATTTTCAGACTATTTGTCGGTAACGTTAGTTCGGGAAATTTATGTTCTCGTTAATAAATTCTCCCAAATTTCCTGAACTAACGTTACCTGCAAATAGTCTGAAAATGCTTCATTACCACGACGTGATTCTATAAATTCTCGGCATGCCAGATCAGTAATACTAAGCGGAAGCTCCGACAGGCCATTGGAACCATTGACAGAAGCATAATCACTCCACGACCAAAATTTACTCTAACAAAAAGACAAAAATTGTCTCTGTAGTAAATGAAAATAAATCCTAATGATCAATGATTTAAGTTTTACGAGTTCCCAATTCTCGTCTCATACAGTCTTTCACACTCCTTGTAGGGTTTTCATCGTTTCCCATATATATATCTTTTCATTTTGATGATGATTCCCATGCCGTCTAGACTCTGACATAATTCCAAAAATTGTCTCCCACTGTGGGAAATCGCAAAGCTCCTTCATTCCATGACAATCTGCATAAGAAAAATATTATGATGGGAGCCTCGACCATTTTGTCCAGGAGTTTTCCTATCGACAATAGTTATTGGCCAAAGTTGTAAAATATCGACCACTTGAAAGTCTATGCAACCATTCGACCAACTCTCTGTCAACTTGTGGGAGGACCAACTACAAGTATATTGACTAGTGATCATTATTACTTAACTGTGCTTGCCGATTACAAACTAATGGAGACTGTCAAACTGCCGACTGAAGCCGTCGACCAACCCCTGACAAGCAAATTCTGTCAAAGCCCTATTAGTCTTTCGACTAGAGTAATTTTTCTGTCAGTCAATATACTCGTCAAAGGTTCGTAGAAATAGATTTTCGTGGAAGGAATATCAAAATTCTCGTGCTCTCAATCTTGAAGCATGCATTAATGCATGCTTGTATGCAACCGACTAAAGACCATCTTTTATGCCTTCAAGCTTCGTCACCGATGGATACAATTTCGACATATTTTCTCACATCGAGCGCCTAGACAAAGTTTAAGAAATTGAAGGAGTGACCTGCTAGTGATGATGATGGTGGGCTCGAACCTAGAAGAAAGCGTGAGATGCATGAGATGCAAAGAAATGTGCAAGAGAAAGTAAATATTTCTCGTTCTTGGTGTTATTAAAGAAATTTGTAAAATATAATGCTCATGATCAAGGTACTGTTGGATGTTGTAGAAATTGCTTCGCACATAGAAACTCCTTGATTGGCATACAGGACAACAAAGATGCTGTGGAAAAATACCATACTTATGGATTACTACCTTTTGTTGATATATCTGCACAAGAAAAATATTATGATGGGATCCTTGACCATTTCGTCTAGGAGTTTTCCTATCGACAATAGCTATTGGCCAAAGTTGTACAATATCAACCACTTGAAAGTCTATGCAACCATTCGACCAACTCTTTGTCAACTTGTGGGAGGACCGACTACAAGTATATCGACTAGTGATGAACATATGGTGCATGTCTTGCCTCTCTTGTCCTCCTGGCATTATCACGAGCAAGTCTCGCTGGCTGACTGTCCCGTGGACCACGAGTGTCACGAGAGTCCGAGAGTCCTGAGCAGGTACCGATTGGAATAGTTGGGACAAATTTTTAACCTAGAAAGAGAAGACAAATTGAATATATGCAAATTGAAACTGCTAAAGGAATTAAAGCACCAATCAACTTGAGCAATATGAAAAAAAGACTTGTTCTGCACTCAATTCAATGTTGAACATCTTTTTTCCAAAGTAATTATCTTTGATGGCAACCTTGAATTTTTCCTTTGACAATGGCAAACATTCCTTCTAAATGCGAAACCGCACCTACAGCACATAACAATCAATTACAATAAGCCCATAAATCCAACAATTAATGTTGCTGCTACCATATGGAATATAATGATATCTTATAGATTCTACACACTCTGGAATTTATATGTAATCATTAGTATAGAATACTGTGCATAACCCTGCAAGGAACAAAAAACGTATAATTGCATTTACTAATAAATAAAAACTCAAAAAACCAATCTGGTCAAAATAGCTACACAGTGCCATGAAAAGTACTAGCATAGATGCAGACATTTAGATTGAGAAAATCCCAATCAACTACAACTGAATCTAGCACATTTTGCTGATTTTTCCTACAACACATAACAATCAATTACAATAAGCCCATAAATCCAACAATTAATGTTGTTGCTACTATATGGCATACAATGATATCTTATAGATTCTACACACTCTAGAACTTATATGTAATCATTAGTATAGAATATTGTGTATAGCCCTGCAAGGAACAAAAAACGTATAATTGCATTTACTAATAAATAAAAACTCAAAAGTCCAATCTGGGCAAAATAGTTACATAGTGCCATGAAAAGAACTAGCATAGATGCAGACATTTAGACTAAGAAAATCCCAATCAACTACAACTGAATCTAGCACATTTTGTTGTTTTTTCCTTATTTCAGAAATTGAAAAGCCAAAATAGAGGGCAGACTAGTTAAAGGTGAAAACAATTTTTTAAATTAATTTTAAAAAATGAAGATTATCAATTCATCTCAATCAAAGCAAAATATATCAGTTACTGTAAGATCGAGAGATGCGTGCAATAGGCACAAATGAATAATAAACAAGGTACGAAGAGCTTCTATGCAACATATAGTGAAAAGTGGCATGTTTATAACAAATCACCTACTAAGTAAATACAGTTTCCAGTTCCTAAGTAAATATGGTTCAAACTTTTATTTAACTCATATTCTATGATATCTTATCATGATGTAGATGACAAAACCCTTGGTACTTGGTATCCGCTATAGACAAATGTATCTGCAGCAATAAAAAGACTACTCGCAAAATATAAACACTCCTTGGCTAAAGAACAAATCATAGCAATATCACAAGTATTTACCTGCGATGGCAAAGCATTGGAAGCCTTGAAAGCATTAGGCTCCAGATTATAACCACCACAACCTGCAGCCTTGTATATTCCATACATCATACGAAGATCAAAGTCGTAAAGAAACAGTCGCATTCCGTTCGTCACCTTCTCCAAAAAAAAAAATTATTACCTCCCACTGTGGGAAATCGCAAATCTCATTCATTCCATGACAATCTGCCAGATCAATAGCTTCTTCTTCCAAGTATTTCCAGTGTTATGCCCATTCAAGTGCGGAATTCATCTCGAGCAAAACTTCCTCTTCGTGCAAACGAGTTTCTTCTTTAATGTCCTTTTGTACCCACTGCAGACTCTAAATGGCATGGGAATCATCATCAAAACGAAAAGATATATATGGGAAACGATGAAAACCCTACCAAGAGTGTCAAAGATAGCACGAGTTTAATTTAATTGCACGGGAAGCTTATGGGGAATGTTAGAAATCAACGACTATATGATTGATTTTTACTGACTGGTTTGGAGATTCGACCAATGCAACCAACTGGAGACATCCCTTGACCAATGCAACCGACTAGTTTGGATACTCGACCAATGCAACCGACTAGTTTGGATACTCGACCAATGCAACCGACTGGAAACAGCCCTCGACCAATGCAACTGACTAGTTTGGAGACTCGACCAATGCAATCAACTAGAGACAGCCCTCGACCAATGCAACTGACTGGTTTGGAGACTCGACCAAAAATTAAAGATACCTGAAATATCTATATAGCCACCATATAGGTTCGAACCTATAGGCTATTCATCGAACTATAGGTTTTTGTATAAGTGATGATGAATAGACTCTACTGATGAAGGCTAAGCGAATAGCCATTGTTATCATAATATGGTTATAGGTTATTTAAAGAATAACTTTTAGGTATCTTTAATTATTTAATTTTGAATTTTGTCTTTAATAGTTTATACAAGGTCGAACTTAAGTAATTAGGTCGAATCATAATTAAAGAACCTAAGTATCTATATAGGTTAAGCCAGATAGTTAGGTTCTTATTAAGTATATAACCTATATTATCCTAAATATATATCCTCCATGGTTTAGTCGAGGTAGATCATGAGATTAGCCAGGCATTAACAGGTTATTATATTGTCTATCATATATCCTGAATAGATTCCATCCTGGAGAATTCGGCAAATATCGAAAAGCAGGGTAAGATTGCTTCTTTTGTCGAAATAGTTGGGATTCCATAGACAAAGCACAATAGTTTTTGCAGGTCAGTGTTTATTTATTATTATTAGATATTGGGTTTCTGTGGTACATATATGTATATCATTAATGTACAGTAATCTAAGAATAATTTTACATTTAATGGGAATTGGACTGGTTGTTTCTGAAGTTTTACTGGGCCCATGTAAAATCCGAACTTTGATCAAATCGGAAGGAGTCAGCCGGCGACTGGCATTCTGGCTGGTATATTATAATTACTCTGATTGATTCTGAATGATCCATATGTTGCATAATATTATTATGGTGATCATTACACCCGACATTGGACTTTGTACAGAGTAGACTTCGCCTATAACTACTAATGCTCACTCGGATGCTACTCTATAAGCTACTGGTGATGGGTTAAAAATTGCGAGCCGACTTGATACCAGCAGCTAATAGAAGTTATAATAGCAGTTCCTCCTTCCTCAGTAGATTCATGGTATAGAGCTATAGATCTATTTATTAAGATGGATTGTTAAATGAATGAATTGGTATCTATCCATCCTTGGAAATAAATGAATTGATATAGGAACAACAGGTCTAGTCGTGTGTTTATCTGATAGGGATAAGAATTCATCTAACTTTACAGTTAGAGTTTTTAATAAGTTTTTGAGTGTTGTGAATTGTAACTAAAATATAAGAAGTTAAATCTTTGTATCATCTTTAAAATAAAAGAAGTGTTCTAAGAAATTCCAATGATATAAATTTGATGGTAAAAAGAGAAAATGAAAGAAATGTTCCAATAAATTCTAATGATATACAATTAACAAATTCATGAAACAAAATTTACTTTAATGGCTTATCATAATAAACAAATTTATGAAATTAAAAGTTTGTCTTAATGCCTTGTCATTTTTAATTTTCAGGTCAAATTGGGAAATTTTGAATTTTAAATTGTAAATTGCAAAATTTAACTTTCATGTCAAATTGGGAAAGTTTTAATTTTGAATTACAAATGCCAAAATAAAATTAATTGCTTTGTTTTTATTTTTTCCTTAATAATAATGGTTAGATTTTGTATTGAAGAGAGCTAAATAATAATATATTATTAAAATTCTAAATTTTAGTTATAATATATTTGAGAAAAATAAATATTATTAAATCCAAAAAAATTATTATTCTACTACATACCAAATAGTTTTTTTTCGATGTTTGTATGTTCTTTCCAAGATTTTCCATGCATCCAAAGTGGTATTGTCCATTATGGCCAATATCCAGGCATAAATTTCCTGAACTAATGTTACCTGCAAATAGTCTGAAAATGCTTCATTACCACGACGTGATTCTGTACATTATCGGCATGCCAAATTAGTTATACTAAACAGAAGCTCCGACAGGCCATTGGAAACACAAGTCATCCCATCAGTGCACCACGCTATGGATTTGCCACCGTCGATCTTCGACAAGATCTATCTCCATTGCTGATAGTAAGGACAGTCTTCACGATCGTTTCTGGCTCCTACAACTTGCAAACTCGACAGGTTCACCTTTGACAAGTCTCAATTCAACTTCGACAATCCAGCAAACTCGACAGGTTCCTCTTCGACCAGTCGCGGCTCGACTTCGACAACTCAACCCTGACAGGTTTTGGGTTCGACATGACCTCGACGGCTTCTCTGCACTTCGACAAGTGATGACGAGATCTGCGAGTCGACCGTCTGCAGCTTCAATATTAATACTTGTTAGTCAAGCTTCCAGCGCTGCTTCCTTGGTCGACAAAGTTGTAGGTTTCATTCCCTTATTCTCCTCATGTCAGTGTTTGGTGAAGTAGTTGGTCGAGTGGACATATCTACAAAAAATTTGATCGACAAATAAGGTCGAGAGTCATCTGGCAGTGAGCAACCAACAAGCTTTCATATTATTTTCAACAAATGCATCTTCTCAGTGTACTCTTTGTAGATTTCTTCATTCATCCTTTAGTTGATTGATGATGGTAGATTTGACAAAATGGCAGTCGAGATCAACAAAATGATATCTTTCATCCATGGTTTCAATTATTGAATGACACACGTTCAAATTCATATGGAAACTTCAATGACATTCGTCGATTGATCACTCCCATCGGTAGAAAGAAATATTGGCATCATCCATGATACAATGCTGACAACTTTTAATAATAATGACCATAAGGTCGACCATTTCATATCGACGGGACAACTTTTATCAACCAACTTAGAGTTCTGTCGACTTCTTGTCACCATCTATAATATTCAACTCCATCCATAAATGTGATGGTCGATGAGTCGACTAACTGTTCCAGTCGGGAACGTGTGTTCTGATATTGTTACAAACTTTGCTCTTTCCCTAACGGCATTCACTTTTTCCCCTCAAGGGGCAAATGCTAGTTTTTAATTCTTACTATAAGAGTGGAATTACAATAATAGCATCCAATGATAACTCATATTATTTGTAACTTTACCATGACAAGACAATGAAAACATTATTTATTCTTCAACTCATGTGTGTTTTATGTAAAGAGAACAATTTTGTTAGAGAAAGATAAAGAAAGTAATGCATACGTAAACATTGAAATAATTTTAAACAAATTTGTTCCTATTGTTCCACATAATATTTTAAATGAACATTAAATTCACACTTAATCAACCTTAAAAATATATATACATTTAAGCCATGAACCCACTAGAATAACTTATGACTTAAAATTTATATAATTTTTAGTACTATTAGATGTTTTAGTTATATGTTTTACTATTCCTTATCATGTATATTTGTACCAATTTTAATATATCGATTATATCATTTAGGTAGTACTCTACTTTTTACATTTATTGAGAAGATACCTAAGATATTTGTGTAAATCAATTATTTTATTTATTTTTAATTACTATTACTTCTTATATGCTAAAGAAGTCACCATTAATTCACACTTATATTTATACTCTTTCTTTTTAAATAAAATTAATTTAGTATATAAATTTCATTAAATTATTCTAAATATAATTTTAATTTTGATGAAATAAACATTTTATAAATGAAACAACAATCAACAATAACATGAAAAGACATAAATATACTTGAACGACATCAACATCAACATGGTATACAATACATTTTATAAATGAAACATGACACACAATATATTTTATAAATGAAATAACATCAACATAACATGAAAAGACATAAATATACATGAACAACATGAACATAATATACATCAACATGAACATGAATGAGATATGAAACAAGCATAATATATATGAACAATGATATAAAATTCATAATATATGTCAAATATAGAAGTTAGATATATACATGTGCTCAATAATTGCTATGAGTTAGCGGGTCCACGACTAGAGCCAGGGGCATCAATACCTCCACCAACATAGTCAAAGGCATCAAAAGCTCTAGCAGTAGAGCCAGAGGCATTAATACCTCCGCTAGATAAAAATGTAGAAATAAACATTTGAATCTCTCTGTGAGTATCTATACAACCCGATGGAGCTATTGTATCTATCAAACTAACCAATGGTGTAGGAGGTGGTGGTGGGTCGACTAGAGAGTAGGAGATGGTAGTCGGTCTACTCAGTGTGGAGGAGACGATGGTCGATTAACCTATTGAGGAGATGTTTTCGATTGACCTACGCAGGAGATGATAGTGGGTCATCTCAGTGAGAAGGAGAGGGTGTTCGATCGACCTGTGGAGTAGGAGATGGTGGTGGGTTAGCTAGGTGAGGAGGAGAGGGTGGTTGGTTGACCATTGGAGGAGGAGGTGGTGGTTGATCAGCTCCACTAGGAGGAGGATGAGATGGAGGAGGAAGTGGTGGTGGAGGTGGTTCAACTCTATCAAGAGGAGGAGGAGGTAATGGTGGTCCAGCTCCACTAGGAGGAGGTGGTGGTGGTGGAGAAGGAGGGAGGTGGAGTACTACCACCCTCATCATCGAAATATTAAGAGCTCTTAGATGGCCTCCACCTCTGCAGCAGCCTAGTGGCACGGACAATATGACGCATCAATGACATCATATCATGTGGGAGGGTCCTCCATAGTGCTTATAGGTCTGGGTCCTATAGGATCTGGTTGACTTGAATAGGTCGCACTCCCTATCGGGCCAATAGTGCAGATAATTGATCTGCCACCTCCTAGTGGAATCTACTATTTGGTCGACGTCGCATGCAAGGTATCTATAACTAAGGAAACTTTTCAGCCTCATTCATGTCCTCATCGTGTTGGGGAGGTGACTCCCCAACATAAGTGCCAATATCTGTAAAATAATACACAACAATAATAAGACAATTTAATTAAACACTTTAAATAAAATGTTATAATAAATTACGTATCCATTAAATTAGACAATAAAATGTGACCAGATTAATCAAAACGTAATGCTAATATTAAATCTATCATTTGGTGGCTTATCCTGGGTAAATAGGATGTTGGGACATATTCACTAATGCAACCTTGTGTATGGGTACATCACAAGATCCAGGGTCTGATCGTCCTCACTAGTAAGCAACTCCAATGTCTTTGTAGTGATCCTACCTAGGAACTCTAGCTAGCCCCTATTGGGAAATATCTGCCCCCACATTTGCATCCACACCTTGAGTATCAGCCTATGAGTGTGGCAGTCGAATGATGGTTGAGTGACCATAAACCTCTCAAAAAATAAACAAAACAACTCAGAATAAAATGGGAAGTCTATCCTCCCATTAAATATGGCATGACAACGATCCAGAGCAAAACAAATTTGTTGCAAAAAATGGTAAGCCACCTAATGCATTGAGGGATTTTCACTAAAGAATAAACATAATAGAATAGCAGGAAACTAATGTGTTTCCCATCGGTAGTGTAGTGGGCCAATATCGTGACCAAAAGCGAGATGCACCTAACCTTCTCTGCACCAAATGAAGCTACGCACAACTAGCCACCAACTACTTGGAAGTCATCAAGGGTAGTGGCGACCTAACTAACATATCTCTGAACATATGATAACAAAGTGGTTGTTGCAATGCCAGGTAGGACATTGGGGAAATGGGAAAAACACTCCCCTCTCTCGGATAGCCCGATAATGAAATAAATGTCCTCCTATGTGGGTTGGAACCACAAATAAGGACCCACCTAAATGTTTATCGACACTGATCCGAATGATGGGTCAACAACCTTAGTAGTCATGAGTGACCCCTCAATGATGTTCCCTCCTCATAATACTTAAGGAGGCCAACAATCTGTAATAGGACACATTTATCTGGTGTAATAGGGAGAGGGAGAAAATCCCTCTCCCTTTCCCAGGCCTCCCACTCTCATACAACATTATACAAGTCGAGGCACTGTGGATGCTCCTATTGATAGGCTCATTGCTCATGTCTTTGGTTCCCATATAAGTTTCATTAGAAACATAGACACAGACACATGTATACATACATAAAACATAAAAAGAAATGATTAAAGTACATTTTTCTTTATCAAAACCAAAAATAATTTTTTTCTCAAAACAAATGGCAAACATAACCGATGCGCCTAAAAATCAGTAGTGCATTGTAAGTGGTGCTTTTATGAATTATTCGCACTGCTCATTATGCTCTTAAAATATATGTGCACCGCTTGCGGTGCACATATATTGGTGCTCTAATATTAATATATGTTTTTTTTCTATAATGTAATACCCCTAGTTTGACGCTTGTAATATATTGAATTAGATTATGTAAAATGATGTAAATGTGCTAGTATGGATTCCTAGTGCGGAGCTCAAGGCCGAGGCCTGACAAGTGAATGGATAGGTATATATGATATAAATATCTCTATATGGACCATGTGGTTGACTTGTCATGATGACGTAAAATCTAGGTAAGTATTGTGTTGGAAAATAATAAAATGGTCCAAGTTGGTTGTGTAAATAGCACTAGAGGGGCTATGATTCCACTAGAGGGGAAGAGGAAAGGGGGGACTATTGGAGATTAAATCTTCTATTTCCAAGTGTCAACCTTGGAACTCACCCAATTGCTACCATTTCCCTTAAATGAGCTAATTACTTATTTTTTACTGTTAAATCCAATCATTCAATGCATATGTGAGGTTGGTGAGGATTTAATCCTTCTCATGTAGTTATGGAAGCATGGGATGAATATACTTCTATGACAGCTGTAAGAGTCCTCTCTTCTATGTCAAAATTTATGTCAATTGTATTTTCCATTGTTCTCTCATATCTTGGAGTCTACCATTCATTTTTCATTATGCATATTTTGCAGCAATAGTTTTCTTGACTACACAGGATTCTTGCTTTTGTTGTTCATACCATTGCCATTACCAATTAACAGATCATACCCAGAAATTCGAATTTGGAAATAGAGCATGGGAAAAGAGATGATTGTAGGTGAGCATAGAGGTTGGGAAATCTAGGAACCTTTACCCATTGATTTTTGCTACTTTTGCATGCTTGGGAAGCCATGAATTAATGCTACAGGAGGTTCTCCAACAACATATATAAGGTTGGACTCTTATTGCACAAAATCAAGGGTTGGATTGCTTGAGGGAACTGTGGATCAGTGAAGGGGAACGCCTTCCTTGTGTTGTGCGGGGCAGTTAGAGGGAGTGTCATGGCTGTGATGGATGCATGAGATTCTTGTAGAGCTATGAATGAGCATTTGGCTAAGCATTAAGAGTAGAATGAGTTGTGGGATGAGAGAGAGAAGCATGTAGGTTTTTCCTTTGCCCCGGTGGCCTCATAATATAGCTTGGGGGTGGCCTCTCAATAGAAATAGTATATGCTGGATAGAGTGACTACAGTTGGGTGGAAAATAGTTCTTACACAACCAATTGCTTGGAGCTCCTTTGTTTAAAGATAAGTATTCTCTTTGTATTTGAATGTGCAGTGATTTTATTTTATGCATGTGATGAATATGCTTGTATATGTATGTTGTGTGTGTAGATAGAAATTTATTTCCGCTTTGTTTTGCAGTTATACATGTGCACACGCATTTTATTGTTTATGAATTCACAATATGACCATGGAGAAAAATTTAGAAGCCTAGAATTCGTAAATCTCTCCCTCTGTTGGTCGATGGATGGATGGGGACGTGACATATAGTGTTGGTGCCTTGTATATATACATACACACCACAATGGTGCATCTGTATATATAGAGCACCAATATGTTAGAATATTAAGCTTATTATTTTTGTTGATGCATTGAATATATATAGATGCACCGATAGCAGTGCGTCTATATATATACAAAGCACCGACATTGTTGAAAAAATAAAATAAAAACATTTATTTGTTCACTACATGATGCTCTTTATATATACCGATGCACTGAAATCTGTGCATCAATATACTTAAATAGCGTCACTTTAAAAAAAATGTTTTATGGTTTCAATGGCGGTGCGTTCAGTTCACCAAAACACACCGCTGACCTAAATTTTATGTGGGTTATATGTTGCTCTTGATATATAAAGGTGCACCAATTCCAGTGCGCCTATAAATTTATAGAGTGCTACATTTTTTTAAATGTTTATGGTTTCAAGGCAATGTGTTGAGTTTACTCAAATGCACAGTGGACATTTAATTTTTTTGCTTACTAAGTGGTGCTCTGTAAATATATTAACACATCGTGATGCCAATGCATCTATATATTTAGGCATTTTTCAAAAGATTGTTTATGGTTTTTGAGCGGTGCATTTCGTTTACTAAAACAAACCGTGGACCTTGATTTTTTTTGTTTCCTAACTAATGCTCTCTATATATACTAATGCACCATCTGTAGTGCGTCCATTTATTTACAGAGCACCACTTTGTTTAAAAAATTAGTTTAATGGTTTCAATGGCAATGTGTTTCGTTTTCTCAAATGCACCATGTCCCTATTTTTTTCTAACTAAACGATGCTCTTTAAACATACGAGCACACCATTAGAAGTGCGTCATTATATTTATAAAGCACTACATGTTTTTAAAAAATGTTTTATTGTTTCAATTTTAATGCGTTACGTTTTAGATAATGCACCATCTACGGTGCGTGAAAGTTGAATTCAGCCCCTATTATCGATGCGCTATGTGTTTACACACAGTGCACCAATATAATGATGCGATTCGAGCTTACAACACACACCACACATATTTTTTTATTTTTTTGTTAAAAATGACAAATTTAGGTGAAATTTTAGTTTTTACTCCGCTAAAAAAATAAATAAGCCTAATAATGACAATATCTAGACTCTTTCTTGTTGATGTTTGTAGCTATGTGAGGTATCCTCACTAGCTAAGCCGGCCCAGAAAGAAAACAAATAAACAATGTTATTTTGCTTTACAAGAGAAGTCGGCTCCAAAAAAGAGAAGTCGACCCGAAAAGGAAAAATCAGCCAGAAAAATAAGTATAAATAAGTGTCATTCCATCCTCATTCACTCACTCAAGCAAGTTCGCTCAAGTCAGATAGACTGGTGTGCAGAAGAGGAAATAAGTAGCTAGAGGAAGTCTAATATCTCTGGGTTTGAGATATATCTTATTTCTTGTATATCTGATTTACTCGTACTTTATACTGAATCTCTGAATAAGAAAGGGTGGTTGGGTTTTTCCCTAGTTTGGGTTTTCCCAGGGTAAATTTTTGTGTCTCTATGTTTATGTGCATTGTTCTACTTTCAATGATCCTATAAAGTTAAATTATAAACTGCTATATTATACAAAATCTAACATGGCATCAGAGCAGTGTTGAAAGAGATCGATGTCGAAAACTAGGGCTTCTTATTTTTAGAATTTTCGACCACATATTTGATCTAGAAAGACCATGTTGGAACTCGCCCTAGGAGGGCGCATCTTTATGTAGAGGCAAATTCTAGATTGGTGAAGTTTCAGTTTTGAACTAAATTCTGTAGAAACTATAGAAACTCCAGAAATTAGGGTTTCAGTTTTTTGAGTTGTTTTGTTCACATATTCGAAAGGAAAGGAGACTCTCTCAACTCACCTTGGAAGGGCACATTCACCTGTGGAAGCCGTTTTCTCAAAATCCAAACTTCAATTTTGACCTGCTAAGGTTTCTGAACCAATTTTCAGTGTTTCAGTCTTCAATCAAAATGACCAGCATCGAGGTTGAAGATAGGCTTGATGGAGCTTTAAACTTTCATTCATGGAAGTCCAAGGTACTCATTGTACTAGAAAAAAATGATCTTCTAAACTTTGTTGAAGAAGGAGTACTAGAACCAGAAGAAGAAGCAGGAAAATATCAATAGAAGAAGAATGATGCCAAGACAAGAAGGATTCTAATAGGTGTGATTCTTCATTTGATGTTGATGAAGAGAGTACTCCACCAAATAAGTCAAGGAATGCAGAAGAGTTCTTCTTCATATCAACTCTCTCAGGTATTGTTCCTACTAGTAGTAATACTTGGTTATTAGATAGTGGTGCTTCTAGGCATATGACAAGTTATAAGGAGTTCATCTCAAATCTACATGAGAAAGAATCACACCTATGAGTTGTACTTGGAGATGATGCCAGATATATTATGAAGGGAACTGGGGCCACTTCCTTCTAGTTAGACTCCGGTGATTCTCTACATTTGGGTGAAGTGATTTATGTACCAAGAATGAAAAGAAACTTTGTCTCCATTTATGCTCTAGAAGACAAGGGTTACAAAGTTTCCTTCTCAAATGGAAAGGTTCTTGCATGGCACAAGAACTCCATTATTGATTTAGCTCGTGTGATTGGTTTTCATGAAGAAAGCTTATACAAATTGACTATATGACCAGTGCAAGCTTTAGTTCATGATTCTCTCAATTTGAGTGAGCTATGGCACAGAAGACTTGCTCACTTACACTATATAGATCTTCCACCTTTAAGGAAGATGGTTACAGGACTTCCTGAACTCCAAGTTGATCACGTTAGCATTTGCAGAGGGTGTGCACTTGGAAAGGATGCCAAGGGTTCTTTTCAAAATAGTGACAGCATATCCAAGGGAATATTGGAGTTGGTACACTATGATTTGTGTGGACCCATGCTAGTTTCATCCTTGGGAGTATTTTGGTATTATGTGATCTTCATCGATGACTACTCCCGAAATACTTGGATTTACTTCTTGAAGTCCAAAGAATCTGAACAAGTTCAAGGAATTCAAGGCACAAGTTGAGAACTTATCTAGGAAAAGGATTAAGGTTCTAAGGTCCAATAATGGAGGAGAGTACACCTCCTCATATTTTAGTTATTTATGTAAGGAAGTAGGAATTAAGAGGGAGTATATTGTTCCTTACAACCCTCAACGGAATGGGGTTGCAGAGAGGAATAATAGGTCAATCATAGAGCTAGTCAAAGCTGTGATTCATGACCATAACCTGCCTATGTTCTTATGGGAAGAAACTTTCAGTACCGCGATATATGTCGAGAATAGAGGTCCTCATAATATATTGAGGAACATGACTCCAAAAGAATCCTTCACAGGTGTGAATCCAGAAGTTGGACACTTGTGAATATTTGGTTGTCTAGTATATATTCATGTGCTTAATGAAAAGAGGACAAAGCTAGAACCTTCAGGTAGAAAGGGTACATTTGTGGGATATAGTGAGTCTTCGGAGGCTTACATAATCTACATCCCGGGATCGAGACAAATCGAGGTCACTAGGGATGTATCCTTCGAAGAGAAGGAATCCTTTAGAAGAGTTAGAGGATCATCCATGGATATTGACAGTGAGGAGCATGAAGCTCCAAAGGAGATGGTGTCATCTTCTCCTCCCCCTTCAACAGTTTAGAGGGAGTTAGTATATCCAGTTGATCCTACTGATCATGTTGACCCTATTGATCCAATAGAACCGACAGATGTTCCTAGAGTTATTGTTGTAGACTAGAAGAGGCCTCTTTTTCATTCTTTGGGCTCTTCAGACTCTAGAGGATGCAGAGAAAATTGCAACTCCTCGTGGTACTTTCAGCGAGAGCAAGAGGCCTCGCATATTTTCAGGATATGTAGCATTGATGTCTCACCTCACTAATTATGAGCCTTCCATCTATAAGGAGGCTGCCTATTAGTAAGTGTGGAAAGACTCCATGGTGGAGGAATATCAGTCCATCATGAAGAATGATGTGTGGGAAGTTGTTTCGAGACCCGAAGGGAAGTCAATTGTGACTTCCAAGTGGATATATAAGATCAAACATGCAACTGATGGAAGCATTGAGAAACACAAAGCAAGATTTGTGGCTAGAGGATTCTCCTAGAAAGAGGGAGTCGATTATGACGAGGTGTTTTCTTTGGTTGCATGATACAAAAATAATATTAGGTCTATCATAGCTCTTGCTTCAACTATGGGATGGAAGCTACATCAGATGGATGTGAAAACTGCCTTCCTCAACTATGTGATCGAGGAAGAAGTCTACATTAAGTAGCCAAAGGGTTTTGTGATTCATGGGAAGGAGTGTCATGTGTGTAGACTAAAGAAGGCCTTGTATGGACTCAAGCAGGAACCACATTCATGGTATGATAGGATTGATGGATACTTGTTGAGCTTGGGATTCACCAAGAGTGAGGCAGACTCCAAAATTTACGAAAAGGTTGTGGATGGTGAGCCATTAATCCTAGTACTTTTTGTTGACGACTTGTTTCTTGTAATGTACCCACCTGCTGACCCAATGCAGGGAAGGGAACATGGCACTAAAATCTGGGCATTTCATAACAACTCAGCCCACTAATTAGAATCATAAGAATTTAAGCATTGGTGTGCAGATACAAATTAGGCAATATGCACAACAGAATTAAAACAACATCCACACACACAATTCATGCCCATCCAACATATCAACAGTCATCAAATTAATACATTGCAGAAGTAAATACATAGACATAAAAAAACTTGTCTTCATTTTGCAACTGCCCCAGGCAACTAGCTATGTCGCTGCAACGTTCCACCCAACCATAGGCTCTTCGATAGCTTATACTGAGTCCGTCCGAAGGCCACCCCCGAGCTGGGCATGATTCTCACAAGGAAAAGGGGACATTCACTCTCTCACAACCAATTAATCATTCCATCTGAGCCAAGCTAGTCCATAGCTGGGTTTATCATGCTACAATTGAACCCTGGATGCTTACTCTCAAGATCAATCGCAAAGCAATGAATACCCATACCCATACCCCAACATATTTTCATTTCTCACACAGCAAGCACAAACATTGGGCATAGATACATATTTCCAGCAATGGAATTCACAAACAAGATGGCCATAGATTTTCCCCAAATCGTGGCTCACCCAAAACGAGCTGTGGGAAGGGAAATGCATACACAGGGAGAAAAAACGTTTTCTCCCCAACTCTCTCAGCATTTAACAACAAAAGCGGTCTCTATGGAACCCCCATTCCATTCCCCTTCTTCCCCACTAGTATATAACACAAAAATGCCCTTCTCTACTGGGAGAATGATGGAAAACACAGCAAACATGCCTGGAAAACGCCCAGGTAGCTCTAAACTCATGAGGGAGAAGGAATGATCATGGATAATGTCTTGGGGGAGAAATTCATGGCTCTTTTCTTGCCCAAAAAGCAAAACGCGAATTCCCATGCAAGGTGGTTTGCCCATACCCGAATTTGGACATCCATACCTCTCATTCCCCAATGCATTAACTACCTCAACCAACTCTTGGGAGAAATCAATGATTGGGTACAAAAGTCAACATGGGTAGTTGAGGGTTTGATGGGTTCTCTCATTGACACTTAGCTTGACTTGAGTGGCTCAAGGGTTTGAATGTTTTCCCTCCCAATTCCTTGTAAAATCATGCCCCCATCTCTTGTTGCATTACATAGCTAGTTGTGGGTATTTATTAAGATGCATATTTACAATTTCAATGTGCATGGCTAGCACGTAAACCATATGCATCACTAAATCGATGGTGGGGCCTTGGCCTTGAGCTCCTCATCACGATTTTATAACAATATTACATCATTTACAATTTAATGCCATGGGGTCAAACTGGGGACATTACATTTCTCACTGGAGTTGAGAAACTCATTGAATGGTGCAAGAAGAAGCTAGCCTCTGATTTCGAAATGAAGGACCTTGGGTTGATGCACTATTTCTTGTGATTAGAGATGTGGCAGAGACATGATGAGATCTTCCTGAGTCAAGGGAATTATACCATTGATATCTTAAGGAGATTTGGAATGATGGACTGTAATTCCATGTTCACATTCATGGAAGCTAACTTGAAGAAGTTGAATGAATCCGCTTCTGGTTCAGAATTGATAGATCCCACCATGTATAGACAACTGATCGGTTCATTGATGTATCTAGTTAACACTAGACCATATATCTGCTTTGTAGTGAGTGCTCTTAGTCAATTTATGTGTGAGTTGAGATAACTACATTGGGTTGTTGTGAGGCATGTGTTGAGGTACTTACGTGGCACAGTGGGATATGGATTGAGATATGCTTCTAGTAGTGATATGAGATTACAAGGATATTCATATTCTGATTGGGCAAGGAGTGTTGTGGATAGGAAGATCACCTCTGAATGTTGCTTCAGTTTGGGTTCTGTCGTGATTTCCCGGTGTAGCAGGAAGCATACCTTAGTGGAATTGAGTACAACTAAGGATAAATATATTGCAATGAGTGTTGCAGCTCGGGAAGCAGTATGGCTTCAAAAAATCCTTGCGGGATTGTTTGATCAAATGTTTGGGATGACCATGATTCACTGTGATAATCAAAGTTGTGTGAAGCTTTCAGATAATCATGAATCTCATGATAGGCCAAAGCATGTGGAGATCAAGTATCATTATATTATAGATATGGTGTAGACAGGAGCATTCCAAGCTCTTGTATATTTCGACAGATGATCAAGTTTCCGACATTCTCACCAAGCCTATTTCCAGAGTGAAGTTTGTGTACTTCCATGAATAGCTTAGAGTGGTGGAGAATACCTCCCTCATTGAGAGGGGAGTGTTAATGGTTGCAGCATCGGTGTGACATTCTCCTTAGGACTGGGAGAATGGTGTGTCTCTCCTTGAATGGGAGAGAAATGGATTTGGTTGTTCTATGAGATTGTACTCCTCGATGTCTTGTGTGGACTTATATGAATTCTATGTGGAATCCTGAGTTATGTGTGGACTCTTCGAGTTCTGTGTGAACTCATTGATGTTCTATGTAGAATGCTATGAGTCCTGTGTAGACTTCTTGAGTTCTATGTGGACTCCTAAGTTCTGTATGGACTCCTCGAGTTCTGTGTAAACTCCTCAAGTTTGGTGTAGACTCCTGAGTTTTGTGTGGACTCCTCGAGTTCTGTGTGTACTCCTCGATGTTTTGTGTGGACTGATATGAGTCCTATGTGGATTCCTTAAGTTCTATGTGGACTCCTGAGTTATGTATGGACTCCTCAAGTTCTGTGTAAACTCCTCGATTTTTGTGTGGACTCGTGAGTTTTGTGTGGACTCCTCGAGTTCTGTGTGAACTCCTCGATGTTCTTTGTGGATTGATATGAGTTGAGTTGATCATGTGTTCTGTGTGAACATACTCCTAAATAAACTGAGTTGAGTTACACTTCTAGATGGACTAAGTTGTGTGTTGCATTACTCGATGGACTGGGTTGATGAGTTACTTGATAGACTGAGTGGATTTCATGTTGGTCGTAGCCACATGAACGAGAATAAACCTTTCTTATGATGAAGAGACGTGCAAGACAAGTTTGATGTTCAGATATGTTCCCGCATGATGATACCTCCCTAATAAGAGGCAGTGGTTGATGTTTGTAGCTATGTGAGGTATCCTCCCTAGGTAATTTGGCCCAGAAAGAAAACAAATAAATAATATTATTTTTCTTTACAAGAGAAGTCGGCTCCAGAAAAGAGAAGTCAGACCCATAAGGAAAAATCATCCAGAAAAATAAGTATAAATAAGTGTGATTCCATCCTCATTCACTCACTCAAGCAAGTTCGCTCAAGTCAGATAGACAGGTGCACATAAGAGGAAAGAAGCAGCTAGAGAAGTCTAATAGCTATGGGTTTGAGATATCTCTTATTTCTTGTATATTTGATTTACTCGTACTCTGTACTAAAATCTATGAAGAAGAAAGATTGGTTGGGTTTTTCCCTAGTTTGCACTTTCCCAGGGTAAATTTTTGTGTCTCTTTGTTTCTGTGCATTGTTCTATTTTCACTGATCCTATAAAGTGAAATTATATACTGCTATGTTATACGAAATCTAACATTGCCCACTTGGGAGGCATGGTTTCCATGTACACAATGAATGACATTTTCCATTAGTTTGGAAAAACTCCAACTCCCTCAATGAACCAAAACAGCAGGAGAAATTTGACAGCAAATGAGCACCACATGCGAGGGGCGTCAGACAGAGAGTACCACAACAGTGCTTAAGTGGCCTAGGGGGCCTATTGCACTAAGAAATGAGTGAAATCAGTAATTTGGTGTGGTAAAATTTTTTTTTTACCCTATTCTTGTGTGCCTAAGTTAGTAGCACACTGGTGCATCTTGTATAGGTGGCACACAGGTGCGCTTCTCATTATAAAGAGCACCATTAGGTATTTCTATTATTTACAAAATGAAAAAATATTATGTTTTTTAAAGTCTATACATTATATTAAGTATCCCACCAGTGCATCTTTGAATTTATAATGCACCAAGTTCCCCATATTGGAAAAAACAAAAATAGTTTTATTTTCTAGTCAAGGGCGGGATTTTTTTAACATAAAGTGGTGTGTGTTATTGTTCAATGCACCAGTGCATTAGTATCATTCCCACGCACCAAACAATTTGTCCATGAAAACAAAAATATTCTTATAAATTGCATCGAGTTATTTTGACATCGGTGCTTTGTTTCATTAGGCACGCCAGTACATCATTGATGTTAGCGCACCGATGCAACTAGGTAGATTGGGAGCACTGATTTTTGTTTCTTTTTAAAATAATTAGAATTTATGTTTTTATGTCATTTTAAATGGTGTGTTTACTCTATAACGCATCGATGCATATGTGTCCTTAACACGTACCGCCAAGTTTTGTCAAGAAGTAAATTTTATATAGTTTTTGAAATGGCATCAAGTTTTTTGGACATTGGTGTGCTTCTTGATTAGGCGCACTGGTTTGTCAATGCTTTTACTATTTTGGTGCACCAATGCATCAGATTGTCAAGCACACCGATGTAGTTTGTATGTTTATGTGCACCAAAAAAAAAAAAAAAAAACTAAAACTCCACTAGAACCTCCACCCGCCCGCCTCCACTATAAACGAATAAATGGACTCTTTTTTGTGAAGGGTCCGCAAAAACCTTCACTAGAAGGTGTTTTTTTTGTAGTGGATTTTAATGGCCATTGATTTGGTGTGAAATGGTAAATGGTATGTTTTTTTGCATAGTAAAGGTAGTAATAGTGTTTGTGCTAAATCAACATAAATCCAATTTAACACGGGATCTTTTAAGCACTAAAAGAAATCAAAATCCCTTAAGGTGTAAATTGCAGTTTGATAATTAAAATAGATCTAAGTTCCTTTTAAAGATGGATATGTAAAAATACTCTCTATATTTATATTTAATTAACATACAATATATTATTTTTATATGGTAGAAGTATTTTTTTTAAACCTACATATAATAATGTAAGTGTAACCACGTGGCAACATCATTATCATACTCCATTGTAATTACATCTTACTGTTGGATACAATTATTGTGTTTGTAAATTTAATAGAATTTGTAATGATAATTGTTTTTATGTCTATAAAAATATAATTCCATTTTTAACTCCAAAACATTAAATTTTTTACATATAAATTTCCTTTTAATCCATTTTATATAAATTTCCATTTAATCCATTTTATTGTAAATTATTGGTCTTTCCTACACAAAACCTTCAATTTTACAAGCAAAATATGAAGGTAAAGTAAAAGGTGTCAAAATTTATTCTGAAGTCTATATTACACAATTGTTATTTGTTGACGATGTTCTAATCTTTGGTTCAAATTCGAAGGAGGAATGGAAAAGACTTCTGGAAATTATCAAAAAAAATTGCAATGCTTTAGGTATTAAAGTGAGCGAAAAGAAATCTTGTTTTTTTCAACACAGTATGGAGGAGGGAAAAATGATTAATATTAATTCTCTCTTCCCTTATAAAGTTTGCCCCTTAGTGGATGGAATCCACTATTCAGGCTACTTTTAAAAGTCAAACAACTACAAAACTCAGAACTGGTGGTGGCTGGTAGAAAGATTGGAAAGAAAAGTTCTTCATTGGACACACAAAATGCTTTCGATAAGAGGTAGACTTACATTAGTCAAGGCAGTCCTTTGTAGCATTCATGTGTATTGGTTTTCTATGCTTCAAGTTCCTATCTCTATCATAAATTCTATGAGAAAAATTATCTTTAATTTTCTATGGACGGGAGGGAAGGAAAAAGTGAAGCTAATTATGGTTAGCTGGGAGAAATTATCTTTACCAAAGGATTAGGGTGGTTGGGGGATAAAAAATCTTTTTTGGTTCAATTCTGCTCTTATGCTCAAGAGTTCCTAGAGGAGTATATTTGGGAAAAATGTTTGGACAATAGTTATAAGGGGTAAATATATAAAACAAGATCTCATCTTGTGGATCCGAAACCCAAAGAAAGGTTATACAAAAGCTTCTTCGATGTGGAAAGGATTCCTTAAATTATATCAATTTTTTGGAAAAGATTTATCTTGGAAAGTAGGAAATGGGAAAGCGGTGATGGTGGACATTGATCCTATCCTTTGTTTCGAAGGATATTTTCAGCTCTCTGTTGACATTGTAGAATATTTGGTTGCTATTGGTTATAATACTCTAAACAAAATCAAAAAACCTACAGGCATAAATTCTTATACATATTATTGGTATAATGCTAAGGATCTTGGTATAAGTGGAGAATTAGCTCTGGATTGGGAGAGTTATATTGACATATTAAATTTATCTGGATGCAGATTGAGTGAGGAAGAGGATTCTATTTTCTAGTTATCAAATTCTGCTTCAGGAGATATGATAACAAAGTCTTCCTACCTTGCTATTGCTCGAGAAAATTACACGTTGGTGGAAAACTGGTGGTTTGTAGGGTTATGGAAATGGAATATCCCATTGAATATTAAATGTTTTAGGTGGTTTGCATTTCATAACTACTTAAAAACCTGGGACAATTTGATCAGAAGGGGATGGTATGGTCCTAGCATTTGTCATCTGTGCAATATGGATTCGGAGACAAGGGACCATATCCTGGTAACTTGCAGATACTCTTATGTTATTTGGAACAAAGTTCTCTCAGCTTTAGATTGTGATCAGAAATGGGACAATATTTCTTTTGATCGAAACTGTTATCATTGGCATAAAAATTGCAAGAGAAAAATACATATACCAGCCATCATCTCCTGGAAAATCTGGTATGTTAGGAATGCGTGTATTTTTTAAAATCAATTACTTGATCATGACATTGTCTGTCATAGTATCATAAAGATGATTAAAGAGATTAGTACAGAAGAGATTTCTGATAAAAATCCAATAATCCCAAAGATTATAAATCATTTCAATGGAGCCATAGGATTCTGTGACGGAGCAGCTGTTATAGCTTAAAATGACACTTCTTCGTCCGTGACGACACTTGCATCGCTTGGTCGCATGACGACACTTCTTGAGATCAAGTTTAGTCACACAACAGGACACTTGTGGATTGAAGGTTCATTTGGGACACTTAACATGGTTGAAATTACCTCACTCCTGGTCCATTTGATGGTCATAACCCTTAGGAACACATCTCCAGACCAAACCACCATCTGAAAACCATCAGAAAACCCTCTTTTAACCTACTTTTAGGGAAAAACGCTACCCTACAAGCATGATAGTAGTGTTTGCTTTCAAAAATATGCAACTCTGCTTCACTAGAGTGGCGTCCACCTTGAAAAATGTGCTGGTTTGCAATAGGAAGAGTAGAGTACTTTCCTGAATCAGTCAAAATCTTGAATTTTGGTCAAATTGGGTTGGTTTGGGAACCTCCTGATCGGTTATAACTGCTTTTCCTCTCCTTCATTGACTATATAAGGAAGGTAGAAGGGCCATGAGAAGGGAGCCATCCCATAACAATGTTATGCTGGAGGAATGGAGACCCTCATCCCCCTCTCTTGTGCCTCAGTTTCTGATAAACCCTAGCACAGTTGATTAGAGGTTGGGATCCTTGGAGAACAGAAGCAGGAGACCTTGAATCTAGGTTTCGTGAAGTGCCAAGCTTGAAGGAAGGTATAATTTTATGTACTTGCTTCATTCATTAATAAAGATCAGATGTTCTTCCCTTTCCAAATATGACCTATTCATGTGTGTCTTAGATTTGATTACAGTTTGCTTATAGTTTGGTGTCTTTTTCTGTCATGAATATCAGTCTTATATATGTAGTCAAATGTATTTGAGAAAGGTATGAAGTTTTTTTGCAGGTGTGGGCATTACGACACTGAATAGCATTGAAGAGCAAGGAAGGGAAAGCTTGGATCAACCTTCTTAATAAGGTACACATCTTTCTAACCTTAAATATCTTTGCTTACTAGTTCCACTTGCAGCAGAACATTTGTAGGTCTATCTTTCATCCCTGTAAGTTGGTAGTTTCTCCCCTGAACTATAGGTGTATTTCCCTCACAAAAGAATGGCGACTCCACAAGGGACGGCCTATCTGCTTAGGGGTATCCAAGGTCATTTCTTCAGTTTTGTTTGAAGGTATTTGTTCAATTTCTTGATTAGAATCAATTATCAGGCTCTGTTTGACCCTCCTTGGCTCTTACAGACCCTTCCTAGCCCTTACAGACCCTTACTGGCTCAAGTGTGGGGGGTTTTGTCCCTATTTTTTCAACTTTTCCCACAGGAACGCTACGGTTGTAAAGCACAGTAGCATTTTCCCCTGTTTGGGCATTGGTCTGCCTCATAGACAGTAGCGTACACATCCTGGAACTGAGTTTTGAGTTTTGATATGTTTGGGGGGGCTGTAGCTGCATTTTTTGGGGTCCCTGATGACCTTAGGTCTGAGTTAAACCACTATAAGTAGTCTCCTATCCTTGTACTGATCCTATGTTCATGTTTTGGACCTTCTTTGATCAATTTGGGCTTGTTTGGAAAGTCTTGGGGCTTCTTGACCCAAGTTGGGGGGTTGTGGACTAGTTTGGTGTTTTGTACCCTGATTTGAGTCTGACTGAATCTGCTTCCTCCATTTCCACTGGATTTGAAACCTAATGAGTCTACTTGACCCTGTTTGTATCTATTTGAGTGAACTTTCTCTTTAGAGTGGTTTCTTATCCTCCCTTATGCTTTTAGTTTTCTTTTTGTAGTGAAAGCTCAAGTGTCTTTGCTGTTGTTCAGGACCTTGACTGCACTGTTTATGTGCAGACTTGACTTTACCAAACCATACTTTTTTGTAGGTCATTTTCTTTGTGTGGGTCTAAAAGTAGGTTTCATACGCTTTTCCCAATGGTTGGCATGCTTACATCAATAAGAATCTGAAAGTCGTATTGGTAGCTTTTACTGTTTCAATAAGGAAACCTTAAAGTTCTTTGCTTTTGCTTTGATAGTAGGTTACCTTCAATTTCGGTTTTTGTTTCTCACCTTTGAAAATCATGAAAATATTTTGATTTATTTTCTGATTAGAGTACCTTGCAAGTGGCTTAAAGGATTTAAGAGTGCTTTGCATCAAAAAGAAGAGGTTTTCTTTTGCATACTTATTTGTTTGAGTAGCTACATTCTTAGGTTTTGAGTTTAATTTTGTACATTTAGACTTTATTTTTATCTTTTTGCATTCGAAAAGACTAAAAATTGCATTTGCACATGCATTCTAGATCATATCTTTAGGACTTGCATTGAAAAGAAAAGATTTGTTTAGTGGTAAACATTTCATTTTCAGTATTCTATCTCTGTTATAACCACTCTCACACACCCACTACCTTTTTGAGTAAGCAAGTAACCTTTAAAATGAACCCTAATAAAATGTACTAGTAACATTTTCATTTCTAGGTTACACTATTCACCAACTAGTTTTGGTTAGGATCTTGGGTTTAAAACACCTTAAACCACCCGAGATCACACATTACGCAAAAATCATAGTTCGACTATCACAGGTAAGCCCACCTCATTCAAAACTTGTCTGGGATCTATGCAGTAGGTCTTGTGAGATCAGATTGTTGGGAATAAACCTCCTACTTTCTGTTTCGAGCATATACTAGGATCGGATCGTGTTTGGGGACTCTTTTGATTTTTGGGCTCAGTTACCCTGCCCACGCCTTCTGATTCGACCAGAGACTGTTCCCCCAGGAGTTTTCGGTGTGGTGGTATCCTTAGTATCTGACCATAGGATCATACACAGGTGATGGCGGAGGGTTATATCTACTGTACCTAGGACAGACGTGGGAGGAAATCCCTTGCCAGGTCTTTGGGAGCGCGGTTGGGTGATTCCAGTGCTTGCACCTTTAGTCATTGTAGTTTGGACCCCGGGTAACTGTCCTTCTTCCTTCGTTGATCTGTTATGGGCCCTCATCATCCCATACTCCTCTCCGGAAGGCATCTATTTGCCTAGTTTGATTTACCTAGGACATTTTTTAGTGGTGTGCTCTTTGTGCTACTTGCCTTAGTTTGCCTTAGAGAACTTCTTGCTCATTTGAGCAAGAAACTATGTCTAGTGTTTCGGCGAGCGTCAATCAAGGTACCCCTGTTCCAGGGGATCCTTGTGCTGTTCCATTCATTGGAAACATTGGTACTCCCTTAATGGCTACTCTGAATCTTCCTGGATTCACTATAGGGCTGTCGGTTTGGTTGTTCTCCACTTCGAATGCCTTGCATGCTCCTAACGCTTCTTTTGTAAGCACCTCAAATCAAGAGCATCAGAACCCTATGCCTTCTTTGCCAGTAACATCTTCTCCTCCTCCTTCTACCTCATGTGGCGAAAGTAGCAATACTAGTAACCAACAGTCTAAAAGGAATAGACGGAGGAAGAATAGAAAGAAGATGCCAAAACAAGGGGGCAGCAACCCAGCCACTGCAAGTCATGCTAGGGGAAAGCACCCTGTCTCTGCAAATCATGTAGGGGGCACCTACCCAGCCTCTAGAGGTCATGCTGGGAGAAAAATTTTAGTCACTGAAAATCACACTGAAAGTTTGTCGTCAACCATTGTCAGTCATGTTGAGGACACGTCATTGATCACTGCTAGTCATATTAATGACAAGTCACCAGTTCCTGTGAGTCATACTGGAGACACCAGATCAGCCACTGCAAGTCATGCTGAGGGAGTTGACATTGTTGACAAACCCAATAAACAGAAGTATAAGTTTCCTTGCAAGTTTTGTGAGGGAGACCACCTTACTTGTGCCCTGTACTTCCAGAAGTGCAAAAAGTGTGGTCCTTAGTTCAAAAGTCTTCTGCTTCTGAGCAACCAGCCACTGCAAGTCATGCTGGGGGCAAGCTGTCAGCCAATGCTAGTCATGCCAAGAGTACTAACGTTGTAAAGGAGTCTCAACCTATAGGACGGAAACCAAAGTTCCCTTGTAAAATTTGTAAGGGAGATCACCTTACTCACCGATGCCCTGCCATTCCAGAGGCACGAAGAGTGTGGTCCATGCCTAAAGGAATCTCTACTCCTGACTTTTCTATAGATTCCCTACAGTCATATCAACCTTTGGTTGATAAAGTGGTCGAACCAAAAGAGTTCTTGGTCAACCCCACTCTTCCTTCGGAGAGTGAAGTGATTGAATCAATGCAATCTTCGACCGATCATGTCAGTCCTGCAAAGATTGATGCACCTACTGCGGAAGTCTTCTGCATTACCAGTTTGGATGTTTCTGAAAAAGGGGACACTTCATCTGTGCCATGTGAACCCCTACCAAGCCCTAGGATCGTTTCCTTTAATTGGAATAGCCTAGCCGAACCTCATCTTCCTTCTTCAACACCTTTCCAGATAAAGGTTGATATCGGGAACCATACAGTTGATCAATGCATTGTAGATGAAGGAGCTTCTGTTAGTATCTTATCCGCTTATGCTTGGAGAGATTTGGGTTTCCCTAACGTTATTCCAGTTGTTAATTGGTCGTTGACCTTCGATAAAAGACCTGGTGAACCATTCGGATTCCTCTCTCAGGTACCTATTACTTTGGGTGGAAAAACAATCTTAGTTGATTTTATGGTTTTAAAGGAATAGCATTGAAGAGCAAGGAAGGGAAAGCTTGGATCAACCTTCTTAATAAGGTACACATCTTTCTAACCTTAAATATCTTTGCTTACTAGTTGCACTTGTAGAACATTTGTAGGTCTATCTTTCATCCTTGTAAGTTGGTAGTTTCTCCCCTGAACTATAGGTGTATTTCCCTCACAACAGCAGCCAAAGATGGCATTTGTGCAGCTGGAGCAGTTCTATTTTTACATTTATCTCATAGATTTACTTTTAAACTATATTGTGGAGGAGGATCCAATATGAAAGTTGAAGTTCTTGCTCTTTGGTTATTATGTAATATGGTAGCTTGTTTTGGCATTGGCCATCTTCTTTGCCTTGGAGACTCAAGGGTTACCATCAAATGGGCTCAGGGACTATACAACTTAAATGTTATTTCTCTCACACACTGGTGTGACAGATTAAGGAAAATCATCAATTTTTTTTCACTGGATTGAGTTCAAACATATTTTCAGAGAACAAAATTTTGCTACTGACAAACTCTCCAAGTTGGCATTATCTGGAAAAAAAGGGCTCCTCTATTGGGAAGAATATCATGATACTCTTCTCCTTGATGCTGGAACTTATTCGATATTTGAAGATATGCTTTAATTTTCTTGTTGTCGAATCTGTTTTGATGGCATTTTTTACTACTGTCGAAGCTATCTTAATTTATAGATATGTTGTGTTATTGTAAAAGCTTAGTCATGTAAGACTTGAACTTAAAATCTTTTGGTGTTTGCTCAGACAGTTTCCTTTGACTATCTAGAAGTATCAATATGTACTTTTTTATTCTCCTTGGAATAACAAAAGTACGATTTTTTCCTCTGAAAAAAATAAATTACCTATTCAAAAATCTAATCCATTCTCAACCAAAGTATGTACAATATAAATACCCTACCACTCCATTGATAAAGATGTGAGGTTTTATATTAAGAATGTATGAAATTGCAATATACTTATTTTTGGGTAGTGTTCTAAAAAATTATGAATACAACTATTTATTTGTTTTGTTTGTAATCTCAATAAGCTCTGTAAACTACGCAAATATTCATTCATAATTGACTATTGATGTCTTTGTCCCCAATTAGTGTTTATGTCTTACTTGATCATATATAGGACAATATAACATCAAATGCATATAGTCCTCAATCTTTCATTCTTTGCAAAATAAGTATAGACATTCTAGGATTGTATTTCTCCATCTCCCTATTTGGACTAATGGGTGAGAGAATTTTGCATGGATGACAAATTATATGGTTTTTACACATCTAGATTTTTCTTCGAGGTATTCTTGTTATGTTTAAATAATTATTAGGTTGCTTTGATTTTATCATTAAGATCTTGCCTCAACTTCTCTAATACCTTCTTTTGTACAAATTCTCGAAGCCAATATAATTTATCATGAAAAACTTCTTAATTCCACAATTTTAATCAATTTCACATCATTGTACCAGCCTTTATTTTGAGTTGCCTTGACTTCAAGAAACTACAACAACTATAAATCACAATCTTATATCAATTTTTTTAGCTATGAGTTATTCATACATTATCCACTTTAAATTCATTTAAATTTTTTTTCAATTTTTAAAAAATAAAGGAGATTTACTTTCAATATGATCATTTTGCAATGCCCAATCTATAGGCATTACTTTGTACCTTGACAATTGTTAGTATAAATGTTATAGTTTAAAGTAATTCTTAAGCGAGAAGTCGTCTTGAAACGATGCACAGTATGAATATGAATTTGTGTAAAGAGGAAAATGTAAATAAGGATAAAGACAATAAATGATATTCACGATACAAAACCAAGGGTGTAATACAAAACTATATAGGACGATGTTTTTTATCATTAAAATTGTGCATGTGGTACTTGTGAAACTTAGTATTGTTAAATAACAAATGCTTATTTATATATATATTGCCATAATATATATGAGTTAAAAATTGTGGGCAAGAATTGGAACTAATGGAAGAAAATACTACTGAGACAACACACACATTAAATCTCAACACCTTTTTTATTTTGGTTATGAGTATTGGTGTTGTATTTGGAGATAATATAAGCTTATTTGGGTTACAGTTAAATGCATTTCTTAAATGAGAAGAAGTCACATGGATTGCTTAATTCTACGACTTCTAATCATATCCTAGTTGTATTTCTGCAACAACGATTTACTATGGTAATGACATGTAAGGTATGTATCCCAAACGCTTATTGCGGGACAATGACCATTAAGAAGCTATGTTGTTGTCAAATTTTTAGGTGATTACAAGCATATTGGAAAATTCATGACACTACAATATAACATAACTCTGCATCACATGTTCTTTGGAGGACATGAGGCAATTGAACCTAGTATTCTTGAAACCAATGTTGCATATCACCTACTAGAATATGGCTAAAAAATCATGTTGTAATATCATTTTGCTAGTTTGTAAATCATTACAAGTCAATACTAAGGTCAAATAAATCTCATAAGATATCTATAGAATTAGTATAGATCTATCTTAACTATGGCTCTATAAAGTGTCGAGAAGGATCAAATCCCTTAAGGTGCAAACTCTTTTAGAGTCCTAAACTTGAGGAAATGTTTGCACCAAAAGGGATTTGATACAAACAATGTTGCTTAAAAACAAAAATTACCACATCGAAATCAAGTCATCCCAAAAATTTGAAAATATATTTACACCATCAAAATGGTAAATTGTAATAAAGTGACAATCGTGTTTAGTTATAATACATGTGAAAGAATGCAACAAAGGACAAAATAGGCAAATAGGCAAAAGTTGCATTAATTAATTAATTATGAAATAAAATACTTGCAATTTACCCAAGTATTGATTAATTTGCAATTATCACAAAACTAATATCTAACTTATTGTTCTATTATTAACTTAACAATACATGATCATATATATTTTCGATCAGAATCATCCATGTGCCAACTATTCCAATTTGGAATACTACAAATAGGCAAACATTGCATCCAGTCATTAATTATGAAGTAAAATGGTTATTCTTAATATGTAATGACTTGTAGATCAAATCAAGGAAAGATTAACTAATACACAAATATTTTGTATTCTTGTAGCTATTTATCAAAAGATTTATTGAAAATGCGAGGATGCATGAATGGAAATTGGAATTGAAATTCAATGTATATTATATAAATATATTTTACAATCTATCCAATATAAATTCGGAGCCTATATGTGCTTGGTTTTATAATTTTTTTATATATTTAGTTTTTGGAACCCACATGCGCCCCATCACTGTGACAAATGTGACACATCTCATCCACTTTGGGATGTAGAAAGCGACTCTCAACGTAATAAGATAATGCAAGTTGCTTGGAATGCAATGCATAGGAGACAAAAACATGAGATTAACTCTTAGACCCTTTGAGGTTTATTTTGTTGCTTGGAGGATGCAAAGTTGGGAGATCCTTTGAAGCAATGTAAAGGAGGTAAAGGTAGGAGATTAAGTCTCGTGACCTTTGAGGTTTGTTTCGTTGAAGTTTGTTGGTGTATGTGCCTATAACCCAAAATTTGAGAAATTCCTAAATGATAACAAGATTATGAAATTCCTTGGGTTATGTGGAATCCTCTATCATGGGTGATGCGGATAGATACCATAATGGCAATTACCTTGGCAAGTGGAAATGTAAATGGTATTTCTGATGAATATTTTATTTTGGTTCTTGAAGAAAATTTTGTAATATTCCTTTTCACATTATAGCATTGTGTTGCGGAGTTTGCCTCTAGATTGACAAGATTTCCTTGGACTAATCATGTTGCTAGTTATTAATTCCACCATCAACCTCATAGAAGAAAACAATGCCATAAATGAAGTAGTTTTCCTCATGGCAAATCCTCTGCCAAAGACCAAGGTATTTAAATATGCACTTTGGAGGTTTGTTTTGTTTAAAACAACTTCTATGGGTTTTTGTCAATTTATCTCTAGCATCTGTTTGATTACCTATGTGGATTTTTTCTTTAGGTCCTTCATGATACAAATAGAAAAAACAATGAATGAGAAATAAGGAATGTTGGTCGTCCCCGCTGTCCTCTATTTGTTACTATTAACTGATAGACAAGGAATTTCTCTAATAAGATAAGCAGCAAACCCGGTGAATGAAGTGTTTTTACCATATACTTGTAAGAAGCAAGGAATTGAGGTTGTTGTTATGGCAACGAGAGCTCCAACCTTGAAAAAAGGTACATATTAACCACAACTTTCAAAGGCAAGCTAATTAGCAAATGCACCATGTTCAGTGTTTGCTAGTGCACTAGTTTTCAGACCTTGTTTCTCTGTTACTATTACAAATATAGTGACAGTAAAAATGTCGGTTCCTTCATTTGATTTACAATATTCCAAATGTTGTTTCTCACATGTTGATACCTTTGCACCAACAATCATGGCTAGAGGATCTGAAACAATGGGGTTTGTTGTTTATGTGTTTGCCTTTGCTACTAATACATATGCTTCATTGTTGTGGGGATGTTATGGACCTACATCTAGGAAAATAATGGAATTGAATCCGACATTGGAAGATATGAAAGAAGTCATGCCCCTCTAGTGTGCTAGATTTGCTTCTGGTTCTAGCATGAGTACACATTTTCCGACCCACATGCTCTATTCTCATTAATAGGTAAGGTTACTAGTTGACATTGTTGGTTATCTTATGCCTCACAAGGTCAAGTTTCAATCTAGTTTGCTTTGAAAGTTATAGTGCTTCTAGACTTTGTTATCCATATCTATATCAATCTAGACATATATTAAAATGTATGTATCTTGTTTTGTGATGTTTATTAATAGACCTTCCCTTCCTTATTATTCCTTGCCTTTCATGCTGGCAGGGACTCTATGAATCGGCATGCTGCCATTTTAATTAATCTACACAAAAACCAAAATAAATTTTAAACATTTATTCTAAGTTTTCATTTGAAATGATACAACATCATTTTCTCCAACCATCAACAACTTGGACCTCTTATTTGGCCTCATAAGTTTACTTTGAAGTTTATAATGCTTTTAGACTTTGTTATCTATATCTATATCAATCTAGACATATATTAAAATGTATGTATCTTATTTTATGATGTATATTAATAACCTCCTCTTCCTTATTAGTCCCTGATGCAAGGACTCCAAGAATCAACTTACCATCGTTTTAATTAATCTGCACAAAAACCAAAATAAATTTTAAACATTTATCCTAAGTTTTTATTCAAAATGATACAATATCATTTTCTCCACCCATCAACAACTTAGACTTTTTTTTGGTCTCATATCGAGGCTATCAATAACTTGTTGGATTATCTATTGTTTAAATGATAGATGGTTTATATATTTCTTAAACAATGGATGCTTATGAAACCTACGTTATGCACTAAAATAATAAGGGTTAATGTTAAAGTAAGGAATTACATAGGATTGCCTCAATGGGCTCCAAATAATAGGACACTCGGACACATTTGATTAGTTTACATAAAATATATTAAATGAAAATGAAAAAAGAGTTAGGTATTGCATAATTGAGAGATAAATAATTTCAAGCGATTGGGTTACATTTATGAAACTAATACTAATGAAAAAAAATGACAGCCAATTACAATAGTTCCATGCTTTAGTATTACAACAATTCCATGCTTTAGTAGGGATTAATAATAAATGCCTCATTGATATACAATAAACTTTCACTAATGTAGTTGGTGTATTTTGTTTCTTTCCGATAAATATAGTAAAATGAGAACTACATGTAATCAATACATGGACATGACATCGAGTCCATTCTATATGGGCATGCTACATATATGGGGATGTAATCACACTTTTTTGTGAAGGGCATACAATGTAGAATCATATTGAACAGTTTTGAAGTACCTTTATAGGGTTAGAAGTTGATTGTAATGTTACATATTAGGAAATATGATGTTAATAGTATACTACTGGGAGGAAATCAAATGTATTGCTCTTTTGTCTGTGAATAATATGGTTTAAATTTTTAATAAAATTTGAGTAGTGATTTTTTTTCCATGGAAAAAAAAATGCATGGACATGAAGCAATATGAGTTGACAAATGCTCTCTTAATTTGTGTTCACCCATACGTTAACAATAATGTTTTTCAATGTTGATTTATCCCAAGAAACTAAAATCAATGTTGCATGCTAAAACGTATATTCTTGATTTAATATTCCTTATGGCAAAACATTGGGTTACGCAAGTCATGCCAATACAATAATTAAGGCTAGTACAAAATAAATGCTCTCAAGGGAAGATTAAGAAGAAAGGAAAACTTTCAATTAGGCTAGTGTTATCATGCACACATTCATGTTTCATGTCTCGGCTTTCATTACAAGCCTTCACACCTCTACGTAGATTCTTATCTCATGTTGTAGTACATATTCTACTACACATCATGGCTTCTACTCTAGTCTCCTTTAACCTTGGATTGAAGTGAAAAATACTAAGTGGGTCCTCCCCATCCATAATTTTTCAAGTATAAACTAAGAAACCATAACAAAGAAATCCCCTTTCTTACGAGGCCTTGGAAGGGAATTTTTATCTCGTTGTCATCTTTATGAAGTGAGTCCTTATTATACCCAAACTATAAATACATCTTCTCTCTTTAAAAATACACCCTATTGAGATTTTCCTTTATGAAATTAAACCTTAGCTACATAAAACTGAAGAGCAAAAGACACAACTCACACACCTAATACTCAAAAAATGGACATAACATATCTCAAATATTGGCTTCCCCATCTATACTATCACCAACCTAACCCGACCTTGTCTAATCCAATCCAAAACACCTTAAGTGCTACTCTACATGAAGTGTGGAGCAACACAAAATGCCCAAACAACAAATATGGGCTCCCATGGTGGAAAATTCTACCCCAAATCAACGATGGAAAACACATGGAATGAGAAAAAGGAAGTGATATATAGCTAATTGGAATTCCACTTTGGTAGATCTATTGACTAGACGACTTGTTGGGAAAACTACATTGGAAGAGTGAGTCTCACGATAATTTGAATCTCAAAGCAATATTGAATTAAAGTCCAACATTTTGGGGAGAAACCTTCCATTTGTTGTTAAGCCAAGATAATAAACATCAACAAAATCTCCTTCCAACATTTCAATGAGAAATCCTCCACCTCCGAGTAATTTATGGGAACACGCAAAGATGAAATCCCCTACCTCGCTCAAATCAAGACTAAAGTCACATTTCCTAGAGGCATAATGTAAGAAAAATGAAGAATATGAAGTGTTGGTTGTTATAGCAAGTCAGATTGGAATTAATGCATCTATGAAAACATCATAATCGATGCAACCTTTTATGACAGGACTGACACTCACTCATTGCCATGGATCTCTGCACAGTAATGCCCAACATATCACTACTTACCACCATACAATACACATAGGGAGATATATGCATTAGTATATGTGTCGATGAATGACGCGCTACCTACCACCATACAATACATATAGGGAGATATATGCATTAGCATATGTGTCGATGAATGATGAAAATATGAAGGTGTTGAGGCCTCAACTAGCCTCAAGTTGCAAAAATTGGGGACCCCCTTAAAAAAAGTGTCTCTTCAAATATGAATGCATTGACTCACTTTACTTTTTTTGCCCCGAGGAACAACCTCGTGAAAACCCTCTAAGTACTTCCCCATGACTCATGGATGGTAAATAGGGTAAACCATCAACCCTGATTACAGAGCCTAACCCTGAGGGGATCAAGAGAATCAAACCCATGACCTCCCCAACTTTGGGGGGAGAGATATCACGTCTTACTCATGATCGCTTGAGCTAACCCTCAGGGCTATTGACTCATTTTAATTATAATGACTATCTTATGATTTGCTCGAGAATTGAAAATACTAATAGGTTGTTTCACCTTGTGTTTGAATGCACCTTTGCATTTTGTGTCATGTCTCATTTTCCTTAATGATAGTTTCATTGTTTGGTTTACATGTGCTTTGGTTAATTTCATCCTACTGTGTGTTCTAGTTCTTGCATAAGATTATCCACGGCTCATTTGTGCATTTTATTGATTATTGGCTTATGTGATCTTGTGCTTTAACATGTTCACATTGCATAGGTTTCCATTATGTCTCCATGGGTTGGTAATGGAAATAATTGCCACAATCGTAACCCTTCAACAAATGATATGAGAGGTCGAGAGAGACTAGGTATCGTATCAACAAGTGAGAATGAGTAAGTAACATACATATATGATAATGGCATGGGGCTATGATGAGTAATGTATAAAAACATATGGTAGTGATGGAAGGCAATTTATAATGAAGAAATATCATAACCATGTAACTTACAAAGTCATGTCGTGGGATTCATGATATTGGCACTAGAAATGCAATGATAAGCATGATGAGAATGACACACAAAATGATAATGCGGTGGAAATTTTTGAGAGCATGAACACGAGTATAATTTCTAGCCTCATCTAGGATTATCATGATCATTCCCTATCATTCGAAATGTCTTGGTCAAGTTTAGAAGCAATGGGTTTTATCATGTTTTCCTCACAGGTGCATTTGATGCTTAGAGGCCACCTTCACCATTTAATATCAATTTTAAGTGTGAGGATATCAATAATTTTAGTTACCTAGATTAAAAACCACGCAGCAAGGAAAAATATTACATAGAGAAACTTTGATTTTGGGGCAGCAACACTCCAAACAAGGTCGAGACTTTACCCTTAGAGGGCCTTTGTGTAGTTTTTGGTGTCAAGTCAAAATGCATGTTTTAATTCTAGAAGAGGTCACTCTAACATTTTTGTAGCCTATGAACTCAACTCAACTAGTAAAATTCAATTCCAAGGTCTGCGGGTACAAAAAATCATATTAAAAATGTCCTCGTTAATAAGGAAATTTTAGTTGCATGAATTATGAAAGTTATTAGATGGAAGGTTGAATGGGGTATCTAGTCGCTTGTTTGAAAGTTCTATGCTTCTTCTACTTCTATAACAAACAATTAAATGGCTTGAGATCATGTTTAAGGGTTATGGTTTTACTAAGCTAAGAAACCAAGGGATTTTGTAAGTGCTTGTTTTAATTTGTTTTTAATTATTCGTTGAGACTTCTTTGAGTTGGATTTTGATATTGACCTCACATAGGGGGTGTTGTGATGAGAGCAAGGCTTCAACAACAAGGTCTCAAGCCTTACTTTTATGTGGGAAAATTTTGAAGGTGCTAAAGCTCCGACAACTTCCCATTATTTCCAAGTAGACTTAGAAACTTAGTGATTTGACTATTGCGAGAGAAACATCACTATTGCTAAGTATCTTTAATAGAAACTCAATGATTCAACTATTGCAAGAGAAACATCACTATTTCCAAGTAGCCTTATAAACTCAGTGATTCAACTATTGAAGAGTGTGATCCATTGGGAGGAGTTGAGAAATCATTGAAGATTTTCTACACCCTGGGCAATGTTTTGTCAAGTAGGGGGTGAAATCACTGAGTTGGGAAGCTTGTTGGCTACCCAACCCAATAATTTGCCTTATGAAGGAAAAATCACTAAGTTGGGAGGCCAAAAAGACTCCAAACTTAGCGATCAACCCTTATGTTTGAGGTGGTTGAAATTTTCCATTTCAGGCCCAAGGAAAGTGCCAAATTCTTTTGATTTTTAGTCAACTGACCCAAGAAAAGGAAAATAGTTGAGTTGGGAGGACAATAAACCTCCCATCCTAGTGAAATTACTTCGTCGAACTTTGAACTAAACAATTTTCCTCTAAAATCAAAATCACTCACTTTGCTAGGTTGCATGTTGTTGGAACTCAATGATTTGATTTTCTAAGCCTTGAACTCAATGATTTACCTCCTTGAGGTAAACTGTTCACTTTGCCTTACTGTTTGACATCATAACCAAGTGATTCTCCCTTTGACACATGAACTCCATGACTGACATTCTTGGATTGGTTGTTTTCTAAGTTTAACTGCCATTTTTCCATGGCATGTGAAGTGTTGGGGTTCCTAAAAGTTGTACACTGCCTTCTTTGCCTCATTTTGCCTTGGTTCCTTCCCAATGATCTCCATCTTTATCATTTGGTTGCTTCTCTTCTCCAATTCGATTTGTGGTTTTGAGCTTGTCTAGAGACATTCTAGCAAGCATGGAATGTCTCATGATGAAATATCATAAACAAGCAACTAGCAATGTTTTGTCACAAGATTCATGGTATTGGCACCGAAATGTCATTAGTTGCTTGATAATTGTGTTCTACATTTCATTATTAATTAGTCAAGATGATATTAGTTGCTATATAAATTGTGTTTGGCATTTCATTATTAACTGCATTTCATTTAAACCATAAACCTAGAGCATGGCAGTTAGGCCATAATCGAAGTTGAGTTTTCCATTTTCAACAAAAGAAAATATAATTAGAACCTTTCATCAAGTAAACTTGTGTAATTGACAATGAACATTTGCTTATATCAACATAAAGTAAAAAAGGGCATGCTTAGTAGATTATCCAAAACCTCAAATACAAGATGGTAATCATCTCCTCTGCCCAACTTATCCTAATTTAAATAACAACCAAACTGACTTCGTTAATCATCCCATGGAAATCAATGGAAAAGGAAACTTCATCAAGTCTCATAAGAACATAAGCCTCTTAATAAGAAAATGCCTTATGACATCAATAGGAAAAGAGTATATGAATTGCTTAAACAATAGTGTGTAATATGTCATAACTAGAAAAGATTATATGAATTGCTTAAATAATAGTGTGTAATATATATAGAAGGCTTTTAGTAAAGGCCATTTGAAAATGCAATCCACCACCAAAAGAATTAATTATTGGTTACAATGGCAATAAAGTAGCAACTAACATTGTTATTTTGGGTAGCAACTAACATTGTTATTTTGGCAATGTTAAAATTTAATTTTTAAACTAACATTGATACTTTGGGAATGTTAAAATTTAATTTTTAAACTAACATTGACACTTTGGGAATGTTAAAATTTAATTTTTATTTTCAAGGTTCCTACAATGTGATCTTTTCTACACAAAAAAATCCATGTGGGATTCCCTGATATACTAGGGAAGGACCTCCTCTACACTAATTTGAGGACATTTGAGGACATTTGCATGGAATCTTAACATTACATTATTGAAAGTATTTTCATTGATTACTCACTTTGCATCTATTTTTTTACATCACCCATTCGATTATGTGAAAACAAAAAAAACCATGTGGGATTCCCTGATATACTAAGGAAGGACCTCCTCTACACTAATTTGAGGACATTTGCATGGAATCTTAACATTACATTATTGAAAGTATTTTCATTGATTACTCACTTTGCATCTATTTTTTTACATCGCCCATTCGATTATGTGAAAATCAAGAATGCAACATTTAAAGATGCTTATGGACTAAATAACCTTATTAAATAAAATAAAATAACGCTTTTATGCCATCTTTTATTTTTATTAATAAGAATTTCATTTCTTTCTTTTTGTTAATTCATGCTATTTTTTATTAATTTCTAAATAAATCAACCTTTTTATCTAAACTAATTAAATTTATAATTTATCATTATAATAATTAAAAAATAGTTTTCTTTTTACGTTTTTTTTTAATATGTAGATTCATTTACATAACTTTCCTCTAACTCAATCTCAACCTCAAACAAAAAGGTATCATATATTTATGATTCACATTTCCTCTCAAACCTAGTCTTTTCTATTGATTGATTGGTAGTTTGAAAAGGTAAAATAGACCATCTTATCATTGTTGTGAATTTATTTTTGTTATTACATTGGAGGCTTTCATCAAAGTTTGACATCGAGTTTATTTATAAAATTTTAATTTAAAGTTGTTTTTATGTTTTATTAATTTTAATATTTTAAAATGGAGATATTTCAGTTTTTTTTGTAATTAGGAATCTCTCAAATTTGAAGGATGGGTCTATAACCTAGGTCAGGGTTAGGTTCAATGTTGATTGGAAGAATGATTTTTTCACTTGAAAGATGTTGTTATCAAGTTTGTACGAAGATGAGGACCATCGTGGACGCTTCATAGATCAGTTTAATTTCTTTCTTGATAACTCCCACTCTCAACCCCTGACTTGCAAGAGTTGAATAAATAACTTATAATAACTTAACCTACATAAATGCCAACTACCCTATCAGTGCACTCTGTTTCATATTTACTATAATTGAATAGTTTAAGAAAGATAACTACAAAGAAATAATGTGTCAGCCTCCCTCAGTGCCTTCCATTTAATTTTATCAATGGGGGTACTTTATTCATCACTACCATATAAAATTCATTATTGTTGTGTCCCTTCACAACTTTAATGAGTATGCACCATAAATATGTACTACAGAAATGGGTGATCTTCCATGTTGTTCAATAAAGTATAGAAGGAAGGACCTTTTCTATCTTTGGGCAAATAATTTATTTGACTTTTTAAACATTAAAGACATGCACTCATTAAAATATTAAAAAAAATATTTAAATTTTATTTAATTTGTTTAAATGATATAAATAATAAATATTTATTTTAATTTTTTTTAAATTAATAACAATTTTAAAAATAATTTTCAATGTTTATGAAGAATTTTTTGACATTTTTTCTCATTTCAAAGACGACAATCTAATCCAATAAAGACATCTAATGAATTTCAAAATATTCATAAAGACAACTAGCTTGGGGACTTGACCCCTTAACTTCTTATTTGTACTTCAACATTCAATCGCTCAAACTAACTCACCAAGCTTTACAAAGTCTTTTATATACAATCTTTATTTTAAGAAAATCAAGAACAAAGACAAAGATCTATGAAAGATTAAATATTTACTTGGCTTAAAGACACAAACCAAACTCATGGGAATGGATTATATTGAGTTTTATGGATGTTTAGAACCATTTCTACAATTTGAAATTCAAGGCAGTAATGTTTAAAATTGTGTTAGGAAAGATGTTTGATCCACATTACACATGTAAAAATAATTGAAATATATATAATAGTATATTTTTTAAATAGACGAAAAAAGGGAGTAAGGAGATGGATACTTACAATGAGGTAATGAGAAGTTTGTGTTATTTGTACTAGCATAGCCACTTAACTTGTGGTTGGTAAACACCGATAGGTCACAAGTTAAGTGTTGTACGAACTGCCCATTATCCATGCATCGGCTATAGTTATTCATACATTAACTATCAATTATCCATGCATAGCAACTACTTATTTTTTATAATTGTTTATTTCAAATTTGGAACAACTACCGTAAAATCAATCTGGACAGTACACTTGTCTCATCCTCGTGCAATCTAGGAAAAGCATAGGTGGTAGTCCACCCCAAATTCTAAGATATAAACACCCATTGATGTAAACATTATAAGTAGAAAGGGATATTACAAAGTTGCTACTGAAGTAGGATCTCACAGTGAAACCATTGACCTCATCTTTGGTAACTTGTGATGAACTCAAACTCATAATGCATAGAAGCATAAGGTTTTAGTGGTTCTTGTGTGTATTAGGTAGCATCCACATTCACCTACTTATCACAACAAAATAATATGCTAAACCTCATATTCAAGGAATATGGGAAGTGCATGCACATGCATTCCTCTCTACTAATGGCATAATGCTTTGTGACACTTCAGAGCCCTCACTCTTTGTGACACTTCAGATCCCTCCTTGCATCCATCTTAGTGCTATCCATGTATTTACCTTGTCGACAATGTTACTTGTGAAATAATTTAAGACTCATGCATTCTATCCACCCCATTGTTTCAAATTCACGTTGACAATAAAGCCAACATTGATGGGGTCACATTATTTGAGAAAGTAGGTAGTGACATTGTGGCCTTAGTCCCATTTGTGACCACTGCTTGCTTTAAACCGGTGTAAGGGGGTGATATTGGCAATGAGGCTAACATAACTTGAAATGCATCCAATAATCCCTTACGATGCATCAATGACATTCTTGTTCCATTGTGAAAGTGGTATAGAAGCTTATGAGTTCCTTCATTACATTACCCTAGTAATTTACTTGATGCTTATATGGATTTCATTATTGCTTATGTAGGCAATGACACCATCCATGCTTTTGGCATATATAGTTATCATCTGCATATGTTTCTTGTTAGTGAGCAACCATTAGTGGAAGGGTTTGTGAGATGAATTTGGAGGTGGTGTCCATTATATATTAGTTATTGACCCCAAAATGGCGTTGCTACTAGTCATGAAGGTGACAACCCCCCATTATTATTTTCCAAGTGCATGTGTAGCAAAAATCCAGAGTGGAACATGGTATATGTAGGCTAAGATAGATGCAATGATCCCTTTGTAGGAATACTACCACATTAAAGTAATACATTTGGCATAGATATGGATTCATGGATGTCTTCAATGTTTGTAAGGGGGGGTGTTGAACCAAATGTATACTACTAATAATAATATAATTTAAGGTAATAGCTTAGGTAGATGACAAATTGGCATGTGGGACTCCCTTGTTTGTGGGCAAGGAACCCCTTTCATGCATTGATTGCAATCCAAAGTGGAACATGGTATATGTAGGCTAAGATCGATGCAACGATCCCTTTGTAGGAATACTACCACATTAAAGTAATACCTTTGGAATAGTTATGGATTCATGGATGTCTTCAGTTTTTGTAAGGAGGTTGTTGAACCAAATGTATACTAATAATAATTATATAATTTCAGGTCATAGCTTAGCTAGATGAAAAATTGACGTGTGTGACTCCCTTGTTTGTGGGCAAGGAACCCCTTTCGTGCATCGATTGCATTGCTTAGTTTACATAAGTGCAATTCATCCACAAACAACCCATAAGTGATCTAAGAGAAACCACAATCATAGTAAATCCTGTTAATATTCAATATGCTAAGACATAAAATATCAGCATTACATTCCATTTCACAACAATAGCATATACAAGATCACTGAAAGAACAACAAGCATAGCATAAACACAAGAGACATAGATTTATCCTGGGAAACCCTCATGGGGAAGAAAACCCAGCAAAGCTTCCTCAATATAGATGACCAGCAAATACAAAGATGTAAAACTCAACCATGAGCTCCTTCTCCTCCATAGCAAATCTCTTCCTCACTTATGTGCTAATCACAAGTGAGTGTAGTGTGTAGTAAATGAGGAACACACCTCCTCTATTTATACACAACTCCGACTTGTATTTTACATTAACTAGGTTGGCCCCAACTTAATTACTTAACATAATGTGGCAGGGCCGACCCCACTAGGGTGGTCTAATAACCCCTTTAACCCACATGACCCATACAGGGCCGACCCCCACTAGGGAAGTCTAATAACCCAAGTTACCACATTCTCCACAGAGGAATAAAACATCTCCAGATATACAATAAGGTCTTCACGGAGGAATGAAACATCTCCGGAATAATAAAGTACAATATATTATTCTTAGAAGTTACAATATCTCAACACTCCCCCTTAACGAGAAGGATATTATAACAACATCTACAGGAGCAAGGAGTCATCAACTACATCATACATGATACATCTATAAATCATTGGAAGCTTTCTTTATACATCATTAGTAACTCAAGCAGTTACTAGAACATCAACATCTTCAATACTGAATCTTCATCGTCTGCAGCACTTGAACGACTACAGTAACATCATCATCTGGATCACTCGATCAACAGCCTCATCGTCTGGATCTACCGATCAACATCATCATCTGGATCCTCACGATCAACAACATCGTCATCTAGGTCATCACGATCAACAACATCGTCATCTAGATCATCACGATCAACATCATCGTCATCTAGACCATCACGATCAACAACATCATCATCTACACCATCACGATCAACACCATCATCATCTCCATCACGATCAACAACATCGTCATCTAGACCATCACGATCAATGGAATCGTTATCTAGATCGTCACGATCAACAACATCGTCATCTAGATCATCACGATCAACATCTGGATCCTCTCGAGCAATAGCATCAACATAGCAACATACTATGCAATGTACAAGATCCTATTACGGGATGATCAATCCCTCTCACTTTAGGACATAGGTCCAAGGATGATACAATCCTGATCTGCTTACGGGATGATCAGTCCCTCTCAATTTAAGACATCTCTCATGTCTATGGACGATGCAATCCAGATCAACTTACATGATGATCAATCCTTATCTCTTTAAGACACCTCACCATGTCTAGGGATGATGCAATCCCAAATCAACTTACAGGATGATTAATCCTTATCACTTTAAGACATCTCACCATGTCTAGGGACAATGCAATCCTGAATCAACTTACAGGATGATTAGTCCTTATCACTTTAAGACATCTCACCATGTCTAGGGACGATGCAATCCCGAATCAACTTACAAGATGATTAGTCCTTATCACTTTAAGACATCTCACCATGTCTAGGGACGATGCAATCCCAATCTACTTACAGGATGATTAATCCTTATCACTTTAAGACATCTCACCATGTCTAGGGACGATGCAATCCTGAATCAGCTTACAGGATGATTAGTCCTTATCACTTTAGGACATGAGTCCAAGGACGATGCAATCCTGATCCACTTATGGGATGATCAATCCCTATCACTTTAGGACATGAGTCCAAGGACGATGCAATCCTGATCCACTTACGGGATGATCAATCCCTATCACTTTAGGACATGAGTCCAAGGATGATGCAATCCTGTCATGTACATTTTGAACCAAACACTCAGGGACGATGCAGTCTTATCATGTACTTTGAACCAAACGCTCAGGGACGATGCAGTCCTATCATGTACATTTTGAACCAAATGCTCAGGGACGATGCAGTCCTATCATGTACATTTTGAACCAAATGCTCAGGGACGATGCAGTCCTATCACGTCCACTAGGGACCACTTTCTCGGAGACATATGTCTACGGATCTCTTTTAGGACATGTGTCCAGGGATGATACAATCCCACCTTGTCCACTTAGACAAAGTCAAAGGATCATATATCGTCCTTATCGTTGGAACCGGTAACCTCATCATCGGAACAGGTAACCTCATCATCGATACAAGTATCCTCGTCATCAATACAAGTATCCACATCATCAATACAAGTATCCTTGTCATCTATACAAGTATCCTCGTCATCGATACAAGTATCCAGATCATCAATACAAGTATCCTCGTCATCGATACAAGTATCCTCATCATCGATACAAGTATCGATATCAATACAGTATCCACATCATCGATACAATATCCTCATCAATACAGTATCCACATCAACGATACAGTATCCACAAAATATCATTATCGACCATATAACTCCCCCTTTCGAGGAGGGTCATTCTGAACTACACCAATCTTGTCTCGAAAATACTCAAACTTTTCTCGAGACAGAGGTTTGGTCAATACATCAACAACTTGTTCGTCAGTGCTCACATACTCGAGCTTTGATAGCTCCTTTCTGCACCATACCCCGTATATAGAAATATCGGATCTCTATGTGCTTTGACTTATCATGGAACACTGGATTCTCTGTCATCTTGATACAACTCTGGTTGTCACACAGGATCACAGTAGGGTCCATCTCTAAGTCAAACAATCCTGATAACAACTTCCGAAGCCATACCGCTTCACAACTAGCAGAGCAAGAAGCTATATATATATTTTGCTTCAGCTGTGCTAAGAGCCACACTTGACTGCTTCTTGCTAAACCATGAGATCATGGTAGATCCCAGACAATAACATCCACCCAATGTGCTCTTCCTGTCTGATACACTTCCAGCCCAATCAGCATCTGTGTAGCCATACATTCTGAAATCATGATCTCCAAGATAATATAGACCAAAGTCTATCGTACCCTTCAGGTACCTCATCACATGCTTTGCATCTATCACGTCTAGGTTCCACTAGATATTGACTCAAGGTGTTCACAACAAAGCATATATCTGGCCTAGTGTTTGTCAGATACATCAATGACCCAATAATATGTCTGTACAGAGTTACATCCACTAACTCTGATGAGTCATCAGTTAACAGCTTCAAGTCGGGACCCATGAGAGTGGTCATGGTTGTACATTCCAACATATCAAATCTTCTCAAGATTTCCACAACATACTTTCCCTGGTTGAGAAAGATCCCTTATGAGCCTTGCCATACTTCCAGACCTAGGAAGTAATGCATCAATTCGAGATCTTTCATCTCAAATTCTGTAGCTAGCTTATTCTTGCTTTCCATGATTTGTTTCTCATTCCTTGTCAAAAAGATATCATCCACATACAATAATAGTATCATCCATAGCCTTAAGGTAAAGGTTAGGATCAAATTTACTTTTGGTAAAGCCCAAGATTGTCAAGAAGCTATCAATTCTCCCTCTGTAACTGGACATCATTCACACTTTGCATTGAGTGATCTTACGCATATCTATTCGTGCCATCTCTCGTCAGATTGGTCTACCTCAAGATCATTCGAACTCTATGGTGAGTTCCTTCTTGCATCCATCTAAGAGAATAATGTCATCTGAATATGTACACCATCTTCAACCTTGTATCAAAGGTTGAAATCCGCATCACCCATGGTGATCATTAAGCTCATCAAATGACTATCGATCCTGGCCACTCGTACAGAGCTTTCTTCAATTGAATCCTGGGAGTTTTCTCGATTCACACTTCTTCTTTAATTACACCATTAATAGAATGGTCTTATCTAGCAACTTGGAGCAAACATTTCGTCATGATCCTATTTCTCTTTCTAAGAGAATCTTCTAGCCACGAGCCTTCATCACTTGTTCAATGTTCATCATTCTTCATGATCTTTCCTACAAATCAAAATTAAGTATATGATTAGTAATACTTCATAATCATCAAATCATGTTGACATGATAACTTATTATGCATACATATATGATTTACATAGTTATGCAACTATATTGACCAATACTTTGGCACAACACTTTTCCATATCCTGTATGCATACAATGGCTATCTAGATGCCTTCCATCTCTACTAGAACATACTATCGAGAGCATGGACAACTCTCAACATGTCGGCAAAGAGGTTTCATTCTAGACAAGCAACAATGGAATGTTTGTCCAACTTACCCATCATATGCATATTAGTAGTATACTGTTCAATACTATATGAATGCTTACACTATGCATGATATATTCTAGAAATACAAATATGCATACAACTATTACAAGCAATATCATTAACTATTCAGAGATTCAAATAAAAACTCAAATACTTATCTTTTATATTTGTGTGGTTGCCTCCTGCTTGATCTTCTATTCATTCTGTACCATTATGCATGCTCAAGTGTGCACTAGTGTCATCCTCATGATCTCATACACAAACATACACTCATTAGTATAATCTCAATATTATCAAAACATTATAATCTTAAGTATGTATGGTCATGATTATTTCATACACATGTATACTTTACCTAAGATCCTAACAAAGTAGGATTCTAACTTGATATAGGAAAACATACCTGGATTATCATGGTTATGTCTTAACATACCCAAACAATATATTATTTGTTCTCTTCAATGATTTAGAGACCTTGTGCTAGAACCTGCATATCTCATAGGTTAAGCATAGTAGAACAAAGTCACACATACCTCGTAAGTGGAGCTTCTATGTGATTAAAGATTATGAATGAATCTTTGTCTTTATGTCATCATGGTCATAGAACTTGATTTGTCTTTCTTGATGTACCTGTATCTTGTTAGCAGACAACATCATCCTCATACAATACCACAAGTGCATAAGTGTCATAACCCTAATCAATGAATGTCTTCTATCATTCACATGCATTCATTATCAAACAATCATAATTGTATTAACCTCAATAATATGAAGACAAACATATCATAAACTTAATCATGAACAGATTTCAACACATACCTGTATTTCCTGAAGTCATACCTATCAGGATTGATTTTAACCCAATCCACTTTGATTTGCCGAAACTGGATCTGGAGCTGGATTAGGGTTTGCCAGAGAAACCCTAAAAATTCAAACTTTGAATTTCAAGCTTCTGAATGGATGGAAATATGTTGCTTTCTGAGTTGATCAAGCTGGTATACTTCAATTTTGAAAACTGCAAAATTTGACCCCTCAAAATTGCCTTTGAAACTTCTGGATTCACTGGATATGACCCCGAACTAGGGTTTGATAAAGCCCACCCTTCTGCCCAATCAAAAGGTTCGATCCAAATCTCTAAACTTCGATTTTTCTGAGGAGCTTCCAGCCGTGGTCACAGATTTCAAAAATTCCAACTTTTGTAGAAGCCCTAATTTTTCACCTTTCCGATCAAAATCCCGAACTAGGGTTTGATAAAGCCCACACTTCTGACCAACCAAAAATTTCGATCTTGGTCTCTAAATTTTGATTTTGATGAGGAGCATTTAGCGGTGGTCTCCGATTCCAAGAATTTCAACTTTCTCTAAAACCCTAATTTCCCACAACAGTGACGATTCAAGAATGAAGGTGCTCAAAATCGAAATCTGTTTTGACATAAATATGCACTTGATTGTTTTTGGTGTAACTCTAAAATTATGAATCCACAAGTTTTGAAACTTCTACCTGTGGTAGCCCGACCTGTCCTCTTTCCAACCCCACAGGTCTGACCTCAATTGGATTCTCTGAGAGAGAGTTATGCCAAGTGTCGCAACGTGACCTGTTTATGGGATAAAGCAAAAGAGCGAACTTGTACAGCTTACCACGTGTCACTGGTTCAACTTCGGCATCTAAAAACGTTACCTGAGAAACTACAGTATGTGCTCTACCTGTCACTTTTTATGAAATTTCATTTGGAGCTTCCTAGCCCAAGTTGTGACCTTTTTTCCTAGGTCACCTGTTTATGACTGAGATCTGGAAGAGGCAGAAACCCTAACTTGTATTGATCATAACTCACAACATACAACGAATATGAGGTTTTCCTTTGGACACAAGGTACATGAGGATGTTATCTACAACCTGTACAGGTTTCAGATCCTGAAGCTTCGCCAAAATGGATTTATAGCGAAAGTTCCACGATGACTGATTTTTGCTATATAAAACCATAACCTTCAAATTGTCGCAAGTGAAGCAAGTGTCGTAAGTGCCATACATTGTCTTCCTTCAGGATAGCTCTGATACTATGTTAAGATTCAATATGCTAAGACATAAAATATCAGCATTACATTCCATTTCACAACAATATCATATACAGGATCACTGAAAGAACAATAAGCACAACATAAACACAAGAGACACAGATTTATCATGGGAAATCCTCATGGGGAAGAAAACCCAACAAAGCTTCCTCAATATAGATGACCAACAAATACAAAGATGTAAAATTCAACCATGAGCTCCTTCTCCTCCATAGTAGATCTCTTCCTCACCTATGCGCTAATCACAAGTGAGTGTAGTGTGTAGTAAATGAGGAACACACCTCTGACTTGTATTTTACATTAACTAGGTCAACCCCAACTTAATTACTTAACATAATGTGGCAGGGACGACCCCACTAGGGTGGTCTAATAACCCCTTTAACCCACATGACTCATACAGGGCCTACCCCCACTATGGAAGTCTAATAACCCAAGTTACAACATTCTCCACGGAGGAATAAAACATCTCCATATATACAATAAGGTCTTCACGGAGGAATGAAACATCTCCAGAATAATAAAGTACAAATATAATATTCTCAGAAGTTACAATATCTCAACAAATCCTCTTCCATTGAGATAAGATTCATAGTCTATGAGTACTTTTACATCTCCATGGACCAACCTCAACTAGGAGAGGCATGAATACTATAAACTCAACTACATTAACATGTAAGGACTTTTATGCCCTCACCGACTTACACCCTCATCCAATGTGAGATATAAGAGGAGGAAAAATGAGCTTTTATAGAGTTATAAACAATTTCAAGATACACAAATTCACACACTCACATCACACAACTCACAAAAATAAAGGGATAAGAATGAGCAAAAGATATATAGCAACCAATCTAAGAATTCTTAATGGGAGAGGCCACATTTACAACCTATGAACTTGCTCTTTTATAAAGTATTAAATTTTTATTCATAGACACATATCCACATCACACAACCCATAAAGCAGCGAAAAGAGATTGAGTAAAAGGCATATAAATCTCACAAACAATTTTTGCTATATGTTAGTAGGAAAGACCCACAATCACATTGAATCTATCTTTATTAATATAAGCTTCTATCTTTATTAATATAAGCTTCTAGAGTGAACAATTTTGGTAACAAAATGTTAAAATACATAATGCATTTTTTGATATTCTGGATTGTGTGTATTTGGTAATTTTTTTGGCAAAATCTAAATTTGGAAATGTTTAAATTGTGTTTTTAAATCTATACAAAGATTCAACACCTTCAAATATCCCACGATACTCAAATTATGCAATTTCCATAATTAATAAATGTAATTCTATTTTTCTTTTAAAATTGCAAATAAAATTTAAACAAAATAAAACATAAAATATATTAAAAAATCATAAAATATTTATTATGTTATTTATTTATGATGCATCTTCACGAAATTTTTATTGTGCCGAGTATATCTGGCCTTTCTCGGGGCAAACACTTTTACAAAATAATAATAACACGAGGAGAAAAAAATATTTTTTTCGTAACGGGAAACTTGACTTGTATTATTTTTCTATTAAAAACAAACCGAAAAGGCCTAAAAATATTGGATCCCTATTCATAAAAAGTATAATGTAGAATTGTTCCCCGTCCTTGGAAGTAGTGGGTTTTTGGTATAATGCTATGCATGGTGCTTCTCCATGATAATCTGTAAAAATCCGAGCAGTAGACTGCGGAGGCATTTTCTTCACTCCTCAGATCGGCGGTCTGGCGAATGCCCACCTCGCCATCTGGGGAGCTCTTGTTACCCAATTAGCCCCTTTCTAAAATTGCCCCTTCCTCTTCCTCGGATATTTGAAGTGCCCAAGGGGGCGAGATCTGGAGATTAACAGCCAAAATGGCCGCAGCTAGGAGGCTCAGGGAACTCCAAGCACAGGTAGGAAACAAAACCTGTGTTGATTGTTCGCAGAAGAATCCCCAATGGGCTTCTGTGTCCTATGGCATCTTCTTTTGCTTGGAATGCTCGGGAAAACACAGGGGCTTGGGAGTCCACATAAGCTTTGTGAGATCGGTAACAATGGATTCATGGTCGGAGATCCAGATCAAGAAGATGGAGGCAGGGGGCAATGAATCCTTCAATTCCTTCCTTGCTCAGTATGGAATTCTCAAGGAAACCGACATTGTTACCAAGTATAACACCAAGGCTGCAGGTATGCATTTTGTATTTTTTAGGGTTCTGGTTTTTCTTCTTGTTTTGAATTTTATCTGTGTGTTCAGCATATATGAAATGGGTATTAAGAAAATAGGCATGGCCAGGCATTTACAGGGAGAGGATTCAGGCCCTGGCGGAGGGAAGGCCATGGACGGATCCTCCTGTAGTGAAAGAGACTGGTGGAAGGCCTCCATCAGGATATGTGAAGGAAGGCCACTTGAAAAGTGGAAGCCATGGTGGGTATTCTGGCTCTGGCTCTGGCTCTGGGTGGCAGGAATCGTCTGGATGGGACAATTGGGACAGGGAAGACAAATCAAGAGGAGGAGGTAATGATAATATCAGGAGAAATCAATCTGCTCAGAGCTTTCGAGACAGCAACGGTGTGGGAGGCCCGGCCCGATCTCGATCTTCGGACAATATTTACAGCAGATCAGAATTGGAGGCCTCTGCTGCTAACAAGGAGGATTTCTTTGCTAGGAAGCAGGCAGAAAATGCGGGTAGGCCTGCTGGATTACCCCCATCTCAGGGTGGAAAGTATGTGGGATTTGGATCTACTGCCAGTCGGCCTCCTCCGTCCATGACTGCTCAGGGTGACGTTCTTAAGGATACTGTTTCTGTAGTCTCGCAGGTCAGCAAGGCAAAAACACACTACTATTTTTTTAATGTTCTTTTCCTTTTTTAAAAGTATTAGGTGAATGAGTTTTTGTTTTCCTGTTCAAAGACCTGTGGGGAGCTATTAGTCCTAATTTCACTCTAACAAAGTAAATTCACATCAACATGTAGGGTTGGACTCTAAAAGATTTGAAGTTTGCACCTGCACCTTCAAACACGAGAGGCTTAACTAACCATTCATGGGATAACCATTCATGACTGATAGCTTGCACCCATGTAACTGAATGAATTTGTAGCTGCTTCAGTTACATATGATCCGATAACTGGTTATCAACAAGTGAAGATATTCTATTGCTTCAAGACTTAGAATTTGACTCTTGATGATCTGCTCATGGGAATTCAGTGTTTTGATATTTCTATTGCCTGAAATATGCAAATGGGAATTCAGTGTTTTGATATTTCTATTGCCTGAAATTTAGATTATAGAGGAAAAGGATGTTATAAACATTTTCTGTCATCATTGTCCTATTGTACCAGATCTGGATCGTTGTGATTGGCACATAGAAATACTAAGGTTTCTCTATGGATAATTACTGGCTGTTAGTGGATTATGATCCATTTTCTACATTTGTTTCTTAGGTTTCTCTCCAAGTAATTGACTAGGTGCATGTTAGTACTCCGACAGAGACTAACTATTTGATTGTCCAACCTAGCACTCTTTAGACGTTAGGCTTTCCCAGAGTCATTTTCCAAGTTCCAGCACATATTTGCGAATGTGTTTTATTATTTTGTTATTTTTTAAATATTGTATTTGGATCAGGAGCTAAATTCCCAGTGTTTTCTATTCAATGTTCGCTATCTGTTCAGGGGCTCGGTCGTTTGTCACTGGTTGCTGCATCGGCAGCACAGTCTGCTGCTAATGTGGTTCAAGCAAGTACCAAGGACATTAGCACTAAGGTAAACTCTGCAACTTTATAGCATAGAGTTCTATCATTTCTCCACTATGTTATTTAGATGCATGAGGCTTTTGGCTGAACTTTTTGTCAGATTTTTTGTGGTTTAGTATTCTGGTGCAAACTTGAACACGACTCAAGAGTATTAGAGGCTTGTTGATGTGAACTGGATCTTGATAGTTACTGTAATGTGAAAAAATACAATTGAAGATATTCAAAAGTTATGACTGATCATAAGTGGAATCTGATATTTAGTGTCAATTTCCAAACCATCTAGGAGTAGTAGAATGTAAAAAGCTAGTTAATATTGATTTCTAAAAGATACAGTACTATTTCTCTTTCTCTGATTTATGTAAAGTTCAGAAGGGGATGATTGGTTAGATTACAGCTTTGGTTAGACTGATAATGTGGAATTAGTGTCAAAGTTAGTTAAACCTTAACTATAATTCCAGAATTAACTACAATTTGAGATAATTCTAGTGAATTGTTTTTATCGTGAAATACACATCCCTGGGAAACCCACTGGATGCTTCCCCTCATTCTGAGGATGGTACCCAGGGTAAGCCAGAATCTTCATGGCTCAGGGATGATCCAAGAATTTACCCTTTAAGATCTCAACATGTCACTTGTGGGAATTGATCCTGGGTGGGGATTATAACACTCCTCACAACCCGCTGGGCTAGACCCAATTGACAATTCTAGTGAATGGTGTTCCAAGATTTATTTCATTATCCAAGTGAACTATAAATATGAGATTCAGTTTATTATTCTAAGCAAGGCTTGTGGAATTTACAATCCAACATGATTGTGAATATAAATGTCACCTGGTTGCCTGCATCCATCACCTGGTTGTGGAAGTTCTGGTTCCCTGCATCGATCACCTGGTTTGTGAAAGTTCTGGTTGCCTGCATCAATTGCCTGGTTGTGAACATTTTGGTTGCCTTCATCTGTCACCTGGTTGTGTAAATTCTGGTTGTCTGTATCTGTTGTACGGTTGTGAAGATTCTGGTTGCTTGCATTTGTATCTCATCTGGTTGCCCACATCCATTCCTTGGTTGTGCTCTTCCTCTTTCATTATGCAGTTATGGGCTGTGATATTGGCTTTCAGGCCTGTAGACTCGGGGACTGCCGTGGTGAGGATTGGGTTCAGGTTGCCTTCCAGCATCTCTACTATTGGTCTGCATGTGTTGCTTTTGAATATTTAGTAATTCATTTACTCATGAATTCAGTTCAAATTTGCACCTGGCTACTGAAATTTTAATTTATTCCTTTGCAAAAAACCATGAGATAGTCCTACCAGGTATTCAAAGAAGATGACCATTGCACATGATGCATCATTAAATTTGATTCAAACCACACAGACCAGTCTAACAGCAATGACATCACTACAATGATTTGCATCAATAATCTACAACTCGATTTATTTTAAACCCATGAGTTCATGGTCAATTTATATCACGATAATTAGGCAAGCAACATAAATATTTTCAGATTTCCTATTGCCTAAACCTTGTATTCTTGGTATAAACTATAAGCTGATTGTATGCCATGATCAAAGAATATGAAACTAAAATTACTGCTTTATTCCTTTATTCCTTTTAATTTATTCCTTTGCAAAAAACCATGAGATAGTCCTACCAGGTATTCAAAGAAGATGACCATTGCACATGATGCATCATTAAATTTGATTCAAACCACACAGACCAGTCTAACAACAATGACATCACTACAATGATTTGCATCAATAATCTACAACTCGATTTATTTTAAACCCATGAGTTCATGGTCAATTTATATCACGATAATTAGGCAAGCAACATAAATATTTTCAGATTTCCTATTGCCTAAACCTTGTATTCTTGGTATAAACTATAAGCTGATTGTATGCCATGATCAAAGAATATGAAACTAAAATTACTGCTTTTTGCCAATGCCTTGTGTTATCTTCAATGCTTCATAGGTGTTTCATGGCCCTTACTGTTGTTTGTTTTTGCTTTAACTTTAATTTACTTTTTGTTCTAACTGTTGCGTAGGTTCGGGAGGGAGGATATGATCAAAAGGTAAATGAAACAGTCTCTGTTGTTGCTGCAAAGACAACAGAGATTGGTTCCAGGACATGGGGAATCATGAAGGGAGTCGTGGCCATGGCCTCCCAAAAAGTTGAAGCTTATGCAAAAGAGGGAGGATTGCCTTGGAATGCAGGAGAGTACCAACATCAAAGTCCCAATGTTGTCACGAATGACACAAATGGAGGAGACTATCAAGAAATCAGACGTGGGAGCTCCTCCGATCCTTGGGCCACCAGTAATAATTCGTCTAAGCACTATTCTGATGGCTGGGGCAGTGGCAACAGCAGTTTTAAAGGTTGGGATGATTGGGGTGATAGTCCTAAATCAGGGATTCGGAATGATTCATATACAAATAAGACTGTTAGTCAGGAGCCAGAAACTGGTGTTGTAAAAGGATCTAAAGGTGAAACAGCTGGGGCAGGAAGTGATAATTGGGCTGGATGGGATGATGTTAAGGATGATGACAAGGATGACTTTTTTGGTGGTTCAGGAGGCAGAAATGCTGATCATAATACCCATGGCAACAATGGGAATGCAGGTTCCTTTTGGACAGAGGCCGGTTTTAAATAAAACGGCTTGGTTGTGTCTACAATTTGCTATCATATTCAAATCTTAGGTACTTTAGTGTAAAGTTTGGAGTAAATTTATTTATGGCTTTGCCCTTGTTAGTGCCTGATTATGGCTTCTACCTCTTCCTACTTCTGTTTCTGAGTTACCTACAACAATTGGTGGAGGGGAGGACAAAAAAAGAATCGAAGACATCCATTCTTATATTTTTGGAAGCATAGCTTGTTTGCTTTATAATGACATGGTAGATATTGTAATATTGCAAATAAAAATATTCGATATTCATTTGATGTCATCTTTCAGCATCGTAAGAAGTCTGATATCTTATTATTGTTTTAAGTCCAATTTTTTGTATCTGTTTGATATGCAAGGTTTTTTATATTTGGTATCACTGTGTTTCTTAATTACATAATCTCAGAGATGGATGGTTGTTAATAAATTTTTGCTAAGCATGTAGGATAAATTCCAACAAAATTTATAGTCTTACTTACCTTGAGCCTTTTATTTTTATAATCCCCAGTAAAACACCATTTACCTATGAGGCCTGCTTTAGACAACTTTTATCATCATGCATTTCCGAATCCTCATTAGATCCGGCATGCACAGAATCTAATTGTTTACCATTTGAATGTTTTCATGAACGAATCTTGTACATCAATATTTGGTGTCTGGTTAGGGTACATCAGAGCTAGAACTAGAGTTCCAAGAGGTTCAGTTTGAGTATATAATGTACTTAAGTTTTATTTTCTTAGAGTGATCAAATGCTTGCATATATTGGAAATGCACCTGGCCATGTGTATCTTCTTATCATATGATTGGGACCGTAAATATGTTAAGGGAGAAATAGAGTTCCTAATATAGTTGTGGTGGGTATAGCAGAACTAGAACTACAGTTCCAAGAGATTTAGATGAGTATAATGTAGTAACCTTTATTTTCCTTGATTCATTAAATGCATGCACATATTGTTAATGCAAATGGCCGTATTTATATCCTTATATGCTTATTTTTTGATTGGGACAGTAAATATACGAAGGAAGAAATAGAGTTCATGATATAGTTCTGGGTATTTCAGAGAGCCAGAACTAGTACTGCCTTTGAACAGATTTAGCAGAATTTGAAACCTCTCCAAAGCCTGAGCCAGTAATGCAAAACATAAAGCATTATAGTATAGTTAAATATTAAGAGACAGCTAAATCCGTAGAGTAAAAAACTCAGATAGCTCAAGTAAACAAGGCTAGTTTTCTGTGACAGTTGAGGAACTCTTGGGATTTATCCGTAGAATATCCCTGATCTAGTTTTTTATTTTATTTATTTAATCTTTATTTTTTAAAAATTATTATTTTAATCTCTTGGGTATCAGACCCTTCGTGGATTTCCAATTTGTAGATTTTTCAGCTGATCCTGGAATACCTGCCATAGAATTTCGATTGTACTGCAGGTTCCTCTGGGAATTTGCAGTTTCTAGGAGGATTCTTCATACAGATCAATCGTTTTTCTGATCTTGACCTTAAGGTCTCTTCTGCTTCATCTCCTTTTCTTTTATTCCAGGGAAAACATGGTTTCCAATCTTCTTCCAGCGTCTAACTTTGTGTCTTGTGAAATATCATCTGAAGCTATGGTTTCCTCTGTTCTCAGAGGCTTTACTCACGGTTCCCATCCTCTCTAGCATTATGCATATGTTATGCACATAAGAAAATAATGTAGCTATGTTGCACTGATCTCGGGGATGGGGGGTACGCGGGGATGAGTTTCCGGAACAGCTAGAGCGCACCCCCAATTTTTCAGTGGACGGCAGGTTGGGGATGACAAGTATATATATATATATATATAGAGTAAACATGTTGACATATATATATATATTTATATATGTCAACGTGTTTACTTTATCCAATCTTCTTCCAGCATCTAACTTTGTGTCTTGTGAAATATCATCTGAAGCTATGGTTTCCTCTGTTCTCAGAGGCTTCACTCACGGTTCCCATCCTCTCTAGCATTATGCATATGTTATGCACATAAGAAAATAATGTAGCTATGTTGCACTGGTCTCGGGGACGGGGGGGTACACGGGGACGAGTTTCCTGAACGGCTAGAGTGCACCCCCAATTTTTCAGGGGACGGCAGGTTGGGGACGACAATTATATATATATATATATATATATATATATAACGTAAACACATTGACATGTATATATATATGTCAACGTGTTTACTTTATAATATATATATATATATATATAACGTAAACACATTGACATATATATATATATATATATATAAAGTAAACATGTTGACATAAAAATCAGAACACCCTTTGATTGAGAGAAATCACAAAAATCAGAACATGTTTCCAGCAAAATATTAAAATAGCTTCCTTGTAAACTTTATCAGAAAACATCAAAACATATTTGCAGCCTTTAATTGAGATAAATCATAGAAATCAAAACATGTTTAGAGTGAGCCACCAGAGTATGGTAGAGTGGATAGATAGCAAAGGGGGCCGCAGGTTAGGGAAATAGGGGCAGCATTAGGTTAGAATTTACTTTTAGGTTTTTAAATTTTTTTTTTTCATGTGCAGATTAAGGGACGGCTAGGAGTCCCCTATTGGTCGATGGACTTAGGGGACGTCCCTAAAAAGTCCCCGATTTGGCCGGGTACGTTTAGGGGATGTCCAAAAAGTCCCCAAGTCCCCGATGGAGTCCCCGGCGATTTGGGGACATTTCCGAGGAGTTCCAAAGTCCCTGGAACGCGGAAACGCAGGGAATGGGTGAAATTTTGGGGGGGACGGGTATGCAACATAGTAATGTAGTAAATCTAAATCCATTTTAGACTCTAAAGTAATCCACCATATGCAAAGTATCAATATTATGAATCATATTAAATTTATGGTCATGTTTATCTGTGTGTTTTTTTATTTTTATAAATTTTATGGGTGCATTTTTAAAATGCCACCATAAGTAGACAGATGCCCGTGTTTCTATTTCTTGACTGTTTCTTGGAAAAATGCTATCCGCCGCACTGATTTTGTTAACATACCTATGTCAGGCTTTTGGTCCATTTTTCTACACAAACCTTACTTTTTCTTTTAACTGAATCTTTACTCAACTTTCCTCTTATGAGAAGCTGCTACATGACTGTTTTCATACCAAATTCTGCATTTAAATGCCATGACTTCGTAACCTAGTTTCTGGTCTCAAAAATATCATTAAAACCAGTTTAGTGCCCTCCAGAATACTTCATTGAGATTGATCTCAACACATCCTATCAATGGTTACAGCATATCCCTTTTGCGATAGGATCCTACTGACATGAACTGCCAATTGTATTACCAAATTGTTCAGGAACCTCTCTGAACTAGAAGTGAAGAAGGGGATTTGTAAGTCTCACCTCAACCTGGATAGTGGAGGGCACCAAAGCTTTTTGGGTTAAAATCTGGACGCTTGGCCTGTAAATTGTGCCCCTAAACCTTGGTCCTCTTCCCATAACTTACTTTCTGTCAGTTGCAAACCCATGATAGAATTTAGCAGTTACCAGATTGAGAGAGGTTTCAGAGTGATGCTTTAAGCTCTTTTCTGCCAGTGAGGAAACCAAATTAACTGGGATGGCCTCTTCTCATAAATGATAAATGTATTCGAACTTTGAGGATTAGGATTAGAAGGCAAACACCAGTGTATAAAACTCATAAAAGTCCATTTTCTTCGAGGAAATTTAGGGAAGATTCAGGCCTTCGGTGAGGCAGAAGGGGCTTCTGCTCTTCGCCCATTCCAAAGAACTGCTACATACATCTCCAGCATGAATGGAATACCAAAGTATTCTTCATGCCTGCAATTATGGTCCCTGCCTGATTCAGTGTTTGAAAAATCAAAACCTGTTTCAAGATGTCCCTACCTTGTCTATTTACCCTTGACCATATTCATATATGTTTTCTTCTCGTAAATGATGAATGTATTCGAACTTTGAGGATTAGGAATAGGAGAAGGCAAACACCAGTATATAAAACTGACAAAAGTCCATTTTCTTCTAGGAAATTTAGGGAATATTCAGGCCTTCTGTGAGGCAGAAGGGGCTTCTGCTCTTCACCCATTCCAAAGAACTGCTACATTCATCTCCAGCATGAATGGAATACCAAAGTATTCTTCATGCCTGCAATTATGGTCCCTGCCTGATTCAGTGTTTGAAAAATCAAAACCAGTGTTCCAAGAATCCCCTACCTTATCTATTTACCCTTGACCATATTCATATATGTTTTCATCACTAAAGTAACCACGAATAGGTGCAGTTCAAAGCTATTTTTCCTTTTTTTTTGAATATTTGTTTCCATCTCTTCAATCATTGGCCTAATTATTTGAAAGAGACGACTTTTTGCAGTTACTCCACTTGAGATGACGTTTTCCATTTTTTGATTATTCGATTACTCATAGATGATCTTTCCAAGTGTGTTATTTTCAGGGTAATGTGGCGGGGTTTGTTTTTTCTTTATTTATCAAGTGTGTATATATTTAAAATCTATATAAATGTGACAGGGTTTGTATTTTCTTTATTCAAGAAAATATATGTTGAGAATCTCCATATTTGCACCTTGGCCTCCTGAATATCAAACCTACACTGGTTGATAATAATAGAACTTGCAACATATACCATTTCAGAGTTGCTTTTCAGTTTCTGAATGCATGTTTTAGCTTTTCAAGTCCATTCGTTTGACCCACAGTTACCGGATTCGTCCTTTCTAGCCCAGTATCTGTAACCAAATCGGCAAGGAATCAGGGAATTGGGGATCCGTATCCGATTCCTCAGGATTCAGAGAATTTCTTGAGGGATCTGTATCCGATTGTAGGATTCGGATCATAATCTAGGATTCGGTTCCAAAATCAGGGAAACGGTTCAATAATTTGAAATTTCAAAATGGCAGTAAAGATTTGCAGCACGAGTTTTTAACATTTACTAAACCATAGAGTCATCTTACATTACATAGCTACAAGGAATGTCGAAAATTATCCTTAGTTTATTAAGATCTCATAATTGATTCTTCAAGGAAGTGATAGAGATCATAGCTATGAAAAGAACTTCCTGGAGACGTAGAAGTAATCATTTGAATTTGGCGTACTCTTGAAACTCGTCATCATAATTATTAAAATGATTGCAGAAAACCTCAGGAAAGATTATTCAAATGTTGGAATAAAAGGGTAATGGGACCTACATATTTTCTTTATGTGTTCATTCCTACACTTATCATGAACCCCTTCCTAAAAGATGACATGGTTACAAGTAAAGTTTAGAAAGGATTTGCACTGCTTACAAACCTTATTTTGTTGAAGCAAGTTCAAAAGTAAAGTTACATAGGATAAGCTGTGCAGCTTGCAAGCCTAATTCCATAAAAACAAGTTTAATAGTCCGGATTCTAGAACAAGATGAACAGTTTACATGTGACAAAGCAATAGGTTGATCTCCACCTACATTACTAGCCCTACTAAGCAAAATAATCCATGATGTCCACCTACATTCTTGCCCTACCAAGCAAAAGAATCCATGATATTATGAATCATTTGAGATTTGAGATTTAATTTGTTTTTTTTTTTTTAATTTTCAATATAAAATTAAAAGTTTTAAAATATATTAATAAAAAAAGTAGGGTTAGGGTTCCAAAACCTTGATTCCTAATTTTGAGAAGAGTTTTGCACCTGCACCAGATTCTTTGGTGGATTCCGATCACACCCACAGTTCATGTAACATAGGTTTGACCTCATAAACCTTCACACATCCACTTTCTTTCATTGTAGGGCATGCTCTCTTACCATGTACATATTTGAACTTTTGTATAATTTTTCATGGCACGTATAAAAGTGATTAATGTTGAGGGGCAATAGCTGGAATGGCGAGGAGGTAAGTTTCTCAATCTTCGTACTCGGTTTCAAATTTTCAATGAGACATTGTCCCATTATTATTAAGTGTAGAAGAATAGGTATTCCCTTGAGTGGGACCCCTCTTGGGTTTGTCTTTAGACATCTTGGCCCTTGCTAAGTCACAAGCTATTGGTATATCTGGTTTGAGGGCTGTTAGATATACTCTTGGGTTATAGTGGCAACCAGCTGGTTTGAACTTGAACCTCGTCCAGTTAACCGCAACCAGTTATAGATTCCCAAGGCTTAAAAAAGTGATTAAGATCCCTTGACACAATTCACTTTTGTAAGGACTTTAATCTTTACTGGCTATATCTTGGATCTGATTTTCGTCTCTTACATGTTTGCATGTTGCCATGAATATTCTTTTTTAACTGGGTGTGATTTTTTTGGGTCACATTGTCTCTGATTTTTGCTATATGCCATGGCATATATTGACATTTTCCCCAATTTAGTTCATTAAAAGATGTTTATTCAGTGTTTATCCTAAGCTTTCTAACTGTATTTTTTAAAAGTTATTATTCAAAATTTCAAATAACAATGTCACTGCACAATTCTTAAGCTTAACAAGCACAACATCTGGGGTTGAGAATAGTTGCTAGCATTTGTTTCTATATTTTCACTATTAGTAAATACAACTTCATGGATCACATATGATTTAAATCTAAATTCGCTGGGGCAGTAACTAAATTAGTATAGGATCACCAACAGATTTGCCTTTGATATTAATTCCTAACATGACAAAAGAGCTATATTTTGTAGATGGTAAAATTTGGCTTATTCTGATCTGTTTCATGTGATAAATTAGAAGTAAAATCTGTTGAACACGCTAATGATCAATTAGCACAAAGTTGCTAAATAGTTTCGATCTGTTTGATTACTTCCACCTTGTCACACTGTCTCCACTATAGCAGATTACTTTTATTATTTGCTCTGCTTATTGATTTTTGGTTTTTCCATAGAAGCAAAATGATATTGCAGAATCTTGTATGGTGTTTTGATAATAATGCATATGTGCATTGCATTAGTGCAAAGAGGCCTTCTGCATTAAGAAGAGAGGAGCGGAGTGATATTGTATGGGAGAGATATTGTTACCGTACGTTGTTTCAAAAAATAAAAAAATATTAAAAAAAAATGTCGGCTCATAAAGATCTATTAAGCACTTGGAGGAATCCAATTCTGAGGTGTAAATTTTTTTACACCTCAAGAATTGGATCCCTCTCAGTGCTTAATAAATCTAGATTTAAGATGGATCTATGCTGATTTGATAATAATGCATATGTGCATTGCATTAGTGCAAAGAGACCTTCTGCATTAAGAAGAGAGGAGTCAAGTGAGTCATTGTAGATGATTATTCCTTTTTTTTCCTTAACGCAGGAGTTGGTGTAAATTTTTTTACACCTCAAGAATTGGACTTAATAAATTTAGATTTAAGATGGATCTATGCTGATTTGATAATAATGCATATGTGCATTGCATTAGTGCAAAGAGAGCTGCTTTAAGAAGAGAGGAGTCAAGTGAGTCATTGTAGATGATTATTCCTTTTTTTTCCTGAACGCAGGAGTTGGTGTTTTTTTGGAGAAATATTTTTCCTTTGCTGGGAATGGATCCCTTATGCCTTGGTAGAAAGAGCTATCCTTTTGAGGTCAACTGGGATAGCTGTTATATGTTGAGAAGTTTGTAGTATAGTATGTACCCTAGGATCAAATCATACGGGCAATCATTTTTTTTAAGGTTGCTTGCTGTAGACAATATAATGTCAAAGATTCTGTAAGATGGCCCGAGTTTCCGGTTGAAATAAATGCGATTTTTTAAAAAATTCCTTTCTTTTTCATGTGTCAGCATATGAACAAATGATTATTTCTGCTTCAAATATAGAAAGCATATGAACAAATGATTATTTCTGCTTCAAATATAGAAAGCATATGAACAAATGATTATTTCTGCTTCAAATATAGCAAGGATTACACTTTTTTTCTTACTTGATGTATGTGTTATTAATTTTCCTTCCAGCACAGCACAGATTGCTTCCTTTTTCCTGTCTTGTTGCATATGTCATAATTTTTGCTTCAAACACAAATGTAACTGCACAACTCGTTGCTCTTGTAGTAATAGATAAATCCATGGCAGTTCCAAGGCACTGGAGACTCTTTAAGTAGGATTCCGAGGGGATTGTCTCTCAAGTTAACCCTCTGTTATTGGCTGATGGGAATTGTACAGTTGTTTATGATGTAATTGTACAGTTGTTCATGACCATTACTAGAAGAATATCAGAATATCAATGCCTTGTAGTGATTTTCTGCTTAATAGAAGTACAAGGCTGTTGGGAATTCTTAAACCTGTGATGTAATTGTACAGTGGTTCATGACCATTACTAGAAATTTAGAATACCAGACTATCAATGGTTCGTAGTGAGTTTCTGCTTGATAGAAGTACAAGGCACAAGTGTGAATTCGATCAGAGATAGACGAGTAACAAGGAATTTGTCTAATATTTGTACGATGTACAAAACAATATTAACTTGCACTGTTTTTGTTTGATTCTTGATATGGAGCTATTTTTAACTCGGCCTAAAGTTAAAAGAGAGGGTAAGAGGTCTAATCGTTTTCTGAGAAGTCAATGTTCAGATGGGTAGGGCCTCTTCTCTCCACGAGGCATGCAAGGCACATAATTAGGTATTTTTATTTATTTCTCTCTTCGCTTTCCAATGTATGTGAGGTGAACAAAGCACTCGTATGGATCTTTCCCTCTTTCAAAGTAGTTATGATCTGAGTAATTACAGGTAAATCATAAGTAGATAGACTAAGATGTATCAAAATTCATAATTCAAAGCTCATGATTCAGTTTGTGTGAAATGTGAATGCTTATAAATAATTGATTTGAAAATTTTAAAATTAAACTATAGATTGATATATACTATGCAATTGAAGATTTAGAATTCTCTACTTCTAACAATTGTATGAGGTGGTGTCAGCATTGCCAATAATATATTCATTATGAGCTTAACATGTCACTTAGAGAAATCGAACATGAGTCGGGAGGATAACATTCCATCCCACAACTTCCCGAGCTAGACCTAATTGACAAAACAATTTTTTTTGTAAGAACATATTCGAATAATAAAATATAAAATCTATTTAGGAGGGTAGTACACCATCCCATAACCACTGGAATTAAGCTTAATTAACTCCTTTTATATATTAATTTATTATGTTTTCAAAATAAAAATAATGATAAAACAATATTAAATAAAATACAATGTTATGAAACTATATTCTATTAGAAGTAATCTCAATGTTTGTTTTTGTAAATAAGTATATAACAATTATATTATGATATAGGGCAAAAAATACAAGGAACCATAATACAGATAGTGTTTATCCCCCCTCTTGGAGATACCAAACTAAAATAAAGACCCTGAAGGTCTAGACTGATAGCATAATTCATAAAAATATCTTCAATTATGATCCTACTCATGGGATTTCTATTATAGTATCTATCATAATTGTCTTTGTAGCTGACAAAAATAGGTAGACTTTGCATACTGCTAGTGCTTAAATCTTTTTATATATTAATTTATTATGTTTTCAAAATAAAAATAATGATAAAACAATATTAAATAAAATACAATGTTATGAAACTATATTCTATTAGAAGTAATCCCAATGTTTGTTTTTGTAAATAAGTATATAACAGTTATATTATGATATAGGGCAAAAAATACAAGGAACCATAATATAGATAGTGTTTATGATATAGGGCAAAAAATACAAGGAACCATAATACAGATAGTGTTTATCCTCCCTCTTGGAGATACCAAACTAAAATAAAGACCTTGAAGGTCTAGACTGATAGCATAATTCAAAAAAATATCTTCAATTATGATCCTACTCATGATCCTACTCATGGGATTTCTATTATAGTATCTATCATAATTGTCTTTGTAGCTGACAAAAATAGGCAGACTTTGCATACTGCTAGTGCATGAAAAAGAACCTAAGTTAAGGGCAACAATAGAGCTATGCATGGACTCAAAAAGAAGACCAAGAACCTGGCTATCCTTGGTTGGGATCTGCGTCATTTAGAATGGCGATGGGGGCATCCTTGGAGGTCCCTAGTAGGCCTGCAGTCCGGCTGGTGCTAGCTTCAATGTGCTCCATGGTGATGCGCATCTTGGAAGCCATCAGGGCGTTGATGCGCTTGATGTCTTCTGCTAAATTGAGGACTTCCTCACCTGGATTGCTGGTGGAGCTCTTCAAAGATAGCTGATTGTCCGTGAGCTTCCGCAGAATCCAGTTCAGGGTTGTCGAACATTCATAGTGTGTGGCGAAGTCTCTGACATTTCCTGGGGTTTGAATCCAAGGCACGATCGAGTTCTCATTGTTGTCCATCACTTCATCACAGGGAGGCTCCTGATCTCCGCCCTCATCCTCCTTGATTGCACACGCTTTGTCCTCATTGGTTTGGGTTCGAGAAGTCTATCCAGGGATGAACACAATGTTGACTTTGCTGGCCAGCCACGTGACACCGTCATTCAGGATATTAGCTTCTCTGTGAAGACCCTTGATGATAATCCCAAGATTGTTGCTCGGGTTCTGTTGTGTCTCCCTGTCCGTTGGGATTTGTCATGAGTGAGCTTCCCATTCTAGTATGCAACGAGAGTGCAGTCGAAAAGGGCTTGTCGAGAACGTGTTGCAACAGGGTCGGGTTCCTAGAAGGAGAGAGAATCAATAGGTTGCAAGAGCTGGCTGCCCTGAAAGTTGTCCTAAAATTCCTTTTTCTTTCGTTTTAATCCTATTCCAGATGTCTGGTTGGATGGAGCTCCTGTCGGCCGGGGCCACTTGAGCGGCTCTGCGTTGATTGGTGGTAACACTTCCATGCTGTCTAAGGAATAGACTGCATTTCTTTGGACGACCCATATTATCACTCCATACCAAACAAGATCAATGGATGTTTCCACTTCTGTTGTAGATGATCTAGAAATGGGAATGAGGTTGTCGAATTTGGTCATTGTCGTTTTTGTAGTTTCTTTCCTTAATAGTCATGTTGTTGGAGCCAAGGCCGCATCTATGGTAAAGCTGCGAATTTTGAGGAAAAAGCACAAGTAGTGAAGGAAAGTGCTAATTTTGAATAAACACCAATTTTTGGGTAGAAGGAAAACGGTGCGCAGTACGGTGCCAGATGGATGAGCTCAACGCAGGTTACGGACTGGAACTCGCGGAGCTCACGCGCACGTCATAGAAGAATGAATGTGGTTGAATAGAAAGCTCAGCTACCATAATAAATGAAGCAACGGAGTAGAGGGCTCAACTACCCTCATTTAAAGCCAAGTACAGAAGTTATGGTTGCTCGGATCAAGGAGGAGCAACGGGCCAAAGCATTGAAGGCGAAGGACAAGGCGCCCATACCCGCAATCTGCGCCGGAAGTCACGGAACCTGCAGGAAGCGGCGACGTGACTGCAAGCGGCGCCTACAGTACACCTAGCCATGTGCGTGGTTAGGGTTTTTGGGGATTACTGTTGGGAAAGGCCCACAGTTCTGTAAAGGTGCGACCGTCATGGCCACCTATATATATGTGTAATTGCAAAAGTTAGATGTTAGTCAGTTAGCCAACTTTTGGATGCTGAGACGCAGGTTAGCTGTTTGAGATAAGCTAGCTAGTTGGTAGGTTGGTTATTTTGTAGGAGGATTGTTTTCTACTGTGTTGTTAGAAGACAAGAGTCAGAGCTGGGATAACCGTGGAGTTAATCCCCAAGTTGCAGACAACCTGAGTCGGCGTCTGAACTATTGTAATCTCTGTAGAGGAAGAGATTAGATCGAGAGAAGGGCTCCCAGCTGTATGCGTGGAGTTTCCTGGAAAGATCTAAGGCTGCAACTGTGTGCGCAACATTATTGTATAAGTTCCCTTTGAGTTAATATATGAAGCACTTCCCGTGGACGTGGTTTCCCATGGAGGTGAATTCTTTACGTCTCATTGTTATGGTAATGATCGCGTGAATGCATGTCTGAGTTGTTATCTATGTTTCTATGACTGCTGCGTTATCTTTATGAATATGTTGAGTCCGTTCTCAAAAGCTTCCGTTGGTAACCATAATCGTTAAGAGTCGAGAAATCTGTAGAACGCTGTCGCCGCAGCGATAGAGGAATGCAATACTGCGCTGGGTGCGCGGGCAGAAGGGATACATAGAGCGTCGACGCAGGGGATAGTCGCCTCTTGCGCTGGAACGGAGATGCCGCGCAGCTAGGCTGTTGAGCAAGAGTTCAGCGTAGCTACGCCGAGGGGTCTGCGCAAAAGTCAGGCAGTCCGCTCTGAGGAATCGTCGAGGAAGAAAGAACAGTCTTCGCGTCGCCTCGGTTAAGGAAATCTGATTCCTTAGCCCCCCATAGCCACTTCGGGTGAGACCTCGAGCTGCTGTGCAGCTCGTTGTCGAGAGGGCCAGTGAGCCAAGGGGTTTTGTTGCTGCGCTTCATTAAAACCCGGGTCTGTCCAAAAAGCAGCCAACAAATGGTTCCGTTGCCTCGTGACTTGTTACTGTGAGACTTGTTATTTCGGCGACGCGCGAGATTGAGCCGAAACCCAGAGAAAGAAGAAGCCAACAAATGGTTCCGTTGCCTCGTGACTTGTTACTGTGAGACTTGTTATTTCGGCGACGCGCGAGATTGAGCCGAAAACCAGAGAAAGAAGAAGCCAACAAAGGATTCCGTTGCCTCGTGACTTGTTATTGTGAGACTTACTATTTCCGCGACGTCTGAGATTGTTGCTGAAGCCAACAAAGGGTTCCGCTGCTCAGCTGACAAATGTGTTACTGGAATCCTACAGCTAAAGAAATTGAAGACTGGTTTGATTTAAAGGCTACAGAGTTCGCTGAACAAGAAAACAAAAGCTCTAGGCTCCAGACAGAAGACTGGTTACAGAAGTATATCTATACTGACCTTCACGAAATTTTCTTTGTCACATTTGCACTTGAGTTGCATGCTTGGATAGCTAAGTTAGCAGATACTAGACCCACTGTGCATGTTGATCGACCCGTCGCTTGGACACCTGAACTAGTCAGTATTTTAAAGTGGGTAGACAATTCTGTGTCCCGCGCAGTAGACTTCTGGTTGAATAGTCTACTGGAAGGTTTCATCACTGAGTTTGCAGTAGATACAAGAAAGAGTTTCAGTGAAGTTGAGAGGAGTTTCTTCCAAGCACACAGAGGTAAGTTCTTAAATTCTCTGAACTTATGGATTAAAATGCTTCTGTATGAAAAAGCAAAACTATGCATAGCTTCCGATGAATAGCATAGACAAGTAATGTCCGCAGATTCTGATAGTGATCCTGAACTTATTGGTTGCACTCGTAGTGGAAAACGGTATAAAGTAGGCCTTGACCAGCATTCTTTTGAGTCTAGCCCAGAAGATAGCCAAGTTCCTAGAGCAAGCCATATAGAAAGACAAGGAAGTGCTCATATCCCTTATCACCCCTTTACACCGCAAAAGCCAGACGGAGCTCAGTATAAACCCGCAGCAACACCTTCTAGTAGCCCACACGGTACTTCTAGTACCTCAGCACCACCTTTATTTAACCAGCCCATAAGCACTGCTACAACACCTCCACCTCAACCTAGCACAAGAAGGATGGGTGATGACATGAAGCTACCAACTTTTAGAGGAACAGGGATAGAAGACCCTGAGTAGCACTGGTTCCTATGTGAAGCCATTTGGACAATTAAGCAAATTAATGATGATGCTGTTAAACTGGTTCAGTTAGCAACCACACTAAGAGAAAGAGCCTTAACTTGGTTCATGAAATACTCAGCAGCACAGAATAGGACGCTTGCTGATGTAAGAAACGCTATGATTAGAGAATTTAAGAAACCTAAATCGGAATCACAGTGTATAACAGAGCTCAAAGACATCAAACAGCTACCTACAGAATCAGTATGGGACTTTGACCAGAAGTTCAAAGCCTTGATAGATCAAGTAAGCTTTGAGTTTGCACCACAACAGCATAAGGAATGGTTCATTGCTGCGCTGCTCCCACATATTAGACTTCCTCTTATGCAACAGAATCTCAATACTCAGGAACAAGCGCTAGAGATGGCTATGAAACTAGAAGCTTCACCAATTGCTGGAACAAGCAATGATGTTGCGCAGTTGCAGAACCAATTAGCAAACTTAACCTTGCAAGTGCATGATATTAAGAAAGGCAAGGATGTTAAGGAAGAGATTTGGTGTACAAAATGTAAAGCGCAAGGTCATTCAAAGGACCATTGTCCCGTTTTCATAGAGTATATTGCAATTGGAGCACCTAATCCTTTACCACAGGCACAGGGGCCTTGGTGCGAAATCTGTAGAACTAGAGGTCATAGACCACAAGAATGTCACTTACTTTAGAAATATGTACAAACTCCAAAGAATCTATATTGTAATTTCTGTAAATCAGCAGGCCATGATGAGAACAATTGTAGAGCATATGATCTTATGATAGAAAGAAAGCATGATGTTTATAGAGTACAATCAGAGACACAAGGACCCACAGCAGGTCCACAGTATGACCAAACTCGTGACGGCCGAGCAGGAAATTATAGGGGTTGCGGACGCGCAACAAATTTTGGTCGCGGAAGAGGACAGAGCACTTGTTATAATTGTGGAGCGCAAGGTCATTTTGCAAGGGATTGCCAAAATCCTACAACCATCTGCAGATACTGTAAATCCTATGATCATGCCATTGAAGAATGCCCTCAGTTGATGGCTAAGATGCAAGCAAAGACGCCACAGGTCAATCAGAATATTCAGTTGATTGGAGCAGAAAAAAGAGAACCAGACCCTACAGTTAATATAGTCACGCGCAGTGGAGCAACCACTGGTGCGCCAGAGATGGGAACTGGAAAGCAAGCGACTCAATGGGTGCGCCGCGCTAATATTAAACCATCTCCGCTTGACCTGTAGAAGCAGAAAGAAGCATTCAAGCAAGCTCAAGAGTATTTCTCAGATCCTAGAGCTTCAAGTTCTGTCACAATTCCGCATAATGATATTAGATCGCAAGTGCTAAGACAAGACAACCTGGTACAAGAACAGGCCACTACATCCGGAAGGCCTGATGAAGAGGATGCACTAGGTAGTGTCCATACTTTTTTGAGGAACTGCTTAAAGTTGTTGCGCAATGAAAAAGCAACTATGGAACTTCAACACCTATTGGATAAATGTCAACAATCTGCTTCGACGAACACACCGCAGCGTGCTGTTCACCAGATTGGGAGTCATACTAGAACTGGAAAATAGATGAGGCTCACAGCGCAGATTGGAGCATTTGAAATGGACGAAGTCATTTTAGATTTGGGCTCAGAAGTTAATGTTCTCACTATGCAGACATGGGAACAGATGGGAAGCCCTCAGCTTACAAGATCTCCCATCCAGCTAAGACTTGCGAACCGGCAACGAATCTCTCCATTGGGCAGATTACCCAATGTACCTATTGATATTGAGGGAGTAAGAAGTTCTGCAGACTTTGAAGTAATCAAAATTCTGGATGATAGTAGACCGTACCCAACACTTTTAGGCATAGACTGGGCATTTGATAATTTGGCTGTCATTAATTTAAAGAAAAGACAGATGACCTTTGAGGATGACCAGCTTAGGGTCATTGCACCGCTTGATCCTATTCAAGGACCAAGGTATATAGAACCCATTCGGGCAGAAGAAGAAGCGCGCCACATGGAAAGTTTGTATCAGATGACTGCTAGTCAGAGTGACTATGTCAATCCCACAGTAGACGGCCATATCAGCTGGCGATGCGATAGCTCGTGCACATCGGACTCAGATGCAGGATTGGAAAACTGGCAAAATTGTTTACATGAGGTTTCTGCAAGACGTTGCGCCATGATGATTAGATCCATTCGATGGATTGGCACAGAATTGACTGACACTCCAATTTTTGATGGTTTAACTGACATACGTGAATTCATACATGCATATGAACAACAGCTTCCAGAACAGCAGCGCATACAGGCACTGGATGTAGCACTGCGCGCTACACCCGCAAGATGGTGGGGTGCGCATAAAGAGAATATTCACACATGGCAAGACTGTCGCAGATTGCTACTGCGCAGATTTCAGGACACCACAGCAGAAGTGTCATGCAAATATGAGGGACAGAGTGACCCCAGGTCACATGTTGAAGCATGTAATCAGCAATGGTCACGTATTCCAGAAGATGAGTGGGTTCACCTATTAATCCACACATTGGATACAGTTCCCAGGAACTGGTACACTGAAACAGAATTGCGCAGAGGCACTATCAGTTGGCCTCTTATGATAGAAAGTTTTCAACTTACCTTCAGCTTTGAGTCAGAACATCCAAGCATTGACCATGCTTTAAAATGTATTAAAAAGAAGGTATTTGAACAATGTCCATTACCGGAATATTCCCAACCAGATTAGGCTGTCCAGATAGAACATGCCCTGGAATGCTATAATTTCATCACTGGAGAAGAGGACGATGATCCTCGCAACATCAATATTCCAGAATCAGAAGGGACGCGCAATGTTGAAGGCCCTCAGCTTGATATCCCTGCCATTACAGAACACATCAAGCTCAAAAAGATTAACATTGGTACAGAAGCCGAACCCAAGTTTGCTTCTATAGAAGATTACTGGGATGATGAAACTGTTGGGCATATTTCAGATTTATTACGTGACTACCAGGATATCTTTCCTACCAAGTTCACAGAAATGAAAGGCATCCTAGGAGACTTAGGAGTGATGCGCATACCTCTCAAAGCAGACGCCAAGCCAGTAAAACGGCGCCCGTACAGATTGAATCCGCGATATAAAGAAAAAGTTAAAGAAGAAATTGATAAAATGCTCGCAGCAGGTATTATTGAGCCAGTAGAGGAAAGCGATTGGATTAGTCCTATGGTTGTACAAGAGAAAAAGACAAAAGGAGAAATAAGAATCTGTGTGGACTTGCGCAAACTCAATGATGCATCAACGCATGATCCATTTCCCACTCCTTTTACAGACAAAGTGCTTGATAATGTTGGAGGACAAGAGGCTTACTCCTTAACTGATGGCTTTTCGGGATACCATCAGATCAGAATCCACCCAGACGACCGCCATAAGACTACTTTTGTGACTGAATGGGGCTCATTCCAGTACACGGTAATGCCCTTTGGTCTTAAGAACGCACCTGCTATCTTCTCTAGAGTCATTGTTGCTGTTTTTAAAGAATTCATTCACAAGTTCTTAGAAGTCTACTTTGATGACTGGACTGTATTTGGTTTATTAAAGAATCATATAGGGAATCTGCGCATGATGTTAGAAAAATGTAGACAGCATCAGATTTCCCTTAACTTGAAAAAATGTATCTTCTGTGCTCCTTTTGGTATTCTGTTGGGTCATATTGTATGCAGACAAGGACTCCTGATGGATCCTGCGAAGGTTGCCATCATTGCTAATTTACCTGCGCCCAACTCAGTCAAACACTTGCGCACTACATTGGGACATACAGGATACTACAGAAAATTTATCAAAGGATATGCAAAGATCACAACACCTATGGAAAGATTGCTGAAAAAGGATTCGAAGTTCCAATGGATAGAAGAATGCCAACAGAGCTTGGATACACTTAAAGAAAAGATGATCACTGCGCCAATTCTAGTTTTCCTAGACTGGAGAAAACCCTTTCATGTTCATGTCGATGCTTCTTCCATAGCATTAGGAGTCGTGCTTACACAACCGGGAGAAGGAGGTATTTACCACTCGATTGCTTACTCCAGTAGAAAGCTATCCACAGCCGAGAAGAACTACACCACTACAGAAAGAGAAGGACTAGCTATGGTGTATGCCCTACAGAAATTCAGGCACTACCTATTGGGTGCACATTTTAAAATGTATACTGACCATTCTACTTTGAAATACTTGGTCAATAAGCCAGTGTTAGGGGGAAGAATTTGCAGATGGCTACTGCTTTTCCAAGAGTATGATTTTGAGGTTATTGTAAAGCCAGGCAGATTGAATGCAGGACCTGACCATTTATCCATGATAGAGTCAGGAGAGGAACCTACAAGTCTGGAGGACAATCTGCCTGATGCGCAGTTGTTTTTTATTCAAGCAGCAGATGAATATTATTCCGATATTCTTGAATTTATCACTACCGGGAAAGCGCCGGCTGAGTTTACAATCCAGCAGAAGAAGCAACTTGTTGTCAAAGCCGTAGACTTCACTTTGATAGCAGGCCAACTCTATAAGTTGGGCCCCGACGAAGTCTTGCGCAGATGTATCTTACCGCATGAAAAAAGCTCTATCATCGCAGAAGTGCACTCAGGTACCGCAGGAGGCCATTTCGCAGGAAAGCCGACTGCGCAGAAGATCTTAGCCGTAGGTCTTTGGTGGCCGACATTGCACAAGGATACTAAGGAATTCTGCAAATGCTGTGATGTGTGCCAGCGAATAGGAAAACCCTCAAGGAGAGATGAAATGCTGCTAAGACCCCAGATAACACTACGTGCTTTTGATAAATGGGCCATTGATTTTGTAGGACCTATCAACCCACCAGGAAAAAGAACCGGCGCGAGATACATCATTACAGCTACTGAATACCTCACCAGATGGGCTGAGGCGAAGCCAGTTAAGAACTGCGATGCTGCCACTGCCGCACAATTCATTTTTGAGAACATTATCACTAGGTTTGGATGTCCAGTGATTCTCATGAGTGATCAGGGTACACATTTCTTCAATGAGACTATAGAGGCCCTTACTGAAGAATTCCAAATTAGTCACCATAAGAGCACACCCTACCACCCTCAAGCTAATGGTACGGTGGAGGCATTCAATAAGATCCTTGAGAATGCCCTAACGAAGATCTGTAATCAACAAAGAGATGATTGGGACCTTAGAGTCACAGCTGTATTATGGGCTTACAGAACCACATGCAAGAAACTAACAGGTCACACACCTTTCAGTTTGGTGTATGGACAAGAAGCAGTTATGCCCATGGAATACATTGTTCCCAGTCTCAGAATTGCGCAAATTACAGAGATGGCAGATACTGATACCATGAGTGAAAGACTTTCACAATTGCTTGCCTTACAAGAAGACAGACTTTTAGCTGGATTTCATCAACAGGTACAGAAGGCAAGACAGAAAGCTTGGCATGACATGCACATTAAGAATAAACACTTTGAAGAAGGAGACTTGGTACTCCTCTATGTTAGTAAATTCATCAAGTTTCCGGGCAAGTTTCGTGTACATTGGTTAGGCCCTTTCCGGGTGACAAGGATAACAGAAGGAGGAGCAGTTCAGCTTGCGAAGCTTAATGGAGAATTGCTACCTACAATGATCAACGGGAGTCGGCTCAAGCTTTATCGCGACGGCCACTCCGCCCTGTCGACTTAATATATTGCTAAAGAAGTGCAGATGTCCAGTGTAGTTGAAAGAGACATCGCATTGTCACAGTCTACACGGAAGTTGCGAGACACTTTCAGTTTCCGGATTCCCGCGCAGTTCCTTGAAGCATCCGCGCATGTCGAATAAAATTTGTGGTGAGCGAGCCTATATCCGCGCTCTTGCGAAGTTTTCCCCGGGCCGTTGAAACGTCGCTCTTGCGGAGTTCCCTGTGTCAATTTTCCGCTTGAGGAGTTCTCGGTGTGGACCCCTCTATATGCACAGTTACCTAAGCTGAAATGAACCGCCGAAAAATTTGAATTACAGTAGTTATGTAGCCGCGTCTGAGAATAAATGAAGGATAAGCCCGCCATTTAAGTATAGCCGCTCTGACAGATTCGGCTTGATCTCCGTAAGATTTGCATTTAACTCATGCGCCGAAAGCTTTAGCTTCTCCCGGAAGGCTGTCAGAGCCCGTCCATCACAATAAATGCACCGCAGAGGCGAGGGGGATAACGGGGTTGTCAACTCATGCATAGGAGCCTACAGCTAGTAGCCCCACTTGCCCGCATTTACTGTCGCCTTTAGCTATAAATACCCCACACTTGTATATTTTCGGGTTACTTTTCTCGAGTAGCATAGTCTTGTTTGAGAATCTAAGTTATTGTTTTCAGAGCCGAGTTGTGCAGAGTGTTTCCTTTGTTTTCAGCGTCCATATCCTACACTGTTCCGCCGTTTGTCTGACCAAGTTCTTGTTCCCTATACCGGTTCACGACGGAGAACCTGCCAACTGAAGAAGTTGTTCGTCAATTCTTGCGCCGAGGCTTAGATTTCGACATGACTACTCCCGTGACAGCCTCGACTTATGTACACCCTGGTTATAATGATCCCAGACAATCTCCGGGCACGAGAGCATCTCAGCAACAGCCAGAAGAGCCCGTTCCAGAGCCGTTGGCCACCGTGGTAAATTATATTCCGCCGCGTCCAGATGATGCGCCAGAGGTACATATTCCGAAGAATGCAAAGTATCCGATTCCGTTACCTCCACTACCGGCTGGCGTGCGACAAGAAGGGGCCCTGCTTGGACACCTTCCACTGGTCAAGTTCTCTGATTTCAACCTGGGAGACTATAAAACGTATCCTCAGTTCGCGCCAGATCGATATCTGACGGTAGTTCATAATCCCACCAGAAAGGTTGATGAATTCGTCCCAAAGGGATTCGCAGCAAAATTGGAGAAGCCTGGTTTGCTGAACTTGCTGAAGCTACTGCACTTCGGGCATAGCAACGAAGTCAATGCAGTTGTTAAGACACTGCTATCTTGTGTTCATGGAGGTTACCTTTGGCTGGGGAGGCCAATTGATTTAAACGTTGATTTGATTCACCGCATCACCGGCCTATCTAAGGTTGGTAAGGATCCCAATATTCATTTTGTGGGAAAAGACAAGGATAGAAAATTGGCTGCACAGCTGGTGCAGAAATACAACTTAACAAGAGGAGGTCGGGCTTATGACCTCACTATAGTAGAAGACGAAGCACTTACATTTACAGGAAGTCTGCTTGCAGGAAAACTTCTCACAAAGTGCAGACCGAAGGAAGTTACTGGAGCTGTCGTGGAGCTCGCCATCGCAGTTGCGGAGGGAGAACAGTACAACTGGTCTCTCTTCCTTCTCAATTCTTTCTTGGAAGACTGCCGAAACGTCCAAGACAACCCTGGTCAGTTGTTCCATTTTTCTTGGCTTTTAATTTTATGCGCTCTCGTCGGGTGGAAGGAGCCCCCAAACACTCAGTTCCTTCCGCGCTGCACAGGAGAGCCCGCTGGAATCCGCTATGTTAACCTTTGGGAGTCTGCTAATCCCGCGAAGCGCAAGATGAACCGCGCTGTATTTTGTGAATACTACCATCTCCTCAGAGATACCATTCAGGAAATGCCGAGGCTGAGCGTGGAGACAGCAAAAATATATGAAGGAAAGTTGGCCTTTACTGCTGACTTGCATCAACTTTACCTCCGGCCCTGCGGCATTCAAGAGGAATGGGCTGTAGGCCTTTACAGGATGACCACCAAGGATGTTGAAGAAACTATCAAGTCCTGGTCAGATGAATGGAGGGAGGCCGCCGAAATCGCATCCGCGATGCCACCCGCCGCTGCGCAAGAGAAGGATAAGGGCAAGGAAGCCCCCGAGCAAAGAAGTGATGAAGGTTTGACAGAACCAGCAACCAAGAAACAAAAGGTGTCGCATCCCTCTGAGGCCATTCCCTCGGGGATCGACCAGTATCTGAAAGAGCAATTTCGCGAGCTGCGCACCGCGCACGCTCACATCAGAAGTGCTCTAGACCTGCAGTTTGTGGAATTAAAAGGTCTTGCAGGAAGGGTTGCGTAGACCCATGCGCCAGCATCTACTTCGCAGGTGCCACAAGTAGCTACAAGTACCGAGCGAGTTGAAGTACTTGCAGAAAGGCATACTGTCGTGCACATTCCGCCTACAAGCATGACACTTCCGGATCCGCTAGCTGCACTACAGGTAAGCGCAGTTGGGCCCGTTGAAATAAATTTGTCTTTAATTCCTATAGAGACTCTACAGCTAGTGCATGAGAAAGTTTCTGTTGAGCTGAGAGCTCGAGAGCTCTCTACCTTCCATGCAAATCAAAGACTGCAATCGCAGGAGATAGAGCTGAAGGCAAGCCACAAGAATATCTCTGAAAAGCTCGCACTTTATGAAGCACAAGACATTGGCATAAGGAACGCAGTTGATGCAATTGCCCAGGAATTGCCAGCCTGCGAGATTCAACCAGACCTTCCTCTGGTTGAGAAAGTTAAAATTATTGGAGGAAGGGTGAAAACCCTGGAGCACGAGATAGTTGCTATGGCTGAAGACCATAGAACGCAGATCGTAGAGTTAGAAGCTCGTGTTGCAGCGCATTTAACAGATGATAGCCAGGAACAATTTGAAGCGCTGCGCAGAACTTCTATACAACTAAAGAGCAGAGCAGATGAAGCCGAGAACCTGATGAACCAAGCTATGGAGGCTTGGACGGAGCTTGAGACGCTCCCTTTCAAAGTTGGTCTTTTTGAACAGGTACAAGCCGCAGAACAGTCCCTAACTGTCCTGACCGAAGAAGTTAAGGCATTAGACGGCTTAGCAAAAATGAGGAAAATGAGTGAAGTGCGCAGAATCCAACAGTAACTGCACAAGCTCAGAAATGAAGATGCCAAACTCACCAACAGCATTCAACCATTTATGGATGAGTATGCTGACCTTGCTGCCCAGATTGAGGCGAAGATCAAAGAAATTGCAGAATCTCAATAGGTGATTGATGGCACAACTAAAGAAGAAGCTACTGCAGAAACGATGTAGACAACTGTGGAATGTGTCGATGAAATGGACTCCGCTATTGCGCAGTGGAAGAAAACATTTGCGGAGACCCAAGCAAAAGCAGATGCACAGGTAAAGAGACCACACGCTAGTGCGAGTGGCTCGAGGGCGAGCCACAAGTAAGTGTTAGGGGCCTGTTGGAGCCAAGGCCGCAGCTATGGTAAAGCTGCGAATTTTGAGGAAAAAGCACAAGTAGTGAAGGAAAGTGCTAATTTTGAATAAACACCAATTTTTGGGTAGAAGGAAAACGGTGCGCAGTACGGTGCCAGATGGATGAGCTCAACGCAGGTTACGGACTGGAACTCGCGGAGCTCGCGCGCACGTCATAGAAGAATGAATGTGGCTGAATAGAAAGCTCAGCTACCATAATAAATGAAGCAACGGAGTAGAGGGCTCAGCTACCCTCATTTAAGGCTAAGTACAGAAGTTATGGTTGCTCGGATCAAGGAGGAGCAACGGGCCAAAGCATTGAAGGCGAAGGACAAGGCGTCCATACCCGCAATCTGCGCCGGAAGTCACGGAACCTGTAGGAAGCGGCGACGTGACTGCAAGCGGCGCCTACAATACACCTAGCCATGTGTGTGGTTAGGGTTTTTGGGGATTACTGTTGGGAAAGGCCCACAGTTCTGTAAAGGTGCGACCGTCATGGCCACCTATATATATGTGTAATTGCAAAAGTTAGATGTTAGTCAGTTAGCCAGCTTTTGGATGCTGAGACGCAGGTTAGCTGTTTGAGATAAGCTAGCTAGTTGGTAGGTTCATTATTTTGTATGAGGATTGTTTTCTACTGTGTTGTTAGAAGACAAGAGTCAGAGCCGGGATAACCATGAAGTTAATCCCCAAGTTGCAGACAGCCTGAGTCGGTGTCTGAACTATTGTAATCTCTATAGAGGAAGAGATTAGATCGAGAGAAGGGCTCCCAGCTGTGTGCGTGGAGTTTCCTGGAAAGATCTAAGGTTGCAGCTGTGTGCGCAACATTATTGTATAAGTTCCCTTTGAGTTAATATATGAAGCACTTCCCGTGGACGTGGTTTCCCGTGGAGGTGAATTCTTTACGTCTCATTGTTATGGTAATGATAGCGTGAATGCATGTCTGAGTTGTTATCTATGTTTCTATGATTGCTGCGTTATCTTTATGAATATGTTGAGTCCGTTCTCAAAAGCTTCCTTGGTAACCATAATCGTTAAGAGTCGAGAAATCTGTAGAACGCTGTCACTGCAGCGATAGAGGAATGCAATACTATGCTGGGTGCGCAGGCAGAAGGGATACATAGAGCATCGACGCAGGGGATAGTCGCCTCGTGCGCCGGAACGGAGATGCCGCGCAGCTAGGCTGTTGAGCGAGAGTTCAGCGCAGCTACGCCGAGGGGTCTGCGCAAAAGTCAGGCAGTCCGCTTTGAGGAATCGTCGAGGAAGAAAGAACAGTCTTCGCGTCGCCTCGGTTAAGGAAATCTAATTCCTTAGCCCCCCATAGCCACTTCGGGTGAGACCTCGAGCTGCTGTGGAGCTCGTTGCCGAGAGGGCCAGTGAGCCAAGGGGTTTTGTTGCTGCGCTTCATTAAAACCCGGGTCTGTCCAAAATGCAGCCAACACATGTACCTGCTATTAAGCTGGCCTTTACGGTTCATGATTGTCCCGTACTTGAGATTGTGCTTGCAGATCTCACTGAATTCTTTGCAGAGGATCTCCGTACCGTGCTTGAGGGCCGAGTTAGGCTGCATTGATAACATGTCCTTGGGCCATGTGCTCCTCATGGTTATATTCATAGATTTGGTGGTTACCGTCTTGTCCATCCCTGGAGGTGTTGTTGTTATTGTCTACATTTTTCCTTTCCATGCCAGGATTCGCATGTGGGTTTATCTGTCCTCTGCCACTTGGATCGTGGTTGTTGAGACAATGATGTTCCATGTCTTTGGTTGAGAGTTCGTGATAGCTAGGCATGAAGGACTCTCTTGCCAGCCTAGTTGGACTGTTATCTATCACTCTAGCTCTGGTCGTGGTTCCTACGTTTTCCATGAGGTTAGCGACTTGGTTTCCCTCTCTTCTGACGTGGTTGGGGATCAGCATGGGGATGTCTTAATCGGGTTGGCCATTGTTCTCATTTCCTCTTCTAGCCTCCAATTTTGGCTAAGGGCTTTGACGGACGTCCCATTCATAATTTTTCCCATAGTGTTGATGAGGATTTGAGAATCTCCTTCCACGATGAGTTTCCTGTATTGATTCATGCCCACGATTTTGAGTCCTTTATTTAGAGCTTCTAATTCAACTGCATTATTGCTATTAATGCCCATGTAGCCTGCATATAGTCTAAGGATTTTGCCTGCTTCATTTCTGAAGACCCCTCCATAACTGGCCTGGCCGGGATTGTTTTTGGAAGCCCCATCGGAATTGAGTTTGATAAATCCGTCAGGAGGAGGACTCCAAAAAGAGGGATTGAAGGTGCAGGGAGTGCAGGAATTGGAAGTGGTAACCCAGAGTTGAAGGTTAAAGGCCTAGGATTTTAAAATTATATCTTCCCCGGGATCCATATTTTTGTCTTCCTCTGACCATGATTGGATCTCCACAGTCTCTTTGAGCATTTAATTTGATTTTTAACCAAGCCACCTCCTGAGGGGAGGAATGATTCCTGAAGATTCTATTGTTTCGTTCCTTCCAAATAACCCACAGTAGACAGGGGGGAACAACTGCCAGAGTCTGTTAAGGATGGGACTGTTGAAGGGCTTGCAGTTCCAGTTGAGTAAGGTTGAGTTAATATTGGTTCTGTCTCTTTTGGTTAATTTGAAGATGGCTGCTCCTTTGTCCCAGAGTCCATTAGTATAGGGGCAGGAGTTAAATAAGTGCTCCTTGTTTTTCCCTTCTTGACGGCATAGATGACAAAAATTTGGTCCTGTGAATCCTCTTTTGGTTAGATTGTCCAAGGTGAGTATTCAATTTTTGATGAGGAGCGAGAGGAAGGTGGAGACTTTCGGCCATAGTTTTGTGTTCCAAACTTGTTTCCAGATGGGTTCGTCCTGCATATCGCGGTAGCCAACAGATATAAAGAAGCCTTCTTTGATTGAGAAGCTTCCTTTAGGCAAGTATCCCCATCTAAGCTTGTCCTCTCCCTCTTTGGTTTTAATTCTTTATTTACAAGCTCTTCAGAGATAGCAGAAGCGATGTTAGGTTGAGGTTGGACATGCCATCTATCAGTGGGTAGTCGATGTCTCCATTATGAACTGGCTGTTTAGTTGCTCCAGAAGTGAGAGACCTTGAGGAAGTTTCTTCTATCCATCTCTTCCATGAGATGATCAACCGTGAGGATGTATTGCAGTTTTGGGGCTTGTTGCCATGAATCTTCCCAAAAAAGTGCTCTGTTGCCCCCTCTTATTTCCCAGAAGCTGTGTTTTTGAACCAGGTGCCTTTTGGCCAAAGCCAGATTCCAAATGGTGGAGCCATGTATCTGATCATTGTATCTAATGAGATCTGGTTGGTCCTAGAGATGGCAGTATTTGGAATGCCATAAGAGACTCCAAGGCTCCTAATCGTGCATTATCTAATTCCACCATAATTTGGATCCTAAAACTTGATTGATGCAATCTTGATCTCTTAAGCCAAGGCCCCCTTTCAACTATGGCTTACAGACTTCTTCTTAGTGGACAAGAGCCCATTTATCGTGGTTGATGCTATTGCCCTAGAGAAATTTTTTCAGGATATTTTTTATTCTTTTGAAGATGGCCTTCGGGGCAGCAAGGACCGAGAAAAGGTAGAGCGACATGGCTTGGGAGACATATTTGACTAAGGTTAGCCTTCCGGCTAAGTTGAGGGATCTGAAGGACCAACTGGTAAGGCGCTTGTTGAGAAGGGCCAAGAGATCTTCCCAGTTGGCTCAGCGGAGAGGTTTTCCATGAACGGGTCTCCCAAGTATTTGGAGGGGAGATTACTAATGGTAAAGGCAAGATAATGGGCAATACATCTTTGGATCAGGGGAGCGGTATTGAAGAAAAAGAGTTGGTATTTTTTAGGGTTGACACTGGTTCTAGAGGCTTCTTCAAAATGGTTTAAGATGGTTTTAAGAGCTTTGCTTATTTGAAGGAAGGATGTCCCATGAGGAGAGTGTCATCAACAAATTGCTGGTGCGAGCAGGTGGGATCGCCCTTGTGGAGATTGATACCTTTGATATTTCCATTGAGGATATTGGCCTGAATGGTTCTTCCAAGACCTTCTACCATGAGGATGTACAAGAAATGAGACAATGGATCATCTTGACGAATTCCCCTTGTGGGCGAGAAGGGAGTGGCAGGGGAGCCATTAAGCATAATTGAAAAGAAAGCAGAGGAGATGAGGCCTAGAATCCAATTGATCAAGAGTTCATTAAATCCACAGGCTTGAAGTATTTTGGAGATATAAGTCCAATTGAGTCTGTCAAAAGATTTGGACATTTCCAGTTTTATCAGCATTCCAGAATTTTTGGTGATTTTGAGGGAGTGGATGACTTCGTGGGCCAAGATGATACCATCCAAAATTTGTCTGCCTTCCACATAACCTGTTTGTTCTTTTGAGATCAGAATGAGTAGGAGGGGCTTGAGTCTGTTGGAAACGACCTTGGTTATGATTTTTTAGATGACATTGCAGATGGCTATGTGGTGAAACTTGTCAGGGGAGGAGGGACAGGGGCCTTTAGGACGAGGGTTAAGAAGGTGGCATTGAAGGTAGAGAGAATGCCTTTGGTTTGACGGGAATTTTCCACAATTTCAAGTACTTCTTTGATTATGTCCCAACAGGGATGAAAGAAGTCCGTTGTGAACCCATCCGATCCCGGGGATTTTCCTACTTGCAGAATTTGACTGCAGTTTCAACCTCTTGCATGGTGATGGTTCTCATTAGTCCTTCGTTGTGCTCCTCAGTGAGCAAACTCATGATGTTTCTGACAATTTCTTTAATGGCTTCCATTCTGTCCCTTTGAGGTTCATCTAGGAGATTACTGAAGAAAGAGTTCAACTCATTGGATATTTCCTCATGCTAATGAAGTCTTCTTCCAATGGCGTCTTTAAGCATGACAATTTCATTGTGATGCCTGTGCTGCATCATAGAGTTGTGAAAGAACTTGGTGTTTCTTTCTCCCTCTTTTAGCCACTTCACTCTGGATTTTTGTCGCCAGAGGATTTCTTCCTGTTTGAGATGCTCATCAAGTTGGATGTTGAGAAGTTCTTTGTGGCAAGCCTCCTCCGAGTGTCCATAGAGAATCATTTATTGCTGGAGGTCCTCCATCTGTGCTTCAATTTTCTTTTTTTCAGCATGAATGTTGCCGAAAGTGGTCCTCTTCCAGATCTTTAACCTTTGCTTGAGATTTTTCAATTTTTGTTGGAATTTATACATGAGGGAGCCAGAGGATATGGATGTCTCATTCCACCAACTTTGAATGTTGAGTTTGAAGTCAGGATGATCCAACCAAAATTTCTCAAATTGAAAGGGTTTGTTGTGTCTTAGTCCTCCAATGTTCCATTGGAGACTGATGGGCCAATGATCTGAGCTATTGGCAACAAGAATGGTTGCAGTCCAGTTCTCCCCTCTAACATAAAGACTATTAGTGATAAGGAAACGATCTAGTCTGGATGCAATCTGATGTTGGCCCCCTCTTTTATTGTTCCAAGTATGGGTGCCATTAGTTGTCTCCACGTCGATGAGCTGATTATGATTGATGAAGTGATTGAAGGACTGGAAGTCTCTGTCAAGTTTTCTTATTCCTCCCTTTTTCTCCAAAAGATCAGTTATCATATCGAAATCCCCTCCCAGAGATTCCCAAACCATTGAAGTTTATTGAGAAGGTTGATTTTTTGTTCCAGGAATTGAGGTCCATAAATGTTGGTGATCCGACCCTTCTTATTCATGCCAATCATGTGGAAACTGGCAGAGATGTTTCTAGAGGTATCTACAAAATTATTTAGAATGACCTCCTGAGGGTTCTAGAGTAAGGCAAGACCTCCTGAGGGTTCAAGAGTAAGACAAGACCTCCTGACGCTCCTATGGCGTCCACAACTGTGGAGCTGGAATTTATCCAAATTCTTTTAGCAATCTTGTCCAGAGTTTGGGAAGTACATTTGGTTTCTTGAATCATGAGTATAGTGGGATTTTCCATTGCAACTTTGTTTTTAAGGAGACTTTGTTTGGAGGGACTGTTGAGTCCTCTAACATTCCAGGAGATGATCTTCATTTATGAACGTGACGTAGAGTGGAGAAAAATTCAGTTAGCTAGCTATACTGTCCCGAATGTAGCATGAGGGAGTTGACTTCATCCAATCTTTGTTGATTAGATCTCCTCCCCTTCTTTTTGTCCACTTGGTAGTACCTCTTTAGGTCTTTCATTCCATTCCCTTTGATTCCCATGCTAGTATCCTTTCAAGATACTTTGGGGCTTTTCCATGTTGAGGTTCTTTCTTTTATTAGTGCTTTCTTGAAAATTTCTATTTGAGGCTCCGGGATAGTGATTTTTTGTTTGCAGGCTTCCTCCAATTCTTGTAGATCCAGATAGCCCAGATCTGAGTCGTCCATGTCTTCAGGGGAATCCGTCGTAGCAGCGTCAGGAGGGATGGGAGCTGCAAAGGTGGTTGGTTGAGAAGGAGTCATGACAACTTCTTGAGGTGATTTAGATTTGACCAGGGTAATGGCAAGGAAATCAAATTGGTTATGGGTGGGGACAATTTTAGTGGCCGGAGGGCTAGATGGATTTTTGGGGTTTTTACTTTGGCTAGTTACTCTTGTGTATCCCTCTGGGTCTTTAGCTATGGAGGCATTCAGAGGGGAGTCAATTTTGTTGAGAGGGAAATCTCGAAAGAGGTGTCCATGCTCATGGAATTTACGGTAGCGAAAGGGGATATGCTCATAATCCAGGGTTTGGATCCATTCAGAGTCATGAAAGTCCAGGAAGATGGCTTCCGAAAGGGGTTGTGAGATGTTCATATAGACGCAGATCCATGCAAAGGAGGTATAATTTCCCTGTAGTGTGGCTTCAAAGACTTTGAAAAATCGACCTAGAGTGTTGCCGATTCCTGCAAGAGTTTCGATGTCCCAGTATTCTTGTGGGAGCGAGAAAAGTATGATCCATACAGGAGCTTCTTTGAAATCCTCCCTCTTTGGGCTGAAATTTACTTTCCAGGGTCTCATGTATAGTCCAGCTGCAATGAAGAAGTATGGACCCCCTTCAAAGGCCACAATATAGTCTTTTGGGTGGTTGAAGATGATTGTGAATAAACCTTTTGATCCCAATTTGAGGTCATAGTGGCCTTTCAAATTCCATTTGTGCTTGATCCACCCGTTCAATGCTTTTTTCGTTGGCCACAATCCCATGAACTTACAGATGATTGCGTGATCATGCATATATTTAATATATTCAGAAACCCTATTGGAAGTGATTTCGTACCTTGGAACTGTAGGTGCTTTGGGGATGCACGTCTTGGATCCTTTTTGCTTGTGGGTTTTGTTGGATCCTTGCTCCAGGGAGTCAGAGTCGGCTCCATCATTCCTGTTTTCCTTGTTTGCTGCTGTGTTCGAGGGATCCTCTGTTGCACGAAATTGCAAGTAGTCAACGCTCCCCGGTGTATCGTGACAAGGGACTAATCGCCTCTCGTGGATCCTTGAAATCTGGCGGTGGTGAGTTTACCAATCACCTGCGGGTTTTGGTGTAACGGTAGCCATACTACCAACAATTGGTATCAGAGCTAGAGGTCACGAGTTCGATACATACTCGGTTCGCGCTGAGGGGGAGATTGTTGCACGAAATTGCAAGTAGTTAGCGCTCCCCGGTGTATCGTGACAAGGGACTAATCACCTCTCGTGGATCCTTGAAATCTGGTGGTGGTGAGTTTACCAATCCCTTGTGGGTTTTGGTGTAATGACAGTCGTACTACCAACACCCTCATTGTCCTTCGAGTCACATGGGGTTTTTTTACGCCTTTATCGTTGGGGGTTTTGTCCTTTTGCTATGGATCTGGTTCCCTCCCCCCTGGCAGGGCCATCGAGGGACGGATCAAGGTCCCCGAGTTGGTGATGTCAGTACGACTAGTTGGTATGAGCGTCAGAGGGTTTGGATAGGGCAGGTTGATAACGGAGGTAGATGAAGGAAACACAGTGTTTCATCGATCAGAGCTCTTTCTAAGTAATCCCAATGTTTAAAGTGTCGTACAATAGAATAAATAATACATAGTGTTTATTATTTATTTATAAGGTATTTTTAAGAGAGTCATGGAGCTCAAATGCCAAAAAGTTAGAACAATATTTACACCTTTTTTTTAAAGCCAGTACCCACAAAGTTTCCAAGAAGTGACCTAACACAAGGAGTGCCCTAACACAATAAATAAACATTATATAATTTTTATAATTTATTTAATTTAATTTTAAGATTAACAATAATAAATAAAAATCAAATAGTTGTCAATTAGGTTTAGTTCGAGTGGTTGTGGGATGGAGTCCTGGTTTTATTCTCATGACATGTTGAGCTCTTAATGAGTATGTTGTTGTAATGGTTTCAATCCTTGTTGTTGATCGGCTGTGTGCCTTGAAGAATATAGGGTTTTCCTTAAGTACCATCCTCAAAATGAGGGGAAGTGCTTGGGGGTTTGCATAATGTTAAATGGACATTGTATAATGTTATAAGTTGATCTTGGATGAGCCTTGCTTCCATATTATATATTTTGTCGGTTTATTTTGTTCAAAATTCAACAATAATCATTTTGGATTGATGAAATTGCATATATCAATAATTAGCATTATAAAATCAGGTTGTAGTAGGTGTATTTGAGGGAATCAAATCCCTTTTTGAATTAAAAACAATGATTTCAATCATCTAAAATTGCAATTTCAACAAATATTTTATGAGCAGATTTTAGTGATGTCAAACTAAAAAGATTCAAAATCTTAGAATGTTTAACCTTATTTTTTGGAGTAAATAAATCATTATCCTTATATTTCATGAGATAGTAAATGTAAAGAAAACAATTTAACTCTGTGCCATGGTTCTTGGATTCCAAATTGATTAGATAACACAAAAATTAAATTCCTTACAAAAATTATAGAGATGAAATTCAAAATTTCTGAACTTATACAATCCCTTGGGATTATAGAGATGAAATTCAAAATTAGTTACCTAGTTTGTTTGATATAATGCCAATGTTTTGCAAAAAAGACTGACATTTTTTCAAGTACATAACTCACAAAATAGAACATCATTTTGTGCCATTTATATATCTATCTTTAACAAAAACTTGTAAAAAAACCATAATTACTTAATAGACAAACTTGTATACTTCAAATAAAGAAACATCTATCCATGATAATAAAATATTCTATAGAAGAATTTTACAAAGCATAAATTTTTCCTTTAATAAAACAAGAAAAGCTCTAGCATTCTTCATATACTTTTGGCATTGCTTCAAGAATAAATGGATTTAGAGACTTGAACAATTCCTTCTCCGAGTTCTTCAAAAATCACCTTTCCTTCAAGAACTTGTTGATCTTCTTTTAAGAAACGACATGTTTGTATATTATGTTCTTTGAACAGATGAATGGAAGAGATTACCTCAAAGTTATTTGCTATGGAATTTATATAATATTATAAAAATTTTAAACGGATATTTCAAAATTGATTAGTACCATTTATCCACTTTACCACTAAATTAGAGTCTCCAAATCCCTATGTGTTCCTAACATTTTTCTCCATTGGAACTTTTAATAGAACTCTTAAAACAATTATTTTTACAAAATTATTGGAATCCATATCATAAATTCCCTTCATCTTAATTGTGGGGACGTTATAGATCAAGAAAATGCATCCAACATTGCTATTACTTTATCCATAAAAAAACCTAGGGTTGCTCTTTATGTACAATGAGTTCCATCAGTTGCCTTATTGTTTTCTAGCGTATTGGCATTTGATAGTAGAAGCCATAGTTGTAATTTGATCTGTAACTTGGAAGGAGGAAATCCATTTATCTTCATAGAGAAATGAATTGAATTGAGCTTTTGGCTAACCAAATGCCACAATTTTTTAAGAAAGGCATTGCTCACCATTCCTTTAATTCCTTCTTTCCCCACCAAAAAGAACCTAAACATTTTTCAACAATATCACCCACTTGCCCATCCTTCACTCATGTTAGCTAATCAACCTTTGTCCAGAATTCCTTAACATATGAGCATTTTATGAGAAAATGAGCTATAATGTCATCATCTTCTACACAAAATACAAATTCCAAGCCCCTATCCAGCTCTTCCTTTCATGATTTCCATGTTAGTACCTTTATTCATTATAGCTAACGACATATTTTTTGTTTTGTTTTTTTCAGCGTTTTACCTTCCATATTTTTGTCCACCACCAAGTTTTTTTTTTTGGCTCTAAAGAAAAGTTGGCTTGATATTTTAGTTTGACTAAGTAATATCCTAGGGATTGTTTTTTGACCAAACAATTGAGTCTTCCTCCTCACTAATTCTCACATGAATTATGTGCAAATTTTCAACACAAGGAATCCTTATAATTGCATCTTCACCATCTATCCATAGCCTGCATCCACCCCTATTTCCATATATCAGTATTCTTTTGGTATACCATCTCATTGAGGGTAGAAATACCTTTGTATTGAACCAACTTTGTTAATCTATCATGTATGCACCCAACCCAAGGATCCACACCAACACTCATTGTGCTCCCTAGTCCCAACCCTAAAAAAAAACCAACTTCTTATCAAAAGAAAACATTATACTAATGCCTTCTAATGAGTGGACACATTAAGTTATGTATTTCCTTTGATTTCTTTTCTAGTTCATTGTTGTCCCTCGATTTAAATACTTATAAACTATAATTCCTTTCCATAAGCTTTCCTGAGAGATCATTTCCATGAACTTTTGGCTAACAAGGATTTCCTAGAATAATGAATGTTCTTCAAACCCCACCCCATTCCCCTTTTGGATTGGCTATAGTCTTCCACTTGACCAATGGGATTCCCTTTGTTTTTTCCTTATGCACATAAATTTGAAGGCCTTCTTCCTAATTGTCTCTAGAATCCCTTTTGGAATATATTATCTATACTATGCCAAAAGGATGGAACTGGCTCAGGGATTGACTTACCCAAAGTTATCATGCCTCCACTCTATAACCATCTATTGCACAAATGATTTATTCTTGCCTCAAATTTTCCATTCAACAATTCCCAATGCTAACTATGATGCTTGAAATAAGAGTTTAACCTCAAAATACTTACAAAAAACTGAAAGATTGTATATTTGTCATAGCATAGTTTTCATGAGGCACGAAGGCTTGTTTGGTTTGGTTGCTATTTCCTCACCAAGGGTCAAATCCCTCATACCTCAAGAGACATGTTTCCCCCTCATTGCTTGTCTTGCTTGCATAAACATGTTGTTTTATGCAATTGGAGTCCAATGCAAGTACCAAGAGGATATTTTATGTCATGGAGTGGTCTTTTATAAGCTTATTCTTTATGGATCCAAGAAAATATAATATTTGCATACTTTCTCCTTTGTTAATGCAAAGGGTTACAAATTCTCTCAACAAGTCAAAGTGAGAGTAGAGGAGAGAGAGACCATCTACAATTGATGATTTTGTTAACACATTGCACATTAAATACATATAATGTATGAAATATATAAGCTATGAATTTATTCTCATTTTGTGATTGAATGTAAAGTGCAAACCCCCACCCCTATATATGTGTGTGTATGTATGACTACACAACCCTTTTAAGGTACATGACATACTCATAGAGAACTACAATTGTCGTTGTAACATATCCTGGAAGATGACTCCAATGGTCCTCAAATCCTATCCACAAGGATACTCCATGTGGGCTTACACTTACACCACATGCATTATGATTATTCATTCTAATAGTGACAAATACTACATGTGGGCTTACATTTACACCACATGCATTATGATTATTCATTCTAATAGTGAAAATAAACCTTAACAATACTTTTGGGAGAGCATGCATCTAAAATGGGAGTTGTCATTACTTTATCACTCTCATTTAATGTTAACTTCCCAATATCCTTTCTAATAACACAATGACACAAAATGACCCAAACCATAAAATACACAACTATCGTTAAGGTCAATAAGGTACCGATTTACAAGGCTTTCTAAACATGACACTTTTAAAAAATGACCTCTATAGACATAATCATCTTCATATTCTCATGCATCCACATTTTCATTGTTGTTTCCCTCCACATCCTTAACCTTGGCCTTCCAAATTCCTTTGAGATTCAAGTTATCCTAATGCTATATTGTTGTAACAAAGGTTTTAAGAACTTGATTATTTGAACATAACCACACATTAATTGGATATGTTTTAGAAGAATTGGGAATTCTTCCTTGATGAAGGAGAAGGAGATGCAATGATAGAGGCTTGATCTTTTTCTTGCAAGCCTCTAGTATTTTTCCAGCCACTACTACAACACTTTTCGACCACTTCTCCAATCTAGCAAATCCTTTCTCATTGTTTCTTAATCATTGGAAAGCTTTGTTTTTCAATAGGACCTTTCCCTTTTCTAGCGACATTTTCATTTTTCGGCGCCATTGCCACTAGTGTCCCTTCTCCCAGTGTCTTGTGGCACCTCTAGCATCCTTAATGGTGGCCTCCTGTAGGGCCAATGGTGGTGATTTTGTTCTGCCATTGGCATCGTCGACGCCTCTTTCCATGCTCCTTCGGCCATTACTTTCGCAACCGTCGTCTTCTACCACATACAACCCTAGCATTGTAAATACCTATTTCTTGGCATTGTAAGACCTATTTATATAAATATTTTATAAAAAAATGTAAGTGGAATTTTTTGGTTTGACGCCATCCATCTATCTTTGTGGGTGGATTGATGATTGGTCATTGGGACATCTCAAACAATGTTTAAATACATTTTATGCATGTGCTTCATGCACGATGTAGATGTGTAGTCCACACACCAGCTGCTATGCATATCGTATTTTGTTCTTTTGGGGTTTTGTTAGCATTATTTGGTGTTTATCTTTTTTCTGATGAAGCATTTTGTTTACATTTTTACTCTAGCACCATTTTTTGCTTGGCGTATTTATGTTCCTTGTTAGATTTTTTCCCCTTTTTGTGATTTGCATTTGATTCTCTTTAGCATCAACACATTCAACCTTCTTAACAATGTGGTGTTTTCTTATTTTTCATGAAGCACTTTGTACAACTTTTTATTCTTGTAGCACTTTGTTCCTAGAGCACTTATCATTGTTAATTTTTTGTGTTTTTCCGCATCTACATTTGATTTTTCAGCTTCAACATAGTGAACCATCTTGATAGTGTCTATGTTTTCTTTTTATTCATTAAAAAATTTTCCAACAATTTTACAATGGCAACATTTTATGCTTGGAGAACTTATGTTGATCATTGATAATACACAAATTATATTTTGTGCATTTACATTAGATTCTCTTTTGCTTCACCACTCCCATCCCTCTTGACAACTATAATAGAAGTCTCTTTTTCTTTTGTTGCATGTTTTCATTTTATGATGACACACCATCTTTGCATGTGTTATTTTGACATTGGTTTTGGTTTGATTGGAGCACTCTTGTTAGTATTTGACGCTTGTGAACAACTCCATCATATCACTCTTAGCTTCAAAGTTTTCATCTTCTATATTGTCTTTTGGATATTGTTCATTGGTATTATTTTTATTTATTTTTACTCCCATTCTTGATCAGTTATGCCTATCCTCATTGATGGAAACTCTAGTTAGCTTATGTATTTGTGGGAAGCATTTATGGTTTCTTGGTGTTGTTTATCCCTAAGGATTGTGTTTTGAGCATTTTTTCCACCTTGTGATGATCTAATTATTTTTAGGATCATCATTTCTATTCCCTACCCACATTTCAGGGGGGGGGGTTTGTAATAATTAGGTAATTCTTTTTTCCCACATATGCTCTATCCACATTTCAGCTGGACTTTTTGTAATATTTGGGTAATTCTTTTGTCCCACATCTTGCTTCGCGCGCACGCATGTGTGTGTGTATTAAAATGAGCAAAAATTTATATTACAAAAGGATATGTCTAAACGAGAAATTTAGACAAGCTTTTTGAGACTTTCAAGTCTTTCCTCCTCCCGTCAAAGTGCCACAGGGAGAAAAGAGCCGATGCTTTCTCCTATATTTTCTCTTTCCTTCAATTCCTTGAGTACAATAATACATTTGTACAAATTGCTTACATAGCATAATGCAAAAATAATATATGATTATTGATTAGGATAAACATTGTCCCCCCCCTTAAAAAGAGGTGAATCCACGGTGAATCCTAGGTGAGTTAATGACCCAACAATGGATTTGATTATGTTTCTTTTTCTCTTTGTTCCTAAATTGATTTCCTTCCCCTTGTGAGAGGAGGAGAGGGATGTAGTAATTTTTTCAAGATTCCAGCATAATATAGGGGATTAGAGGATGCACGACAGGCCCTTCTTCTACATGAGATTTCTAGAATGTCTCTTGCATTGGATCCTCTTATTTTTTAGTGACAATCTCTCGCTCCACAAGGGTTTTGGATGGATCAATACCGCCATCAAGTTCTTCCTGTTTTCCAACTTCACCATCTTCAATTAATTTCTTGGCCTCCTCATTTTCATACTCCAAATCTTCTAAAGATTCAAGGGATTGAAATCTATTATTGCTTGATTTAGAATATCTTCTTGTGTTTTCTGATAATTTTGAGACTCCTTGGTATGATCTTTTATTCATCTATTCTTTACTGTCTTGAATGTCTTATGCTTTGATTCCTGGTAGGGGATTGGAGACTACTGTTTGAAGAGGGTTGTACTTATTGTATCTCTGGGAACTATTTAGCAAAATGTCCATGCTCATGGAAAGAAATGCATTTGAAAGGGATTTGTTCATGATCAAGGTCTTGATGATGGCTCCATCCATCCATAATGATTTATAGAGCTTCATGGGGGCCTTTCTCCAAATTCACTTCCACACATATTCAGACCCAAGACAGTAGGCTTCCCTTTAGTTATGCTAGATCAATGTAGCTACATAATTTATCCCCAATAGCTTTGAAAGATATATCATTTGAGAATATTAATGATATATGAGGTAGCCTTATCCATCTCCTGTTCTATAGTGATATCAAGAGAGAAAGGAGCTAAGAACATCCCTCTAGATACCATGAAATAGGGTCTAGAAAGAAAATTAAAGTTGCGATCTTCCCTACAAGAGAAGATAAAAGTAAAAAGTAGAAATAAGGGGAATGAAAGTTTCACATTTTGTAGCACATGGACCCTATGTCATTTCCAAGACTTCGAAAATGGTTATCATTCCCTCACTCACTTTAATGGCATCAAGATGATAGAATTAATGGCCTCCTTCCACTCTCGATAGTTCTTTACTGAAGGGTGTTTCCCACCCCAACATTGGTAGTTATAGCTCCTCAACCCCTATCATTCCCTAAGGTCCATCATATAAGAAAATTTATGGTGGTAAAAATTTCATGGAATTCTTCTCATGTTACTAGGTATCACCTCAATCATGATGTTACGTTGAATGTATCAACACATAATTCCAAAATAAACAAATAAAAATAAATTATAGTGACACCCTTATAATAAAGAAATTCCAATTTTAATAAAATATGTATATATCCTCTTGAATCATATTTAACCATTTCCCTACTATGCTAAAACCCATATCACAATTTACCATGGGTTTACAACCATTAATAAGGCATGTCTCTACACACTTGTTGATGGTTGGATATTTTCCATATTATAGGGTTATATTTCCTCACTTTATCTTGTAGATCTTCCACATGAGTGGAACCATATGCTTAGCCTTACACAAGAGATGCGACTATCTTGGATATGTGACATGAAATTTTATAATGTAGGAGTCATGATAAAGACATCCTTCCTAGTTTCCCAAGGTCATGATCGATACCTTGCATCTAATTGAGGCTCTTTTCTTGAGTGGTGGTAAGTTCTATAACACCCAAGCTTATAGGAATCTCATTCAAATGAGTTCTCACGCTCTATCTCATCACACTCACAATAACTTATTATATGAGTGAGTATACTCCTTCCACAACATACTTCTCCCCCTTAAAATTTAACCCTATACTAGTAGTTTTTTCACCCCATTTTCTAATTTTCTTGAGGTGTTCAAATTTATATTGAAAATTTGAAATGTGAATTAAATATTTTAAACATGATTTAAATAAAATCGATTAGCAATTTAAATTTTAGGTCCTTACTGTTAATAGTGAACCGAGAATAAATGTTTTTTTCCTCAGAAAAAAATCGTAATTTTATTAATAAGTATAAAATTACATATGCAGACATATGCTAGGCATATATTTTCAGATATAGAGGTCTGTTTGCCTGAGAGCCAAACATGAGGCAAAAAGAAAAAAATGTTTTCTGCATTAAATTATTCTGAGTGGACAAAAATAACTGGTTGCGCGTCCCTTCAAAATTCAAACAGGTATCAGTTGATCATCTGCTATATTAGCTAATTAGATTGTCGTTGAAATAGTCTTTTGAAGCAGTCCTTTCCTTTGACATCTTCATATCGATCTTCTTCAAAAAGGAGCAGGGCATGGATCATTATAATTCTGTAGCATCATCAATATAATCTTTGTGCCATTTTGGCCAAAAGAAAGATCCACTTGAAAAAACTATGTCTTTGTCAAAATCTGTTCAATTCCTTCCTTTCGAGAACAATTTCATTTCATTCAGTTCTAATGCTTGTAACCTCAGGTTTTATAAAGGGGTGGTGGTAGTATTGGGATGATTGGTCCCGAATCACCTAATTTACTTTAAGATATCCTTTACCCAACCAAAGACCCTCCTTAGATAATGTGTTTGCTTCTCGATTGCACTCCTTGTACACATGTTTGCAAGAGAGGGAGTTAAATTTTCCTGCAATTTCCTAAATCTTCATCAGCAAAGGACTCAAATGTATGTTTGAGCATCTTTGAAAATTTTTGAACCAGTTTATAATCAAGATTGAGTCTCCAAAGACATGCATTTTTTGACATAATTTTTCTAATGCAAACAACAACAATGTTTTTAGAGCATGAACTTCAACATAGTTGTTGGTCCCACTTCCAAATCCCATGGAAATTTTGAATAGGTGGTTTTCGATCATATTAAGCACATCCCCTCCCCCAAATAAAGAGCCATCTTGTTGAGATGCTCCATCAAAAAAGGCCCATGAAATATCCTTGTTTATTTCTTCAACTTGAATGACTTGAATTGGAGGATTGTCCTTAACTTGCAGGAAGGAGAGGATATTTAGATTGTTCATTGTTGTCCCTTTTGGGACAGATTGTTTTTCAGATAAGGTTTGGTTTTTTTGAGAGATCCACAAGCCCCAATTTATGATTAAGGGAAGATTTTTGTAAGCTTCAAAGGATGGATTCAAAAGCCACCATTGCAGAGCTTGTTCAATGGTATCTCCATCCCAAGTGATATTTAGTTTAACTCTGAGCAAGCATTCCTTCCAAACTTGTCTAGCATAGGGACAACTTATGAAAAGGTGTATCGCCAACTCTTCGTCATTTTTTCACATGGTGCACCAATTTGGTCCTTAGAGGCAATGCTTTTGAAGTTTGTCCCATGTTGGGAGCTTATTTTCCAGAATGCACCACATGAGTAGTCTAGCCTTGGATTTAAATTTCCAAACTAGATTCCACCACCTTTGAACATCCCTGTTATTTGCTTCCGCGCTGAGCTGAATATAACCTTTTTATGGAGTGTATCTACCTAAAGAATCAAGCATCCAAATGAGCTCATCCTCTTGATATCAGATCCTCGCGTGACCATCTTTGATCCCTGCGATGTATTGGTTCCAAATTGCAGCCTCCTCATTATTTAAACCCAAATATTAGAAGTAATCCACCCCTGATTCCACAAATTTGATGTATGTTGTCTAGCTGCTTGATTTAGTGTGAATAGGCTGTGATTGGGGAGACATTCCAGAATTTGTGGAGGAAGAATGTTTCGACCCCTACATCCTAGCCAAGGGTCTAGTCCATTTCTGACTTTGGTTCCATTGTCGATGTGCCAAGCCAGGCCTTTTTCAATTAAGTCAAAATACTGAAGGGTGGCCTTCCAAATAATCGAAACATTGTTCTTTTTTTGTTGGCGATTGGGACAAGTCAAGGATAGTCATGGGGTGTATATATTTGTGTTCCACTGTCTGAGTTCACATACTTCTGGTGGTGAGAAGTCTCCATCCAATTTTTTCCACCAATGGCTTTAAAAAACAGAGAATGATTTTAGGCCCCATCCTCCATATGATTTTGGGTTTGTTATTTTTTCCCACCTTACCGAGGGGATAACATTCTGATATTTATGGCCGCTCCAAAGAAATCTGGCACACAACCTTCTATCCATTTCCAAAATGCCTTTTGGAATCCTTTCCAGGGCCATCCAATAGACTGGAATAACTTCGAGTACTGATTTTATTAAGACCGATCTCTCATCCCTCGAAAGCCATCTTAAGGACCAAATATGAATTCTTTTCTCCATCTTGGAAATTAACCACATCCATTATTTCTTTTGGTAATTATTTGGTTTTAAGTGGAAATCTAGGTATTTCAAGCCCTCATATAAGTTGCCACTTGGGAATGCAAAGTGTTCCTTGTAGCACTAGTTCTCCTCTTCCTCCATGTTAAAACATGACAATGTGGATTTTTGTGTATTGACCATCATCCCTGTGGTGTCGCAGAATAGTTCCAAAACTCTAACTAAGGTTTCTGCATCTCTTCTGGAACCATCACAAAATATTAGAATATCATCTACAAATAGTAGATGTTTAATTGACAGAGTATTAGATATTTTTAACCCTCTGAGATTTCCACCTCTTTTGGCTTCCTTCAAATCCTTGTTGAGACCTTCTGCAACAAGAAATAATAGCAGGGGGGATAGTGGACATCCCTGACGAATTCCTCTCTCAGCCTTGAAGAACGTAGATGCCGATCCATTCATTAGAATTACGAAGGAGACCGTTGTGATGCAACTTATAACCCATTTAATAAATGGAACTTCAAACCCTAAATGAGTTAGTAGGAGGTGAATATATTTCCAATTTTCCCCGTCAAAATCCTTTGACAGATCAATCTTGATGACTGCTCTTTTGTCCTTTTCTAATTCTGATGTCATGAATTACCTCTTGCGCCACTTGAATGGCCTCGTGAATTTTTCTTCCATCCAGATACATGGTTGGACAGAATGGCCTTTATCCTTCTGGCTATAATCTTTGCAATAATTTTATAAATGCCATTCACTAGTGAAATAGGTATGAAGTCATTGAATGAGCTGGGATTGTCCACTTTGGGGATTAGTGCAATGAAGGTGTTGAAGGACTCTAGAATTCTTCATGATTTCTATATTCCTCCACAACTTTCAACATATCTACTCCCAAAATATTAAATGATTCCAAAAAGAACTCTATTGGAAACCCATTCGGACCAAGGATTTTGTCTCTTTGGAAGCTATGGAGGAACTCAAGCAACTCAGATTGTGATATTTCTTCCATAATATCCCTATTATCCTCCTCATTAACAAATCGGGGAAAAGCTTGCGAAATCCTAAAAATTCCAAGAATTGATTCTCTCACTAGAGCCCTAAAAATATTTGAGAAATGATTCTTCCCCAAATTTGACAATCCTTCGAAGGTTTTTACCTCCCTATCCTCCAAATATTCCATTCCCCATATAGTATTTTTGATCTTTTTTCCTTTGGCAACAACATGGAAATTTTTTGTATTCTCATCCCCGCTATTGAGCCATATTGCTCGACTCTTGAGTCTCCAAACCTCCTACTGTTCAACAAGAAGCTTCTTCTTGTTTTTTTTTTGAGTTGGAGAAGGGTTCTTTTTTATTCTTCGGTCTCCAATCCACCACTTTTTGTCTCATACATGGTTTGTAGTCTATCTTCTATACTTTTAAGCTCCTGATAATCTTTTATGCATTTTTTGTGAGCCCATCGGATTGTGGTCTGCTTTAAATCCTTCATATTCCATGCGAAATGGACTGAGGATGATTTATTGAATCCTGGATTCAGGGGATGCCAAATATTTTCTAGGATAGCCTTGAACTCCTCACCCTTCATCCAACTAGAGTTGAATTTAAAGGGACTTGAAGGATTCTCTCTTTCATTGCTGAGCTCCAGAAAGATAGGGAAATGATTTGATTCACCTCTTGTGTCATTCCACTGCCGAACCTTCCGACATATATCAATTAACCTTGAGTTGACAAGGAACCGACCTAATCTTTTTGCAATATAATCTTCTCCACTTCTTCTGTTATTCCAAGTGGGTTTCAGCTTAAGTGGTTTAATATGAATTAGTCCCTTTCTCTCAATATGATGTTGGAAATAGGTATCTAGTGGGTCTGGGACTACCTTTGAGCCCCAAATTTCTGTGACCCCAACTGTGAAATTTAGATCGCCACCCATGATGAGATTTGGATTTAGAAAGATGGATTTTGCAAGTAGTGAGTCCCAATAGACTTTCCTCTCCCCATAGGGTCAATAGAAATTTACCAATGAAAACTTCATATCGCTGCCCACTTCCTGTATATTTATCCCCAGCATAGAGTCCCACCACTAGATCTCCTCCACTTGTACAGAGGACAGATTCCATCCTATAGCAAGTCTAGCGATTCTCCCTTTAACATCTGACGCCAGTAAATCCCACCCTTTGAATAGGTTTTTAAGTGTAAATTCTACCTGAATTCCTTCCTTCTCCCAATGTTTCCTGTAGAATAAGGATATATGGAGAATTGGCTTGGACCAACCTCCCGAGTGACGATTTTTTAGACGGGTTCGCCAGAGCCCTGCAGTTGAATGAGAGAATATTCATTCTTTAACCCCTTCTGGGGCTCCCACTGCTCTAAGCGCCCTTCTAATGGAATATTTTTTCCCTGCTTCTACCTCCATAATGGATTGTTCTTATGCCTTATGAATGTTGGGTTTTCTACCTCTCCCACTCCCTCCATTAGAAACATGTTGAATCATGCCCAACCCCCCTTCCTCAACACTGTTCCCAGAAGTTCTAGGCCTAAAATCATATCTAGGATTTAATTTATTTGAGTCTGAAGGTGATACAAGTATCTCATCCCCCCTTAGAGGGATATTGGAAAGATCATCTCTTGTGACTAGACGATTCTTAGAAGGGTTTGGGGGATTTATTGTTAGGGAGGCGATTGAGTGCATAATAGTAGAATAACCAGTAATTAGATCATAGAGTGGGGATTTTTTGGTGTATTGCGTACCTATAGAGGAATATTCTTGATGATGTGGTTCCTCTATCACACCCTTCTCCTTTCCTTCACTTGTGGAATCGAATTCTTCCCACGGTCTTCTGCTCTGAACCTACCCACCATTGGACCGAGATTGGATCCCCTTTCCATCACCACTATCTCCTATTCGGGGATCTAGATCTCCCTTCTACCACATTTGGTGGACAAATATCCCTTCTCACTTGGCTCCTTGCACACCCTTTTTTTGAATGATACACTTGAGCCCCTACTACCACTAATTGGTTTGAAAGGAATATTGCACGAATCATCCAAGTGACCATATGAATGACATCTTCTGCATCTAAACGGAACCCCATCATAGTCCAGGGATTGGAGAATGGTGAATTGTCCCCATTCAATTTCAATGTCTTCTTTGAGTCCTTATCTAGTGTCCAGCTTGACCAAAATCTGAACCACACTCATCTCATTCGTTTCCTCAAAGGATCTATCCATCTGCAGAAATTCCCCAAGTTGATTGCCAATTCCTTTAAGAATTTCCGGTGTCTAGAAGTCTAATGGAAGACCAGGAAATCAAACCCAGATAGGAGCTATATCCATCCTGGATTGTCTTGCATCAAATAAGGGGGTCCACAGTTTTAGGTCAAGTGGCGTCGACTCGATATACCAATTGCAAGAGATAATCCACTTAGGGTATTCTGAATTCTAAAGAATGAAGATGATCCACCCTTTGAATAGGCACATGATCTTTGGAATAAGTGTTTTAGCAATGAATTTATTTCCATGAACCCGACCTGTAAGTGCTAGCCCAACCATACTAGCCACTATGTATAGTGGAATGCCTTCCCCTACCATGAACTTGTTTTCCCTACCATCATTTTTCATAATCCTTATTTTCTTCTTTCTTCTGCCATCACCTTCCCTTGATTCACTAGATCCACGATGAAATCCATCCCTATCTGCCTCCTCTACCTTAGTCCTTCGATCTCCTCTCGGAATAACAATGTTTTATTCGACTTGCAAGAAATTAGGGTTGCTCACAGGATGCCCTAGACTACTGGAAAAGAAGGATCTATGATATATGGCATTGCCTCCCAAATTCAATTGACTAGACTCACTTCCTTCCCTTTGAGCAATACTAGATCCCATGCCACTGCTTACCAGAAAATCACGACCTTAAACCTTAAATTGTTCCAAACACTGAAGAAATTCCTTGAAGCCTAAAGCCTCCATCCGAGCCTCCGAGGGGTGAGTTTCACCGAAACCATGTGTTGTCCCCATCTGGAGGTGCAGAATGTCCAAACATTCCACCTCCAGGGTTGTCGGAAGCTGGCCATGGTTTGGATTGAAATCCATGTTGTCTGTAGGCTTGGGTTTTGCAATTGTTTTTGGAGAATCCCTAACCCCACCACATTTTTCTATCACCATAGACGTTTTGTCAATAGGTACATCCCAGATGTTGACATCTTTGTAGGGGTCAGGAGAATATTCAACTATGTCGTCGCTATCCATAATTGATCCCCCATAATTGTAACCCTATTCCTGTAGCTTCAATCCTTCCTCAACCGAGAATAAATGTTGATATCAAGAACACAATAATGTCAAAATATGCATAATTTATGAGATGATTTGATTTTCCAATGTATTTTATGGTGAATAAAGTCCTTTACGGATAACATGATATACAGTTTTTTTAACGGAAAAAATAATCTAAGTAGTTGGTTGATGGCTTTACAAAGAACATGATATACATAATTTTGTACTGGAATAATAATAATCTAAGTAGTTGGTTGATGGAAAGTGTGTTCTTGGATTATATGGTTAGATTGTTCATATGTTAGCAGGTTAAGGCAAGGAAAATTTTTAGGGGCAAAATTTCGCACATGGACGAAAGAATAGAGTTTTAAATTTTGAAGGGATGGATTATTATATAGAAATGTTTTAAAATATTTTATAATAGTTGGCCCTAAAATTAAATATTTTTTTTAATATTTAAACCCTTTCTCCCATCCAAAAATATAAAGGAAATTCCTGGTAATATATTTTCCCTCCATTGTTCACCCATGATTTCACCTATTTTAAGGGTTCTACATGAATTATTTTACTTATTTTTGCTATTAGGTTAAGCTTGACTTGGTTAAAAAATGATTAAAGATAATCTTTATTCTGCCAATAATGGGTTTACCGTTGGTGGTTTACATGGTTTTGGGTGTCTCATGGTATTTTACCATGGTATTACATGTGATAAATCCTATTTAAGGACTTGAGGAATTCACCCGGATGCGGGTGGACACGTCGAGGGGACACATCGTAGCACCATGCAACATGGAATCCCGAGCTAATGAGTTGGAGAGAGCACTCATTGCGGACTAAATGAGGTTGGAGTTAATGTGGTTGGGAGTGATGGAGGAGTTATTGCGCCAGGGTGGGAGAGCTCGGAGTTAAATGGGAACATCTCTTTGTCACAGGGAATTGAGACTCCAAGCACAGGGACTTCACTCAATGACTGCCTACCATAACACGTTCGTTCATGGAATATAAAACAATACCCCTAATTTCAGAAAATATTGTAAAAAACCTCCCAAAATTGTTTTTTTTAACCCCCACCCAATATGCCTTCCCAATTTAAAAAAACCCCTATTTTCCCTATATATTGTATGTATCCATTTTTTCATTTACATTTTTTATCCCCCTTCATATATCTTCCTAGTATATTGACATGATACCGTGGGCTTGACTAAACCTCCCAAGTCCTGTAATAGGCACGAGTGGTTGGGTATTCAAGCCCCCAAGACCTATCGAGGGCCTATAAAAGACCCTGGAGGCTTAGAGCCTCCCAAGGCACCCTGGGGGATTCACACCTTCATGGTATACAAACAAGTGAATATGGGATAAGTAAAACACAACGATTTAGATATGTAAACTTGCAAAACTCGGATAAGATTGGTGTCAAAGCCAAGTTCATTTCCCAGAAAATGAGGAAAGGGAGAGCCTTTTGACTACCAGTTTGTTGAGAGTCACTAGTAGATTTGAACCCAAAATCCGACGAGCAAATCCGACGACCTCTGACGAAATGGACTGTGTCGTCAGATTTTTCTTTCAAAATTACTTTTTTTGTTTTTTTTTTATAAATTTCGAGAGGCGTCCGTTGGATATCTGACGTAATTTTGAATATCCGACGAGGTTCATAGGCTATCCGACGGCTCTGCGAATATCCGACACCTATTCGGGTATCCGATGCTTTGGATGTTGGATAACAGACTCCATTTCGAACTCGAAGGAGTTGGATATCTGACGGATTTTTTCCCAACGGTAACTAGATTAGTGTCGTCAGATATCCGATGTAGGTTTGACTTTTTGACTTTTAAAATTTATAAATATCTAACCATTCCAACATGTTTGCCATACTAGCGACGGTTTGCGGATGTTTTTTTTGTTCGGCGGATTGTTTTTCGTTGTTTTTGTTAATCAAGTGAGCAAAGTACTATGGAGCTTCATTTTCTAAGATCAATAATCTTCATTTAAGCTCTTTACGAGAAAATGTCAACTACGAATATTCCTGATCCAGACGAACAAAATCGACAATTGCTTGCTAGATTGTGGGAGGGAGTTGAAAGAAGGGGTGATGGTAAATGCTATTGTCCATGTAATCAATGTAGAGACTTTAAGAGGAGAAGAATTTTGATCACAATAGCCACAAAACATTGTAGGAAGCATGGGCACGCCAAGGGGGGACATGAATACCATCCATTTGTAAGTTTTGCATTATATATGTTTTTATTTTGATTGCTTTTGTAAATTTATGTATTATTATAATATTTCTTATGTATTATTATAATATTTCTTATTTTTGACCAACAATACAATTGGTCGTTTTTCTTTTCATCCCAACAGTACAAAATTTGTTAAATTTTTAATGTATCACATAAATTTTTACATTTTGCGTTTGAAATTTTTACATTTTTCATTTGAATTTCTTATATTAACTTTTATCTATTGATTGTTTCATGTAATTATAAAGGAAAGACATCCTACGACATATCGTCCGGATCAACAAGTGCTTCCAGAACAAGTACTGGAGGAACATGGAGCTATGAATATAAATGGAGAACAAGTTAATGATCACATTGAAGAAGATGATCATACTGATAACATAGTTGAAGATGATGTCACAAATACTTTGATCCATGATTCATTTAATGTTGGAATGGATGATGATGATAATCATGAAAATGATGAACATTTTGATGATATTCATGATATACCTCTTCTTGACAAGGCATACAAACCCCTTTATGATGGCTCCAAGACAAATCTTCTCTCTGCTATATTGTTGGTAATGAACTTGAAGGTTATGAATGGTCTTTAAAACATATCAATCACAGGGATGTTAAGGTATGTAATATATTCCATCACAAAATATATATGATTGTCATGTATTTTATTGTTAATTCATATATAATTCAAATTACTACAGATGAAAATTGTTTCATTAATATTATTTCTATATTATATTAACTAGATTTTTATTTCAATTTGTTGTAGCCTGATAGGTGAATATTTGTTACCACCTTCAAATATTTTACCTCGCACATATCGAGATTTATCTGCCACCATGAAAGAAATTGGAATGCAGTATGAAGCAATTCATGCATGCCCCGATGATCATGTTCTTTATTACAACCAGCATGAATTTGCAACAGAATGTCCTGAATGTCATATCAGTAGATATCGCACAGATCAAGTAACTAAAAAGGTGCCTCGCAAGGTTCTACGTTATATTCCCATTATTCCCCATTTGCAATGACTGTTCAGGTGCAAAAACATAGCGCAGTTTATGGATTACCATGCACGGAACAGAAGTCAAGACGACATTATTTGGATGCCTGCAGATGGGTCTGCATTTAGAGATATGGAGGAAAAATGGCTTCACTTTAAAGACGAACCTCGTAATCTTAGGATTTCTTTGGCAACAGATAGTGTCAATCCTTTTGCAGAGATGAGATCTATTTACTCGGTGTGGCCTATTTTTGTTATCAACAACAACATTCCTCCATGGTTGACAATAAAGAGGGAGCACATAATGTTGTCGATGATTATTCCAGGTACGAACAATGCAGTTTTTTTTATTGCAGTGGTATATTCTCATTTGTTGTTTTTTGTCTCATAATGTTATATATATTTAAAGTTTTTCTATTGTGAAGTATGGTTTATATATCTAAATGGTACGTCTCATAATTAGAATATTTATTTTATATGTTTAAATCAATCAGGTAAGTACCAAGTCAAAGATATGAATGTATATATCGAACCTCTTATTGACGAGCTACTGAAGTTATGGAATGGAATCACTATGTATGACTTATCTAGACCAATACGACAAAGGCAATTCCAATTCCATGCAATGCTTGTATGGACAATACATGATTCCCCAGGGTTAGCCCATTTCTGTGGTATGTAATTCTAAGTTCCACTTTAGTTGCATTTAATTTTACGAACTACTAGTTAATATAATACACATGCATGTTTTTCTAAATAATCTAGTCATTTTTTATATAATTATAATAGACATTAATATTGATATTCCATCTTTTTATTTAGGTCTTCAGACAAAGGGGAAATTTGAATGTCCAGTTTGTGGTCCTAAGATCAAATCTCGTCGTTCAAAAAGCTTAGGAAAGGAGGTGTTTGATGAGTATAGGCACTTCCTCTCCAAGAATCACAGGTATCGAACTCCCGAAAAACATCTTTTCAATGGCAAGCAAGAGACTGCATTAAAACCAAAGAGAATGACACCTCAACTATGGAAGTTGCAATATAATAGAAAACGTCAAGGTACGTATAATCAATCATTGTATATGATCATATTGTATTTTATTATATTATGTGTTGTTTAGTGTAATTGACATTGATTTAATATTTAATTTCATCATTGTTGTTCATGTGATCATCATGAAGGCATTAATGGGCTTCCACGAGGAATGAAAAGTTATCCTAGACAATTTAGTAGGTTGCCCTATTATGATCACCTACAAATTGCTCATCTATTTGATACAATGCATATCGGAAAGAATGTGACTGAAACATTATGGCGAATATTGGATGGAAGGAGTGACAAAGAAAAAATTGTCAAAATTTGCAAAGACATTCAAGATAACAACCATGCAATGAAAGATGTCATTCAATTTCATAGCAATAGAGAGCAAATTAATATAAACTCACTTCCATGGATGTTAACGGACCAACAAAGTAATGTTGTAAAAGAAGTCATTCGAAAAATTAAATTTCCCACCGGATTTTGTGCGAACATGAAGAATATCACAACAAAGAAAAAGGTGATTTCGCGGGGGTGAAAACACACGATTGACATGTCTTCATGAAGGTAATAATTAATATGGTATGCATTTAATAATTTTCTTTTTCTTTTTCTAGTACACTTTTTCGATATACTGAAACTATTTGTATATTATTGTTACAGTATGTTCTACCTCTCTCTATCCCGGACAACTTTGACAACAATGTCAAGCAAATAATATATAGTCTCGAGAAATACATGAGGTAAGTGGTGATTTTTCCATGTGCTTACTGTTTGTTTAATTCAACATAGAACTTATTCTTAATTTGATTTTCATTCTCTACTTCATGTTACGTAATATAATGACTTTTTTCTTTAATCTCTTGATTGGCCGATTGTCATGTCACTTGTAGATGGTTGTCATCTAAAGAATTCCATAAACAAGACATAAAGTATTGGAGGAGAGAAATTCCTCGTCTCATGTGTGAAATGCAGAAGCATCTACCTTTGCACAGGAACACTACCTCATACACCAAGTTGAGGAGATTGAACTATGTGGACCTGTGCAGTCAAGGTCCATGTGGATGGTTGAGAGGCACTTGAAATTTATGAAGGGTTTGGTCAGACAACGAGCATATGATGAGGGTTCTATGATGGAGGGATATATGGTATACCAAAACATGTTGTACATTAGTGAATATCTTCCTATATTGGCGTCAAAGCTCAATTTACGTCGCATTTGTGATCCAGACTCCAAAAACGATTTCGAAGGGGAGTACCCGAAGGGGAAAGGTAGATCGAGGAAGGTGAAAGGTAATATAACACATTTCACTGGTGTTTTTTATGTTTATATATCATACATATATATTCTATTTTTTTATTTAGTATTTTGCATCATTTTATACTGTAATTATATACTTTTTTAAGTGACCAATATACATTTTCATTGAATTTTAATTTTATTGTCATCAAACAGTTGGTCGAGAGTGGGATGCGATTCATTTATACATCGCAAACAATCTTGACTAGATGAAGGTAGGGATTGAAAAATGTGAACAATCTAGTCATGGAATATCATGGGAAGGTGTGGCTTCATTGGTTAAAGCTGCACATCGCAATGGAGACACCAATCTAACACAAAGGGAAATCGATTTAGCAAGAGGTTTAAAAGATAAACAGGTAAGCATATTAATCAACAACACTATTTTTTTTTTATAAATATTGTCGTTGTACGTCACGCTGGTTATTTTCCTTTTATGGCATTATAATAAACATGCACTACTTTATCATAAATATGGTGTCATTATGTAATCTTTTCCTGTATGGCTTGTTGTACTAGGTAAAACACCATAAGGCTATGTGGCGCAATGGATGTAGATATCACATCAAAAAGTTGGATGAAACAAAGAAAACATCTGATTGTGGGATATCTGTAGTCTTTGAGGTGACCAATGTTTCTTCTAGAAGTGACAGACATCCATAACTATCTGAAAATCGATACTATGGGTATCTGGAAGACATTCTTCAGTGTGACTTTAACTCCTTCAAGGTATTTCTGTTCATTGTCAAATGGTACAGGTGTCGATTGAATCAACGTGATCCCGATAGAACAATTATTGAACATGATAATGGTCTTACCATGGTAAATACAAGGTTGTTCAAGCCAGGAACAGAGCCCTATGTTCTTCCAACCCAATGTGAACAGGTATTTTACTCTGAGGTTCCAGGTAGAGCGGGTTGGTCATTTGATATGAGACACGATCCAAGGGGAAGGCCGGTAAAGTATAACATTGATGAAGGTAATGAAGACGTTCTCGAAGAAGAAGACGCTGCAGAAGATGATCATGATCAACATGAGTTAGATGATCATGGTCCAGAAGAAGATGGTGAAGAACTTATTGAATTAGATGATGTACTATCAGACAATGTCCATGAAGATGATATCGACGATGACATGTTGATTGTAACTGACATCGACGACGAGGATGATATGGCCCCTTACAATGTTGAATCTGGATCATCGGATGATAGTACAGACGATGACCCAGATGAAGAAGATGATGAAGACCATTGAAGTTTACGAGGTATGCAGTAATAATAAATTAATTGTTTCGTAGTGAGTTTCCATTTTCCTATATGATATAATTAGAAACATTGCTTGTTTTAGAGTATGTCAAATAACACATTTAAAGTTTCTAGTGTACATAGATATTTTTGTCGGGTTATGGGGAATTGAGAGTGATGTGAGGGGGGGGGGGGCATAAGAGCTTCCACCTTCACGTGGTTGGCCCTGTTTAGTAGAGAATATTAAATTATTCTTGAAACAGAGAGAAGCTTAGTAAGGAAATGCACAATTATGAAGACTCAAACATCATCATCATAATCATCTTAATCATGATAATCATCATCAATATCATCATAATCATTGTAATCACAATTATCATCATCATCATCTTCATCATCATCATCATATTCATCATCATAATCATCATCAATATCATCAACAACATCGTCAATATCGTCATCATCGTCATCGTCATCGTCATCAACATCATCATCAACATCGTCAATATCATCATCATCATCGTCATCGTCATCATCGTCATATAGTTTAATTAATGTGCTACATGGGGCCAACGTTGAAATTTTTTAAATTTGTGCTTGCTTGTACTGAAATCTGGCATGGTTAGACTAGACACATGCATCGACAGTGTGGGAGGGTTTCTAGACTCAAACATAATTGAAACTAACAATTCGAGCATCAATTGGAGCATCAAAAACCATACCTATAGATTAATTAATGTGCTACACAAGGCCAACGTTGAATGTGCTACCCGAGGCCAACGTTGAATTTTTTAAAATTTGGACTGATGACCACAATTCAAACAAGCAAACACAAAAAACTATTGATGACAACTTCTTTTAGTAATCAACCAATGTATTTTAAAGAGCTTGTAATATTCAACATGAGGATTTATATTTATTATCATACTGTATTGTGAAGGGTTGACACAACATAACATTGAACCAAATTGTTCACTGGTAAATTAATGACTTCCCCATCTCATGTAATAGTGGTAAGACTGAACATACTAAGATAAAACTCATTAACTTACAATACTTCATTCAGACTAGAACATCAGACAATAATATTTCATTTTAAAACATTTCTTAAAAAAAAGCAATTCATGACCAATGGATCCATTTCATTACATACTTTCTCCAATAAATTTAAATATTTTCACTTACATTATATTTTAACAAAATACTTACATAACATTTTTCCATCTATACTTTTTGCATATTCTTTGATACTTAGTGGTGGACTACATAATTACAATGATATAATTGTTCACTTTAATTATCAATCTGGATGTGTTAAGCTTCAAGGTATGCAACCACAAGGTTCATAATTATTGAGATGTTAATGATCCCTAAATGCTCTATGATTTATACTACAACTACTAAAATTGATAACTACTTTTGAATATTAAGAGTCAACATAGTTACTCATTACATTGATTCAAACATTCATTTAATAGTAATCCTTAAAAGTAATTAACCTAGAACCACCAAAAATTCTTTGCACTGCTTCCCATATGACCATGTTTAATACCGTAAGATCCATCCTAGGTGAACAAGATCTCCTAATGGTGGCTATATCTCACTTAGTGGCTAAAGATATCTTCTAAAGGGAATATGTAGTGGCTCAAGACCTCAGTTTGTCCCATAAGCCCTAGAAGCTATATTTAGGTTATGTGTCCATTTTCTTCCTTACTCGACCATGGCCAAGACCCCAATATCTATTCCTTATAATTCAAAACCTCCTATTGGCTTTCATACCCCACACAAAGGTCAAAGATCCCTTTTATATCATGGCCTATGTGGTTCTTTGAGACCACATTCATGGGATAGATCCTTAAAAGAGTTATATAGAACTTAATTTTTTTTCATTTCCTCTCCTTACCATGGTTAAGACACCATGACCCATTCTTGGTACAAAACAATTCCTAATGGCACCTATATCCCAATCAAAGATAAAATATCTTCTCTAAAGGGCCTAATGATAACACATTGCATTAAAATATATCAAAATATTAATATATATATATAAATATATTATAAAAAATATATAAATTAAAAACAATATTAACACATATATATATATATATATATAAAATAAAAAAATAAAAAAATAAAAAATATATATAAAAAAATATTATAACACATTATAAAAAATAAAAAATAATAAAAAATAATATTATTATTAAAATCATAAATTAAAAACAAAATGAAACAAACCTCACCCTGTCCAAATAGCTCATTCACGAACCTGTCGCCTCCAAAACCCCTGTCCAAGGTGGAAGCCGTCACCATCTAGCCACTAGCCCGTCAAAGGAGATTGACATCGCAACGAATTGGAGGCCCAATCTGTCCAAGGAGATTGACGTTGGCGCAACAAAGGAGGCCCACGGCCCACAATGACATCAGTAAGTAAAACCCTTCCTCGTATAGGTAGAAAAAAAATTGAGAACATCTCTGAGTTTGGGGTTTGAATATAGTAAAAGGATTTTCATTTGGGGTTTGAATATAGTAAAAGGATTTTCATTTGGGGTTTGAATTTACTACACAAAAATCGAGGCATTTTACCGGTTATTTTCTTGGACATATTGTGCTCTAATTTGTGAAATTTGGACCTGCAACCTTGTTAAATTCATGCATATTGGTCGCATGGAGGTAGTTGACTAAGTATCGATTGGATACGCTACAAGGTTTCTACTTGGTGTGGGACAAATTCCTGTCGACGAATCCTTAACCAGAGCCTTCGATCTGTGAGGGATTTACCCCCCCAACCACTTTCGCTATCTTTTCTTTTCTCTACTGTATCGAAAATAGGGTTCCAGCCATCGGTATTTACCCAATAACTAATTTTTCCCACTAAAGTCGTGGCGAACATGCTAATGACCTCCTCCATACCCACATATTGGCCATAAAAAACACTTGTCTTCCCACATGCATTTTCAACATCTTTCTTCTTCATTGCTGGCTATATTTTCCTCTAGGATCCGAGCCAATATTCAACACATCGTCCCCAAATTGTTGTGCATTCATCCCTACAATCTTCATAGAGTGCGGATCCAAAGAGGGAATGAAAGGTGACTGTGATGTAACAAGAGAGAGACAATAGCATTCAAGGATACCAAGAGCTCTAAATCACTATCATATGCATATGGAAACATATCTCTCATTTTAGATTTTTTTTGCATATCATATGCACATGTTTGAGAGGATATTAGAAAGAAACTCGACAACAAAAGTGAAAAATGTATTTTCATTGGATATAGTTACTAGTCCAAATCCTACATATAGTATAATCTAACTAGCAAGACGTTTGGTTAATAGAGATGTCAAAGTTTTAGAGGACAAGTCATGGAGTGAACAAGAAAATGATGTTGTGGAAAGTCAAAGTTCAAATAGATGAACCACTAGAAAATACATGAAAACATGACCTTAGGTTTCCAAGATTGCAAGTAAAAAGATAAGATGAAAAACCGAAAAATAGTTCTTATTGGAAAGCAGTACTTTAGTATTCACTGAGAGGAACCAAAGAAAAAATATCCTAAGAGAAATTTATGAGTAGGAACACGAGGTGAATAAACAAACTCACTTTCAACCCATATATTACGAATAAGCAATGATGGAAGAACAATGGGTGCAATCCCTGAATGATAAAATTGATGTCATTTAAAGGAATAGAAAATCATATCTTGTTGATTTACTAACAGAAAAACCAACATTGCTATCAAGTAGGTTTACAAGACAAAACTAAATTAGAAAGGAAATGTGGAGAAGCGTAAATAAAGGCTTGTTGCTAAACGATTCGCTCAACAACCAGGAGTTTATTATGGAGAAGCTTTTGTCCTAGTCGTAAGGTTACATACCATTAGATATGTGTTGGCTATTGTGGCCCAAAAAAATGTGGCCAATATACCATATGGATGTGAAGTGAATCTGCATGGATGGCGTATTGGATGAAGAGGTGTATGTGGATTAGCCACCAGGATTTAAATTAAAAGGCTAGGAATACAAAGTGTATAAGTTGAAGAAGGCCTTGTATGGTCTAGAGCAAGCCCCAAGAGCATGGTACAACATAATTGACTCTGACTTACTCAACACTGGATTTAGTAGTAGTGATGAACCTATTCTCTACATAAAAAAAATTTAGCAATGTAAAATTCCGGTTGCTTATCTATATCTTGATGATATGATTTATACTGGAAATTTGCAATTAGAAGAATTCAAATCAGTCATGAAAAAAATTGAGATGATTGACTTTGGTCTTATGAAGTACATTTTTGGCATAGAAGTTTAGCAATTTTCTCAAGGAATTTTTATATCTCAACATAATTATTCTACAAACATCTTAATGAATTTCATAATGGATAAATGCAAACCAACAGATACACCCATACCTACAAGCACGAAGTTGACCAAGCTAAATGAAGGAGGCCAATCCTTGAGTTAGTCAAATTTGCAGTGAAATATTCATCCAACCACTCACTTCATCCTTTTGTTGGGATTTTATGTCTGGACATTCCATGCATTTTTGTGTAGGTTCCCATGAAGGCTGGGGAGTGCAAGGCTTATCCTCCATAGTGATACATTTATCCTTGTTGCAATCACTACCCTAGCTTGAATTTTTGTTTGATGCTGGACAATCTATATTCCACACATCGATTTCCCTATCCAGTTTAACTAATGCTCTAGATACAGGTTGGTATAGAGGTATTTTCTGTCCAAGGGAACAATATTAGTGCCTGTTGGCTTGAACCTTGATGAAGTATCACGTCCTTTGTATCCAAACTGCAGAGAATTGTTCTTAGTTTGTTTCCATATGTGCAACTTTGAGTTTTTATCCCATGTATCCTAACCTTACTATCTAAGGATGGTATGTTTCTCCATGTTATTAGCCGGGCCAATAAATGGGAAAGGAATTGAATACCATTCTTGTTAGGAGTGTGTGTGTAATGTGTGAAGTTTGCAAAATGACAAAAGAATAAGTGGACATATTCTAGGTGTGCATATGAGTGAATAGGAAATGATAGGCCATTTCGGAAACAAAGGGATGAATTTGATTCATAAAAGAGCCAAATCACTAAATGGTCTATCCCTTATCTCAAGCTTACATATGTTTATACAACTTGATAGAACACATTGCATCCCAATGTCACTATCACCAACAAAAGCAACACTAAGCCTCTCCAAACACTTTACATAAGTACCAGACGACCAAAAGTCCTTATTTTTATGCATACCACTCAAAGACAAACAAAACTGAGTGAGAAGTAAGCATTTTTGTTTCTTGCAATAGTGACTAATGTTGCATTTGTTGTTTCACAATAAAAAAGCATAGTACATAGGTGATCCTAGGATAAGAGCTTGAAGTATCCATAAGGCCTTCCTCTATCACAATACCTTAATCATTAGGTCTGATGGAAAAACATGCAATTCCTACAAATGTTTGCAAGTTGAGGAGACGATTTCAAGCCCTTTATCTTAATTTTAATCCAATACATGTACTTGCTGACAATTATAAGCCTAATGTGTAGCCAAGATAAAACTAGAATTTGAGATACAACTAGTGAACTTCCAAATAGATTGGTGGGATATCTTGGCAGTGAAATTCCGAATTTGCAACATATGATAAGCACTTTAACCCCATAGTGCTCATCATTTCCTCCCTGCTTAAGAAGAAATTGTCCCTAGTTTCTATTGTAGATGGAAAAACTGTTGCTTGATTGTGTACTGGGACTTGGGAGATCCATTTATCTTGCAAAGGCAGGTTTCCTTTTCTTTCAATAGAATATGCCTTTTAAAGGAGCCGCTTTTGCACTCCCACATTGTATCAACACCTTTGTACTTAGGGGTCCCATTGACCTAATTTTGTAATTAACTTATCTTACCTTCCAGCTTTGAATTTTCTGTCTCGCATATGCATGTTTGACTGTGGACCCTAGCAATCATGATCCCTTTTGTTGTACTTATGTTGACTTTGAATGCAAAAGAATGAATTTTTAATGAGTTCAAGTATGATGACTAATAGTGGAATTTCGTTTCGTTGCTCAATTTGGGAGATATCATTAGTAGAAGCACTAACACTAAAGGTTTTTACATTGGGTTTCAACAATCAATATCTCACTCCACAAGCCATGGAGGGATGAGTTCCATATACAACTGGAAATATATCTTAAACCTCTAACATGGATATCTAATTGAATCTGATTGCTTCGCTTATAGTAAAATTTATGAACATATTTGCAACAAGAGGTCTATTACTATTAGAATCACTATTTTTCATTGTGATTTTTTACTATTATATCAAATCCACTTTTTCCATGTAAAAATAAACCATCACATTAGAATTCAATGTCAAGGTCAGTCTTGGAAAACACTCGTTATGCATACTCACAATTACATTCAATTTTGGGAAAACTTGGTTGAGTAGAAACCTTCTCTTTTGACATCTATCTACAGTTATAGACATGTGCCACTTGAATCTTTTCCACCTTTTGTCCTCCATTACTCAACTTAAATCCTTTTACCAAACCTTTCCAGTGGATGATAATGTCTTGCAAACGCGTTTTTTTTATTGCATGGCTTCCAATTGTTGATGGTTTCTTTGAACAACTCTTTCATGGTTTGTAATTTTTGGTTGAATCAGAGATGGTTTGGATATTTGTATACACCACATAACTTGAGCTATAGTAGAAGTGATTTGAATTTGGTGAATAGATTTTGGATTGTGACAAATATTCTTGGGATTATACTTATGAGATCATTCTGTAATTTAAGTCTCCTAGCGTACATTGCATGGGTTTTAAATTGAAATAATGTGTCCTAGCATACACGATTATTCACAATATCACAATGCCATGCTTATGCTTGCTAATTAGGTTTAAACATTGTCATGCATTTTAGTCATTAGAAGTAGAAGAAAGTTATTGTTAATGGATTCATTTAATTTGAAAGAGTAGTTATAGTTTGAAAGAACTCTCTCCTTACCTTAGCTAGCATTCATTGAAAGGAAAGGCTTATTTTATTCATATACATTTGCATGGTTTGAGTCAGTCATCACACCACGAGTTTCACTTCCATCACTTGATTGAGTAATACAACCACTAAAATTTACACCCCCTAACTAAACACACCATAACCTCACTTGAGGAGAAAAATAATTTTCTAGTTAGGTAGGACACCGGGGATAGGCATCCAAATGATGCACTGGAATCAATATCCATAACCTTCTCTCTAATTTCCTTGGAATCAATATCCTTAACCTCACATTAAACCCTTCCAAATTGGTATATTTACCATTCAAGGTTGGCTTCTTCTGAAGCATGATATTTTCAACTAAGCTAGCATACACAGACAACAATTAGAGACATGCTGCTTGTTGTCAATGTTCATCTTTTTTTAGGAATGCAACTTGACCATAATGGATCCTCCTACGCTAGGGAATTAAAGTCAACAACAAATTAAAGAAAACATATAGTTTGCATCGAAAAAATAACAGGGTACGAACTGAACTGAGGAGATTCGAACCTGCGACCTATGTCTAGTCCCAAGGCTACCACCTTCAAGCTTGAAGTGCAGCTGGAAAGGGCGACCACCTTCAAGCTCGATTCATTCTGCATGCATTTCACAATGGGAGATGGCGGGCTACCACATTCAACCTTGATTCATTCTGTATGCATTTCACTATGCAATCGTCTCAGATTCTCGTTGCGTTTTCCCTCTATTAGTTTATCAATTTGGTATGACCCACGCCCACCGTCCGAGGAGTGTTTCCGCGGTCTTGAGTTCCAGCCTGACAACGGTGACGATTCATTCTATATTTATGTTTCCCTTAAGCTACAATATGGAAAACTCATAGTTCACTATCAAGATTTCTCTGACCGTCACATTTGTCAGACAAACCTTCATAGTGAACTATGAGTTTGTCATTTGCAGCCGAAGGGAAACGTAATACCATGAATCGTCACCGTTTCCAGGTTGAAACTGAAGACCGTGGAAACACTCATTGGACGGCGGACGTGGGTCATACTGAATTGATAAACTAATTGATGGAAAACACAATGGAAATTTGAGACGGTTGCATAGTGAAATGCATGCAGAATAAATGAAGAGTGGGTGTCGAGAGAAATGGTTTTGGGACGTCGTATGAGAGGAAATGGCGATGGGAATTGATTGATAAGGTCAAGCTTGAAGGTGGTATCCTTGGGACTAGACATAGGTCGCAGGTTCAAATCTCGTCTAAATATTTTTGATAACAATATATCATCCACGATTTTTGGCCTAATTAATGAATGAATGGTTTAATGAATTTTCTAATGTTTTAATGATTCAGTGTAGTAAACTGTTACCTTATTGAATTTCAAATTTTATTGAATGAATGTGTTGACTGAATGATTAATGAATGGTTTATTGAATGTTATATTTTATTGAATGAATGTGTGGATCGACAGAAACAATGGTTTAGTGAATGTTAGCATTTATTGAATGAATAATTGATGAAAGTTCATGATAAAATATGGATGAATTTGCACATTTTTTTTTTTTCAAGTGCATGCATTGGGTATGGGGAATTGAGAGTGATGTGAGGGGGGGGGAGCGGCCATAAGATATTCCACCTTCACGTGGTTGGCCCTGTTCAGTAGAGAATATGAAATTATTCTCTAAACAGAGAGGAGCTCAATGAATGGCTACGATGCTGGCTTTCTACAACCCACTCGCGTGTCGTTTAAATTTTTACAATTTCTTGGAGCTTCTTGTGATTTTTGGTTGCTCCTCATAACCAATTTCGAGTTTCCATAACTTCAAAGGTTGAGTAAATGATGCACTGGAATCAATATCCTTAACCTTCTATTTAATTTCCTTGGAATCAATATCCAGCTTAACCTCAAATAAATATAAGTGAACAAAAGAAAATGCAAGAAAGAGATTAAACTTGCAAAATATAACACTTGTATTAATAAATTCAAAAAGAGAGAGTAATGTTCATGGGCCTCTTCGAGAGGATGAGCTCCTTTGAGAAAAGATTCAATACAATACCAATTTTTGACAAAACAATATACATCCTTCTAGCGCTATAAAAAGTTTCTTAATACCTACCAAAACCCTAACTACATGCAATCTCAAAATTAATGACTACCAACCACCTACTGGTTCTTATTTAATAAAAATGAGCCTTTTACATCAAGTAACTACCCATTAACTATCTAATGAGCCTTATTCAAAGAATATGATCTCATACATGAATATACAAACTCCTCAGTATACCAAATTAGAGAAGTTACGTAAGAGTACCTTGACACAATGGAAGCACACTACCAACCATCTCTTTGTGACGAATATGCCACAATGTTACATAAGCATAGGGATTAGAGAACTAGTATTCAATATGAAAAGTTTTATTTCAAAAATGTTATTTAAAAAAAAAATGTATTGGGTAGTCGCTTAACCGATGACCTAATCAAGACGACCGCAGGGTAATATCCGATGGTTTTTCCATACTTCCGACGGCTCGGAACGTCGGATCCGCTTTTTTTTTGTATGGCATACATGTCGCTTAACCGACGATCGCAGGGTAATATCCGATGCTTGTGCCATACTTCCGACGGCTTGAAACGTTGGATCCACCTTTTTTTGTATGGCATACACGCCGCTTAACCGACGACCTATCCGACGATCGCATGGTAATATCTGACGCTTGTGCCATACTTCCGATGGCTCAGAACATCGGATCCATATTTTTTTGTATGGCATACATGTCACTTAACCGACGACTGAACCAATGCATATTTTATGGAAAAAGGATGGTATCCGACCAATATTAGAAGTTAACGCTGTCGCTTATCTGACTACCTGTGAAGCTGGATGAAGTCGGTTAACCGATGAAGTAGGGTAGTCGAATATCCGACGTCTTCAACTATGTTGTATTTTAGCCGATATCCCACCGACGGTAAAAAAAGACTGGAATTATCGGATAGGTGACCATAGGTTGTAGCAAATTCGACTTTTTCCCCATCGGATTTTGGGTCAAAAAAATTTAGTGAGTGAAGAAACATTACCTGTTTGTTTCACAACATCCATAATATTCATCCATAACTACCCTACTCTTCTCTTCATCAACAAAACGAATGTTTTGGGGTTCTAGCTTCAATATGAATCTCAAGCTAGATGAGACTGTATTTGATGTAGGGAATCCAACACCTTCAATGGAGCATGTACTGATATATGACATAGCAGTAACATGACCATTGTTAATTGCAAAACTTGCTAATATAGAATTAGTCACAACATCCAAATCTAGGATGCCCTTGGCAGGGTTCAAATTAGCATTGTACTCCACTGGAGAAGCTGGACTTGCAGGAATGCAACTCAAAAACTTTGAGAGGTTTTTAGAGGGTTTGGCATCTTCATTATGGAATGCAACAACCATTGTTTCTGATGAGGTTAGTTCCAATCCATTCATTTGTGGCCCAAGATCCAAAGAAGAAGTTCCTAAATTTTCTAGAACCTTTACAGGTAGTGAGTCCTTTCCTAAACATGTTTCTTGTGTAAGTATTCCTACAGCATTTTTAGATGCTGAGTTTTCACTTTCTTGAACATGTTCTGTAATTGATGGCTTACTGGAATCTAATATGTATTGTTCAGACGAAGTCTGATTACTCATTTTAGGATTGGACATTTTATTTCTCATGAACATAGCTAGGCTAGAATTCCCAGGGCTTGATGATGGTGTCAAGTCCCGAGACAGTGACTGGAAGTCATTCACCTAATTGGTTTCATCTTTCATGCTTGTCTGAAAGATGTTAATGGGCAACTCAATTATATCTGAAGTTTACTTGTTTATGAATAGACCATATGAAGATGAATACAGAAGCATTGATGTTATGTTATGACTAACAACAATGCTTTTAACATCTTCAACAGAAATAGAAACAAAGGCAGAGTTCACAGCAAAGCTTCAGGTGCAGAATCTTTATTTTCCCTCGCATTCTACATCCAAATTTACTTGGTGAGTAGGGAAAAAACATATCCATTTTGATCCTCTTGTGCAACCAATGAACATCAAAACCTAATAAATAAATCTACAGACATGCAGACAAACCTATTGATACATCCCACAATTCAACAAATTAGTGAGAAAACAATGGAAACAATTATTGTTGACTCAAATTTGACAACAAAGTTGTTGATCTTTCCCAGCCACAAGAATGTGGCTGTAGTAGGTGCAATAGGTATGTCAGATAGAAGATTTTCATGTCTTTAAGAATAAGAAGCATCTATTTTGGAATGTCTAAAACATTGAACAAACAAATGTTTGTTCATTTTCATCATACTTATAAAGTTTTTTCCACGTTTTTTCTCACCTTTGAATCGCATTTCTGCCCATCAAATCGATCAAAGTGCAGTTGCTTCATTTCTGGGCCACATGTAGAACCACTATTACTGTCATACCAATCATCTGATGTATTCTCTGAGTGCCTTACAGTTAAATCTTTTTCAGTTCTTTCTATGGAATCTTCCATTTTATGGACTTGCATGCGAACTCTTCTTGCAGCTGTACCCTCAAATAAAAATCTTTGATTATGACTGCAACATTGGACTACAAGAGGGTACTTGGATTCCAATTTCCTCATGATCAAGTGAGCGATTAAATGACAGTTGATTCCTACAAATTCCCTTTGCAATATTTTTCCAGAACTGTACAATGCTATACATATCACATAAGTCCTGCTGCAAGAAGATCTTAATTCAACAATGCTATCAGAAATGTGATCAACTTTGTTATTATTTTCTCAAATCTAAGATTGCATCTCTGCCTATCACCTTCTGTGGGAATACACCACATGCATTTTTTCATCTTGCACATGCAAATATTTTAAGAACATAGGTACACACTAGCAAAACTTTAAAATGAGGGAAGAATGCAGTGACATTCTGTCCTAGATCTAAAACATCTTAAATAAGAAAGAGAAAATATATTTCAATTTTTACATTACCTATATGCTTCACTCAAATATTTTTCAATATGTGTTACATTTCTTATTCCAAAAGCAATAGTGTAGCCATCCATTGATGCATCTTCAAATTTAAGGGCTTCGCATCTCCTTCCATCCATATTAGTGAATGGGCCTCTCCTAGCCCTACAACTGGAAGAGTTTGTTTCACAGGGTGCAATTTATCCTTTTGCATTAAGAAAACAAGGTTGTATACAAGCATTTATATCAACAAGTCTTAGAGGCCCAATCAAACCTTCAAAACACGGCATTGCACTCATAGTGGGAGAGTCTATTAGATGCTAGAAGTATGCTACAACCATTGGAAGTGTTGCCCAAGGGCCTATCTGAATCCCAAGATCAAGTAATGGAGGAAGCTCTAATGAGCATAATGGAATTCCATGTCTAGGGCCTGTGACTGTAGGAAAAAATACATAAATAAATTTCCAAAAATAAAAAAATGTAAGGGAAAATCATAGGAAAATCAAGCAAAAATGGGTTGCTTGTTTGTTGCCTAGGCTCTAACTGCTTGAAGACACCTATTAAGTAGGGAGGCAATTCCAAAGGAGACCAGATTGGCAAATATTTTGAGAATCCCTAATCTTGAGCCTTCATAACCAATTGTTGTAAGCACAAAACAATAGTGTGAATACACACACACTAGATTTGAATACCCAAGACGGATAGTAGGCATGCAAAGTGGAAAGATTGCCACAATATACACATGTGCTCTCCTAATTGTCTATCGACTATTTATATAAATACAAAATTGTTAGAGAAAATAAAATATAAATATTTACATTACTCCATAAATATGTGCAATGGAGTTGCAATTGTATATGTTCTCTTTTTTTATTTCTTTACAGTAGTGCAGTAAGAATCTGATTCACTGAACATGTGTTCTCTTTCCTGTACTTTATTAATCTTTGCCTTCAGTTGGTCTTCCCCATTCTTTGGGAACTGAAGATAGGATATACATGTTCTTCTCCCTGATAGGCATATCCAGGAGAGATACATCAACTTCATTAGTTTGGTCATTCTATGTGCAACCATTGGCCTAGTGGCCTCTGTGAGTTTGCACTTACACTAAATCACATCTTGAGTAGTTTCATATTTTTGATATTTTGTTAAAGTTAAGCTTCACCTTCTAATGTATGCCGAATTAGGTTTACCCTATGACAAAATCAAGGTACATGATCAAAAATCTTCCTTGGAATTCTAGTATATTTCAGCTTTTTGGCTAACTTCAGATATTTTAAGTTCAATACTTCTCTCTAATCTATTTAAACTTAGCTTTTCAAGCAACAAAAAATATCCTTGACATTTTCACTTCACAAGGATTAAACCGCACAAGGATTAAACCGACATAAAATGCCATGAAGGGCATTGTGAAACACTACCATAGACCAAGCAATATTTTTAAAATCTCTTATAGATTAGATATGTTTTGATCTTGCTTTTGTAGGAGTGGCCTTTGTGATCCCACTTTGTATAGACACTAACATACTTAGCAATCCCATTGACCTATTTGTGGTCATTTACTGGAAATTAATAAGATTATCTTATCTAACATGTCCCTTCATGGCATATTTATAAAACCTGGGATTTAAAAAATAAAAATACATAAAGACCAGATAATAGCCTACAAAGATCATAATCTAGATTTCCAGAACTGCATATACAATGGGGAAGGTATAAGTAGACAAATCTGCAAGGCTAAACAAAAGTAAGTTCTCATGCATATTACTATTATCCATCACAGTCCCATGCATGTTACAATAACTGATATATTACCATAATTGATAATTTGATACATTTCCCTTGGGAGTCAGGGTTCAAGGCCTTGCTTGAATTTTTTTGACAAGGTCCTACACTTATTATTGCTTGCAACCCTGGTCCCTGAGACCTATTTGCTCCCGGACCATGTTTGGAACTAGGACTGATTGGTCAAATAAAGCTTTTTTTTCTATTCTATCAAGATGTATAAATTATGCACTTGCAGGATAGGATTTGATGACATGTTTTAATGGTATGAGTAATCCTTCCCCGTGTCACACTAAAACTTGTTGTCCCCTGGACTACTACTTAGATGACAGTGGCACCTTCCTCATCTTCATCGAAAGGTCATAGTTTGCAAGTCTTGCAGAAGCCAGAATAAGATCTAAGACTAATGTTTCAACATATCATATGTTGAACTTTGCACAAGACCCCAATAAAAAATTAAAGCCCATTATAGAGCTAGACAAAATAGGCAATTTCAACATTAGAAACCCTCTCCTTTACCATATATTTTTCCTTTAAATGACACATGTTCATACCAAGTACAACTCAAACCATGAGTTTAGTATGAACAGTGAAAACACCCCTCAATTGTTACAAAATTTAAGCTCGCCCAAACCCTAACTTACCTGTAGAAATAATAATGTTATACAAACAATTATTTTAGAAGTAGCACATTCTCTAATATGTGAACACACTTCTATTATGAATGAACAGAGTTTTAGAAAAGAATCAGTTTTAAGCAAGTTCCCAATGTCCATGGCGAAGGTTTACCCTAGCCACATGAAGCCACTTTTGCAGGTCAACTTGGAAATAGTAATTCGCATGGGCTCTTAGAAGTATTGTGTTATACATCCAATACAAATGACTAAAATTCTGCAAGGGCATTTTCAGATAGAGAGGTAAGGCCATCTTCCCCTCATCAGATGAATTGCATCTTCCATAAAATGGTTGCAGCAAACTCGCAAGAATGTCAGGCCCTCAAACATCCTGTCAAAATTAATCAAAAAGATGGGCATGATTCCTAAGGTAGATATTTCTTTTGTAGGCCCAAAAAGTAAAGCATTATCATTTTCCAAATATATTTTGGTTGGGAATGTCATGGGGGCATGGCCAAATCCAAAATCACTGCATTCATCGGTTCAAATGTAATGGGTCCCTCATTTGAAAGGCAGACTCCAGTTCTACTTATGCGATAAGAGCTATATTTAGTATTATGGATTTCATTTTAACTAAAAAGACAACATATATTTTATCTTATGCAGTGGTACTTGGTTCCTTGGTAATAGAGGGCTCTATCTTAATTCATCCATTTTTCCTCATGTACAACTCTCATAAACACCTGGTATATTCAAGACCAGTAAATTTGTTTCTAATTTTTTTTTCCAGTGCTAAAATGTCAGCAACTGCACTAAAAGGTGACTAAAAGCAGACACTAGAACACAAAGTAGTGTGCAAAAACGTGGCAAAAACAAAGAATGCAATTAGACTGACTCTTAATAGGGCAGATACTACAACATCAATTTGCTTATACATTTCATCGTCTATATTGGACAGTAATAAAAATTAGACCTAAACAAAGTATACAATGAAAACAGGGCAGAATGTAAAAGAGTATGGACGGTAGATTTCCAATCCTCCCAGCCCAAACTATAATAAACAAACATAATTTTCATCTCTTTCAACTTAACGCTCCATTATTCACTGCATTAAAGTTGTTCCTCGAGAATCATCGAATGCCATGTACAGTAACAACATGATAAAATAATGTATAGTAGATATCAACAGTAAATAATCATAACCAATTTTTGAATCAACCATATACTGCAATTGAAATACATAAATAGGCATCAAAGCAACTGCAAACCATCTCAAACAGACATAAACCATGAAAAACGATGACAAAATAGTGCTAGAAACAAAATAGTATCATTTTAACTAGAACAAATAAGTTTAAAGCATAATTTTCATCTCTTTCAACTTTAACACTGCCTAAGGTCCCTCTGTTAAAGTTGAAAATCATACAAAGACAATAAATAACAGCAGTATTAAATCCAAGTAAATCTAACTCAAAGTACATAGAAAACTAATACGATAACCGACTATGGAGTTGAAACCTTCCTTATACTCAGCTTAGCACACCCAAATAGTGCATCAAAGATATCAGTCCACACAAGTCCAAACGCATAGTGTTCATCTCTTTCAACTTTAACACTCCCAAATGTCCACATTTGGGATTTTTAAAGTTGAAAAAGATGAAAACTATGCTTTGAATTATCTTTTCTCACTCTTGTCTAGTTACAATTGAAAAGCATACAAAGACAATAAATAACATCAGTAGTAAATCTAACTCATGTCTAGCTCAAAGTACAAAGAAAACAATTAATATAACCCACTAGGAGAGTTGAAACGTGGTTGAAACCTTCCTTATACTCAGCAATATTTTTTTAGATCAGATCTTGTCTATTAAGAGACAAGTCACTACCGGAACAAAGGACATACTTGAGAGAGAATAAATTCAGTTACCTAGTCGACAAGTAAGGAATCCCTAATTACTGGAGCAGCATAGCAAGGAATCCCCATGGCTTAAGCAGGTTTAAGTGGACTAATATCTCTGTTGCACTGTATAAGTGTTTGGGTTTGCTTAAAGTTAACCGTATGGAAACCCCAATTACTGGAGCAGCAGACCCATAAACAACAATGCATAAAATATCAGGTAATGATGAAATTGCACACACAAAATGTGCACAAACCAGATCTCCGTTTGTAGCTCATACAAATCCCATGGCTTTCTTACAACTTAGGACACTCAAACAGTGCAACAGAGATATTAGACCACTCACGTATGAAACCACGGGGGTGTCGTTGATGGAACAATACCATATCACGTCCGTTCATATTGGGGGCTTAATAATTATAAAAAAAACATTATATTGGGAAAGTTATAAATCATTGTAATATTGTTATATGTTTGACAAATTCATATAATTTGGGGCAAATTCAAACAGATAACAACATTACACTGATTTATAACTTTCACAAACAATTTGCATTCACATCAACATTTCGTCAAACACATTGGAAACATGTGGGGGTAAATAAACATGAAAACCCAAAAATTATATTGCCTATATATTAAGGAGCTCAGACTGTGTTGTGGGTCAACATAAGATCAAGAGTCAACAAGAGGTGTCAAGAGTGGGTCAAGAAGATGAAGGTGTCAAACTCGTGGTCAAACTGTTATATTCTCTCTCAAGGTATCACCAAGGTATATAGTCCATAACTTATAAGTTTTCCAAACCACAGAAGTACATTTTATCATCACTGTATAAGGAAGGTCCATACCACGTCCATACCCGCTCCATACCACAACACGTGCACAACAATGAGTTTTATAACAAGAGATTTCCACACACTAGCCATCTTTCAAATCAACAACAGTCACAATTTCCTAATGAGTTAATATGCACTCCACACAAACATGACTAAATTAAAGAACACTTCCACTGGAAAATTTTAAGATCTGAAACCATAAACATCGAATGGACTATCAAGATTTAAACTTGAAAATTTCTCTGATTTCTCAACTTTGTTGTCAACTGCTGAACTATTACCATCAACATTGTTGCCAATAATATCTGAAAATACATTTTTGCCAATTCCTGTACAGCATGAGACTGAAAAGAGATACCTTTTGTTTTAGTAACCATACAAAACTTGGATTGTGCTATGCAGCTTCCATGAGCTAATAACACATAGTCAGCTAATAAGCTTTAAAAGCATAAGCAAAAGTGAAGCAAAACTGTAAGGCACGCTAAAGAACGTGTAAATAACGAGCACATCAAAATTAAGTGTGAATTAAGTCTGAGTATCCCACTGCTTGTTCTACATTTTAATGGAAATGCATCTTCATACCTCAGGATTTACATGCATCTTCAACATAGAAACAAAATAGTATCGTTTTTACTAGACAAGATAAGTTTAAAGCATAATTTTCATCTCTTTCAACTTTAACACTCCCTAAGGTCCCTGTGTTAAAGTTGAAAATCATACAAAGACAATAAATAACAGCAGTGGTAAAACTAACTCAAAGTAGTAAATCTAGCTAAAAAGCATACAAATACAATAAATAACATTAGTAGTAAATCTAACTCGTGTCTAACTCAAAGTACAAAGAAAACAAATAATATAACCCACTAGGAGAGTTGATACGTGGTTGAAACCTTCCTTATACTCAGAAATATTTTTTTAGATAAGATCTTGTCTATTAAGAGACAAGTCACTACAGGAACAAAGGACATACCCGAGAGAGAATAAATTCAGCTACCTAGTCGACAAGCAAGGAATCCCTAATTACTGGAGCAACATAGCAAGGAATCCCCGTGGTTTAAGGTGGGTGTAAGAAGGTTTAATTGGAATAAGATCTCTATTGCACCATATGAGTGTTTGGGTCTGCTTAAAGTGAACCGTAAGGAAACCCCAATTACTAGAGCAGCAAACCCAGAAACAATAATCCATAAAATATCAGGTAATGATGAAATTTCACACACAAAACGTGCACAAACCAGATCTCCGTTTGTAGTCCATACAAATCCCACGGCTTTCTTACAACTTAGCACACTCCAATAGTGTAATAGAGATATTAGACCACTCAAGTATGAAACCTCGGGGGTGTGCTTGAGGCCAGGGTTTTGTGGTGAAGAGGCAAGGGTTGGCAGTGGGCTTGCAAGGGCCCAGTACACAGAGAAATCGCGCATTGGAGGCATGTTGGAGGAAACAAGAGACTATGTTGTGGGTCAACATAAGATCAAGAGTCAACAAGAGGGGTCAAGAAGACAAAGGTGATATGAACCATTACACCAAAACCTCGAGATGTTAGTGAAGGCCACCCACTAGGATCTTAACATCCCACCACGCTCCGCAGTCCAGACTCTGGGATGGATGTGCGCCCGTACGATGGTGTCCCCTTTGCGCCGTACGAGCCCCGGGAGAACACTGCAATGCCGACGTTTCCACCCGCTCTGTGACTTGAACCTTGGTGGAGGCTCTGATACCAAATGATACGAACCATTACACCAAAACCCCGAGATGTTAGTGAAGGCCGCCCACTAGGATTTTAACAGAAGGTGTCAAACTCGTGGTCAAATTGTTATATTCTCTCTCAAGGTATCACCAAGGTATATAGTCCATACCTTATAAGTGTTCCAAACCACAACAATACGTTTTATCATCACCGTATAAGGAAGGTCCATACCACGTCCATACCCACTCCATACCACAACAGGTGCACAACAGTGAGTTTTATAACAAGAGATTTCCACACCCTAGCCATCTTTCGAATCAACAATAGTCAAAATTTCCTAATGAGTTAATATACACTTCACACAAACATGACGAAATTAAAGAACACTTCCATTGGAAAATTTTAAGATCTGAAACCATAAACATCGAATGGACTATCAAGATTTAAACTTGAAAATTTCTCTGATTTCTCAACTTTGTTGTGAACTGCTGAAAGGCATGCTAAATAACGTGTAAATAACGAGCACATCAAAATTAAGTGTGAATTAAGTATGAGTATCCCACTGCTTGTTCAATATTTTGGAAATTCATCTTCATACCTTAGGCTTTACATGCATATTCATACCTTAGGATTTACATGCATCTTCAACATAGAATTGATTGGTAGGTCCAAAAATTTATAGTTAGGGACTTCATCTTTTCCAATAAATATGCATAAAGCTTGAGCAAGTCCTTCGAAACCTAGTAGATCATAGCTGCAAAAACAGAAACAAGTATTCTTAGTTCAATTATTCTTTGGATTTGTGCTCAATAAAAAATTCCAGATAAATATTTATAAACCATAGGGAAAATCTCTGAAATATTCAAGATAATTAGATAACTGAATAAAAGGACTAGTATTGGCATGTGTTAGAATTAGTATTGGCAGAGCATTCCCTCTCACTCTGAAGTTAATTCATGAATCGAAATCTTGTGGGTTGCAGTGTAGTGAACTAAAGTAGAGCACAATGCTAAGCTAAATATTAAGCTTTTCTGGAAAACGCCATAGAATTACTTATAGTAAAAACATAGACAACATGCACTTCTAGGAAAAGACTTGCAGAAAGAAGAACAATTTAGAAAAGAATAACTTTGAAACAGAAGTAACATCCACACAGATAGAAACCACAATTTTTCCTGGACAAAGACTTCGATAATTTCCACTTTCAGATTAGTATACTAAAGATATTGAATTTTCACAAAGAGGTGCACATTTGGGCATGTGTCAGTTAAAAAATGTACATAGAAATGAACAAAAAATAGACCCTGACTATCACAGAATGACCCACTAGTATCTCTGAAAATCTCTGAAAATATCTGAAATTTACTTTGCATGTGTTAGAACTAGTATTGGCATTAAAAAGCTCAATATATCTAATAATTATAACAGTAATGAAATTTTATATGGAAAACAAGAATTGATCATTTATGGAATAGGTTCGAGTAGAAACCTCCGAGCAATCCTTCTACAAATCTGAGAATGCTGAGTAGCTGATAATTTGAGAATGCTGAGTAGTTGATAATCCACTAAGCCTAAGCTGTGTGGGCTCACATGGAACAAAGTCTCTGTGTAGTATGACCTCAACAACTCACCTTCAACCCAAAGATACAAAGAGAACCTTATATATATAATGACTTGTATTATAGATCAATTATTTGACATAAGTCCATATTTTGTATTAAGTTGACAAAAATACTTTTGGGAAAAAAAAGTCAGAATACAATATCAAATATCGATCTTTTTGGAGCCAAATATTTAGAATTAAGAAATTTTTTATCTCCACCATGTGGGGCTTGTCGAGATGATCTTTTCCATAGGTGAGAAAATTTCTAAAATCAACTCCTAGCAACTACACGAATACAAGGTTCAAAATGAGTGAACCATATGTAAGCTAGCAACCACACGAATGCAGCGCAGGATGGATGGATGGAAAGATTGTGCCACATTTTATAGTATATAAAATAGATACCATAAATTAGAAAGCACACCTTTCTTGATTTCAAAAAATAACTCATTAAGAAAACATGGAGTAAGTAGCAATATCTTGTTTTCAGATTGAAAGCTATCTTTTGGTGTCTTGCAAATGAAGCACGAGGAAAACTCTCAATATAACAAGAAGAAAAGGATAATAACTACATTGCGTGGGACCCAATTCAAGCAAATTCCACACAAACCCATTTAATACAATTGCAAGCACACAACCCTAACCAATTTTAATACAAATGCAAATCTAGCACATAGACCCATAGACAGTTCATATAATTATGGAAGTATTGCAACATGCTTTCTAACACTTTGACTGCCAAGCATCTAGCACTTATTAAGAGGTGGAAAACCATGTCACAGTTATGGCATGCGACCTTCCGTGTGAACAATAAGATGTAACAGATATAATATGTAACTTGGAAAGCAATAAAAAACACTTTCATTGAGAGGCCTGCAAAAGTTTTGAAATTACCTTTGCTATAACTCTTGCTAGAATGAGATCATGTATGCTTTAATTCTCTTGCAAGGAAAGTGCAGCATGGACTTCCTACAAAAACAAGAAAAAGAGAGAATTAATGACATTGGTTGTCGAATTTTTGGCAAAATGAAACATGCCATCAAGTGAATACTTTTTAAAACAGACATGAGTAGTTGTTGGTAGTTGAGGCAAAGTAAAGTGGCCTTGAGGACGATCCATTTTGTAGGCTTGATGATCATCAATCCTGACTGATATTTACTACTGCTGATATTTACTACTTCTCTTACTACTGCTGTTATTTATATGTACATATGTTATTTACTACTGTTGATATTCCATTTAAGGATACATTTAGAAAACACATTTCAAGAAACACACATTAAGTAATATTCCATTTAATTATTGAAGTAGCAAAAGAAAGTATATGAAAACTCTAACATGGGCATGGGCACCAAAATTTGACAAACAAAAGCTTGTTTCATCCTTTTAAAAGTAATATTAAACATAATTGTTGAACTAGCCAACAATTCAACAACCCTAAAAAACCATGCCTCAAGAACACATAAAGAAATATTTGACGATGGATAACTTCACATTGAGTTATCCCAACCGTTCAGCATCCAAACCATTCACCGCACCTGGAGATAAGATAAATTAAAATGAGTATGAAATTGATACAAACAAATCAGTGATAATACAAAAAATAATACTTTATTAATAAGTTATAAGATAGTAGTAGAAAAGTTAAGAGAAATTAGAATGTTTTGAAAAATTCACCGTATTTAAATTTTTTATGAATTCCACAAAAATTCTGTGGTCGCTTTCTTCTAACTTGTATGTGTCATTCTTGATATTGTATGATAGGTTTTCCGTTGCTCTAACAGATTCAAGCTGTATGAATACTAGATGATCTGTCGAATCATACTTGTACATGCATTGCCCCTTTACTTTATTGTACCAACGACATTGAAGATCAACACCTTCAGGCCTATCCAAAAGATCAATGTCATTATGGTAATAAAACACCCTATTACCATCCTTCTTTCTTATTCTTTGCACTCTTCCAATATACCAAGTCCCACAAGAAACGTCGTGCTTTGTACTTTGAGATACACCTTTTCTTGTAGTACGTTTAGCTACGGCTATAGACTCTCTCTCAAACAACATTGCACAATCTGATCCAATTCCAAAACCAATTGCAACACCATTTTTGGGGGCCCTCTCATCTCGCCTGAAGTATACTCCATTCCTCACTTTAGTCAATCTATCTTTCGATAATGTCGGATTTCCATTCAATTGACTAACCAAACAAGATTTGTACATGTCCTTGCCATCGAGCTCCACCACTGGTTTGGTAGTTATGTTTACATTCTCATCAACGAAATCTAAAATTCCATCCAACTCGTGCCTCCACTCACTTTCCATCATTTGCAATTCACTATCATTGAGTACCATAAAAGACGAAGATTGGAATATGGATGTGGAATGACCCGGTGGAGAATTATCAACTACTTCATCCACAACTTCGAATGTTGAATAATTGTGATCCTCTATCCATGGTTTAAACTACCAAGAATCTTCCGTGTGTCTTTTTGGTTGCATGCGAAGACCTAGTAAAATTCCCTGTGCATCCTCCAATCCTATCTTGAGAGATTCTATAGTTTTATCATCTGTGGATATTCAATCATATTGTGACAAGACGTCACCTTCCTCTACTGTTTGTTGATGCAATTTATTCCAGATACTCATTTGTTTCTTTTGAGATTTATTGAAACGAAGCCCTTGGGGATTCGATTCTTCTTCAACAACTCTATAAAGGGTTCCAATAGCATGAAGTAAGTCAGTGAAATCATATGCCCTCTCTACTCTGACCATGCCACCTACTTTGCTGAAGAAGTTCTCACATACATCTGACCTAGTCAAGTGCAATGCACATGGCAAGTTAGGGTATTGATCACGAAATAATCTCATCAACAAAACCGCAAAGTGGCAAGAAATTTTCACATCTTGATATGCCTCTTTGCTAATGAAATTAATGTTGACATTAGTATTTTCTTGTTCTTTGACCCAACATAGCCATAATGTGAAGAAATGATGGACTCTTGAAGAATTTCACACCTTTTCCCAAAGAGTCAAACTAGGAGACACAAAAATATCAATATAGCCAGCAACGATTGCTAAATAGGTCTCTGTACTCGATGTCCTCTCTGTCCTGCCACCTATACTTCTCATTTCCTTCAAGAACCTCTAGACATGCATTGAAGCAATGCGTTGTGCTGAACCCCAGTTTTGGCGATCAATCCTCTATATATCCTCAATTTTAAGCCTGTGGTCATCCACTTTAAAATTGTTATAAACCATTCTCACATGGTTAAAACTAATCAAATCTTCTCCAACAATCAAATCTCGTTGACCACTAAACAAAGGATTCACTAGCTTTTTGCCATTGTGGATGTAATCATGGTCATGAAGTCTTGTTACTATAAAGCCATCATACAACCCAGTTAGCCCACACCTTTGCCAGGGAATTTGATATCTCATGCCTTTCGTTGAGTAATAATCCTTCAACATAAGCATTCTTCTCCTACTATCCCCATCTGAGGAATGACCAATAATAGGTCCTAAAGAATGTTCCACATGCTTCTTCCACAGGTCTTCTACTTTTTCCCATTGTCGATGGACAAAATTTGCATCAAACCTGTTGCACATTGGATGAACAACCACAACCAAATGAGGAAGCTTCTCATGTAAAGCGTTTGCAATAATAACATGTGCATAATGGCCAATCACACAATTCTTGAAGGCATCTGTAATAATATCATAGCCTGCAGCACCCTCACCAACTGTGACCAAGAAATGTGATTGACACTTATGTTCTTCTTTCTTACCACAAAAACCCACCAATGTATCGCTTTTGGCTACCCACCTGACATATTTTTTCACAACAGTTTCAAAGATGGCATACCAGAATTGGGCCCTATATACCATGTTTGGCTTTATAAGAAGCGTACACTTTTCCGATTGCCTCAAAAATGTACTCATGCTCCCCTGGGATATATGTCAATGATTTTCTAACTTGCCTTAAAGTCGTAGATATCGAAGGGCCATCCATATTCAAGCTAATAAAGCTATGTAATCTAGGACCTCCCCATAACTTAATCATCTCATAAATGGATTTAGTGGATGCACTATATCTTCTCCCTGACTTTGAACGAACTAGGTTGTGAAATATATCTTGAAAAAATCCCCAAACTACATCTTTACCTTGTAATTTTCCTTTCTTATGAGCCTCGCACACATCCTTGCAAAACTTGAACACATTGTTCCTTACAGTAGATTCAAACAACTTTTCCCTTAGAGACCTCGTTCTAATAGATAGTGTAGCAACCTTTGTTCTCTCCCACCAAAGAGATCGCATTGTTAATCTATGTGTAGCATTTGCATCTCTTGCAACAATTTTGAGTTCAAATTGAGTCAAATGGTCCAACCTTCTCCCTTTCCTTGTATCTCTCCCATGTCTTTTGATGTTGCTCCCTAATTCGCGATATAAATGCATCCGAAATTCATCACAAATAGGTATCAACTTACAAAGATTGCATGTCAATGAATCAAAAGGGATTCCTGTTTCAAAAACCCTCTTGCAATGGATATGTCTGTATGTACCGTTAATACGGCATTCAACACCATAATAACATAGTGTTCTCTTGGTATGTTTCTCTATGGCCCACAATTTTCCACCATGTTGATAATCCATTAGAACCCTTGTGTCCAATCTCTCTCTTCTTCTATCAAGATAGGGATCCCAATACCCCCAACATAGTAATATTGGGGGAGGCAATTGTCCTAGAATAAGATGAAAAAAAATAATTAGAAAATGATCTATGAACTGATACTAACAAGTAATAACAAATAAAGTAATTGGATAATTCAAATTCAAATTAAATTAAAACTTGGGTATTTAACACACCTGAAGTAGAAGCATGTGAACTTGTAGAAACCCCATGTGATGGTGATGGTGATGGTAGTGATGGGATCAAGAACTTAGTCAAACTTTGTTGGGACTTAACATTGGTAGGCTTCTTCGGTATCCCAACTGTTCCACTCCTCAACAAAACTGTATCATGCGAAGCCTCATCTGTAGTAGCAGTGTGCTTCCTTGATTTCATGTGCTCATTTAGAGAACTGAAATATTACCACTTGCCGACACCAAAGAGAACCATCTATTGCATCGTGTACATTCCACTCTTACTTTTTTCTTGTCCTCATAGTTTGCAAGTGTTGCTTCCACCATTGTGAACAAATTAGGCTCTTGTGTTTGGTCGAAATCATCTAGAAGTTTGATTGCTTGATCAATCTCAAGTCGATCTCTAGCCACGGATCCTGTTTTCATATGATTGTTTTTGAAGTTACGAACCGTTCGCGCTGCCAAGGATACTTCCCCCGTTCCATAATAAATGCCACAAATTTCACAACGGATCTTTATACTAGGTTTTCCATTTTCTGAATATACCTTCACTGTTAGCTTCTCCATGACAAACTCTTCCATTAAACTATTCACTTTATGTTCCCAAGATGCCAATACTTTAGGATCAACCACTACAACTTGTTCCACTGCCTCAGACACATGATGATCCACTTCAACTTGTTCCACTGACTCGGACACATGATCAACTCTTGGTTGTTTATGCATAGGTTCCTCCACATTCCCTTTAATGTTTTCAGATATTGGCGTTCCTTCCATTACATGTGATTACAATGATTCAAAAGCCATTGTGTCTACTTTCCTCTTAATGCCTATATTTGTTGTTGTAGGTTTCCTTTTTTGCTCTTGCTTTGTATTTAAAGGATGTCCAATTGGGCCAATAAATTCAAAAGGATGTTTGATGATTTCATCATCCACAATTTCACAATGGATATCAGGATATGTACAACCTTTTCGACATTGAATTGTTCCAAGGACACAATTCTCTTCACCAATAAAAATTGCAAAGTTCTCAACATCACTAGGATCCATCTGCATATTCAAATTTACACATGCATATTAGTTCATTAATAAAACAAAGAGCTAGCAAGCAAGGTATGCACTTTCAATTCAAATCTCTAAAAAGGATGAAGAAGTATTACTATCGAGATGAAACACCTTGAAACAAAATGTATTGTAAGTGGCTTATTCAAATAGCCCTCTCCAAACTAAAGAGTCAACTTCAACGTACCTGCAGAAGATCAAAAGGTGAGCAAAACAAGAGATGAAAAAACATAGAAACTCTCCCTTCAAATGATGCTCATAATCATTAAATTTTTTTGTGATTTTTTTATGGGTTTAGCATATTTACTGATGTTGAATTATACTCAAAAAAGTTCTGACTGTAATGATTGTTAATTGTTGAAGTATACTAAAAAAAGTTATGAATTTAGCACTCTAGGGGATTCCCTAAACACAACCAAGTTTCAAAGATAATTCTTGGAGTTAATATTTTGATTATGAAACTACGCTGGAAAGATTTCAGATTTGGATTATTGCATCTAGAAGAGGGAGATTTTAGGCAATGTTTGCACAGTCCCAAGCTAACAAATTATTTTGTGATTACAATGTTGGTAGCAAGACATAGGACATTGGAAAGAGACTTTATGGTAAGTTGAAATCAATTTTATGTTGTGCCCTCCTAGCAACATGTGTGCCCTCCTAGCAATGTATCTCCAATTAAATGTACCAAACTTGTCCACATGTCAAAAGTAGATGAAAAAGTACTACAAGATAAAAACACCCATCATTGAGACTCTCTTCCATGAAACTCTCTCACTAAGTAAATTTCCCCTCACACACTAAGTGCTCATTAAATTGAAGTAGAATGTAGAACAAGTTCTCAATGATAAATTGTGTCATTCTCCAAGCTACTAGTTAATAGTCACCTTACAATTTTTTAATTCAACCTAAGTATATTTTGTTCCTTTGTTCAAAACCTAGGTATCACATGATATTAGAATGGACAAATATCCCTAAAATCATGAGAAGTAGAATATTAGTGGATTTGGTTAAATGAGGTAAGCCAACTAGCTAGGTTGCAAGGACACAAGTGTGTTTTTTTATCCTCTACGATGCTTAGTAGTTTGAGGTTAAGATGGATCTATTATATGTAATACCCCATTTCGACCCTTATGTTATATTGGATTTTAATGTAAATATTGTATACATGCGATGTATGTTTTCCTAACGTGGAGCTCAAAGCCAAGGTCCTGCTAGTGTATGTTCGGATTTTATTTAAAATAGACAAGCTTTTGACATTTTGTTGCCCATGTGCTATGAAGCCATGAGATATTGTAAACTGATGTAAATATTAATATTGCAATATACCAAAGCTGGCTATGGAAGCAACAAATGAGAAGGGGCCATGTGTATCCACTAGGGAGTGGTGAGGGGGCTGTGGGGATGAACCATATGTTGCCAAATGTCATTGTGAGAACCCATTTGACTTTCCTTGAAGACATTTATTTATGTGGTAAGGAAGTTGTTGAAGATTTCAGTCCATGGCTTCAATGGAGCATGGGCAGCCTAGAAATTCGTATGGCAAAGTATGGGCTCTGTTTTCTTGTACCACAAGTCACTCTACCTCATGGGAATGGATTTTTCCTCATTCCCATTCCATTGTGGAAGAACCCAGCATCAATTTTCATCCATTACGAATTGCCAGCAATGAGAAAAACCAGAAATCGCAACTTTGCAAGAACCCACGTTTTGAAGAGCCAAAAATGCCCAGATTTGGTATTTGACAGAAAAATCCAATGGGGGATCCATAGATATGAACCTTGGGGCGAATTTGAGAGTATTAGATACCTCGAAATCCATTGGAAAACCCAGTTTTTATAGCCCAGAAAATCAGTGACGGGATTGAGTTATTTTATGAACATAATTGTAAAAAATCTAATTGTGAATGACTTAGCAGAGGTTGGGATTGCTTGATAAACCTAGTGAAGGCTAGAATCTCAAGAATTAGCAACTGGACCTTTCTATACCCATCCTGAAGAGCACTGGAGGGAAGGGACACCTAAGGGACTGTGCAGCAGAGAAGGGGACCTTCCTGGTGTTGGGTGTGGTAGGTAATGTGGGTGCCTTGACTGTTGAATTAATTTGAGATGCCTGTAGCTCTGTGGATGAGCTCACTGGCTTAGCATTTCCCTCCTTTGTCTTTTGTATGCTTGATAAACCCAACTGTGAGTTGGCTTAGCATTGCTATTGAGTGAAACCATGGCTGTGAGTGAGCCTGTTTAGTTCCTTCTTAGTGGATACACAACCTAGCTCGGGGGTGATATCTCACCTAAAAGAATATAGGCTGGGAAGAGATCTATGGTTGGGTGGAACGTTGTTCTCACATAGCTAGTTGTTTGGACAGCTTCATCTCAAAGATAAGTGTTCTCTGTGTTTTAAATTATATGCATTTTGTGTTCTGTAATGTGTTAATTCGGAATGGTAATTATTCATGTTAATGGAATTGATATGAAGCCTGTGCATAACATTGGAATGGAATTGAATCCCTGGGTGTTGAATCATCCTCTGCTGGTGATATATGTGTTGAAGCATTATTGTTTGTGTGTGCGCAATTGTGTTTTAATTTCGCTGTGTTTATATTGTGTATGAGCTTGCACACATAAGTTTTAAATTGTTTTGAATTGTTGAGTAATGTATGGGTTGAGCTTTCCAAGTAAGCCCGGAAGATTGGTCATGTTTCCTTCCTTGCACTGGATTGATGGAAGGGGACATTTCAGAGTGGTATCAGAGCCCATGTTGCAGCACTGGGGCTGCTTGGGCCAAACTGTGAGTTGCAAGCATATAACAAAAGGTTTTAACGCAGTGTTAATGAATTTTGGACGACATTTTGATTGGAAAAATTCCATGATCATATTTACCAGGTGTGGAAGAGGATCACATAGGTGCATAGGGATCGACAAGAGCTTTCCAACGGTACCAAACTCGTCCCATTTGGATAAGGGACGAAGGAGATATGGACCCCGGAAGTTGCAGGGCTAGAAGCGTTCTAGGGTTGCGAATTTCGGGTTTCGGGAACGCAATTTTCCAAAAAATTGCGTATTGGAGTTCCAAAATCCTGCACCCGCAATTTCGGGTTGCGGGGTGCGGGTTGCGAGATGGTCACATTCCCGTGACCGCAACTTGACTTTCCGCACCCGCAATTTCGGTTTGAGGGGTGCAGGTTGGGGGTTGCGGGATGGTCACATTCCCGCGACCACGACTTGACTTTCCGCACCTGCAATTTCGGGTTGCGGGGTGCGGGTTGCGGGATGGTCACATTCCCATGACCGTGACTTGAATTTTTGCACCCACAATTTCGGGTTGCGGGTTGGTCACATTCCCGTGACCACGACTTGACTTCCGCACTCGTAATTTCGGGTTGCGGGGTGGCAACGGAAAATTGATTTTGGATTGCAAGAGCATGTGGATTCAGAATTGGATGAGTTTGGTGGCATTCTCAGGCCATTGACGAAGGCCATGAATGAACCAGTGAGGATTCCGAGCCCCTTATGCTCCAATTTGGCATAAATTTGGGATTAATGGCTTTTACAAATTGGTGTCCCGACGCTTGACAGAAGTTCGGATGGAGCCGAAACTGATATGGAGCGGTTGTGGAGTAGGCACGATGTTAAGTTTGGAGGTTTGGATCCAAACTCCAAAGGATGTGGAGTCGGGGTGTGCAAGAAGGCCAGAAAGCACTATTCCGGGCCACGTTTTTGGAATTTTGAAAAGCTTGCAGTGGTTGAAAGTGACCATATAATTCGGATTCAAGAAAATTACTGAACTCAACATTTCATATTCTCATGAAAAAAGACAATCCACGTTAGACAAATATTTTCCAGAAATGCACCATTTGGGAAATAGCCATTTTTGGCCCAAAAATTTGGAATTTTGAAAAAATGTGAAAAGTGGAAAGTAGTGAAACCTAGAATTTTATAAAAAATGAATGGTGCATCAGAACAGAGATCCGTGAATTGCTGAGTATTCCTTGTTATATGGAATAAATTCTCCTGGTATAATTTTTCTTCTTCCGAATCTTCATAGATTTTCTTCCACAGGTGGTTGAAGTTGTCATCCCAGACCAAAATACAACTGTGTAAAAATGTGCAAAATTGTGGTGAAAGTTGTCATTTTTGAAGTAACGTAGTTTCCACACCTGAAGTCGAAATGGAGCACGAGGATAGGCATTGGAAATCTTGTCCAGCATGGAATAAATTTCTATGATCATAATTTGAATGGGGTTATCATACACCATAGATAATTAGAGCAGAAAAGTGCCAGTGACTGTTTTGTCAAATTGTTGACAATATGAGCAATTTCCAGAATTGCATGAATGGACAAAAGAAATGAATGCATAACAACTATGTGAATTATTTCATGGGTTGATTATGTTAAATATTGATTGTTGTATATTTCTATATGCATTCTTATGATGTCTAACGAATATTTTCATAATGCACAGTGCTTGCAGCTCATAAGATTTAATAATTGTAGCAGAGACAGCCTATAGGAAAATGGTGACCATAAATGATGCTCAGGATCCTTATGATCATGAAGAAGATGTGCTAGGAGAAAATGTGCATGAAGAGAATGCTGAGACTGAATCTAATGGGAGAAGGGAGCAGAGAACTCCTCAGAATCTGGTTGAAACCATGGTGGGCTTCAATGAAAGGTTGATGAAGGCTCAAGAAGAACAAAACCAACTCAATGCTGCTATTTTGCAAAGCCTCACTAATATGCAGCAGAAGATAAACCTTGGGTCCAACCCAAGTCATGTAGGTGAAGAAGGAAGAGATGCAGAGAGTCGCTCTAGAGGTCGTTCAAAGAAGAGGAATCCAAGCCCAAGGAAGAGTTCGGTGAGCAAGAAGCATAGAACGCCTTCCTCTAGATCTTCTTCCAGCAGATCATGTGAATCCAGAGGTTCTCAAAGAAGTCCAAGGCATGTGCCTAGGAGATTTGATGGAAGAAAGAATTTTAAGGGAATCCCATAGGGATAATTCAGGAAGGCAAGGCCTCCCACATTTGATGGAGAAAACAGGACTGGACAAGAGGTAGAGGTATGGCTTCTTGGAATGAAGAAATATTTCAAAATTTAGGACTACTCAGGAAATGAGAAAGCCAGAATTTCCATTTACACTAAATGGCAGAGCTTCAATTTGGTGGGACAATCTCTTGCAAGTGAAAGGGATCAGTGAAAGGAAGGTCAGTTGGGAAAGATTCAAGAAGTACTTTAAGGAAAAATACCTTTCTGCTAGGTATTATGACAGTAAGAAAAAAGAGTTCAATGAACTCAGGTTGGGACAAAAATCTATGGAAGAACATGTCCATAAATTTTTGGAATTGTTGAGGTATGTGGACTATATCAAAGATGAGAGGATAAAAATCCAATGTTTCCTTGGAAGTCTACCCCAAAGTTTCAAAGATAGAATTGAGTTTGTTAATCAACCAAGTCTTGATGAGGCCATTATGATGGAAATGCATTGCTATGAGTAGAGGAAGGGAAAATCGGAGGTTAACCTAGCATGGAAAGAAAAGCCAAGAGGGAGGTTTGACCAAAATAAGAGTGGCTTCAAGCCACCATTCAAAAGTCAGCCTAGATCTTTTCCACAGGGGCAGCAAGCAAGGAGTGGATTCAAGCCAACAGTAGCAGCAGATAAAGTATCAAAAGGACCACTTCAGTGTTGGGGATGTGGAGAAAACCACATGCTAAAGGATTGTCCATATCGGAAGGATAATCCATGAAGGTTGCACAACTTAAAGGGAGCAGCAACAGTGGAGGACATGGCAAGGGAAACATCTCGAATTTATGCAGCGTTGGATAATCATCAGGTGGATCATCAATCATCAGTGGTGGAAATTGAAGGTAAGATTGCTAAGCAATCTATTTCTGTTTTGATTGATCTAGGATCTACTCATAGTTATGTTTCTCCAAAAGTGGTTGAAGGTTGTTCTCGTAGAAAAGTGAAGCATAATAAATCTTGGCTAGTTCAATTAGCCACAGGGACCAAGAGAAAAGTGAGTGAAGTAGTGGTGGAGTGCCCCATAGAATTGAATGGACTCCACACACATGCAGATTTAAATGTACTACCATTGGGATCGTATGATGCCTTAATTGGCATGGATTGGTTGGAAAAGAATAGAGCCAAGTTGGACTATTATGAGAAAGCACTTGAGTGCATTGATGAAGAGGGAAAACCAAGAATGGTAAGAGGAATTCCCAAGCGAGTTTCAGTAAGACAAATTTCAAACTTACAGTTGAAAAAGTTTTATAAGAAAGGTTGTCCATTATATGCAGTTCATATATCAGATTCGTCAGAGGACCAAGGTCCAAGAATAGAATATTTCTCATTGTTGCAAGAATTCCAAGATGTATTTCCGGATGAAGTGCCAGGACTACCACCAAAGAGAGATATTGATTTTACCATCGATCTTGTTCTAGGGGCAGCACCAAATTCCAAAGCTCTTTATAGAATGAGCACACCGAAATTGGTAGAGTTGAAGATGCAGCTACAAGAGTTAATGGACAAGAAGTATATCAGACCTAGTGTGTCCCCTTGGGGAACACCGGTATTATTTGTTAAGAAGAAGGATGGGACCTTAAGGCCGTGTATTGATTACAGGCAGCTCAATAAAGTGATAATCAAGAACAAGTATCCATTGCCAAGAATTGATGACTTGTTTGATCAAATGAAGGAAGCTAAAGTGTTTTCCAAGATTGACTTGAGGTCTGGGTACCATCAAGTGAGGATTAAGGAAGAAGACATTCACAAGACAACTTTCAGAACTAGATATGGTCATTATGAGTTCACTGTGGTGCCATTTGGCCTTACCAATGCACCTGCTACATTCATGTGTCTCATGAATAGTGTCAGGGATAATTTTAAGAACCCCCCCTAAATTTATATGTATAAAAAATGGGCGAATCTCCCCGATATATAGGAAAACTTGAAGGCGATTTTATCAATAATATAATATGTATATAAAAATTTTTGGCGAATATTTCATTTCAATTATATAATGCTGTAAAATCTTGGCGAATCTTTCACTAAATTATAAGATATTGTAAAATCCTGGCGAATATTTCACTTAATTATAAAAAATTGTAAAAACTTGGCGAATCTTTCAATGATTTATAAAATATAGTAAAAATTTGGCGAATATTTTTCCAATAAAACTCAAGCTTTTGATTATGTACATTACTAAGGTAGTGCGATAGAAGAGCATACACCGAAGCTCAACTTTTGACTCTCTTGACTCCTAGACTCTCGAATGAACAAGTGTATGAATGAGGAGAGGATGGATTTATTTATACATTTCACAAGCAATATTTAACCACTCACAACTAGAAGGTGTCGAAAAAACACGACTGCACTAACTAGATTCAAGGCAAGTAGGGACTATACTTGTTATCTCATCCTTTAATGGTCCAATGGACATGTGGGGTCATGAATCTTGACAGGCCAACAAACTAATACAATTACGTGAATATCTTAGTAGCGGGCCACTTCCTTTATATAGAGAGATAGTTCTTGGACCAATTCCAAGCTTCCAACCAATATTCTCACCAAACTTTCTTCTGTTTGGTGTCGAATGGTAGGAGAGTTGCATATTTGTCAATGAATACTTAAAATGGCTCAATCCACACAAATTTTCCTTGGCAAGTGATAACTTCACCCATCACTGTTTTAAAACATCCCAACACTATAAAAGCATCCATAAATTGATAAATAACAAACCCATGCACTTCTAAATTCACCCAGTGATGAGAATAACGCCCCATGCACTTCTAAATTCACCCAGTGATGAGAAAAACGCCCCAAACACTTCAATACTTGCCCCGGGCACTTCAAAATTCTCCCAAAGATGATAAAAATGCCCTAAGCACTTCAATATTTTCCCAGGAACTTCTAAATTCTCCCAAGGATGATAAAAACTCCCCATGCACTTCAATAGTTTCCCCAAGCGCTTCAAAATTCCCTCGAGTCACTTCAATACTTATCCCATGCACTTCAAGATTGACCCAATGATGATAGAAGCACACCATGCACTTCAATACTTGCCTCATCCACTTCAAAATTCTCCCAACAATGATAAAAACACCCAGACACTTCAATATTTGCCCCAAGCACTTCAAAATCCCCCCCGCAAAGATAAAAACACTCCCATCCACTTCCATGATTTCCCGGGCACTTCATTACTTGCCCCGGACACTTCAAAATTCGTCCAGTGATGATAAAGATGCCCTATGCACTTCAATAGTTTCCCTAGGCAAGGGAGAAAAGTACCCAACAATGATATAATCACCTAGACAATCACACAAATGTCTCAATCCACACAAATTTTCCATGGCAAGTGATAACTTTGCCCATCACTATTTTAAAACATCCCAACACCATAAAAGCATTCATACATTGATCAATAACAACCCCAAGCACTTCTAAATTCATGCAGTGAGGAGAAAAACGACCCATGCACTTCTAAATTCACCTGGTGATGAGAAAAGTGTCCCATGCACTTCTAAATTCACCCAGTGACAAGAAAAACACCCCAGGCACTACAATACTTGCCCCGGGCATGTAAAATTATCTGAAAGATGATCAAATTACCCTCAGAACTTCAATATTTTCCCAAGCACTTGTAAATTCTCCCAAGGATGATAAAAACTCACCATGCACTTCAATATTTTCTCAAAGAACTTCAAAATTCCCCCGAGTCACTTCAATACTTGCCACATGCACTTCTAAGTTGACCCAATGATGATAGAAATGCCCCATGAACTTCAACACTTGCCTTGACCACTTCAAAATTCTCCAAACGATGATAAAAACACTCAAACACTTCAATATTTTCCCTAGACACTTCAATATTTTCCCCATGCACGTCATAATTCTCGCAGCAAAGATAAAAAATGCCCCCATCCACTTCTAAATTTACCCAATGATGAGAAAAATGCACCATGCACTTTTAAATCCACCCAATGATGAGAAAAACACCCCATGCACTTCTAAATCCACCTAGTGATGAGAAAAACACCCCATGCACTTCTAAATTCACCCAATGAGGAGAAAAATGCCCTAGGCACTTCAATACTTGCCCTGGGCACTTGCACTTCAAAATTCTCCCAGAGAAGATAAAAATTCCCTAAGCACTTCAGTATTTTCCGAGGCACTTCAAAATTATCCCAAGGATGATAAAAACTCCCCAAGCACTTCAATATTTTCCCCAAGCACTTCAAAATCCCCCCAAGGCACTTCAATACTTGCCCCATGCACTTCTAAATTCACTCAGTGATTAGAAAAATGCCCCGCGCACTTCAATACTTTCCTCGACCACTTCAAATTGTCCCAACGATGATAAAAACACCCATACACTTCAATATTTTCCCCAGGCATTTCAAAATTCACGCGGAGAAGATAAATAACGCCCCCATCCACTTCCATGTTTTCCCAGGCACTTCATTACTTTCCCTAGACACTTCAAAATTCATCCAATGACGATAAAGATGCCCTAGGCAAGAGAGAAAAACACCCGACAATGATATAATCACCCAAGCAATCACAAAAATGCCTCAATCCGCACAAATTTACCTCGGCAAGTGATAACTTTTCCCATCACTGTTTGAAAAAGTCCCAACACTATAGAAGCATCCAGACATTGATAAACAACAACCGTAGGCACTTCTAAATTCACCTAGTGATACGCCCCATACACTTCTAAATTCACCAAGTGACGAGAAAAATGCCCCATGCACTTCAATACTTTCCCCGGGCACTTCAAAATTCTCCGAAAGATGATAAAAACACCCTAAGCACTTCAATATTTTCCCAGGCACTTCAAAATTCTCCCAAGGATGATCAAAACTCCCCATGCACTTCAATATGTTCCCCAAGCACTTCAAAATTCCCTCAAGGCACTTCAATACTTGCCCCATGCACTTCTAAATTCACCCAGTGATGAGAAAAACGCCCCGCACACTTCAATACTTTCCTCAGCCACTTCAAAATTCCCCCAACGCTGATAAAAACACACATACACTTCAATATTTTCATTTTACATTTTCAATAATAGATTAGAAATCAAGAATAACAACTCTACATAATCTTGAACAAGCAAATTAGTAAATCACATTTCATATTTAAAATCAGAAACTGCTATTGGTAAGGAATAAGCAAAAAAATGAATGAAATCAAAAAATATAGGAAAACTTTTCTTCTTACCTATTAAATTGGATATTTTATATTTCCATTAATTTTGCAATTTACATTTTTAATAATATATTAGAAATTAAAAATAACAACTCTACATAGTGTTGAACAAGCAAATCAATAAATGATGTTTCATAGTTAAAATTAGAAACTAATATTGTCAAGGAATAAGAAAAAAAAAGGAATGAAATTAGAAAAAACCATGAAAACTTCCCCCCTTACATTCAGGAAAGTTGCCATGCATTAATATTAGGAAATTTGTTTTTTGTCATGTTTTTAATCTTATTTTCCATGGTATGGCACCAATCAGATTTGAAAAAAAATTCTATATAAATTTAAATAAATAAAAAATAAGAAAATAAACCAAAACTTTAGTTGCACTTTAGACATGTTCAGATATTAAATGTACTTCCATGAAAATAATGAAAAAACTAAACACAACAATATATGCCTTCCGCAATGACTAATAATATATAAAACACGGATTTTCAAAGAAGCATTCATACAAAGATCTATGTGTTTAATCACATAATCATAGAGAACGTAGAGAGGCATTCACCCACACATTGGATGAATAAATACTCTCTAACTCCATTAGATAATTTTTTGTACATGGATTCTCTATTTCCCTAATTCATCTCCTTGGCGCAATTATACCATATTTGGTAACTTCCTTGGCCCTAGCCACACTCTCTATCATGCTTGTTGGTTTACATGTTTATGTGGAAGATAAAATTCTAGTTGACCAAAATAGATTCCTAAAAATCCTGTAACTAATTACTAAAAATAACTCCCTAAATTCCATGACTCTATCAGTTATAACCACTATCATTTAAATCCTTATTTGTTAGTTACATTTACATGAGGAGCCACATCCTCTTGCAACAAATTCGCCCTCTAGAGGCTTGAAATTTAATGAGGATCTTAGCGGGGAAAGGATGCTCCTACATCAAACTCCCAAGGTAAAAAAAATTCCATGGACTTCTGGCCATGGGTCTTCTATTTATTTAAGTCCACTTGGATCCCATACCTTGATTTGTTGTTGTCTAATCTCCTTGGTTTCAAAAGTGTTTCCAATTACCTATGTTTTGACATTGATGTTCTACTTCATCCATTTGCAATTCCAATTGGAAATCTTTACCAAATATTTCCATAAGTCATCTATCTCAATGTCCAACTCATTTTTTTGTTGGTGCATCTTATTGTTGCTTCAAATTTTCAAATAAATTATGTATCAGGATGCTTCCATCTCTTCATTCTATTCGTTACTCCAAATTTCTACAATATATATTTTGATGTCCTCAAATCCTTGAGGATATTATTCACTTGTCAACATATATCTCTACCCATGCACACAGGGCTTATTTTCTCTGCAGCACCCATTTAGGAAATTCTAGCTGTGTGAGAGCTATGAGATCTCTTCTCCATTTTTCCTCATACATTTATTCATAAGTCTTTAAGTCATCTAGTTCCCTTCTCCATTCCTTTTGTTTCTCTGTGGAAGAATGTTTGCTTCCATCTCTTTCCGGACTTGCAAAAAACAGAATCACATTCCAAAAATTAATTTGCTAGAAACTTCCACTATCTTCTGGGTTATCTTCTCGTTTTCCATTTTTCATATCCTCTTATATATTCTTTGCTTCTCCAATATCTACCATCTCCTGCACTAGAGGCTCATTTTCTAATAGGACATCTCTATCATCTTGTAATCTACCCTCAATTACCAGAAGGTCTAGCTAACTACCTCCTGCTCATCCTTCTATCTCTAAATCTCTCCTGGAATTGTCTTCTTTTATGCCTTAATGGTGCAATTTTGAAACCTTTGTATAATTTTCAAAAATCATGGGCTTTACTAGTCACTCCACTAGAAACTTTAACTCTTCATCATATTTTGTTAGCAATGCATCCAAGTGTTATCTCTCTTCTATATTGTCTTTCTCTATGACATCTTTTGATGGTTTACCGTCTTCATTACCTGCATAAAATTGCGTATACACACAAATTTTTTGTTTCAAAACCATGAGACTCTTGAGTCTCTATTGATGATTCTGGAATCATCTCCTTATGCTTCAAGCTAAGACTCCTCAAGTACCCTATGAGATACTCTTCAGGTTTCTCAATTTCATTGTCATGATATCTTCTCCTTTAAGGATTGGTCCTTGTTCTAGTTCACATATGTGAAATATTTTTCCTGCTTCCAAGCACTGCTTCCTATACTCAGCTTCCCTAAGTTTCTCCACTATATTCATCCATACTTTTAGCACTTGTCTCAAAATCCTTGCAATCAAGTGATTTATAGACCACTTGACCTTCTTCTTCAAAATCCATGCACATATATAGTCTTCTTCAATTCCCTCCTATAACAACTTCATCATCAAACTTAATCTATCCTTCAATTGATCCATCTCAATACCAAATTATTTAGCATCTGATTTCTTCTCTATGTGTAATTTTCCTTTTGTTTAACCCTTTACATGACTATCCATAGTCATCTTCATCTCTTTCCCTAACATTTTTACCTTGCACTTTCTCTTGCTATAATTGTTATCCCCAAGACAAATCTGCCCATAGCTACAATTGTGGAGTTTCCTCAACAACTTCGATGCAACATCAATTATAAGTTATTCTTCTTCTTCTCTGATACAAATTCTCTATTGTAAGGGTACACCACAATTTCTCCTCCTCTTTTTCTACCTAGATAAACACATATAACTCTTTACCAGAGTTAATTGCAAAATATGAGACTCATGTACTTGCAATATCTTCTCTAAGATCCACACTTGACCTTCATTGCAGGTAGGAATATTCCCTCTTATACAACCTGATGGGGACAAGGCTCTCAGTGTTATCCCTTCAAACCCTTGCAAGAACCCTGAACTTCTAAATCAAATATCTAATTCTTCATTTTTTGCGACCATAAATTATATTTCCTCTATCTAAAACTAAATACCCATGTTACCATAAATATTGGGATGTTACCGGAATAGCTCAAGCATTATGAGAATTGAAAACCATGCTTCCACTTCATTGTTCTGATCCATTGCTTGATGCATGTTGTAAATTGACTAGTTCCAAAGTAGGCTGAGTGCATACAATGCTGCTGCTACAGGTATCAAAGGAGTGGTTCTTTTTTATGTTTTATCCCTTAGATAGAACTGAAGACTGTTTGCATTTTGTCACCATTAGAATGAGGGAAAATATTGAATTTCCTCTGTACCTAATGTGATTCATCTGCCAGATGCCTTTCTTCATATTTTAGTTGATCTAAAACACTGGATATATGCCATATATCTATAATTCTGGGGTGCCTTGCTTGGAGCATGCAGAGTTCACTGCAATATTGAGCTGGGGCAATATGTGGCAGAGCACCTTTTTGAGTTAGAGCCTAAAAATGCTGGATGTTATGTACTGCTGGCAAAATTCCCTTTAAAATCTTTCTACGTAATTGTAGAACATCTCCATGAACAACCTGCAGAGAAATTAATCGTAATCAATACATTGAAAATTTGTAATTGACTTAAAATATGTTTATTAACGAAGTATTATTTAAGAAATTGAAATATTATTGAATGTTCTTTAAGCTCTGCTCACATAACTGGTCAATTCAACCTAAAACAGTCTAAATGGTATTCAGCTTGCTTTTTTAACTTTTAAGTTTAACCCCTCCTAGGAAAAGACAGGGTCTATGAAGAGGGTGACTCTTCATTAACAAAACAAAACAATGTAGTGATTTATTTTACATGAATCATTTTTCTAGACATTTGAGGTCAACATAACCAAGGAAAACAAAAGCAGAGAAAGATGAAAATAGTGATAGAAAAAACAAAGGCAATTTTACCTGACAGCCCGAACCAGAGAAGAAAGAAGCAATGAAATACAACGCAGTCCTGTCATTCATTTAAAGGATATGAGATCTGTATTATGCTAAATTAACAACAAAATCTGCCTTGCAATATGCAGCAGATGAGGGGTTTTACTTGAAAGAAAATCAGGGCATCATTTATTGTTTTCTCGTCCTCAGACATTGCTCTTACTCTTCTAATTTAGACTGCCACTAATCATTCTATGCATCCATATTAAACCACGCTATTGGCCTGGAACTCAACAAGGAACCCAGACAAAATGCATTTTTGTATACTGACTAACAGAATCCAATGGATGCATGACAAATGAACTAGTCATGTGTTTCACTTATGGAGCTATTTCACCTTTATCAAAACATCACAGAAGGGAAAACAAAACATGAACTTTGCAAACAACATTGAGGACATACCCTGAAGGCACTTCTGAAAATACACGTAAGTCCCAAAAGTCTTGTGGCACACTAAACGCAGGCAACAGATTCTGGAAAAAAACAAGCATTATCAGAAAAGATAAAATTTAGCTAAGGATATGACTTAACTCCCTTTGACCTATACCTCTAATACTGGTCAAATGAGAGAGTATATTTATATAGTCATTCAATATCCTTTTCAAGCCAGCTCCAGAGATGTTACTTAGATAAAGCAGCTTAATTCCATCAATATCCATGCCTCACCAAAGGAGTGATGCTGCTACTGCCATTAATTGTATTTCCAAAACCTTTATGCTGGTCAAAGAGAGCTTGCACTCCATCCTTAAAAAAGTAATGCCAGTTTAGAACCATTACCTGGGATATCAACTGACCAAGAAGCTTGAAAGTAGCCTCCACCTGTTCATACATAATTTAAAGGTGTATTATGAAAGTAGGACTCAACATTGATATGCACCAACAAGTGACATGAGGATAAAATAATCATACCATATTAAGAATACAAAGGGCAACTAAGAACAGATCAAAGTGGCTATCTATTTGAGAATTAAACATAAAAATAAAAGAGGAGATAAGAGAAAACAACTAGTTTATTTCCCTCTATTCCAACTTAACTACAACTTCATTATGAATAGTAATACTGCTTGACATATATAATAGAATCTTTATTCGGTCCACACGTTATCAAAAGAAATCAAATAGACTTGCAAGTTGAAGTATTCTATTCAGTTCATAATCAGATGGGATGTTCAATTTGTATGTATTTAAGACAAATAGAATAAACAAGCATTGCATTAAGCATACAAGTGGGAACCCATAATAGATTAAGATTAGAACCTCCAGATGGAAACTCTCTGATGAACCAACAAGTTTGTTCAATTCTGAATCAGGAATATCCTCCTCTCCTTCATTCTCCTGCACATTTGAACCTGTAGTTGATTTGCAGCGTTTTGGGGCAGGCAAAAGTGGCATTGACACTCCCAAGTTATCCTGGTCACAACATGGAAAAAAACAGGAATTTACAACGATCTCAAGCTCAATATGTTAGAGATCCCAGTAAGCAGTACTTATTTATACAAGCATACAGTAAGTGCTTATGTTGTTATGAAAACAAAATGACCCCAATAAATTGCATTTTAGAACCACTGCATGGACATTGATATCTATTTAATACAAGACAAAACCTTCTTTGAGTTACAGGCCATGCCATTTATATAATTAGCAGGAAATGACCATTTTGATACCAAAAACAGAGAAATTTGAACAAACTTCTGTACCTTAAGACCTAATGAACGTTTACGTGTGTAAAGGTCCTCTGGAGTGAAATCAGCCTGTAAAGGAAGTAAAACTCAAATGGTCACTTTAAAGCTTAGAAGCAGCTTAAAAATACAAGCAACCAAATTTACCAAATCTGTTCTGGGACCCTTTGTGAAATTGGTATTGTTCTCTAACAGTCCCTTCTGTTAACAACTTAACATGTATGCATAAGCCCATAATAATCAATACAATAAAACAAATCATCTAGACAAACCTATGCCACTAGACAAAATGAATGCTACAATTTCAATTTCAAAACAGATTAATCTTACCTTCTGAGACGGCTTCTTGCCAAGCAATCGAAGCAATGTTGGAAGAGGGTTTATGGCACTATCCTCTGTTGATGAATCAACAAACTTAGGTGGAATCCCAGTTGAGCTTTGCAAGATTGAATTGTTGATGTACAACCTGCACATTACATTCATACAAAAAGATAAATATGTAGGCTCAAAAAATATATCAATGTATAACTCAGCATACAAGGAACCAAATTTGAACCCCGTGGTGATATAGGATGGCTCGGCATTACCCACTACAACAACCCACAGTTTGTTCAAGTAAAGTTTGCCCATAAGCAGTGAACAAGTAACCAAAGTTTCCAGTTATAACCCATTAAACACTGGATAAAAACCAAATCGCTTCAAAATTCCAACCCACAAGGAAATCCATTCTTGGAAAAAATGGAACACAAACACTGCCTGATAAACCTCTAAAACTTGTAACCTCGGGACCACTTGCCAACTTGGCCTGAGAGAATGTATATATAAGTTGAATATTATTCACCCATCCATTAATTCATTCACACAAGAAGCTTACCTGACTGACAGTAGTATGCTGTCCATCAAACCAAGGGTTTCAGGTGCAGCTACACAACAACCCTGTATCTTCACTTTCTTCAAATTGACTAAAGGTATTAGGCATCGAGTCCACTCTGCAGGAAGGCGGCCTACCTGCAATTTTCATCCAAAACCAAAAAGATAAGAACACTGTTACACTACCAATGATAACATTACTGGAAAGGAGCGTTGATTCAAAAACATCTCTTCCAGTATGACTTAACTCTTGTTATTGAGAGACTATGATACAAGAAATGCCAATTTATGAGGCTCTCAACAAAAATAATCTCACCTCACCATACTGTTTTGTGGAGAACCTCACAATTTCTGAACATGCAGCGGCAGCTCTTCATCTTCCCCATTGTTTGTTGGCAGCACTACGAGGTATGGGAAAAGAGAATGTGACAGCATCTCCCCGCTTAAGTCTCCTGCCCTTACAAGTTGAAAAACCAATTACTTCAGTGCAACCCACAAGCCACCACTCATCTTCTATCTCGTGGGTTTGAAAACCTCCACCATCCGTATCGTCAAGGGAACAATTGACTTCCTTTGACGTATTTGATTCGGGTACTGGAGGGGAACTAACAGAATCATCAGAGTCTGAATCTCTAATTATTTCAATGGCTTTGAATTTATCTGTAGTCATCAACTGAGACTCATTAACCGCGAAATGGGGAGGTCAAGACTCAAAAACAGCATCGAATTTAACCGAAAACCTCGATTCCAGGGCGAAATAACCAACGAAAATGCCCTGTGGTCCATGAAAACCTCGAATCCAGGGCGTAATAACCAGTGAAAATGCCCTATGCTCCATAAATCGGGGCGAAAAAACTAACAATCCCCTCTATGAATGAAAACCATGGGCAAACGAACTGCTCACGCCTCCATTAATGAAAATTTACTGGCGAACCCACTACCTTTGGACTCCATTACGGGAATGACGGGGGCGAACAGACCATTTCCTCCATCTTTCATTGGGCTAAATCGCGTTTTCCCTCTCTCGCTGGGTGGGCTATCCGATTTTTCACCATGTGGGGTTTCATAAAATGTGGGCTAATTTCTTAAATTTCAAAAAACCCGTTTAATATTAAAAATTCGCCCATGGTTTCTTGGTGACCCCTATAATTTCGCCCATGGGCTATAATTCGCCCCTAAAATTTTCCCTGAATAGTGTATTCAACAAATATTTGGATAAGTTTGTGATTGTGTTCTTGGATGACATTCTTGTCTATTCAAGGAATGAAGAAGAACATGAGGAGCATCTAAGGATGGTGTTGCAAGTCCTTAGAGAACATCAGCTGTATACCAAGTTAAGCAAGTGTGATTTTTATCAAAAAAGGGTGCAATATTTGGGTCATATCATTTCTGAAGAAGGAATTGCAGTTTATCTAGAGAAGATTAATGCCATCATGGATTGGTCTACTCCAAAGAATGTTTCAGATGTTAGATATTTTATGGGCCTTGCTGGTTACTACAGAAGGTTTATTGAAGGCTTCTCCAAGATAGCTCATCCAATCACTTCATTGCAAAAGAAGAATATCAAGTTTACATGGTCTGAAAAGTGTGAGAAAAGATTTCAGCAGATAAAGGAGATACTTACCAGCGCTCCTGTTTTGAAGATAGCAGATCCAAAGAAGGAATTTGTAGTGTGCATAGACGCTTGCATTGAAGGGCTAGGTGGAGTGCTCATGCAAGAAGGATTTGTGATTTGCTATGATTCAAGGAAATTAAAAGAGCATGAAAAGAATTATGCCACACATGATTTAGAATTAGTAGCCATAGTACATGCTCTCAAGATGTGGAGACATTATTTGATGGGAAGAATATTCGAGCTTAGAACAGACCACATGACCTTGAAGTATTTGTTTGATCAACCAAACTTGAATGTTAGGAAAGCTAGATGGATGGAGTTTCTTTGTGAATTTGACTTTGAAATTAAACATGTAAAAGGGAAGGAGAATAAGGTTGCAGATGCTCTTAGCAGAAGATTCCATGTTGCAGCATTAAGTGTGGTTAAATCAGATTTGAAGACAAGAATTCTTGAAGCCCAAAAAACGGTGATGAAACTTGCCTTCAAATTAAAGAGAAGTTGCAGCAAGGTAATGTGGATGAATCCACTCACAAGGCTAGTGACATTGCAAATATCTTCATGAGAGAGATATTCAAGTTGCATGGATTTTCTAAGGCAATAATTTCTGATCGTGATACAAAGTTCACTTCCAATTTATGGAAAGGATTATTTCAGGAATTGGGAACTAGATTGAATTTCAGTACATCATCTCATCCTCAAACACATGGCCAAATAGAGAGGGTGAATCAGGGTCTTGAAGACATGCTGAAAATGTATGTGATGGATAAACCATCCAAGTGGGAGGATTACCTACACTTGGTAGAATTTGCATACAATAATGGACATCATGTATCATCGGGGATGAGTCCATTCGAAGCATTGTATGGCAAAGGATGCAGGACTCCAGTAAATTGGCATAGCCCGATGAACAGGGTAGTACTTGGGCCAGAGATGATCAGGAGATGGAATAGGAGGTTGCTAAGATCAGACAGAATTTAAAGGCAGCTTAGGATAGGCAAAAGAGTTATGTATATTTGAAAAGAGTGCATAAGGAATTTCAGTTTGGGGATCATGTCTATTTGAGAGTGAAACCAAGGAAGAGTTCTCTCAAGTTGGGGAGTTGTGCCAAGTTGTCACTAAGATATTGTGGGCCATTTGAAGTTCTAGATAGGATAGGACTAGTTGCCTATAGAATTGCATTGCCTGTTAACATAAGAGCTCATAATGTTTTCCATGTATCTTTGCTTAAGAAGTATGTACATGATCCTAATCATATGATTGATTGGAATGTGATACAGGTGGAACCCGAGGGAGAGTTCCAAGTAGAGCCTATGCGCATCCTCGACAAGAAGGTCACTTTGCTCTGGAACAGAGCCATCGGGTAGGTAAAGGTCCAATGGGAGCACCTTAGTCCTGATGAGGCTACATGGGAGTTGGAGGATGCCATGATAGAGGCATTCCCATTTTTGTTCAGTTTTGAGAACACCGATGACGGTGTTGTTCTAAGGGGAAGGGGAATGTAATACTCCATTTCGACCCTTATGTTATATAGGTTTTTAATGTAAATATTGTATACATGCGATGTATGTTTTCCTAGCGTGGAGCTCAAAGCCAAGGCCCTGCTAGTGTATGTTTGGATTCTATTTAAAACGGACAAGATTTTGACATTTTGTTTCCCATGTGCTATTAAGCCATGGGATATTGTAAATTGATGTAAATATTAATATTGCAATAAAATACCAAAGTTGGCTATGGAAGCAACAAATGAGAAGGGGCCATGTGTATCCACTAGGGAGTGGTGATGGCGCTGTGGGGATGAACCATATGTTGCCAAATGTCATTGTGAGAAACCATTTGACTTTCCTTGAAGACATTTATTTATGTGGTAAGGAAGTTGTTGAAGATTTCAGTCCATGGCTTCAATGGAGCATGGGCAGCCCAGAAATTCATATGGCAGAGTATGGGCTCTGTTTTCTTGTACCACAAGTCACTCTACCTCATGGGAATGGATTTTTCCTCATTCCCATTCCATTGTGGAAGAACTCAACATCATTTTTCATCCATTACGAATTGCCAACAGTGAGAAAAACTAGAAATCGCAACTTTGCAAGAACCCACGTTTTGAAGAGCCAAAAAGGCCCAGATTTGGTATTTGAAAGAAAAATCCAATGGGGAATCCATAGATATGAACCTTGGGGCGAATTTGAGAGTATTAGATACTCCGAAATCCATTGGAAAACCCAGTTTTTATAGCCTAGAAAACCAGTGATGGGATTGAGTTATTTGATAAACAAAATTGTGAGAAATCCAATTGTGAATGACTGAGCAGAGGTTGGGATTGCTTGATAAACCCAGTGAAGGCTAGAATATCAAGAATTAGCAGCTGGACCTTTCTATACCCATATTGAATAGCACTGGAGGGAAGGGACGCCTGAGGGACTGTGCAGCAGAGAAGGGGGCCTTCCTTGTATTGGGTGTGGTAGGTAATGTGGGTGCCTTGACTGTTGAATTCATTTGAGATGCCTGTAGCTCTGTGGATGAACTCACTGGCTTAGCATTTCCCTAATTTGTCTTTTGTATGCTTGATAAACCCAACTGTGAGTTGGCTTAGCATAGCTATTAAGTGAAACCATGGCCGTGAGTGATCCTGTTTAGTTCCTCCTTACTGGATACACAATCCAGCTTGGGGGTGATCTCTCAACTGAAAGAATATAGGCTGGGCATAGATCTATGGTTGGGTGGAACATTGCTCTCACATAGCCAGTTGTGTGGACAACTTCATCTCAAAGATAAGTGTTCTCTGTGTTTTAAATTATATGCATTTTGTGTTTTGTAATGTGTTAATTCGGAATGGTAATTATTCATGTTAATGGAATTGATATGAAGCCTGTACATAGCATTGGAATGAAATTGAATCCCTGGGTGTTGAATCATCATCTGCTAGTGATAGATGTGTTGAAGCATTATTGTTTGTGTGTGTGCAATTGTGTTTTAATTCTGTTGTGTTTATATTGTGTTTGAGCTTGCACACATAAGTTTTAAATTGTTATGAATTGTTGAGTAATGTATGGGCTGAGCTTTCCAAGTAAGCCCGAAAGATTGGTCATGTTTCCTTCCTTTCCTTGGATTGATGGAAGGGGATGTTTCATTATAGTTATATAACTAGGAAAGGTTCATGAATGTGGATAGAGTTACATTCTGGATATAACTACATTGCCCTAGATATAGTAACATTATGGATATAATTACATTGTTGTTCTTTACCCGTTTATTTTGAATTTTGGGCAGCAAGCAGCTTAATTCTTGTAACAGCACACCATGTTGGGTTGTTTCCTAGCATTTTTGGGCATTCTAGATAGTTTTGGGTATGTTTTAACAACGTCTCAACCATCCAAACAATAGTAAGATCGGTCATAAGTATACTGTGGGAATCTTCCTTGTAGTGACATCCTTGATTTAGCCTCAACCAGCAAAAAGAAGTAACTTTGGGCAATTTTTAGGTAAACAACAACAATAAAGATCTTAATTTCTCAAGTTCCTAAAACTAAGCTACCATGATCAATTTCTCCACTTTTGGAACACTCAAATCCTAGGACATAATGTACATCTTTGTCACCTTCCCATACTCATAGAATCAATAATATTCAGTCTCTATTTCATTCATAATCCAATAAGCATTAAAATTCAAGATGCAAAGAACACTTTCAACAGTAACTATATACACTCTCAACAATGTTGCTAAAAATGCATTGCTTCACCCTAGAATAGCTCCTTGAAGATTATTTCATGAAAAAATTATGTATGTATCTATGTAATTAGAGATGGGACAACATGGGACAACCTGATTTTATTTCCATTTTGGTTATATATGTTTCATTGCAGATCATCTTGATAATCTGAGTTAGACATGGAAAAGAGCTAACACAAGCTCGAGAATATGAGTATTGAACTAAGGGCATAATCCCTCACCTGTGTTTCAATTAAGGGGCCTTGTATTAAGTAGTTGGGCTAAAATAGCATAGACAATGTTATGTCTTGTGCTTTGGGTGACCACCTTCATCACAATCTCATCAGGGGAGTGTATGTGATGGAGATTGAATGATTTGGTCCTAAGTGCTACAGCCTAGATGATGATGCCCTAGTGATGATGCTTCATGGGGTATGTGGATTGTTTGACCTTGAACTAGGGCCTTGTTTGAAGCAGAATGGATCAGCAATGGAAACATTCATTAAATCTAGGCAGTTTTGTGAGTTATGACCTGTTTATCTCAAATTCTAGGCATACTACAGCATAGATGATGATGCCCTAGTGACGATGCTTCATGGAGTATGTGGATTGTTTGACCTTGAACTAGGGCCTTGTTTGAAGCAAAATGAATCAGCAATGGAAACATTCATTAAATTGTGATTAAATCTAAGCAGTTTTGTGAGTTATGGCCTGTTCATCTCAAATTCTAGCCATACTCCAGCCTTCAATTAGCAGCAATTAGCTCTCTTATAGCCCTTGAACAGCACTAAGAGGTATCTTTGGGTAAATATGGGCACATTGTGAGCAAGTTTGTGGAAGGAAACATAAGTAAAACCTGTTTATTCTGAATTATGGGCAACAAGCAACTTAATTCTTGTAGCAGCACTCCATGCTAGGTTGTTTCCTAGTGTTTTTGGGCATTCTAGATTGTTCTAGGTATGTTTGAACAATGTCTCAACCCTCCAAACAACAGTAAGATAGGTCCTAGGTATAACGTGGGAATCTTCCTTGTAGTGGAATCCTTGATTTAGCCTCAACCAACAAAAAGAAGTAACTCTGGGCAATTTTTAGGTAAACAACAACAATAAAGATCTTTATTTCTCAAGTTCCTATAACTAAGCTACCATGATCAATTTCTCCACTTTTGGAATACTCAAATCCTAGGACATAATGTACATTTTTGTCACTTTCCCATACTCACAAAATCGATAATATTCAGTCTCTGTTTCATTCATAATCCAATAAGCGTTAAACTAATAGAACGACATAGCACAAGATAGGAAACAAAACTTTGTCTTCTTCGACCCGAGAAGTTTATATTTACATGATAAATGAATTCATACTGAGTACAATTTGAATACTAGTGGGATGAATTTGTCACCCATATTGAAAATGAAATTCTCAATGAATTTCTACTAGAATGAACAAGGAAAGTACACAAACTATTGGCAGAAAATATGTTTTCCTTTACACGATGCTTATCTTTTTGTCTCATTAATTAAGTCCACCAATTGCAACTTCAAGCTGCAAATAACACTTTCAACAGTAACTATATACACTCTCAACAGTGTTGCTAAAAATGCATTGTTTTGCCCTAGAATAGCTCCTTGAAAATTCTTCCATGCAAAAATTATGTATGTATCTATGTAATTCGAGATGGGACAACGTGGGACAAACTGAGTTTATTTCCATTTTGGTTATATATGTTTCATTGTAGATCATCTTGACAATCTGAGTTAGACATGGAAAAGAGCTAACACAAGCCCGAGAATATGAGTATTGAACTAAGGGAATAATCCCTCACATGTATTTCAATTAAGGGGCCTTGTATTAAGTAGTTGGGCCAAAATAGTATAGACGAAGTTTTGTCTTGTGCTTTGGGTGACCACCTTGTTGATGTATATGTAACTTCAGAATGTATTTTACCTATGTATATTGTACTCCTATAGAGATGGTATTATTCCTCTGTACGGAAGTGTCGTCATTTGCATTGACAAGTGTCGCAAGTATCGTAACTTGCTGTGATGGGTTATTAGACCACCAAGTGTGGGGTCGGCCCAGATTAATGTAACCATGGGTTATTAGACTGAGTTAGACAAGTCGGCCTTGTTAGTTTATTGGGCAGGATGGGACAAGTATAAATAGAGATCGGGAGATCTCTATTTGATCATCTAATTACTCACTCTTACATCACTCGGAAATTGGTGCACTAGTTGAGGAGGAGGAGTAGCTGCTAGTAGAAGACTATCTCTTGTATTTGGTTGTATCATTGCTCTTTCTATCTCTAAGGAAGTTGTGGGGTTTTTCACCTTTATGGTTTTCCCCAGTGAAGCTCTGTGTGTCCATTGTCTTATGTGATTGCTTGATATGACTGATATGTTGTACATGTTATTCTCTCAGTAAAGATCCTAGAGTATGTTGAATTAATGCTCAAAATCTAACATGGTATCAGAGCTTCCCTGAGAAGAAGACATTGTGCAGTGGCAGAAACTAGGGTTTCTCTCCACATATTTTGGAAAAGCAGTAAGGTATATTGACTCTACTCATCAAGGAGAATCTTTCTATCCAATCAGAATTCAATTCTGAGCACTTTCAGTTTTGGCCCTAAAATTTAGGGTTTCCACAAAAATAGGAATATCTGAAATATGAAGACATAGCTGGAAGCTCCTTGGAAAAATCGAAGTTTAGAGCTTTAGATTGAGATTTTTGGTTGGGTGAAGCTCCAGGAAACTCAAACCCTAATTCAGGGTCCTCCCTAGTGAATTCAGGAAGACTAAAAGGCATTTATGAAGGGTGAAACATTGCAGATCTCAAATTCTAAATATACCAGGCTGATCATCTCATCAAGGTGCATCTTTCTATCCTTTCAGAAGTTTGAAATTCAAAGTTTGAATTTTTAGGGTTTCTCTGACAAACCCTAATCCGGGACCAGATCTAGTTTTCAGCAAATCAAGTGGTAAGACCTAAATCTTTTCTATTTCCATTTGAAGTACTCTTTAAAGATGTCTCACCACACCAATCTCGAGGATAAGCTTGAAGGGGATGATAACTGCCGAGCATGGAAGTATAGGATTGGGTTAATCCTGGAAGAAAATGAGTTGGACACTTACATAAGTGAAGAGGTCCCTATCCCAGAGGAAGAAGAGTCTAAGGCCTTACACAAAAGAAATTTGGTCAAGGCTAAAAGGATCATTGTTGATTCTATCAAATACCATATCATACCACATGTGTCATCTCTAAAGACACCTAAGGAGATGTTTGATTCCCTGACCAAGCTATTCGAAGGGAAGAACATAAATCGGAAGATGACCTTGAGGAATCAACTAAAGAATATCAAGATCCAGAATGCAGAAACCATGTAGTCTTATTTCTCAAGGGTATCCCAGATTAAAGAACAACTTGAAGCTGTGGGAGAAGATATAGAAAATGGAGAAGTGGTAATGACCACTCTTAATGGCCTTCCTAGGTCATGGGATTCCTTCATCCAAGGAATTTGTGCTAGAAGGAAACTTATCACTTTTAGCAGGCTGTGGGAAGAATGCTCATAGGAAGAAGCTCGAATTATAGCTTGAGAAGAGAAAATGGGGAATGAAGATCAAGCTCTCACAGCAAACACCAAGAAAGATAATATCAAAAGGGAGCACTCTCATCACAGAAAAGGTAAACACTATCACCAAAGACAAAAGGAAAGCTCTGGAAGATCTATGAAAGATCTCTCTCATATTCGGTGCTATACTTGTGATGAAAGGGGACACATTTCCAGACATTGTCCTAAGACCAAAAAGAAGATCATCAAAAGAAGACATCATGCTCATGCTACAGAGGATGATGAACCTCCCAGGAAGAGGGCTAGAGAAGATAGTGAAGGTTCTTCAAGTGATGAGAAGAATATGTTTTTATTTCTGCTCTCACTGGAACCATTACTCATGGAAGTAATGATTGGCTTATAGATAGTGGGGCTTCTAAACACATGACAGGATTCAAGGAATCCTTTATAAACCTATCTGAACATGAATCACCCCACAAGGTGAAACTTGGGGATGACTACCAGTATCCAATAAAAGGGAGTGGTGAAGCCTCCTATAAACTATACTCTAGAAAGTCTATGAAGATGAAAGATGTACTATATGTTCCAGGTATCAAGAAGAATCTACTCTCCATATCTGCATTGGATGCAAAAGGCATGAGGGTTGCATTTGTAGATGGCGAAGTCCTAATGTGGCCAAAGCGTAAGACTATTGATGATGCAGTGGTAATTGGAGAGCAAGAGGGAGGATTATACAAATTGAAGGGCCAACCAAAAAAAGCCATGGTCCATGATTCAGTAGAGCCAAGTGAACTTTGGCATAGAAGGCTTGCACACATGCATTATAGAGCATTACCAATTGCAAGCAAAGCAGTGGAAGGTCTTCCTGAAATCCAGTCAAATCATGAAGGCATTTGCAAAGGTTGTGCAAAGGGAAAGAACACAAAGAAGACATTTCCAAGCAGTGAAAGCAAGGCAAAAAGAATCTTGGAAGTCATCCACTCTGATGTATGCGGTCCGATGTCATCCAGTTCTCTGAGTGGGTATGTATACTATGTTTCCTTCATTGATGATTTCTCTAGGAAGACTTGGGTTTACTTCTTGAAGAACAAAGATGAAGTATTTGACAAGTTCAAGGAATTCAAAGCCTTGATAGAAAACCAAACTGACATGAAGATCAAGATCTTCAGATCCGACAATGGCGGAGAATTCACTTCAGGTGACTTCAAGAAACTATGCAGTGATTCCGGGATTAAGAGGGAGTTGACTACTCCTTACAATCCACAACAGAATGGGGTTGCCGAAAGGAAGAATAGAACAATCATGGAAGCAGCTAGGGCAATGCTTCATGACCAAGATCTACCTATGCACTTATGGGCTCAAGAAACAAGGGCAGCTGTATATGTGCAGAAAAGAACACCTCATAAGATACTTGACAACAAAACACCAGAAGAAGTGTTCGCTGGTAAGAAACCACAAGTTATCCATCTTAGAATATTTGGTTGTCCAGTATACACTCACATCCCAAAAGAAAAGAGGACAAAGTTAGATCCTTTAGGAAAGAAGGGCATATTCGTGGGTTATAGTGAAAGCTCGAAGGCTTACAGAATCTACTTACCAGGATTCAAGAAGATTGATATCAGTAGGGATGTAACATTTGATGAAAGCTTAGCATACATCAAATCAAGGAAAATACCAGTTGAAGATAATGAAGAACCTAGAATATCCAGAACATAAGACACCACCATGAATGAAGAAGTTCCTGAAGAAGACCGTGAAATGGAAGATCCACAAAAACCTGTAGATTCACCCCGTGAGAAGAACTCTCACAAAAGGAAACCAGCATGGGCTAGAGAGCTGATTCAAGATGCAGAAAGGTTTGGCATTCCAGAAGAGGAACACGGAGAAAGGAAAAGGACAAGATCTTATACCAGCTATGTTGCTTTACTCTGTGACATAATGAACAAAGAACCTTCCAGTTATGAAGAAGCAACATAAAAGAAAGAATGGAAGGATGCCATGGTTGATGAATACCAGTCGATCATGAAGAATGATGTTTGGGATGTGGTCCCAAGACCAGATGGGAAGTCTGTAGTGACTTCCAAATGGATCGATAAGATCAAGCATGCTGTAGATGGTAGCATAGATAAATACAAATATAGGTTTGTAGCTCGTGGCTTCTCCCAGAAAGAAGGGATTTATTTTGAAGAGACTTTTGCACCTGTAGCCAGATACACTTCCATTAGATCAGTACTTGCTCTGGCTACAGTGATGAAATGGAAGGTACACCAGATGGATGTCAAGACAACTTTCTTGAATGGTGTAGTTGAAGAGGAAGTGTATGTGAAGCAACCACTCGGGTTTGAGACACATGACCGAGAGTCACATGTGTGCAAACTAAAGAAAGCCCTGTATGGTTTGAAACAGGCACCCAGGACCTGGTATGGCAGGTTAGATGGCTTCCTATCTAGTTTGGGCTTTACCAAGAGTAAAGCGGATTCCAACCTTTACTACAAGGTTGAGGAAGGCAATCCAGTGATACTACTATTGTATGTGGATGATCTATTTGTAACAAGTGAGGATAGATTGATTTCCGACACGAAGAGGAAGCTTGCTGCTGAGTTCAAGATGAAGGACTTGGGTATGATGCACTACTTTATTGGGATGGAGGTGTGGCAGAGTGCAGATGGAATATTCCTTGGACAAGGGAAGTATGCAGTAGAGATCCTGAAGAGGTTCGGGATGATGGACTGCAAGGCCATGGCCACACCTATGGCATCGAACCTGAAGCTTCTATGTGATGCTTCATCTGAGCTGGTTGATGCTACGATGTATTGTCAGATGATTGGGTCCTTGATGTACCTAACGAATACGAGACCAAACATCTTCTTTGCGGTGAACACCTTGAGCCAGTACTTGACAGATCCGAGACATGTTCACCTGATAGCTGCAAAGCATATTCTGAGGTACCTGAAGGGTACAATTGACTATGGGATCAAGTATGAGGCAAATCAAAAGTTTAACCTGGAGGGTTATGTTGATTCGGATTGGGTAGGAAGTGCCATTGATCGGAAGAGCACTGCGGGGTGCTGCTTCAGTATGGGATCCGGTATGATCTCTTGGTTTAGCAGGAAGCAGTCCTGTGTGGCACTGACTACAACCGAAGCAGAGTATGTTGTAGCTTGTTCGGCTAGTTGTGAGGCAGTATGGCTTAGGAAGCTACTGTTTGATCTGTTTGATCTCCAGTTATGTGCTACTTGTATATATTGCGACAACCAGAGTTGTGTGAAGTTGTCGGAGAACCCAATGTTCCATGACAAGTCGAAGCACATTGAGATCAAGTATCACTATATCAAGGTTATGGTGCAGAGAAGAGCAGTGAAGCTCCTGTATGTTGCGACAGACGAGCAGATAGATGATGTGTTGACCAAGCCACTGGCCAGAGTGAAGTTTGAATACTTTAGAGGGAGATTTGGTGTACTTCAGATCGAGATGTCTTCCAAGGGGAAGTGATGAGTCCGGAGACACAGATGCACATGAGCCATTTCGACATGGTTGAAGTTTGTCTTACCATGGTCATTGATGTAAGGGCTGGAGCCATTCCGACATGGTTGAAGTTTGTCTTACCATGGTCGTTGATGTAAGGGCTGGGCCATTCGAGCATGGTTGAGGCGTGTCTTCCCGTGGCTGCGATATAAGTGTTGGGCCATTCGAGCATGGTTGAGGTGTGTCTTCCCATGGCTGCGATATAAGTATTGTGCCATTCCTAGCATGGTTGAGTTGTGTCTTCCCATGGCTATGGATATAAGTGCAGTGCCATTCTCGCATGGTTGAGGTGTGTCTTCCCATGCTGGTGAGTGTAAGTGCTATGTGATGTGCATTTGGGTTGTGCTCCATGGATGATGAGGTTATTTGAAGACAATGATGTGACAGTATGGTACACAGGTTTTGCAGAGGCATATAATCAGTCCTGAGATGCTCTTGCAGGTTTTGCAGAAGCAATGTAATCAGTCCTGGGAGATCTTGCAGGTTTTGTAGAGGCAATGTAATCAGTCCTGAGGTGTACCTACTTGATGGCTTGCTCGTAGAGATGTTGATGATGTACATCCAACATGAAAAAGGGCTGGCTCTGTAGATGATGAAGACCTGCAGGTGGCGAGCCTACATCCAATATGAAAAAGGATTGGCTCTGTAGAACTTCCTATGACGAGTAGATTGGAGATTGATTGAGATAGCAATAGCAGTGATGATGATGATGATTCGATGGTGATGATCCAGTGACGATGATCCAGAGAAAAAGACTTGTGCTAGCAGATATGTGTCGAGAAATACCTTCCTAGTTAAGAGGGAGTGTTGATGTATATATGTAACTTCGGAATGTATTTCACCTATGTATATTGTACTCCTATAGAGATGGTATTATTCCTCTATACGGAAGTGTCGTCATTTGTATTGACAAGTGTCGCAAGTGTCGTAACTTGCTGTGATGGGTTATTAGACCACCAAGTGTGGGGTCGGCCCGGATTAATGTAACCATGGGTTATTAGAATGAGTTAGACAAGTCGGCCCTGTTAGTTTATTGGGAAGGACAGGACAAGTATAAATAGAGATCGGGAGATCTCTATTTGATCATCTCATTACTCACTCTTACATCACTGGGAAAGTGGCGCACTAGTTGAGGAGGAGGAGTAGCTGCTAGTAGAAGACTATCTCTTGTATTTGGTTGTATCATTGCTCTTTCTATCTCTGAGGAAGTTGTGGGGTTTTTCACCTTTATGGTTTTCCCCAGTGAAAATCTGTGTCCATTGTCTTATGTGATTGCTTGATATGCTTGATACATGATTGATATGATTGATATGCTGTACATGTTATTCTCTCAGTAAAGATCCTAGAGTATGTTGAATAAATGCTCAAAATCTAACACACCTTCATCACAATCTCATCAAGGGAGTGTATGTGATGGAGATTGAATGATTTGGTCCTAAGCGCTACAACCTAGATGATGATTCCCTAGTGATGATGCTTCATGGAGTATGTGGATTGTTTGACCTTGAACTAAGGCCTTGTTTGAAGCAGAATGGATTAGCAGTGGAAACATTCATTAAATCTAGGCAGTTTTGTGAGTTATGACCTATTTGTCTCAAATTCTAGGCATACTACAGCCTAGATGATGATGCCCTAGTGATGATGCTTCATGGAGTATGTGGATTGTTTGACCTTGAACTAGGGCCTTGTTTGAAGCAGAATGGATCAGCAATGGAAACATTCATTAAATCGTGATTAAATCTAAGCAATTTTGTGAGTTATGGCCTATTAATCTCAAATTCTAGCCATACTCCAGCCTTCAATTAGTAGCAATTAGCTCTGTTATGGCCCTTGAACAACACTAAGAGGCATCTTTGGGTAAATATGGGCACATTGTGAGCAAGTTTGTGGAAGGAAACATAAGTAAAACTTGTTTATTCTGAATTATGGGCATCAAATAGCTTAATTCTTGTAGCAGCACTCCATGCTAGGTTGTTTCCTAGCATTTTTGGGAATTCTAGATAGTTCCGGGTATGTTTTAACAATGTCTCAACCCTCCAAACAGCAGTAAGATTGGTCCTAGGTATAATGTGGGAATCGTACTTGTAGTGGCATCCTTGATTTAGCCTCAACCAACAAAAAGAAGTAACTCTTGGCAATTTTTAGGTAAACAACAACAATAAAGATCTTAATTTCTCAAGTTCCTAAAACTAAGCTACCATGATCAATTTCTCCACTTTTGGAACACTCAAATCCTAGGACATAATGTACATCTTTGTCACCTTCCCATACTCACAGAATCGATAATATCCAGTCTCCATTTCATTCATAATCCAATAAGCATTAAACTAATAGAACCACATAGCACAAGATAGGAAACAAAACTTTGTCTTCTTGGACCCGAGAAATTTATATTTACATGATAAATGAATTCATATTGAGTACAATTTGGATACTTGTGGGATGAATTAGTCACCTATATTGAAAATGGAATTCACAATGAATTTCTACTAGAATGAACAAGGAAAATACAAAAAATATTTGCAGAAAATATATTTTCCTTTACATGATGCTTATCTTTTTGTCTCATTAATTAAGTCCACCAATTGCAACTTCAAGATGCAAAGAACAATTTCAACAATAACTATATACACTCTCAACAGTGTTTCTAAAAATGCATTGTTTCACCCTAGAATAGCTCCTTGAAAATTATTCCATGCAAAAATTATGTATGTATCTATGTAATTAGAGATGGGACAACGTGGGACAAACTGAGTTTATTTCCATTTTGGTTATATATGTTTCATTGCAGATCATCTTGATAATATGACTTAGACATGGAAAAGAGCTAACACAAGCCCAAGAATATGAGTATTGAACTAAGGGCATAATCCCTCACCTGTGTTTCAATTAAGGGGCCTTGTATTAAGTAGTTGGGCTAAAATAGTATAGACAATGTTATGTCTTGTTCTTTGACACTCTAGCTCATCTATAACATAGGTATTTTGAATAGTAACTGCAAAGAGTGGAAATGAGTTTCAAAGATGCAGCTTCTACTGCTCTAGACAACTTCTTATTCTGAAGAGAAGGCATGTGAAGCTTCAAAATCCAATGTTGATCTTTCAAATCCTAAAATATTTCTTAAGGGATTCCCTACTCAGAGTGTTGTTTGGAGAAGTTTTGTTTTTATTGTGAGCTAGTTTGGTGTTTATGTGTTGAACTCTGTTTCAAGAATATTGTGAAGTACTAGGGTTTGTCATTAAGTATTGTGTCAGACAGAAACACAAGGTTCACTGGGAAGCTTTGGACAGAGTTGTTCAAGCTTGTTGGAACCAAGTTGTTAATGAGTTCAAGTTATCTCCCATTGACCAATGGGAAAACCAAATGCATAAATGGCCTTTTGGAATTCTACCTTAGGCATTTTGTGCAGGTAGATCAATCAAAATGGCTAGAGTTTTTGGATGCCGCCCCGTTCAACTACAACATGAAAAAAGCGTTCTGGAATGGGATAATATCCATTTGAGTTGGAAAATGGGCACCAACCATTGGCTCCAAACATAGTTTTGCAAGGCTATTATGGAAAAAACCTATCATCCATGGGATTCATGAAGGAATGGCATGGCAGGTTGGAAATGGATTGTGTTCAACTAATAAACACAACTAAGAGGATTAAACAATGGGAAGACTATGATAGAAGGGAACCATATTTCAATGTGGGTGACATGGTCTTGTTGAAGTTGGGAAGAGAACATTTCAAGCCACTAAGTGGCATGGCTAGTACTTTGCTGCAATGGTTTGAGGGGCCATTCAAGGTACTTGAGAAGATAAAAAATGTCACCTAATGATTGGAGATTCTAGAGCACATGAGAGAACATTATTTGGTTCTCCATATCTGTCATCTAAATCCATGTAGATTTAATAACAATGATCCAAGTCAGGTCAAACCAAATCGATCTCTTGTAATGATAGAAAACAAGCTAGAGTTGGAGGTAGATAAGATACTTGCACACATGATTGCACATGATAACATACTTCAACAAAAACCAAATGCATGAATACTTTATTGAAAACTAACTTTAAATTGCAATGAAGTGAGAATTCCTTGTTGAGATTCTTCATATAGTTTTCTCGGCAGTCACACGATCGCGACTTATGAACATACCTAATAAGCATCTCCAAGAAATGATGGAAGTTTCCAAATTCGCCCAATTGGGGATATGTATACAAGCAACATTGGAACGTTATTAGTGTCGAAACTAGAATGATTGTAAATAAATTAAGAGTTGACAGCTCTAATGAATGTGTATACCTAGAAAACCCTTCGTTGTAATAAATTATGAACAAGATATATGAAGGTGAACTTATACCTCGCCTGTAACAAATTCACAAAAGCATTTTAGGAAAAGCAACAAATGAACAATGCAAAGAATTAATTTATTATACCCTATAACCATATATAATACCTTCACACAGGGGATTCACCACAAAACCCACACGCCGCGACGCGATTTCAACATGGGGGCTTCACCCATGCTTCACCACAAAACCCACGAAACCCTGGCTTCCCTACAAGCCTTTGCCTCTTCACACAGGGGCTTCAACACAAAACCCACAAGCTGCTGCGACGCGATTTCCACATGGGGGCTTCACCCACGCTTCACCACAAAACCCACGAAACCCTGGCTTCCTTGCAAGCCTTTGCCTCTTCACACAGGGGTTTCACCACAAAGCCCACAAGCTGCTATGATGCGATTTCCACACGGGGGATTCACCCACGCTTCACCACAAAACCCACGAAACCCTGGATTCCCTGCAAGCCTTTGCCTCTTCACACAGGGGCTTCACCACCATTCACCACAAAACCCACAAGCTGCTGCGACGTGATTTCCTTTCCCTGCAACTCTCACTGCAATTTCAAGGGACAATAGGCAGCCAGTCACTATAATATATACCCCAACGTATTGTATATTGCTTAATTAAATAAAATAACCCTAAACACCCTAAATATATAAGCAATATAATGTTATGGTTTTCATGTTTAATTAATACCCCCAATATGAACGAACGTGGTATAATATTGACCCCCTAGTGAATACCCCGTGACTCCAAGGTACCATCAACATTAATCTCGTAGGATGTACTGCGATCTCCCTCGTCTGACAACCCAAGGATCCATCCCCAAGCGGATTGATATGGCGGAAAGGTCCATTTTCCTCATTTGCAATTGCAGCTGGGTGGATGCAGACGGTTTCACTGCTCAGCAATTTCCTGTTCTAGTGGGAGAAGTCTTTTCAATGCATAGACCGCGTGGTATTTCAAGGAGAGGTGCTAGATGTGGTGTTGGTGGTGATGTTGATAAAATTGGAAACGTTATGGCGTCCATGAGTGGGTACATGGACAATGTTTCAGGTCTAGTCTGTTTCCTGATTGATGACTGGGAATCCAACAGATTCCCTGAGATCCTAGCCTCTGGAAACCATGGAATCCAGATAAATTACTACTGGCTGGTTAAAAACATGATGGGGACTCTGGTGAAAGAGATAATAGCCAATTGGAACACAACCAAAACCTCAATCCTGGACATCAGATCCAACCTGGTTCACTTGGATGAGAAACTTGTGATCGTGGACTCCAGCTTCACCGGGGGAAAATACTCCATGGAGCGCTGCACCGTCATGCGAGAAAGCACTGAACACGATAGTGCTGCAAAGAACGTGGAGGTCTCTGCTGCTGCTGGTGTTGCACCGAATGTTGAGGTATTTGTTTCCGCTGAAGGAGAAACGTTAGAGGCCAAGGCCACATCGGAAGGCTCTTCCTTCCCTGTACCATCTGTTGAAATATTGTAACTTCTAAGAATATTATATTTGTACTTTATTATTCCGGATATGTTTCATTCCTCCGTGAAGACCTTATTGTATAATCCGGAGATGTTTTATTCCTCCATGGAGAATGTGGTAGCTTGAGTTATTAGACTTTCCCAGTGGCGGTCGGCCCTGTATGAGTCATGAGGGTTAAAGGGGTTATTAGACCACCCTAGTGGGGTCAGCCCTACCACATTATGTTAAGAGATTAAGTTGGGGCCGACCTAGTTAATGTAAAAGACAAGTCGAAGATGTGTATAAATAGAGGAGGTGTGTTCCTCATTTAACACACATTACACTCACTTGTGAATAACACATAGGTGAGGGAGAGATATGCTATGGAGGAGATGGATCTCATGTCTAGGGTTTACATATTTATATTTTCTGGTCATCTATATTGAGGAAGCATTACTGGGTTTTCTACCCCATGAGGGTTTCCTAGGATAAATCTGTGTCTCTTGTGTTTATGTTGTGCTTGTTGTTCTTTCAGTGATCCTGTATATGCTATTGTTGTGAAATGAAATGCAATGCTGATATTTTCTGTCTTAGCATATTGAATCTTAACATGGTATCAAAGCTATCCTGAAGGAAGGCAATGTATGGCACTTACGACACTTGCTTCACTTGCGACAATTTGAAGGTTAGGGTTTTATATAGAAAAAACCATTCATCGTGGAACTTTCGCTATAAAACCATTTTGGAAAAGTTTCAGGATCTGAAACATTTATAGGTCGTAGATAACATACCCCTATACCTTGTTTCCAAAGGAAAACCTCTAATTCATTGTACTTTGTGATTTATGATCAGTACAAGTTAGGGTTTCTGCCTCTTCCATATCTCATTCATAAACAGGTGACCTAGGAAAAAAGGTCACAACTTGGGCTAGGAATATCCAAATGAAATTTCGTAAAAAGTGACAGGTAGAGAACAGACTGAAGTTTCTCAGGTAAGTTTTTCAAAGGCCGAAGTTGAACCAGTGACACGTGGCATGCCGTACAAGTTCGCTCTCCTGTTTTATCCCATAAACAGGTCATGTTGCGACACTTGGCATAACTCTCTCTCAGAAAATCCAATTGAGGTCAGACCTATGGGGTTGGAAATATGACAGGTCAGGATACCACAAGAAGCATTTTCAGACTCTGTGGATTCGTAATTTCAGAGATGCACTAGAAACAATAAGGTGCATATTTCTGTCAAAACATAATTGTTTTCTGAGCACCTTAATTCTTGGCTTATCACTGTTGCGGGAATTTAGAGCTTCGGAGAAAGTTGGAATTTTTAGAGTCAGAGACCACGGCTGAATGCTCCTTAGAAAAATCAAAATTTAGAGACCAAGGTCGAAATTTTTGGTTGGTCAGAAGGCTGGGCTTGATCAAACCCTAGTTCAGGATTTTGATCGAAAAGGTGGAAAATTAGGGCTTCTGCAAAAGTTGGAATTTTTTAAGTCTGTGACCACAGCTGGAAGCTCCTCAGAAAAATCGAATTTTAGAGATTTGGATCAAACCTTTTGATTGGGAAGAAGGGTGGGCTTCATCAAACCCTAGTTCGGGGTCCTGTCCAGTAAATCCAGAAGTTTCAAAGGCAATTTTGAGGGGTCAAATTTTGCAGTTTTCAAAATTGAATTATACCATCTTGATCAGCTCAGAAAGCCACATCTTTCCATCCATTCAGAAGTTTGAAATTCAAAGTTTGAATTTTTAGGTTTTCTCTGACAAACCCTAATCCAGTTCCAGATCTAGTGTGGATTGAGTTAAAAGCAATCCTAACAGGTATAACTTGAGGAGATACAGGTATGTGTTGAAATCTGTTCATGATATGTTTGCCTTCATATTATTGAGGTTAGTACAATTATGATTGTTTGATAATGAAAACATGTGAATGATAGAAGACATTCATTGATTAGGGTTATGACACCTATGATTGTACTAACGCACTGTGGTATTGTATGAGGATGATGTTGTCCGCTAACATGAAAGGTACAAATCAAGTTCTAGTTCAAGAACATATGACCATGGTGACATGAAGACAAATACTCATCCATAATCATGGATAGCATAGAAACTCTACTTACAAGGTATGTATGACTTTGTTCTACTATGCTTAACCTATGAGATATGCAGGTTCTAGCACAAGGTCTCTAAATCATTGAAGAGAACAAAGAAGATATTGTTTGGGTAAGTTAAGACATAAACCAAGCATGATAATCCAGGTATGTTTTTCCTATATCAAGTTAGAATCCTACTTTGTGTTAGGATCTTAGGTAAGTATACCTGTACCATACATAATGTTTTGATAGTATTGAGATTATACTAATGAATGTATGATTATGTATGAGATCTGCGGATGATGCTAGTGCACACTTGAGCATGCATAGTGGTCCAGGATGGATAAGAAGTTCAAAGACATATAGAGATCAAGCGGGAGGCAACCATAAAAGATAAGTATTTGAGTTGTTATTTAAATCTCTGAAATAGTAAATGATATTGCTTGTAATAGTTGTATGCATATTTATATTCCTAGAATATATCATGCATAGTGTGAGCATTCATATAGCATTGAACAATATACTACCAATATGCATATGATGGGTAAGTTTGACAAACATTCCATTGTTGTTTATCTAGAATGAAACCTCTTTGCTGACATGTTGAGAGCTGTGCACGCTCTTGACAGTATGTTCTGGTAGAGATGGAAGGCATCTAGATAGCCACTGTATGCATACAAAATATGGAAAAGTGTTGTGCCAAAATATTGGTCAAGATAGTTGCATGACTATGTGAATCATGTATGTATGTATAATAGGTTATCATGTCAACATGATTTGATGATTATGAAGTATTACTAATCATGCAATTAACTTTTATTTGTAGGAAAGATCATGTGCTATGATCTGCAAAAGAAGGATGATGAACACCGAAAAAGTGATGGATGTTCAACAAGAAGACTTACAAATCAAACATACTATAGAAGGCTCGTGGCTAGAAGATTCTCTTAGAAAGAGAAAGAGGATCACGACGAGATGTTTGCTCCAAGTGGTTAGATAAGACCATTATCTTAATGGTGTAATTGAAGAAGAAGTGTGAATCGAGAAAACTCCCAGGATTCAATTGAAGAAAGCTCTGTACGGGTACCCAGGATCGATAGTCATTTGATGAGCTTAATGATCACCATGGGTGATGCAGATTTCAACCTTTTCTACAAGGTTGAAGATGGTCTCTATATACAGATGACATTCTTCTATTAGATATATGAAAGAAGGAAATCACCACAAAGTTCAAATGATCTTGAGGCCCATATCAGTAGACCCATCTGATGGGAGATGGCATGGATAGATATACAGAAGATCACTCAATGCAGAGTGTGAATGATGTTCAGTCACAGAGAGAGAATTGATAGCTTCTTGACAAGCTTGGGCTTTACCAGAAGTAAAGCTGATCCTAACCTTTACCTTAATGTTATGGATGATACTATTATTGTATGTGGATGATCTCTTTCTGATAGGGAATGAGAAACAGATCATGGAAAGCAAGAAGAAGCTAGCTATAGAATTTGAGATGAAAGATCTCAGATTGATTAATTCCTAAGTCTGGAAGTATGGAAAGGCCCAAAAGGAATCTTTCTCAACCAGGGAAAGTATGCTGTGGAAATATTGAAAATATTTGATATGTTGGAATGTAAAGCCATGGCCACTCCCATGGATTCCAACTTGAAGCTGTTAGCGGATGACTCATAAGAGTTAGAGGATGTGACTCTGTACATACAAATTATTGGGTCATTGATGTATCTGACGAATACAAGGCCAGATATATGCTTTGCTGTGAACACCTTGAGTCAGTATCTAGTGGAACCTAGGTGTGTTCACCTGATAGATGCAAAGCATGTGATTAGGTACCTAAAGGGTATGATAGACTTTGGCCTATGCTATCTTGGAGATCATGACTTTAGATTGTATGGCTACACAGATGCTGATTGGGCAGGAAGTGTATCAGACATGAAGAGTACATCGGGTGGATGTTATTGTTTGGGATCTGCCATGATCTCGTGGTTTAGTAGGAAGCAGTCTAGTGTGGCTCTCAGCACAGCTAAAGAGGAATAGATAGCTTCTTTCTATGCTAGTTGTGAAGCATTATGGCTTCGGAAGTTGTTATTTGGTTTATTTGACTTAGAGATGGAACCCACTGAGATCCTGTGTGACAACCAAAGTTGTATCAAGATGACAAAAAATCCAGTGTTCCATGATAAGTCAAAGCACATAGAGATCCGATATTTCTAGATACGGGATATGGTGCAGAAAGGAGCTATCAAGCTCGAGTATGTAAGCACTGACGAACAAGTTGCTGATATATTGACCAAACCTCTGTCTTGAGTAAATTTTGAGTATTTCTGAGACAAGCTTGGTGTAGTTCAGAAGGACCCTCCTCGAAAGGGGGAGTGATGTGGTCACTATTGATGAGATTGCCTGCATCGACAGTGAGGTTGATGATGTGGATACCTATATTGGTGATACCGACAGTGAGGTTGGTAAATGGTCCTTAGATAGGGTCTAAGTTGATGAGTGGATTGTATCATCCTTGAACACATGTTCTAAAAGAGATCTGTAGACATATGTCTCCGAGAAAGATGAGAGGGATTGCATCATCCCTGGACTTCGGTCCCCTGAATTAATCCGTAGACATATGTCTCCGAGAAAGAAGTCCCTAGTGGACGAGAGGGATTGCATCATCCCTAGACTTAGGTCCCCTGAATTGACCCATAGACATCTGCCTCCGAAAATTGATGATAGGACTGCATCGTCCCTGAGCTTTTAGTTCAAAATGTACGTGATAAATCCTAGATATGATCTAGGTCACATCCAGTATGAAAAAGGACTAGCTCTGTGGTGGTAAATCCTAGAAATAATCTAGGTCACATCCAGTATGAAAAAGGACTGGCACTGTGGTCGAGTTTGCATCATCCCTAGACATGAGATTTGTCTTAAAAGGATCATGGACTGCATCATCCCTAGACATGAGATTTGTCTTAAGCGGATCACGGACTGCATCGTCCCTAGACATGAGATTTGTCTTAAACGGATCACGAACTGCATCGTCCCTAGACATGAGATTTGTCTTAAAAGGATCATGGATTGCATCGTCCCTAGACATGAGATTTTTCTTAAACAGATCATGGACTACATTGTCCCTAGACATGAGATTTGTCTTAAACGGATCACGGACTGCATCGTCCCTACACATGAGATTTGTCTTAAAAGGATCATGGACTGCATAGTCCCTAGACATGAGATTTGTCTTAAAAGGATCATGGACTGCATCGTCCCTAGACATGAGATTTGTCTTAAAAGGATCAGGATTGATCATCCTGTAAGTAGATCTGGATTGTATCGTCCATAGACATGAGAGATGTCTTAAAGTGAGCAGGATTGATCATCCTGGAATTGGATCGTGTATATTGCAGAGTATGCTGCGATGATGATGCTGTAGATCGAGATGATCCAGATGTTGTAGATCGAGATGATCCAGATGCTGTAGATCGAGATGATCCAGATGTTGTAGATCGAGATGATCCAGATGCTGTAGATCGAGATGATCCAGATGCTGTAGATCGAGATGATCTAGATGACGATGTTGTTGATCGTGATGATCTAGATGACGATGTTGTTGATCGAGAGGATCCAGTTGATGTTGTTATGATGATGATCAGTAGATCCAGACGATGAGGCTGTTGATCGAGTGATACAGATGATGACGATGTTGTAGCTGACCGAGTGCTACAGAAGGTAAAGAATCAATACCGACGATGCTGATACTCCAATATTGAAGACCTGAAGATATTCCAGTAACTGGTTGAGTTACTGATGATGTTGAGAAAGCTTCCAATGATTTATAGATGTATCATGTATGATGTTGATGACTCCTTTCTCCTGCAGATGTTGTTATAATATCTTTCTAGTTAAGGGGGAGCGTTGAAATATTGTAACTTTTAATAATATTATATTTGTACTTTATTATTCCGAAGATGTTTCATTCCTCCGTGAAGACCTTATTGTATAATCCGAAGATGTTTTATTCCTCCGTGGAGAATGTGGTAACTTGGGTTATTAGACTTTCCCAGTGGGGTTCGGCCCTGTATGAGTCATGTGAGTTAAAGGGGTTATTAGACCACCCTAGTGGAGTCGGCCCTGCCACATTATGTTAAGAGATTAAGTTGGGGCCGACCTAGTTAATGTAAAAGACAAGTCAGAGATGTGTATAAATAGAGGAGGTGTGTTCCTCATGTAACACACATTACACTCACTTGTGAATAACGCATAGGTGAGGGAGAGATATGCTATGGAGGAGAAGGAGCTCATGTCTAGGGTTTACATCTTTGTATTTTCTAGTCATCTATATTGAGGAAGCTTTGCTGGGTTTTCTACCCCATGAGGGTTTCCCATGATAAATCTGTGTCTCTTGTGTTTATGCTGTGCTTGTTGTTCTTTCAGTGATCCTGTATATGCTATTGTTGTGAAATGAAATGCAATGCTGATATTTTCTGTCCACCATCTGGCCCCTACAATACAAGCGATTCCGGGATCTTGACGATGACAGTGTCACCCCTCGTCGTAAAGCTAAGCCTCTATCTCCCAATCTCCCTCCCTAAGGTTGGGATGACGAATTTTTTGGCATCTGCCCAATTCTGGAATAAAATCCAAACTATCCCCATGCAGAAGCAATCTCTTAAGTTGGCCATGGTGATACCAGGATCATGCTGTGATTTTTAGTTTTTCTATTTACATTTGCTCCATAGTCTGTTTTTTTGTTCTAATTTGCTACATAGTCTTTTATGTTGGGATTCTCACATTTCTTGGTCTCCTCACATAGGCTCTTTTTGTAAATTCAATAGTTTCTATAATGTTTTTTAGCACCTGGGGTGGTTGTTTCACCACCTCATACCGCCTAAGCTTGTAAACATAAATGTACTTTTTGGTTCTCTTTTTTAATACATAGTTGCAACATTACAAAAAAAAGGATTTGAGGAATTCCATTTTTTTTTTCACAAGAAAAAAAACCAATAACTTGATATTCTAGTAATTTTATAATGTCATTGCAAAGGTAATCAACTATCGGTTACTGATCATAAGAAAAATTCAAGACTGAAGTGCTATAAAAAATAACATTCTAGAATTTATGCAAAAATATACGATGGCTATCGCTCACAAAAGTGAGCCAAAAATCAAACCAGACTGTATCTAGTAAATAACAAAGGAGCATGATGATTTTAAGAAGTCCAAAAATTATTCAAAATATAAAGTTCTGTATGGAAAACCAACAACTCACCTAGATAAGATTTCTGCCAGAGAGTTCATTTCTCGATATATGTGCTTAATGGAAATCCAGTTGAATCTATCCAATATATTTCTGAAACTAAAACACCACTACTCCAAAAGTGTAATCTACAGAGAAGAAACTCTAGTAGCCCAGTCCACAATGATCCTAGAATCACCAAAAACCTGTAAAGAACGATAACCTTTATGAGAAACAAAGGATAGTAAACCCCAAAGAGCCAACAATTCAACTCTCAAATTTGTCCCTAGGCCACATCCCATCCACAAAAGAAAATAACGATCTTCCAAATTTTTCACAACCATGCCTCCACCACACTGCTTGTCATTGGATGCACCATCAAAGTAACCATCATTGTTTCCTATAAGAATCAAGGCTATTTGAAAGTCTTTTCCTTTATAAATTCCTTAAAAGAACTTAAATTTTAAGGCCCACGACAATGGAATTTTGCTCACAGTTTTCAAAAACCAATTCATTCTTAGCATTCCACAAGCCCCACATAACAAATAAGGGTAAGGTTTTGTGTTGAGGGTAGTTCTTTATCCAAAAAAATGGGTTCCTTTCTAATGATGGGAGATCCCATATTCAATACGAACGAAGACCCTGAGATACCTCTGATCAAACACTTCTGCAAAAAACACAATTAACAAAAAAGTGCTCCACATTCTCTTCAGCCTTTCTGCATAATACCCAGAGATTTGGTCCAACAATGCCTCTTTTGTTTAGATTGTGCCAAGTGAATATTTGGTTTTCCATACACATCCATATAAACCACTTATTCTTGAGTGGGAAAGACCACTTCCATAGGCTTATGTGACACCATTTATTCACAATAACATTGGAAGAGACAATGATGGCATCATATGCCTCTTTTGTAGTCATAATAATTGAGCTTTTGGTCCAAGACCATACCATAGTGACCATCCTCCTCTCTAATTATTATACCAAGATGACACAACCATACAATAAAAGAGGACCATTCCATCACTAGACTACCTATCAAGCCTAGATCCATAGTTGTTAACCAATTAGAAGCATCCGATATACCAGCGTTTGATTTTTTAATGTGAGAAATTAAGTTGTAACCCAAATTGGATAAAAAAGAAATCAAAGTATTGGAAAGTTTATAAAAAATATCCCCTCCAATGAAAGGCTCAACTCCCAATACCACCTTTTCTCCATTGTCAATTTTCCAAGAAATCCAAGTGCCCAACCAAGAAGAAGACCTGAACAATCCATCCTAGAAATTTTACACCCGAGAAACATATTTCTTGTCCTTATGGATCCAATCTTCCATAGAGGTTTTTTTTAGATATTTAGATCTAAATACCTCACACCACATGCATGTATAGAACATACGCCTCCATAGGCTCTTAAGGCATAATGCCTGGCTGAAATGTAGTAAGTTTTTAACTCACCAACCCCCAAGTATTTAGGCAAACAAATTCTTTCCCAGTGCACTAAATGGAACTTACCACTGTTCAAGTTTCCAAACCATAAAATACTCATCATTTTTATCCTAATGTTTTGCAGAATAGACAAGGGGATATTGGCCATAGACATCCAATATAATGGAATACTCTCCAATATAGCCTTTACTAAGATTAATTTTCCCCCAAGTAACAACCATTTAAAGCACCAACAATTAATCCTCCTCTCCACATTCCCAAGAAGCCACAGCCAGTCCTTATTGAAATAACGGTTTGGATTTAAAACAAACCCTAGGTATTTAAATCGTTTTGTTATGGACGATAACTGATATGGAAAGAGACCTAAAACCCGAACAAGAACATCATCCTTAACATCATTGTGTAAAAAATAGCCTTTTGTTGGCTTACCTCCATCCTTGAGGCACTGCATAGAATCTTGATGATCTCATAAAAAGTATCCCACTCCTCTTCAGATCCCATCCCAAATAGTAGTACATTGTCCACGAACAATAACTAGGTAATGTTATGCACAACTAAGACATTTACACCCTCCAATTTATTTTCTTGTTTAGCCTCCCCTATCAACCTACTGAGTCCTTCAATCACCATAAGAAAAATCCATTGCAACAGGGGGCATCCCTACTTGAGTCCCCTAGTAATTCTAAAAAAATTTGTAGTGGAGTCTTGAACAAGTATAAAAAACCTGGAAAACATTATACAATCCATGATCCAGTCAATGAGTTATAGAGGAATCCCAATTTGGATTAAAACCAATATTAAAAACACCCATTCAACCCTGTCGTAATATTTTTTTCAGATCCATTTTTAATATTAAAGCATTCAATTTTTTGGTTTTGATTGAATGCAAGATTTCCTGCTCCACTCCGATTACATCCAGTATTTTCCTATTCGATAGGAACCCAAATTGCTCTTTAGATATATGATCTACTAGGAAAGGCTTGATCTGATTTGAAATTGTTTTCGAAATGACTTTATAGACCAAGTTGCAAAGTGAAATGGGCCTATATTCATTGAAAGTCTTAGGTTTGGAGGTATTTGGGACAAGAGCAATAAAATTAGAGTTTAAGGATCTAGACACATAGCCTTTCCTTCTGGATTCCTCCACTACATCTAGCAAGTCCTTACCCATAATGTCAAAAAAAGCGGAGAAAAACTCCACAGTCTAGTCATTGGGGCCAATACTTTTAGAATGAGCAAAATTTTGCAAAACAAATTTAATTTCCTCTAGAGACACTTCCTTTCCTCTCTGCACACCTTCTACTTCAGAAAATAATTTCAGATAGTGTTGAATAACTGTAAGTTGATTGGAAATATTAGACTAACCCAAATCCCTGAAGTTGTTCTCAAAATGTTTAACTATTGCTTCCTACAAATACAATTGAGAACTACTTGCATTACCGTCGGAGCCTTTCAAGTCCCAAATAACATTGACAACTCGCCTATGGTTAGCATACTTGTGGAAAAATATTGTATTGATATCCCCTTGCTTGATCCACACCGCTCTGCTTTTCAACCTCCACATTTCCTCCTCAATTTTAAGGAGGATATCCTTTCTACCTTCAAGCTCCTGCAATTGTTCTGTTTCCTTCTTTGATAAACAAGAAGAAGAAACTTTAAAAAAATATGGTTTGTCTTCCCTTGAATAAGTAGTAGTTCTTTTCTATGATAATCTTTGTTTTCTTTTTCCCACTTAGTTACAACATGTTTAAGTTTCTTTTGCTTCATCAATAATATATGAATTGTAGTGTACTTAGGATCATCTCAACCGAGTGCCAAAAATATCGAACCAGTCTAATAAAAGCTTCATCCTCCAGCCAAATGTGATTAAATTCGAAAGGTAATTTTCTTAATTTTTGTTGAACATCGATTTGTAGACATACAAGCACATGATCAGATACATCAGTGCTTTCATACCAAGTTCTATAATGAGGAATATTATCATCCAAGCCTCCATAAATAAAGAATCTATCTAATCTCTTAGATATTGTATACTCCCCTGACCTCCCATTCCTCCAAGTAGGTTTTAATGGGACAAGTTTCACATCTAACAAAACAAAATCGTGGAAAATATGACATAAATTATTCAAGAGAGGATCCAAATGGGAGTTAGGGACCCAAACTTCAATGGAACCGGCTGTCAAGTTTAATTCGTCCCCCAATATCGGGTATGGATTCTTTAGAATACCACTATCACCAACCAATTGCCGAAAATCTTGTCTGCCTGAATATGGGATATAATAGTTAATCACCTTAACCTCCCCATCAAAACCTCTAATCTTCCCTTCCAAGAGAATTCCCGATTTTCAATTGAAGGGATTTAAATCCACCAAAGAGGGATTCCATATAATGAGCAAGCCCCCCAATTGACCATCCTAATCAACCACCCAACACTGCCACCTGGGAAACAATATTAAGAAGACTTCCATAGCTTTGTCAACTCGTCTCATTGTCTCTTGAATAATCACTATATCTAGACATATAAGACCAAAAATCTACTTCAGGGCATTAAATTTAGGTGAGCCCCCAACACCCTTAATATTGAAGGTCGTAAATATCATTGAGGAACAAAGTCAGAGGCCTACAAATCTCTAAGGGGCCAAAATTGGCAAGACACACCAGTAGTGTGGGATGAAGCAGAAGCTTCCTTCAATCTATCAGAAAGAGGGACATAGGCCTAATCATCAAGATCAAACCCCTTATCATCAATGACTACATGGGACTTACCCCTCTCTTTGAAATTTTCTTTCGAAGAGTAAAATTATGAAATCATATGGAATTAATATGAGCCACTCCCTCCTTCGAGGGCTTATCAGAGAAGGTATAAAGGGGGCTAAGGGACAAATCATCCTTGAAATCAGGGGCATACGTAGGTAAAGAAGGAACACAGGGGATTTGAGGCATGGTGGTGTTTGTTAGGGATACATTCATATGAAGTAGACCCCCACCCTCCTGAGTGCAAGCCCCAACCAAATGGTATGCATAAGAGGGAAATAAACGACCTTCAACCATAGGACTATCATCAAGTTCAACGGAAACAACAAAAAGACCCTTAGATCCAGAAGGGGCCTCCTAGCCCCCAGAAAAAACAAAAGATGAAATCGAAGGTTTCTCGAAAGGTTTAGGAAGAGAATGGGAAGACATATTTAAGTACCCATCCAAGATCAAAACCCCAGCTCTCAATTCAAGAGGAAAGTATTTCTCTTCACATGTGCTATCCACCCCCACTGAACTAATAAAAGGTAAATATGAATCCCTAGGGATATGAGACTGATAAACACCCTTCCTAGACTATTCCACTAAAGAAATAACATCTAACTCTTCAAAGGATAAAGAAAAATAGAAAGATGGGGCCAGAGTTTCAAACTTACTCAGAAAGGAGGTTGATTATTTAGATATGACCCCATCGAAGAGACGATCGAGTGGCACCGCATCAGAGGAAACCCCCACCACACGTCCCTCTGCCCGCCACCTTAGGCTGCTCTTCCGAACCCAAAACCTCCACCTCAAAATCAAAACAGGGGAAACAAGGGACAACTATTCTTTAAATGGCTTGTCTCCAAGAAGAGATGGTATCTTAAGGGAATCCTTAGATGGTCCAGTCTTTTGGTAAAGTTTAAATCTCCCCCACTGATCTCAATATCCGCAGGCAGTCTCCTAGACACATCGAATTCAATAAGAATTCCCGCCATCCTTTTATCCACCTCATATAACATATCGTCCTCCATATGAATGGGCTTCCCAATATGTTTAGCAATCGCCTCAAATATAGAGCGGGAACAAAGTTGAAGCGACGAACCAACAATAGACAAATAGAGATCCTGCTGCAATGGCCTAGACTCCGCGTCAACTTCCCACTTTTTTAACATGGTTGGTACTAAGCTCAATGTGGGATTGAGATTAAATCCATGGATTACCAACTGAGTCCACGAACCTGACTTGAGGAAATCCATGGTATTTAGAATATCCAATTCTTTTCTTAAGATAATCACGATAAATTCTTGATGGTAAATTTTATAGCACAATAATTGTTTTTTGTTTTGTTTTCTAGAGTCTCCTTGACTTGCAGGAGTGGCCCTTGGTATAATAAACAATAGCAAGGGCATCTAAGCTATCAAAATCACCCAGGGATCACACTCGACCTAGGCCACACCAACCCTCAACTGGTTATATTTTGAGTGTCTCCTCCTAACTAGCTCACCCCTAAGGGGAATTGAACCCGGGTGGCCCTGCAGATGAGACCCACACCTTAACCAAATGAGATAGCATGATTTTAAATTATAGCACAATAATTGTAGATATTAGGATTTATTGACATTTTCTTTTTCCATATAGTGTATTTTTTTTTTATTTTCAATTCAATAATATTTTTATTAACATTGTCAACTAGGGTAGCCAAATCATATTTAATATTTTTTAATTATGTAAAAACTTTTTCAATGATTGGATTTGATGACACTAAAGAGTTGTTCAATCAAATTTGATTCATATAATTTATATATTAGAATAAGATGGATTTAAATTAATTTTAGATATTTTGTAACATAAAATAATTTAATTTTGAATTTTTAAATATATCTATTAAGATTAATATAATGGATTAGATTAATTTTTATAATATTGCATGTGAATTGAGGAATTGAAATGATATAAATATTTATGTTTCAATTTACAAGAGTTTAATATATATATATTACAATTATATATATTATATCTTTTTATTATATATATTAATCTAGGCACCATAACTTCCCTTTCCCAAGCACTCAACCAACAGAGCTCAGCAAAATTATTCTCACTACTTTTAGACTGACGATTGCTTTGCGTGTTTTTACCCTCAGGGTGGTGGGTATTTATAGACATGCTGGGTAAAATCCAGAAGTAACTAATCCACAGAGTCGAGTGATTATCCCTCTCCCCCGCACAGATGATAAGATTAGCCTTGATGGCTCTGTATCTTCTGATGGTCTCCAAATATGCGAAATATGCCATTTCGCATGCTTTAACCTCCTTAAAGTAGTACACCCACTTATCCGACACATTACCAGCTTTACTACCCATTGCACGGAAACGGTTGCTCATGGTGGAGCCAACTGCATTTCGTAGACATTAGTTAAGCCTGATGGTACCAAGCCAGCCAATAATGACGATTGAGAGCACTATTTAATGATGAGTTGACGTACGGAGGCCCCTATCGGAACCTTGCTCTGTGTCATTCTCCACTACCATCCCTTCACCTACTTCTCCACTTGTCCTGATACTCCTATCATGATGAGTAGTAGTAGAATAAAACGTGACTGTGACAGAAGGAGCCGTCGGTTCATCCCGATGCTCATTGAAAGCTTCTATGTCACTACTCTCCTCGTGGGTTGTGGTTAGGCTGCCAACTGTCCAGGTTAAATCATGTGAAAGAGAAGTGTGGGAGTTCGAGGATGTTACCAGTTCAATGCAAGGTTGGCCGGCCTCCTGGCGTGGTGGTATGGCCTGATCCCCCTCCATGCATCGATCCAGGTGGCCAAGATCATCCTTTTCCAATTGTTCGCACCTCCTCCATAAATCTTGATCTTCTATGTCCTCAGGCCTAACACCAAGGAAATAAATTTGAGCACCTACACCTTTGTTGGCTATTGCGTCCGCCACCTTGTTTCCCTTCCGGTGGACGTGCATAAACTGAATAGCTGGGGTGGTGTCCAACAATCTCTTCAAGGCGACGAGTCATCTCTCCCATTTCCAGTTGCAAGGGACCTTTGCAATGAATGAGACGTGCTGAATGCGTTTCGCAGTGGCTATGATGATAAGGGAGTCTCCCTCCACAACTAGAGGCATCCATCCCTGCAGTGAGGCCCATCTCAATCCTCTCACCATTCCTTCTAATTCGGCCACATTGTTTGAATTTTCACCCAGATCGCCCCAGAATGTACTAACCATAATTCCTTCTACAGTTCTAATGACTCATCTGAATCCTGCCGGACCTGGGTTTCCTTTCGCAGCTTCGTTAAAATTAAGCTTGAAGGCTCCTTCCATCGGTCGCTACCAAAATTCAGGACTGGGAGGAGGTGCAACCACCGGGCGAGATCGGCCAATGCTTTTAGGTAAGTTATAGATCCCCCATTCATTCAAAATTTGTCTTTGTGCACTGTCCATTTTCATTGCTTCGGGAGTCCAATGATTTAATGTTAACGATTCTTTTAAGTGAATTTCCAAAAGGTTCCAGACTGCTTCTATGGTTCGTGTTTTATCTTCAAAAATACGTTTGTTCCTTTCCTTCCATAATTCCCAGACCACAAACCCGGGAATAATTCCCACATCCTGTTCAAGATCTAATTTTTGAAATCCTTTGAAGGCCAGCTGGCTATGGTTAGATCAGGGTGGCCACGAACCCTAGCGTTCTTCCTAAAATGTTCTTCTCCCTTTTCCCATAGGTAAGAGGCCAAAGGACAAGAATCTAGAAGGTGTTTAATGGTTTCAGAGTCTGTCTCACACATGCTACATCTAGGCGACCCTATCATTTCCCTGCGTTGAAGATTCTCCCAGGTGAGGATGTGTCTATGTAACAGAAGCCAGCTGAAGGACGCGATTTTGGGCCACCAATTTCCTTTCCTATCTTACGCCATTTTTCCTCAATCGCCATGCTATGAGTTTCCGAGAGGAATCCCATGGCTTCTTTGACATTGAATTTGCCCGTATTTGAGTATCCCCAGCGAACTTTGTCTGGGTCACCAACCTTGGGGATACTGCATTTACACATATCCTCATAGAAGTTATCCAAGTTCTCATCCGGGGCACAGGATTTCCACCAAGATTTGGGTTTCCATATCCTGAAATAGGCATCAGCTGTTATGGGTTCCCAAAAATCTTTCACCTACTTTAAAGGATTGTTTTGAAGATAGAGACTTAGCTATGGGATATCCACGCGATTGGCCATGCAAGGTGATTGTTTCCAAGTGTGCCGCATGAAAGGGGTCGATTCACCGTCCTTAATATCCCAAAAGCTGTGTCTTTGGATAAGTCCCCTGTTCTCTTGCGTTGCTTTCCAAATGCTCGAGCCAAGTAAATCCTCTTCAAATATTACCAAGTGTTGTTTGGGCCATTATGGTGCGTACTTAAAATGCCAAAGTTTTCCTCATGGTTCCTCTATGTGATTCATCCATCTCCACTGGCTCCCAACACTTTGTTTGTACTCACCGGGTCCCGAAGTCCAAGACCCCCTGCTTCTTTTGGTTTGCACAGGGTATCCCAATCAACCAAAGCCCATTTCATGTGCCCATCTACTCCACCCCACATGAAAGTCCTCTGAATATTACGAATTTGTTTGAGGAAAGTTTTGGGGGCAACCAAAACTGAAAAAAGGTAGAGAGGCATGGCCTGAGGTACTTATTTGACCAGGGTGATACTGCTAGGAAGATTCAAGGCTCGGTAAGTCCACTGGCCTAACTTTTGTTTGATTTTGTCCAGCAATTCCTTCCACGATATTTGTCGAATAGTGGATTCCGCTAGAGGCACTCCCAAATATTTGGAAGGAAGGATCCCTTCCAAGAATTCAACAATCCAAAGGATGTTGCGTTTGGTAATTCTCGGAGTGTTAAATAAGTACACCTGGGATTTCTCTTTATTGATCTCTAAGCCACTGACTTCAAGGAAGGTATCCAGTCCTTTCTTAACTCCTCTGGCTTCCTGAACAGTTCAGGGACCCATCAACGAATTGTTGATGTGTTTGAGGATCCAACCCTGCGCTGAGATTGAGACCACGGATCTGTCCCTCACTTTGCATGGCTTTGAGCATCCGTCGCAGTCCCTCTGCAATGATAATGAAAAGGAAGAGCGACAGGGGGTCGCCTTGACGAATTCCCCGAGAGGCCTGGAAGGGCTGGAATTTTTTCCGTCTTCAAAGAGTGGATAGTTTCATGCACTAGAATTATCCCATCCATGATCTGTCGCCCTTCCACAAAATCGGCTTGGTCTGGGGAGATGAGAAGTGGCAGAAGAGGGCAGAGTCTGTTGGCAATTACTTTGGTGATGATGTTGTAGATAACATTGCACAGGGAAATCGGTCTAAATTTCCCGGGATATTTCGTGCCAGTTTCTTTAGGTATGAGCGTAAGGAAGGTGGCATTGAAGGCTTTCAGAATACCTCCCGTCTTCCTGGAATCTTCGACAAGGGCTAGCACTTCATCTTTTAGCCAATCCCAGCATGAGTGAAAGAAATTTGTGGTAAACCCATCCAGTCCTGGGGATTTATCTGCTGCCATTTGCTTGTCCGTTGCTTCCAATTCCTCCATATCTATGGGATTCATTAGCATAAGATTGTTGTCATCTGTTATGACCCTCGAAATGTGTTGCAACACCTGGGCTTGAGCCTCATTCCTATTGATGTCAGATTCCTCCAAGAGGTTAGGGAAGAAGTCATTCAGAGTGAGATCTATATCTTCTTGGCTTTTAGCATATGTACCATCATCTTGCTTTAGCCTCACCATGCGGTTCCCTTGACGGTGTTGGATAGCGGCTTTATGAAAGAACTTGGTATTGCGTTCCCCTTCTTGGAGCCATTAGTTTCTTGATTTATGCTTCCAAAGGATTTCTTCTTGCTGATCACGGGCGTTGAGTTCTTGAAGAAGAAGTTGCTCCTGAGTTCTCACCTCCTCAGTATATCCCTAGGTCATACCTTTCAGATGTACCTCCTGCATTTTTAGGTCCAACCGTTTCTTTTCTTGGAAGATGTTCCCAAAAGAGTCCAAGTTCCAACGCTTGATTTTTTCTTTTAGGTACTTGAGTTTCTATTGGAACTGGTACATGAGCATGCCCTTGAAGTGGGTGAGTTCTGACCACCAATGACGAAGTTTCTCCGGGAGATCCGGGTTGAGCAACCAAAACTATTCAAACCTAAACGGTCTACGAAGGTTCTCCCCACCCTCGACCATTCTAGACTTATCGGCCAATGATCAGATCCAGCTGTCACGTCCCCTCCCGTCAATCCGATGCAAGGGAGGAAACATGACCAAACATACTGGGCTTATTTGACAATCTCAACCCCATTAATTAGTAATAAATTCATGGATAAATAAAAACTTGTGTATACGTATTCATACTCAGCAAACACAGCGGAATAACACACTTTCCACACACCATTTCATCATGTATTCAACATATAACAACAGTCATTAATTAAAACATTGTTGAGCACAGAATTAACATAACTCAAACCACAAAGAATACTTATCTTGAAATGTAGTGCAAAATCATACTCAATATAAACACAACGGAATAACCATAATGACACACATGCAGAAGGAAATACATCAGCCCATTTCTTCCAGGTATAATAACGAAACAATCATACAATAATCAATCCTATCCTCATTCTTCACACAAGCTTCATATCAACCATATTAAGAGAATCATTTCATTTCATTAACATGAATAATTAACGTTCAGAACAGAGCACAGAATAATCACAATTTAAACCACGAAGAATGCTTATCTCTAAGATGAAACTGTCCAACAACTGGCTATGGGAGAGCAACGTTCCACCCAACCATAGGTCTCTGTACAGCCTGTATTCTTTCAGCCGAGAGACCACCATCAAGCTGCGTTGTGTATCCACTAAGGAGGAACTAGATGGACTCACTCACAGCCATGGTTTCACTCAAACAATCATGCTAATCCAACACACAGTTGGGTTTATCAAGCATGCAATAAGAAAAGGAGGAGGATGCTAAGCCAGTGAGCTCAACCATAGAGATACAAACATCTCAAGCTAAATTCAAGCAATCCAATCCTCTGTTCAAACATCCACACTTAGATTTCTCACAATTCTGTCATCAAATAACTCAATCCCATCACAGGATTTCTGGGCTATAAAAACTGGGTTTTTCAATGGATTTCGAGGTAGCTAATGCTCTCAATTTCGCCCCAGTGTTCATATCTATGGATCCCCCATTGGATTTCACTGTTAATACCAAATTCTTGGCGTTTATGGCACTTCAAAACGTGGATTCTTGCAAAGTTGCGATTTCTGGTTTTTCTCACTGTTGGGCATGTGTAATCGATGGAAACTGAAACTTGGATGTTCAACAATGGAATGGGAATGAGGAAAAATGAATTCTCATGAGGTAGAGTGACTTGTGGGTCAAGGAAACATAGCCCATACCCTGCCATACGAATTTATGGGATGCCCATTCTCCATTGAAGCCATGGACTGATTTCTCAACAACTTTCTTACAACTGACATTTGGCAAATGGGTTCTCAAGATGACATTTGGCATCCTATGGTTCAATCCCACAACCCCCTCACCACTCCCTAGTGGATACACATGGCCCCTTCTCATTAGTTGCTTCCACAGTCAGTTTTGGTATTTTATTGCATAATGTTTATTTACATCATTTTTACAATGTTCCATGGCTTAATAGCACATGGGTCACATGATATCTAATACTTTCCTTTTAACTAAAAATCTGAGCATCCACTAGCGGGTCCTTGGCCTTGAGCTCCATGCTAGGAAAACATACATCACATGTATACAATATTACATTAAAAGCTAATATATCCTAAGGGTCGAAATGGGGTATTACAATCCAATTTTTTTTTTTAAATTTTGCAGATATGCCCTGCGTTCTATCATTTACTTTGAACTTTCAGGACCAAGTCCTTTGGCTTCCACAAGCTGCTCGTGCTGAATCTGATCTTCCAGGTCATCCACAAGTCTGAAAACTTTATGGCTGCTACCCTCTTGATGTTTCCTTGTTGGGAAATTGTAGAGGCAATGATGTCCTCCACATTTCCAACATTTCATTGGATGCTTCATCTTTACCTGCTCAATTTCCTTTGAGTCTTCATGCCTGGAACGTTTCTTAATGGACCGATTGGACGAATGCCTCATCATTGATCCACTTTCCTTTCCGTTACTGATTGCTCTCATAATGCTGTTTCCCTCCCTTTGCAGACAAATAGAGTCCTGCAAAACCTTGTGGTTCATCCCATTCTGCCTCTTCTGTATCTTGAGCATCTCTCCAAGATTTTCTTGGGTCTTGGAAATTGTTTGAAGGAGAATTCCAGCCAAGTACAATAGCCTTTGGTCTGCTACAATGGTCATTGTGCACAACTGGATTTCACTTTGCTGACAAGTAGCACTTGCTTTGCAACAATTGTAATAAATTAACTTCACTTTCTCACCTGTGAAATGCATCATTGTAATTCTGTTAGGCCAAGCAGAATATAAATAGTAAAATCAGTCAATTAATTGCCCAATTGACATGGGTAGTCCATGCTATATCCATGAGACTTTCACACTTTTCATGCTTTCCCAACAGGCACATGAGCTCATTCATGTCCATTCTTTCACAGGGAATTAACTACTTCAACATTCACAATTTATTTCAAGCAAATAAACACACTCTACTTTCAACCATACTTGCATTCAACAAATTTCTGTTTTTATAAATGCATCAATAAAAAAAAGGAAAGAGAAAGCAATAAGAGTTTTTCTCCTCTTCGTCTTTTTCCATTTTGGAACCCACACCACCACTGTGGTTGTCATGCTCCTAGCCTCTTTCACTTCAACGTGAATGCTTGAACTGCCCTTCTTGGCTATGACACTTAGTGTCTATGGTCTATTCCAGACCTCTCAACCATGGAGTCCCTAAACATAGTTTGTCTACAACTCTTGGCTGCTAGGACCCACATAGTCCCACTAGCACCATCTTCCTTACTGCTCATGCTGAGCTCTTTAGGACGGTTACATGTCCACATGCATCCCTATGATGCCTTCATAGTCCTTACTTCCAACAATACCTACACTCAAACATTGAATCATTTCACATGTTTAGTTTATTTTCATAGGGTTTATCTCTAAACAAGAGTTTAGGAAGTCATAACCAAATCGTATACACATGCATATTCATAAGCAAGAAGCTGCAAGATAACCAAATACGTATATGTATTGTGCATTTCCTCTTTGGTCCACAGGGTCCTGCTTTGCTTTGCAAGCCTTGGAATCGCCTATGGACTTGGATGTTCGGCCAGCACGCAAAATGCTCCACAACATCAAATAATTAATGTCCAACCAGTACACCTTCATGCCGACTTGGAAGGAAACTTCACCACGCCCATTTCTAGGTCAAGGCTCTACTATGGAGCCATAGGCATATAACAACCCTTTCATCAACACCTTCATAACCCTTCATCACAACCTCCACAACATCCTTTCATACACATTAACCCTTCCACCACAACCCCTCACAACAACCCTTTAGTTTTCTTCTTTAGTGTGCAGCACCAAATTGCATCTGTTTAAGGTGACAACACAAGTAGTATAGGAAAACTTGTCAGTGTTGTTACTCTAAAATTGTAACCATAATCCATAGCATTCACTATCAAGTATTGAAACATTAGGAATGCGTCCACTCCCTAGGGTGTAGTCAATATTGAAAACCCTATCATGACCCGGCATCGGGGAAGTGTGCATTCATTTCCGATGTGAGCCATGCAGGCCCTACTCATACTCAAGCAGTCTGTCATAATGGAAATACAATCAAAACATGCTCTGCATATTGACTCTAACAATTAGACATGCATATTCTTAGCTAGGGTCATAGAACACTTATCCATTTGCAAATGTAGTCTTGCTTCATTAATGAGGAATGGCGGCTCCTTCTCTGAGTTGACAGTCCCTCGGTTTGCCATCCCAACTCCTTTTGATGTCACATAACCCTCGTATGTCGTACTGACATAATTTTTACCATCTCGCTCATATTATTTACCAATCATGCAGTGCAGATGGGACATTATCAAAATATCCAATGACGTTTTACCCGAAACCCATTTCCAAGATATGGGATCCTTCCCATGAAGTTTGGCTTCTGCAGGCCCTCTCTCATGGTCTTACTGCAATGTGTCTTCCTGGAACACTTATTAAATAGCCAAATAGTCAGCAACATTTAACAATAAAATTAAAATCTAATTGTTTCATAACCAATCAATGGCACTAATAATCAAATTCAATATGAATTTGCAATTCTGTCTACTACATAAATTGATTTGCTTAGCAATGAGGCTATCCTCATATTGTTTGTCTCTTGTAAGTGGAACCACTCTGCCCATTATAATTTTATGCTTAATAGCATAACATGAACATCCACTTACAATACGTCCTCCTGACAAAATTCTATGCAAGCCAACGGTGATTAGTAATTATCAGCAATTCTCAAATCTGAAATCTACAAGTCCAAATTGACAATCTGTTCTGCACATAAACTATTTTTACAACCATGAGACCCTTCTCATGAGGTTTGGCTCTTTTACATGGTAGATTCCAGCCTTCGTCATGGACTTATCCACATTGCCATGCTCAAAAAAATCTACCTGAAATCTGAACTTCAATCAACCAAACACTTTGTAAGTCTCTATACATATAATATTTCATTGTTGCAACAATCACTGAAGCATTTTTAGAATTATAACACTCCAGAATTCAAACACTTCCAGCTGTTAATATATCAATATCACCAAAACTCATTTACTTCACGTGAATCATTATCATACTAAAATTGCAAGGTACAGTCACATCATTTATGCAATTTAAATGAAACTTTAGATACTCATTACTTCATAGTCATATCATTTATACAACTCTGCCCTTTCATAGACCATTCCAATATCCCATCGATCATGACTGCCCTCTTCATCCACTTACTATTCTGCATTCATAACAGCCCATGAAATGATCCTAGAATTATCATCAATTCATCATCTCATTCATTATTTAGTTTGCAATAACACACGCACCATCCCTATTCATTCATGCAATGCATCACAACATGTGCAACCACACTTATGCATGCACATTTACAACATTTACTCAAACTTTTCATATGCATCCACTCAATGCATAACTACAAGATTTATAAAATCTCTTAATGCATATCCACTCAATGCTACCTTGTATTGATTCATGAATACTATGCATTCAAACATATTATGGCCTAACCATGACTACCTCATATAGGATGCATTACCATAATCAAGACCACCAGTGCTCACTTGTTTTGGTTATTAAGCTAATAACAAACATACAGAGGGCATGATATATTTTTATATGATTGTAATCTAAATTTCTAAATAGTCACATGGTATGAGACCTCTTTCCTTCACCACTCCATGCTCCGCCACACTATGGCAGTATGTCATTCACATGAATGCATTTCAATCCTAAATGCATACCATTCTATGATTACTAAATATGGTTCAATGGATTCTTACCCAATCTCCTTTCAACACTTTTGCAATCATCATAATTAAACCATTACTTGCATAGCTCCCATTTACACCCTTGATGTTACTTGATTAGTTGGTATCTTACAGAAGATTGCAGAATTCGCCCACCAACTTCTTGATCATGGATTTGTTGCCTTATTCTTTTCTTCATAAGGTTGTTGGCCACATGATACATCATCATCAACATCTTCAGCCATGCTCCTGTTGTCGTTGGTCCTACCACCAATACCAACACCAATAGTGATTATCAACCACAATATTTACCATTAGTGGTTCATTGCATATATAAAATCCCACTACTTTTACCAATATGTAATATCATATGCATGCAAAAACATATTCTCATGCTCTGTGCATTGTTTATGAATATGCCAACTAGTACATATTCATTCCATCCATCTAATCTATGCATTTTCAGCATTACCATGCCATAATTTTATGTACACAAAGCTTATAAAATATGAATATATTTAGCAAGACAGGGGTTAAGGAATTCTCCCTTTCCAATCCCTCATCTTTGCATGGAATTCCTCTTCCACATAATAGTTGGTCTGATTTCATGGCTTCTAGCAAACACACAAGGAATCATTAGCTATGATTTTATCGCCAAGCATCAATGCAATACATATACTCGTGCATAATATTCCAACTTGCTACTTTCCAGGCATGCAATTCTAGAAATTGCCCATATTGACAACAATCTTTGTGAAAACAGCCACTGGCACTTTTCTACTCTACATAACTATGAGGTATGATAACCTCCTTCAAATTCTGGTTATGCACCATTGTTCCTTGTTGGATAAGATTTCCAATTCCTATCCACGTGCTTCATTCTGACTTCGGTTGTGGTAATTACATTACTTCAAAAATGACAACTTTTACCAAAATTCTGCACTTTCACAGCTGTATTTTGGTCTGAAATTCCAACTTCAACCACCTATAGAAGCAAATCTAGGAAGATTCAGGAAAAAATTTCTATTGGGAGAAGTTAGTCCATACAACAAGGAACACTCAACAACTTACGGATCTATGGTCCGATGCACCATTCATCTTTTCTGAATTTCTGGGTTTGACTACTTTTCACTTTTAACATTTTTCCAAAACTTCAAATTTTGGGCCAAAAATGGCTATCTCCCAAACAGTGCATTTCTGGAAAATCTTTGTCTAACGGAAAATGTCTATGTTAATGAGAGTATGAAATGCTAAGTTTAATAAATTTCTTGAATCCTTCATCTAAGGTCACTTTCATCCACTAAAAGCTTTTCAAAATCTCCAAAAAGTGGCCCGCAATAGTGATTTTTGGTCTTCTCACTCACCCCAACTCCACATCCTTTGGAGTTTGGCTCCAATATTCCAAAATTAACACCGTACCTACTCCGTGGACGCTCCATATCAATTTCAACTCAATCTGAACTTCTGTCAAGCGTCGGGACACCAATATGTAAAATCCATTAATTCCAATTTTATGCCAAATTGGAGCATAATGAGCTCGGTATCCTCACCGGTTCATTCATGGCCTTCGTTAATGGCCTCAGAATGCCACTGAACTTATCCAATTCTGATTCTGTAAGCTCCTGCAATCTAGAAATCAATTTTCGGGCTCTATACTTTTCTTTTTTTCCACAATCCACAGGTTCCGCAACTTGCAATTCTGCAATCCGCAGGTCCCGCAATCCCGCAACCCATACTATAGGTGCGGAAATGCTACTTTTCCAACCTGGGACTACTCCATCCCGCAATCCGTAACCTGCATCCCTCAATCCTGCAACCCCGCAATCCACAATTGCAGGTGCAGAATGCCAAGTTGCAGCTCCGAAAACTTAACGTTTCCACAATTCCGCAATTTCGGATGCGGAATTCCAACCTTCCAACCCAGAACATACACCCTTTCGTAGTCCCGCATCCCGTAATCCCACAATTATGGGTGAGGAATTGCGGAAATCCAAAACGCAACACTTGGACATCCTTGTTTCTAAAATCCACAACTACGGAAACACCTATGCTCCAACAACTTGCGAGGCTCATAACGCCTTCGTCTTTTAACCAAATCGGGCGAGTCTGGTACCGTTGGAAATCTCTTGGAGAGATATATGCACCTGTGTGGTCCTCTATCACATCTGAGAACTCTGATCCTGCCATTTTCCAATCACAATGTCGACCCAACTTCTTCAATACTACGTTAAAACATTCTGTTACTTGCCTACAAACTCAGAGTTTGGCCCAAGCAGCCCCAGTGCTGCAACATGGGCTCTGATACCACTCTGTCACATCCCCTCCCGTCAATCCGATGCAAGGGAGGAAACATGACCAAACATACCGGGCTTATTTGACAATCTCGACCCCATTCATTAGTAAGAAATTCGTGGATAAATAAAAACTTGTGTATATGTATTCATACTCAGCAAACACAGCGGAATAACACACTTTCCACACATAATTTCATCATGTATTCAACATATAACAACAATCATTAATTAAAACATTGATGAGCACATAATTAACATAACTCAAACCACAAATAATACTTATCTTAAAATGTAGTGCAGAATCATACTCAATATAAACACAACGGAATAACCATAATGACACACACGCAGAAGGAAATACATCAACCTATTTCTTCCAGGTAGAATAACGAAACAATCATACAATAATCAATCATATCCTCATTCTATGCACAAGCTTCATATCAACCATATTAAGAGAATCATTTCATTTCATTAACATGAATAATTAACGTTCAGAACAGAGCACAGAATGATCACAATTTAAACCACCGAGAATACTTATCTTTAAAATGAAACTGTCCAACAACTGGCTATGGGAGAGCAACGTTCCACTCAACCATAGGTCTCTATCCAGCCTGTATTCTTTCATCCGAGAGACCACCCCCAAGCTGCGTTGTGTATCCACAAAGGAGGAACTAAATGGGCTCACTCACAACTATGGTTTCACTCAGACAATCATGCTAATCCAACACACAGTTGGGTTTATCAAGCATGCAATAAGCAAAGGAAGAGGATGCTAAGCCAGTGAGCTCAACCACAGAGCTACAGGCATCTCAAGCTAAATTCAAGCAGTCCAATCCTCTGTTCAAACATCCACACTTGGATTTCTCACAATTCTGTCATCAAATAACTCAACCCCGTCACTGAATTTATGGGCTATAAAAACTGGGTTTTCCAATGGATTTTGGGGTAGCTAATGCTCTCAATTTCGCTCCAAGGTTCATATCTATGGATCCCCCATTGGATTTAACTGTCAATACCAACTTATGGGCGTTTATGGCACTTCAAAACGTGGGTTCTTGCAAAGTTGCGATTTCTGGTTTTTCTCACTGTTGGGCATGTGTAATCGATGGAAACTGAAGTTTGGATGTTCAACAATGGAATGGGAATGAGGAAAAATGAATTTTCATGAGGTATAGTGACTTGTGGGTCAAGGAAACAGAGCCCGTACCCTGCCATACGAATTTAAGGGATGCCCATGCTCCATTGAAGCTATGGACTGATTTCTCAACAACTTTCTTACAACTGAATTAAATGTCAGCAAGGAAAGTCAAATGGGTTCTCAAGATGACATTTGACATCCTATGGTTCAATCCCACAACCCCCTCACCACTCCCTAGTGGATACACATGGCCCCTTCTCATTAGTTGCTTCCACAACCAATTTTGGTATTTTATTGCATAATGTTTATTTACATCATTTTTACAATGTTCCGTGGCTTAATAGCACATGGGTAACATAATATCTAATACTTGCATTTTAACTAAAAATATGAGCATCCACTAACGGGGCTTGGCATTGAGCTCCACGCAAGGAAAACATACATCACATGTATACAATATTTACATTAAAAGCTAATATATCCTAAGGGTCGAAATAGGGTATTACACCAGCTGAGGGGAGTACTACTGCTGCTAGCTCACCTCCTGCCAACATAGTTGATTCTGAGATCAAGAAATGGTCCAAACGATAGGCAATGCTCCTGTCCCCCGTCTGCTTGTTATTCCAAGTGAACAGACTATTTGCCGTTTAAATATCTACCAGCCCTAGAGCTTCAATGACTTCATTAAAGTGCTCGCTTATGGCATTCAGGTGTCGGATGCCACCTTTTTTTCATCAAGAGTGCGGATCAGGTTGAAATCACCCCCTAAGATCCAGGGGGAAGTACCAACCACCGTCTTTATGGAGTGCAGAGAGTTCAAGAAGGTGGGTTTCTGATTGGCTAAGGAGGGTCCCTAGATGTTGGATAAAAAACCTCGAATCGTTGTACCCAAAACATGGAAGGAAACCGAAAGGGTGAACTGAGAGGCAAAAGAGCCTGTGAGGCCCACCTTCATCGGATTCCAAAGAATACCTATTCCTCCTGCTGCACCTCTAGCATCCGTTGCCATGACCTCACTGATGGGCCAAACTTTCTTGCCTATAACTTTTAGCTCTACTTCTGAACATTTGGTTTCTTGAAGAAACATTATGAACGGCTTTTCGATCTCGATTTTCCTTTTTAGAAGATGAATCGTCGTGGGGATATCAGTGTCATATTACGACCTCTTATGTTCTAGGATGTGATCCACATCTTGTAACTACTTAGGGGTAAGGCGAGGGCTGCGAAAATTGTGGGGTATTGTCCTGAGGCGATTAGCTTTGCCCCTATCAGTTGTATTCTTTGCACATTGTTGTGTCTTCCCCGTTTTTCCTTTCTAACTTTCGTTTTTCCTTCCGGCTCCTTAAGGGATTCGAAGATTATGCCTAACTGTTTGAAGTTCTTTGTCTTTAAAATTGCTTTCTACAACAAGGAAACTTTCTTATGCGAGATAGAGTCCGAGGTTTTTGAAGTTATGGCCGCCTCCAGGCCCTCCATATCTAACTCCCCTATCTCCATGTCTTCCCCTTCTTCTCCTGATAGGGGTGCCTCCGTCATAATTATTTCTTTTTTCGTTTCTTGGGTTGTTTTTTCCTCAGAAGAAGGGGGTGGCTCTGAAACTTGATTTTCTTGGTTCTGGCCTTCCTTAAGGCTTTCGCTTACTTTTTCTATTTGCAGCACTTTGAACCTGTTGTGGGTTTGGGTTTTCTTGTTGACCTCCGGTACTGCTATTCTCTTAGCTACTCTCTTCTTGGTAGCCACTTTTGTGAACCCTTCAACGATTTTTCCTTCGGGGTTGTTATCTCCACCTGTATTTTTGTTAAGTGGGCAGTCGCGGAAGAGATGCTCGTGTTCATGGAAACGTCTGCATCAGAAGGGGATCGGTTCATAATCAATCACTTGAAACCATGTTGGAATATTAAATCTTCCTGCCTATATCATTTAATTACATTGGTAGCATTAATTAATCATTTATGATTAATTCCATGTAATAGACTAGAAAATTGCCTTTGTGTGGACCACAAGGAAACATTGGGGGGACCACAAGACTTCCAAGAGTGAACCAAAAGCTTCCTGGACCACTTGGGAGCATTTCTAAAAGATTATGGATAAGATTCTGGTAGAAAAGGCGCCTTGTTGAGATTTCTGCTTTTTACTGCTTTTTACCCATGGGGGAAAAGCTAGTCAACTAGGGAAACTTGTTTTTGGGACCACACATACTCTATGATGTTTCTTTTTTCAATATTTGGAATTTAGAATTTTTTTCATCACACATCACTCTCAGGTCACTAATTCAAAAATCCGTGAGCCTTTGGAGTGACTTGGGAAACACACTTGCCACCTAGGGGGGATTTGCATATTTTTAGTAAGTATGATGATATGAGGATCCAAATGGAATATTTAGCCATTCGAATCTCTATTGTCATGATATATAACATCTTATTATTTTCTAAAGGTTGGCTGATGTATTTTATTCATGAGAGTTAATACAGTTTGTATTATTGTGAGTAATTTTTTGAGTTCTTTAACTAGTTGTGTGAGATATTTATGAGTGAGTGTAATCTCTTGATCAGATCTTGGTTTGAACTAAATTTCACATGGGGGATCTATCAATCTATTCCTTTCTCCTTCTATTGTCTTGCAGGATCCAACCAGTCTCAAGGAGGGTGCAATAATTCATCCACAGGGCGCATTCTTTCATCAAGAAGGCACAGGGAGCAAGCTTTGGGCACACCCAAATCATTCCAAAATCAATTTGAGAGCTTCCATGGATCATTCACAACAGATCATCCTCACTCCATTCAATTATTTTGACTATAAGGCACAGATGGAGATCATAGTGAGGAGCAAAGGGCTCTACAGGGTGACAATGGCAACTGAAGTTGATCCAACCTCAGTAGTTGAGAAATCTAAATGGCACAATCGAAGAGATGAATCCTATGGGATGTTGTGTATCACTACATCCAGGGATATACTATTTCATATTAATGGTATCACCTCTCCCAATGAAGTTTGGCTTAAACTTCAAGAACTGTTCGGAAAGACAGATGAATTAAGAGGCCACCAACTGGATAATGAGTTAGTCTCATTGAGTCCACAAAATTTCGATAACCTTCAAGATTTCTTTTCCAAATTCAAATCACTTGTGTTGCAGCTGAAGCAATGTGGTATTGAAAAGAAAAATGAGCAATTAGTCTTGGCCATTCTCTCCAAACTTGGCTCGGACTACTCAGTCTTTGTTTCGACCTTCCATTCCACCTGGAAAGCAGTTAAAAATTGGAAGAGCCTGATACTTTCAGAATTCATGGAGTCTTTGACACAAGAACAAGACAAATTGGTATTGATGGGAGCCATTAAAAATCCATCCAAATACCACTGTCTGGATTTTGGATATTCAAAGGGTTCGAAAGGGAAGAAGAAGGGCAATTTCAAGAAGCCCACCGGTGAGAAGAAGGACAAGCATAAAGTTAATGAAGACTCCTTGAATTTCAAGAGGAATCCAAATAAGAAGAATGAGAGGACAAAGTGCAATTATTGCAGCAAGGGATTTCATCCTGAAATTTATTGCATGAAGAAGACCATTGACCAAATGGCTCAACTCTTGGAGAAAGCCAACATTCCTCTTCCAGAGAGCGCAAGGAGGAAGGATGGAGGACACAATTCTGATGGCAAGCACATCCAAGCCTACCTCATTCATTATTGATTCCGAATCTTCAAGACACATGGTGTCTACAAGTAAGTTTTTCACTTCACTTGACTCTTCCAGTGGTCTAAATATTGTATTGGGTGACAATTCTGAAACATCTAGCAAATGCAAAGGTAGCATAGATCTCGAGTTTGGTTCATTTAATAATGTATTATATGTACCTAGACGTGTTGCAATCCTATTGTCAGTCTATAATATGACCCACATAGGGCTTCCCAGGAGAGTAACCTTTACCCCTAATGATGTTGAGATAGATGAAATTTCAACAGGAAAAATTGTTGCATTTGGCACTGCTGATCACTGTTCTAGAATCTACAAGTTTTCTCTCACTTTGTGCCAAATCCCTCACCTTCTGCTCTTTTAACCCATGTGAATGAATCAAGCAAATTATGGCATGAAATATTTGGCCACCTGAATTATAAATATCTTTCCCAAATTCATGAGAAAGAAATGGTTATAGGGCTGCCCAATATCAGATTTTCCAAAGGTGTTTGTCAATCTTGCATCCTAGGAAAACACCCTGAGCATAAGAACGAGAGATCCACCACTGAGAGAACCTCTACACCATTGGATCTTATTCACACTGACATATCAGGTCCATTCCCTCATTATTATTTGAACCATGACAAGTACATCCTCACATTCATAGATGACTTTAGCAGGTACTGTTGGATTTATTTCATCAAGCTAAAATCTAAAGTTTTTGGTCTGTTCAAGCTATTCAAAGCCTCAGTTGAGAACTAGTATGGTAGGCATATTAAAATTATTAGATCTGATAATGGTGGTGAATATGTGAAATCATAGTTTCTACAATTTTGTGCCTCTTCAGGCATTCAGATGCAACACACAGTTCCATATACACCTTAGCAGAATGGGGTTGTTGAGAGGAAAAACAGGTCTCTTAAGGAGATGGCCACATGTATGCTTGAGGCAAATTCATTGTCTCCCAGGCTATGGGATGAGGCAATAAATTGTGCCACATATATTCAGAACAGAGTTCCACACAAAGCTCTCAAAGGTATCACTCCTTTTGATGCTTGGACAGGGCACAAACCTGATATCTCTCATTTCAAGATTTTTGGCTCAAAGGCTTGGGCTAGGATTCCACTTGAGAAGAGGAGGGATATGCAGCCCCAAATCCAACCATGTTTATTTGTTGGATATTCAAAGGACTCCAAAGGTTATAAGTTGCTGAACATGACCACTCATAAATCCTTCATAGAGAGAAGTGTGCAGTTTGAGGAAGAGCCCTCTCAGAGTGCTGAAATTGGAGAACCATCTTCACCACCACCTGAAGAAGAAATAAGTGATGCTATTGATATTTTTTATTCTGATATTTATGTTTATGAGGGCCATTTTATTGCATATGTTAATTCACCTACAAAGCCTAAATGGGATTCTAAGACTTTGCAAGCAACAAGTGAACTAGTGGGCAATCCTCAGGACACAAGGAGGACTAGATCACAATTTGAGCTACTCTCAATGTGAATGACCCCTACCTTTCGGAGAAGTGTTATATGATGGTATATTCTGATCCTCAGACATATGAGGAAGCCTCACATGACCCAAGATGGCAGGTTTCCATGGGTGAGGAGTTTCAGTCATTGTAGAAGAATGAAACATGGGATCTAGTCAAGCTCCCCCCGTAGGCAGAAAATTGGTAAGGTGTGAGTGGATCTACAAAACAAAATGTGCAGCTGATGGTACAAAAGTGAAATATAAGGCTAGGATGGTAGCAAAGGGATTATCTCAAGTCCAAGGTGTTGACTACAATGAAACTTTTGCACCTGTTGCACATAAGGATTCGATAAGACTAGTTATGGCAATTTCTGCATCCAAGCGCTGGGAAGTGCACCATATGGATGTCAAAAGTGCATTCCTCCATGGGGATATTGAGGAGGAGATTTATATGTAGCATCCAGAAGGGTATACATCAGATCCTAACTTTGTGTGTAGGTTGAATAAGTACTTATATGGGCTTAAGCAAGCCCCCAGGGCTTGGTATGCCAAAATGGACAATTTTCTCTTGTCACAATCTTATGTTCGGTGCAAATCTGATCCTAATGTTTATATGAAGCTGATTGATGGTTCAATAATTATTATAGTGTTGTATTTTGATGATTTTATAATCACAGGTAGCTCTACTGATCAAATAGATTCATTGAAGACAGCCCTGCATCAAGCTTTTTCCATTAGTGACTTGGGAATTCTTAAGCAGTTTTTGGTGCTTGATATTTCTCAAACAGAGAATGGAACAAAGGTATCTCAGTCCAAATATGCATTTGATCTGTTAAATAATTTCAAGATGGCTGATTGCAAACCTTCTAAGACTCCATTCATTTCAGGAGTTAGAATAGAAGAAGCAGAATTTACACCCTTGGTTGACAACACCTTGTATAGGAAACTTGTTGGCAGCTTACTTTACTTGACTCACACTCAACCTGATCTTTCTTATGATGTGAGTGTGCCATCAAGATACATGGAGAAGCCACATGAGCTTCATTGGAGGGATGAAAAAATAATTTTGCACTATGTGAAGGGCAACAAGACTGATGGGATTCACTATGTTGCAGATTCTAGCCTATATCTTTTGGGCTTCACTGATTCAGATTGGGCTGGTGATAGCCTTGACAGGAAATCCACATCTGGATTTGTATTCATGCTTGGAGGTGGTTCATTTTTCTGGTCCAGCAAGAAACAAAGTGCCATTGCACTATCTGCAGCAGAGGACAAGTACAGAGGAGCAGTGAATGCCGCTACTCAGTGTGTATGGTTGCAGGGTATTCTTTCAGAGTTTGAGATTGCTTTTAGTACTCCTACTGTCATCTTTTGTGACAATCAAAGTGCTATAAGAGTCTCAAGTGATCCAGTACAGAGACAGAGGACTAAGCATATTGAGATACATATGCACTACATCATAGGACTAGTGCATGACCAGATCATTGATTTGCAGTATTGCCCAACAGGTGAGCAAACTACAGACATATTCACCGAAGCTTTTACTGAGAAGACATTCAACTATATTAGATCACTGCTTGGGATGGATGAACATGTGGTGGAGTGAAGGATTGATCAGCAATCTTTCAATTTTGATATGCCCATTTTTTGAGGGAAGGTTTTTCCCATGAGATTTTCCTTCTATCCTTGTTTTGTGGACCGAAAGTATTATAGAGGGTGACCAAGTCTTGTTAATGCGCCCTTAGTATTTATCTTTTATGATATTTAGATCATAAAGTCAGATTTATGGGGGGGTGTTGGAATATTAAATCTTCCTATTTATGTCATTTAATTACATTGGTAGCATTAATTAATCATTTATGATTAATTCCATGTAATAGACTAGAAAATTGCCTTTGTGTGGACCACAAGGAAACATTGGGGGGACCACAAGACTTCCATGAGTGAACCACAAGCTTCCTGGACCACTTGGGCGCATTTCCAAAAGATTCTGGTGGAAAAGGCGCCTTGCTGAGATTTATTGCTTTTTACTGCTTTTTACCCATGGGGGAAAAGCTAGTCAATTAGGGAAACTTGTTTTTGGGACCACACATCCTCTATGATGTTTCTTATTTCCATATTTGGGATTTAGCATTTGTTTCTTCACACATCACTCTCACGTCACTAATTCAGAAATTCGTGAGCCTTTGGAGTGACTTGGGAAACGCACTTGCCACCTAGGGGGGATTTGCATATTTTTAGTAAGTTTGATGATATGAGGATCCAAATGGAATCTTTAGCCATTCGAATCTCTGTTGTAATGATATATAACAACAACCTATTATTTTCCAAAGGTTTTCTAATGTATTTTATTCATGAGAGTTAATACAGTTTGTATTATTGTGAGTAATTTTATGAGTTCTTTGACTAGTTGTGTGAGATCTTTGTGAGTGATTGTAATCTCTTGATCAGATATTGGTGTGAAATAAATTTCACAAACCAATCTTCATCATCCCAGGAGAGCTCAATCCCATCTAGCAAATCTTGGGAGATATTCGTGTAGAGGCATATTCTGGCATACGAAGTGTATCTCATCTGTTTTATCTGCTCTGAGACCTTAACAAAAAACCCCAGTGTATTTCCTATATCAGTAAGGATATCTTATTTCCAATATTATGAGGGTAAGGAATACAGACGAATCCAAACCAGGGCAATGGTTAGGTTCTCCTTGTCGGGATTAAAGCGCTCTTTCTATGGCCGTATTTATAGGCCAACAGAATTAAAGAAATAAGGCCCATTGTCGAAGATGCAGGAAAGGTCCGACTCATTAAAGAAAATTATAGTGAAGAAGCCTTTAGCTCCGAGCTAAAGGTCATAATGGCCTTGGGGTTTCCAAGTTGTGTTAATCCACCAAACCAATGCCTTCTCCGTCGGCCATATTGCTACAAATTTTCCTATAAGAGGATGATCTTTCATGTGCTGGATATCCTCTCTGACCCTGTTCGATTGAATCTGAAGTTTGGGGATTGTTTTAGAATTCGGAAAACACTGCCCTGGTCTCTTATTATCACCTTCTGAAGGGGTAGCTTTTCTCATACCACTTGACCCTTCTCCTCCCTTCCCTGCTGGGGTATCAGATCCCTGCATAGTAGCTTTACCTTTTTCCTTTTCCAAGCCCAAAGGAGGAGGCAGTTCCTCCCCACCCGGGGGTTCTCCCATACTGACTTGCCCTTCCCTTAATGGGAGGGAGAAGAAGCTAGGCGCTAACTGAAACCTGTAGAAACCAGAACAAACTTACAAACCCTGGATCACCATGCAACCTCTCACCTCTCTCGTCGCCGCTATCCCAATAGATCTAGCACCAAAATGTATTGTTAATTAATAGAGATATAATTATATATTTATTAAAATTTATGATATTTTTATTGAATTTTTTTATTTCAACATACTGTATTGATTGTATTTAATGTATATATTTTATTTATTTTTTATAAAATTACAAAAAATATTATTAGAAATTATATATATAAGCCTGGTGGGTTAAATCAAGTGTTTGAGAGCTGTGAGTTGTAAGCAAAAGGTCTCGGGGTAAAATCCTCGGGTGGCTATGCATTGATATATAAGGGTTTCACTTGAAGTCCCCACCAGGTTAGGCCCCGTAATCAGGGCCGGTGATTTACCTTGAGTACCATCCTCGAAATGAGAAGAAATATCTGAAGGTTTCCCCACAACTTCTTACAAAGAATATATATATATATATATATATATATATATATATATATATAATTTATTAATCTAAAATATATTTATATTTTATAAATTTCTAAAATATATATATTCAATTTTATTAATCTAAAATATATGTATATTTTATAAACTTTTAAAACAATAGTATGTAATTTTTTATTTATCCATTATTAGATTATATCTTTGTTTTGCTTTAAATTTTATCTTTGTTTTACAAGCATTAAAGTTAATTGAAAATTGTGTACATACACATTATTATATTACCTAAATACATATACATCTTTTATCAGTTCTTATTTATTTACAAAATGGATATTGATTATCTTTTTATTTAATATTTTTCCTCTAAGATAATATTGTCATTAAATTAGTTTTATATTAATAAAATTCTATTCATTTATTTATGATTAAGGTTTTGTATTCTTCAATTACTTAAGCTTTATTCACATTAGAATTAAGGTCTTAATTCTCTTAATAAGAGTAGTTTTTGTTTCTTTTCAAAAAAATTATTACACTTTGTCAAACACAAAAAATATAAATAGAAGTAAATTAAAGAATTATATAATTGTAGGATATAATTAATTGTACCCATCCACGAACATAGTGAAATCCAAGCTTGGTGAACCAATGTTTTTTATTTTTTTTAATGATATTATATTTTCCCTTTAAATTGTCTATTAACCACATGCCCTTTCATTTGGTCTTTTCTCTAGTTGACTTGATCACTTTTGGTGTATCATTACATATATATGGGCTCCAAATGTTTTTTTAAGTGTTACAGATTTCTTTACAAGACCACAAACACCCACCATATTGGGTAAACATGCTCATTGGTTTGTCAAAATGGTTAATATTGAAAATAGTTACTTTTCCGAACCTTACAATGACCTATCTCCCATCATTTTTCTACATGTTCAAATACTTATAGAATAGAGGATCCCTTTTCCATAATTCACCTAGGATTTCATCCCTATCTCATATGATTTGGGAGTAATAGCTCATAATTTTACTAAAAAAAGGAACACACTCCCAATAGTGTTACACTTCCTCATGGCTAGTCATGCATTACTACACCACTCCCTTTTGCATTTTGGCTAGCTAAGATTTCTATATTGTTTATAGATATCTACTATTGATATTCTTACTCCCTATCAATATTAAAGAATTTGCATACTCCAAGCCACCCATTGTAATCACATAATAAATTTGGATTGATTTGCAATAATACAAATTATTAGTAGATTTCTTATCCATAATCGTAAGTTCCACTAAAATATTACATCAACGTTGTTGAATAATAAAGAATGAGAAGCATATATTTAGTCAGTAATAAATAATTACAATATGAAATCAATGAGCCATATCAGTAGGTATCATGATGATCTCACAATAGGATAGCGATATAGGTTTCGGGATAATCGCAGGTTTCTATAACTCAACGATTTTTATTTTTTAACAGAAACACAAAATAGATTTGTATTGAACAGAGGATAAGTTACAAAAATCCCTTCCTGGAAGGGTAAACCATAACCTGGATAATGTGTAATCCAACATTGAAAAATAATCTTTTCAGCCCTGGGTATTGTTCTTCCTAACTGTTCATATCTACTGTCTTTTAACGAGTAAATCCTGACATATTGGTTACATATAAGAGCACAAAAAAACATTTAACAAAACAAAACAGATAGTATGCATCAACATTCCTGGATTAAGAGGGTGGGATTCCTTCATCAGTCTGCGAGTCATCTTCCATTAGAGAACTATATTCACACTGATTTCCTGGGTCCGTAGGTTCATAGTTCTTCTCGAATTCATCCCTCGGGTCGCTTAAGGATTCTTCCAGCTGAACCAGGTGAGCCTCAATCCTGTCATTTCCATTTTGCAGGGTATCAAATAACTATCCCTTCAAAGAAAACATGAATTGTTTGAGACCTTCGAAGTTGGCTTGTTGGTATTCTTTCATGCCTTTGACATCCTTCTACAATTCCTCAAGCTCACCAACATGGACACAGACATTGGTCTCCACATCCTCCATTCGTGAATCCATCCAGGTAAGATCCAAACTGATTTGTCTACTCTTTTCCAGAGCAGCTTTAGAAACTTTGAAGGCATTGCGAGGGTTATTCTTGATGTCCTGATGAACCACCTTAATCTCCTGGAGCTCCTTCATCATATTCTCCAAATTCATCCTCCTATAGGTTGTGATAGACCAGGGAAGATTTCGCAGACCAACACTGAGATCCCCACCGTCGCAAGTGAGAGATTCAATACCCAACACCACCGTTTGAAATGCAATACCATCTCCCTGAAAAGGATCGTGCGAACGAGAGCCTCGAGAGTTCAACATTACTTCGCATGCTTCCATACTACCTCCACACCAACCTTCACTAATATGAGGGGATGTTCGAGAGCGGACTTTAAAGCTCAAGCTGTGGTGGAATCCACTTGTCCACATAAGGGGAGGGGAACTTTACATGTGCACCCCCATTAGGAAGTTAGAGATCAAAAACATGGGGACCATTTGGTGTGAGGAGGTTCTTTGTTCAAAAAATAATCCCTTCTTTTAACCTTGCTCCTTGGTTAGCCATGGTGTCAGCCTCCACATTATTGTGCCTTAGAATGTGATAGAACTAAATCCTTGAGATGTCACTAATGATAGAGACAATTCGTTTTTGAATTTTGTTCATATGCTTGTCATGACCTCTTTGGATGTTTATCATTTTCTGTATTACAATCTTAGAGTCTCCGAGGATAGTATAATGATCTATATGCATGGAGACCATTGTTTCAACCCCTTGGAGGAGAGTCGCCCATTCTGCTTGATTGTTTTTTCTCCTTCCTAATCCCCATGCGTACTGAAATAACATTTTACCTCCATGATCATAAACGACCCCTCCCGCACCTGTCACCCTTGCTCTATAACTCAATGATTGGATAAGGAAAATTAATTCCTATTATGAGTTGCACCAATATACAAATGAAGATGAGGTTTCCTTTGCAAAGTTTAAAATGTGCAAAGAAGATTTTCTTTGGTGGGAGAACTTATGTTAGCATAAACAGACATTTGGTGCTACTCATACCATGACGTGGGACGAATTTCAATTTGTTGTCAAGGAAAAGCTTTATCCCGCCATCTATTGAAAAATACAGTTACTCATATGAAATAACTAACTCTCATATACATACATATTTCTATAATACAATTTTTCAATAGACTTCTTGGCCATAATTAAAAATTTTACTTGAAATATTTATGTACTTATGACAACATAGTTGAATAAATCCAAGCACGAAGAATGAGATGTAGATATTCAATCAACAATAAACTATTATTGAGGGATAGATGGTTATTGATGGATACAATTTTATAACCTTGTATTAAGGGACATCATATGATGCACTCAAAGAGTACTTTCATAATCGAGGAATCAATAATGAATTTTCCCCACATGGGGTGAGATGGAGGAGAGTCGTTATTCTTCATGAGAAAACCCATGTCAACATTCTTTTACTTTTGGGGTTATTGATGGATAGAACCTTGTAACATCATATTCAGGAACATCCTATGATGTAGTCAAATAATACTTTCATAATCAATGAATCGATAATGAAGAGTCCCTAATGGAAATGGGAGAGTGAACATTAATCTCTCCCAAGCTTGAGAGAAGTGGAGGTCAATATATAGAAATTTTTTGTGAAAGAAAAACAAAATTGATAGAGGGCTTCGTAATAGTGTATAGTAGAAACCCTAACGAATGCAACCCCTAATGCTTGAAATGTTGTCTATAAGAGAGGTAAATTATGTTTTTTTTTCCAAACATGGAAATTGAGTATATTACAATTCAATAAAAATACTTTCTTATTATTATATGCGGTATTATTATTTATCAAAAGATTTGTCAAGACTTCACATTATTTTATGATTCAATGAAAGAATCGCTATATATGTGTGTGTGTGTGTGTGTGTGTAGCCCGATGGGATAGCTCAAGTGGTTGAGTGTTGTAAGTTGTGAGCAAAAGGTCTTGGTTTCAAATCCCCGGGTGGCTATACATCGCTATATAAAGACCTCACTTGATGTCCCCATCGAGTTAGATCCATAATCAGAGTGAACGGGGTGCAACCCCTTCGGGTGGACCCCCTGTGATTTCTTATCGTGGATGTAGTAGCCCCGCTAGGGGTTTGTGAACCACATGTGAAAAAAAAATTAAAATATATATATATATATATATATATTCTGAAGAGAAACTTCATGGAATCCCGCACGCGTCTAGGGGTGACTGGATGGCGTGCGGATTAACAGCCAGCCACATGTGTGGTCGGTGACCCAAGCAAACTCAATGGTGAATGGATCCCATGACCTACCATTCCTGCTCCAAGAGACTTCTAGTTAGTCAATCAGTTGAGCTATCCACTTGGGATTATATATATATATATATATTATTGATCAATTAGCCTTCAAATTTTCCTACTTACGAAGAGGATTCGCCCAATTATTATACATGTAAATTTATGGAGGGTTCTTGAAATTTTCGTTGGGTTAAGGGTCGGTGGTTTTTATTTTAATGGGTTGGGAGTTAGTGGGTTATATGGTTAGTTAGTTATGGGTTAGTGTGTTAATGGGTTAATGGTTACTATGTTAGTGGGTTAAATAGTATCTAGGTTGTGAATTAGTGGGTTAGTAGTTAATAAGTTGGTGAGTTAGTGGTTATTGGTTTATTGACTTAGTGGTTATTGTGTTAGGGGTTAGATGTGGTTAATCAATAAGTAGGCTAATGTATTAGTAGTTTCATGGATGATGTGTTAGTGAGAATATATATATATATATATATATTAAAAAAGGCTATGGTTAAACCAAACAACATAGAGATACAAAATTTAGTAAAACTTTTCGAGAATTTCCAGTCTTTCCTCCTCTCGTCGAAGCATTGGGAGGAAAATAGCCAACACTTTCTCCTAGATTTTCTATTTCCTTCAGTTCCTGGAGTACAAGAATAAATTCTTACATGTTCCTTACATAGCATAATGTAGAAAATGTACATGATTATTGATTTGGATAGACATTAGTCCTCCCATTAAAAAGAGGTCAATCCAAGGTGAGTTGATGGCCCAACAATGAATTTGATTTTGTTTCTTTTTATCTTTTTTCCCAATTTGATTTCCTTCCCCCTGTGAGAGGAGGAGAAGGATGTGGGATTTTATTGGATATTCCAACATAAGATGAGGGAATTAGAGGATGCAGGAGGACCCTCTTCTTATGCAAGATATTTATAGAATGTCTCTTGCACTAGAAACTCTTTTGTTTCATTAACAGCCTCTAGCTCCACAAGAGAATGAATGGATCTATATTGCCATCACTTTATTCTTGTTTTCCAGCTTCAACATCTTCAATTAATTTCTTGGGATCCTCATTTTCATTAAATATTATAAAGATTCAAAGGATTCAAATCTATTATTCCTTGATTTAGACATGTCTTCTTGAGTTCTCTGAGAATGTTTAGACTCCTTGGTATGATATTTTCAATGTCTATTCTTTACTACCTTAAATGTAATTCCTTGTATGGGAAGCAGGTTGTACTCTTGTATAATTGAGCATTTTTAGCAAAATTCCCATACTCATGGAAATAAATGCACTTGAAAGGGATTTGTTCATAATTTAGGGCTTGATGATGTCTCTATCCACCCATAATGATTTGCAGAGATTAAAGGGATCCTTTCTCCAAATTCAGTTCCACACATCTCCAAGCACAAGAGAGTAGGTTTCCCTTTGGTTCCACCCAATCAATGTAGTGACCTAATTTATCCCCAATAGATACAAAAGAGTTATCATTCTAGAATATTAATGGTAGATGAGGTAACCTTAGCCACACTGGGGCAGTTGTAATCTCATCTTCCATACTGAAATCAAGAGACCAAGGAGCTAACAATATCCCTCTAGATACCATGAAATAGGGTCAAGAGAGAAAAATAAAGTCATGATCTTCCCTACAAGAGAAGATAAAAGAAAAAAAACCTTGACCACAAGAAAAAGAAAAAACTTGACCTCGGGTCTTGGAAATATGATGCTCTACTACCCATGAATCAATAGCTCTTGGGATAGGCCACAAACCAATAATTTTTTTTATCAAAGCATGTTTTGTAATGCCTCTAAAGGCATTATGAATTTTAATCTAATTTAAATTTATTTTCTTTTTCATTCTGGAATTTCATGAGAGTTGTATTACAAGTTCAACTGGTGGAAGCAACATATAAGCATCATGTAACCATAGCAGCATATAATGAGTTTACAACAACATATAAAAAACTTAAAATAACAAGAAAAATACCTCGATATAAGAGTGGTGACGAAGTCCAAACTGAAGCAAGCTTCCATCTTCTCCTCGACTTGATTCAATCTTCATTGCCCAAAGCGGAACCATGGTTTTACCTCCCAAACAACTAGGGGCCTAGCCGGCTCCCTATCCCCAGGAAGCCATCAAATAGTCCCATCCAAATGGCCTCCTGGCCCTCCGTGCCCGAGACCCCCAGAGAACATAACAGTGATGCACTAGTAGGCTATGTATCAAATCTTCCAAGAGTTCTCAAACTCTTCCAGCTCTTCCAAACTTCTCATACCCCAAAATATCCAAATTCTCATTCCTAGAAAAACTCTCACCAAAATATCCTTCAAGAGAAAAGTGTTCGGATATCCACATCATCTTTTTCAGGATCTTGCATGCAATTAGGGTTTGCATGCAGAATCTACGGTTTGCATGCACCTGCATGCACTTGCATGCATCCCAGTCACTAGTTTGATGCCTCCAGCACCTTAGCCACCTCATTCTAGCACCCGGGAGCCACTTACTACAGAGTTTTATCCCTCCTAGGCTGAAAGGCGCCCACTTCTCACCTACTGCCAGAGAAGGGCGCACTTGTTCACCTACCACTGCAGTTCCACTTCAGTTACATTCAGTTAGCTCCGATTCTCCCTGATTTGAGGCTAGTTTCACTCCCGACTGACTGTTTCACTTCCGTTGGACCTCCAGTTTGACTAGATGACTTGTTCTGACTTCAGTTAGTCTCCCATGCGCCCCCCACTGAGCCTCCTTCCCTTAATCAGTGCTACACACTTCAGTTACACATGACACACTCAGTTAGACTCAGATTGACACCTAGATGACTGGTTCTTGTGCATTGATGACCACCACCGATTGATGATGAGGACTCCTAGTTGGATTCAAGCTACTCCATTCAGTGATTCGAATGGCCTACTTAGTCAATTCGAATTGCTCATTGACAATTATTGTATTCTATTGTAATTCATTCACCCTTATTGGGATATTGAGCACTGCTGCATGTTTTGCACCATATTTTCTATGTTCATCTGTTGTGATTGATTTACTTGTTCATTAGATCTGCTGTGACTAATTTTACAAAAAGAACCCCCACCTTGTCAAATCTCAAGTCTCCTATTTATATGAAAACTCCTCATCATCCTCCTTATCCATCAATAAATTCCAATAAAATAATAGTCAACAATCAATAAATTCATTTTCTCAAAAAAATAGCAATTTGATTTAATAAATAAAATATTAATAAACATGGTAGCAAAGTCTCACTTGTCATGCTTCTATCTTAAATGCAACTATGACAACTCTTTTCTAAAAAATTGTGCAATCCTATCTATCCATTTATTTATATTATCCCTTCATACATAAGTCAATAAGATATTTTCATATACTATATTATACTATGACATATGTTATATTATATTTATATAATTATATATGTCATTCAATAATCCAATCAATTTATATAAATCTAAACATATTAAACAAGTCAAAAAACTCATACTTTCAACACACAAGTAATACTTTCAACAATTCATCAACCAATCTACTATTAGCTAATATAACCATATTAATTTATTCATCGATCGACCAATCGTACTAATGTACTCACGAATTGACATATGCATGGCCAATGCACACGTCTTAAGCGTGGGTACTAATAATCACTTTTAATGTTCCTAATAGATCATTATTACATGCTTGCAAACAACATATAGAAGAACAATTAAACAATGCATCATTCATCATTCATACAGAAGCAATAAGACAGAATTAGGTAAACATAATGATGAAATTGAGCATATAATCATGATGGTTAATAACAATCAAGAACACCATCCAATCCATCATTGGTACCATCCATCCCATCAATACTCCAACCACCTAATCACCACTACTTCTAGCTCCTGACCTCACCATCCCATCCTCTACTGGAATATACTATGGAATTTCGACTATGCGTATGATCACGTATAGAAACCGTAAGCGGAAGTGTCGATCGACCACATCAACCAAGCTTCCCCAGCAGGAACCCACTAGTCGTCATCCCACACCCACGGGAGCGTGCTCAACACATCCCTCCCACGACTCCGGGTTTCGGAGGATAAACGGTGGGAAATGTCTCCACCCCCCTGATAGTAATAGGGTCAACACCCTACATCAACCATACTGTGCCATCACTGATCTAAGATGTCTCCTCATTGAACAACCACTTTGGGCAAGTCACAATTCCTGTCAAAACTCACACTCACCCACAAGTCATATAAATATTGGAATTCACAATTAAATAGCATGAAAAATTGATATAACATCATTATCCTCCTGATGTCCAAGACATCTCGTGCCCCTTGGCACTGTAGGAATCTTCCTATCTTGTAGCCAATCGACATGTGGAATAGTTCATTATTAACATGAAACTCATGTATAGGCATACCCAACTCTTTCAAGTGTTACTCCATATCACTAAAACGACATTTACATATAATCATGTAAGTTCTTTTACAAACAAACTAAATTAACATTCGACATATGGATATTCTATATTCAATCTGCATGTTCAATATGAAGTAACACATTCATTGCCATTAATAAATTAAACAATAAATTCCATTTACCATACATACCTCAAGGGAGTCCACATGTCCACATAACAATCATCTTAATCAATCTATCTTCGTCAAACATATAATAAGCAAATGCATTGCGAAGCTAATTCACATTAGATTTTTTAATTAATGACTTCCAAAATATGGGGCGTTACATACACCCACCCTTCAAGAAACTTCGTCCCGAAGTTATGTTCATTCACAATTTTTAAGGAAAAACGTGATACCATATCTCTATTCCTTCTTACTAGAATACCTTAGCCATGCTAGTCCCATGAGACCTTTACATGATCAACATGTCGATACTGTATAACTTTACTTCTTCCATCACGTAGGATGTGTTCTCAAGTTATAGATTACATGTTATATACAGAATTGGTTTGACTTCATCAAGGTTTTTGAAATACAATTTATCCCTAAATAGTTAGCATATTGTCATACTTTATAGTTCCCTTTTTTTTAAAGATCCAAACCTCGATGATATCTTGAATGGTTTATTGTATAATAACTTGAATAGTTCAATTTCTATCAACCAAATACACGTTATCAATTAACATTTGCAAACGGATAACTCTTACACGTGAGTCTCACGTATACACAACATACTTACGGTTTCAATTATAACACATAGATCACTTCCATCTCTAAAGTAATGACTAAATTTCCAATAGTGCAATCATTGATGCACATCATGAATCTTGGCTTGCTAACTCTCTTACATACTTGCTACTTACTTCTCTGAACTCAAATGCCTATTATTATCTATCGTTGCTTATCATTCCAAAATAGTATCATGACACTTGTTACTTGTACTCATATTGATATATTGTTCTCACGATAATTACACATTAATTGACCATTCTTATTCACATCATAGTGCTACCGCCACTATTCACATCCCTCCCTTATTTGACTAAAATTTGTGTGAATTATGTTCCACAAAAATCTTATTTTTATGGGCATTAAAATCTCACATGATTCATATTGTCATTTACATGCTATTAATTATGTAAGGATATACATCTAACCTTTATATTCCTTGTGGTACATAATTAACAATAAAAAATTACACTATTTATTTTATATTTGAAATCACTGGATTTATTAACATCTTCATACAACCCTTCCACATTGTACAGTATGAGAAGTTGAACCGTAAAATTAATATACATTTACTTATTATTCAAGCTTCACATATCGACTTATATATTATATATTAGTGAAGGTCAATATTTAAATAATAATAAAGATGTGGTTGTTGCCTTGTTTTCATATTTATGATCTATTTGTAATTCCTTTACTACATTACTACCTATAATCACACCTACCTCTTTACAACATTGTTATTTGATTATGAGTTGTAACTAATTACCCTAGTATAGATCCATCATAAACGTGGATCTATCAAGCCTAGAGGCATCCATCAAGGGTCTAAGCATACATTAATACCTTCTCGCATAGATCTACAACCATGACCTCTTTACACTTCTACACTATGAAGACCAAAACTCTTAATTACAAGGAACGTTCAAATATTTAAACCTTGAGATTATAATTATTTAATTCCTAAGTCATTTCATTTATTGGGGCAACCCAAACATTTATGATTAATATTGTTTCTACATAGCTACTATTTATAGGCAAAGGTTCATGGTTTGAATAGTTTACGACAAATTGTAAAAATCAAACACATGTAATGCAATATGGATTTCTCTCGCTGATAACATTGTAGTCGCCTACAACATTATGGTAGATCCCACGCCTTCTATCTATTAGAGTATGTATAGACTTTTCATTGAAGAGGCTAAAATGCATGATTCATGAGACTTCTTCAATATCCTCAAACACTACATTGTGTTTAGGTTTTCAATAAAAGGGCTATCATATATTAGTTGAACCAACGATTTAACCCTTCCATACTACTAACCTCAAAACTAAAAAAAATATTATAATTGATACAATTATACCTTTATAAATGAGAATCATGATTACTAATATTTAGTTTTTTTTTAAATAAATATTTATTTCTCAAAAATGATATTTAAATATCATCCTAATATCATTGTAATAACATTTAATTATAATAAAATATATACTTGTACATAAATAACTAATTCATTAATCTATTAATAAATGTTATGGATTAAATATATGTGAATAAATTGTTAGAATAATTTTTGTAATTAATCTATAATTTGGGCCACACATGTAAATAATTAAAATGTGTGTGCTATCATTTAATTAAGCCTAAATATAGTGATCTAATTAATAATTGATTAATTGGCTTAAGGGTATAATTGTCATGAGATTATTGTGTAGATACCATTAGATAATTATTATTTCTATGAGGGGCGGAAATATAATTATGATAAAATTAAAACTGCCCTAGCGGTTATTGTGAACTGCCCTAGCGGTTTATAAATAGGGTTATGGTCCCCATTCTACCACGACGCATTCCAATTTCTGAAAATCCTCTCAGACAGAAGTTGACGCAGAATCTAGTGGCTAGAATTGGAAGATCATCTCAAAGGGTTCTCTTCCTGTAAGGTTTCTCCTTCAACGGATTCAGGTATGCTTCCGCTATTAATTTTCTACTCATTGTTTTAATCAGAAGATTCCAGTATATATAAATTAAGGTTTTTCATTTTGTTTGATTATTAACAAGTGGTATCAGAGCCTACTTCTTGATTAATTCTTTGAGTTATTAATTTAATATATATATATTTGTCAATGGATTCTCTTCAGAAAATTTTTTTTTAGAGTCTCAGAGAGAGTAAAATATTATTATTATTTTAAGGTATGGTTATTTAAAATTTCGTGGAAGAGAATTTAAAAGATTGGCAGATCATTATAAGTGCTTTGAATAGCGATCCGTTTTTCATTTATTAAATATATCTGCACAGCAAAGCATTTTTTTTTGAGTCTGTGGACTTCCATCGAAGTTGTAATTTTTTTTGAACGCCCTGTATTTGCATCTCCTGCAAGACCAAATCTGAGACATCTGAATCCAAATATAGAATAATCTGGGCCTCCATCCAAACGCCTTTCTTTCATGTGTATGTATTACATTGTTTTTAAACTCCAAGAACCGGCGGTGGAACGAACCCCATATTCCTTATGGCACAAACTACATACTCACGCGGGCCTGTTATACCATCCCTCGATCACATTGCCGCTGAGGATTTCTGAGATCGGGATCTTGACTCTTCCTACTACTTGTGCAGAGATTTCCAAACCCTTTTTAACGCTGTTCACCAAAGAAGGCGAAGTATACGCGCAGAGTATGTGAAAAGTCTCGTTCCAAACTGGTTGTGTAGGTTCATGTGATAGAACTCTGGTTCTTGCAATTCTGGCAACACCAATACACCATCGGCGCCTTTTCTCACATGCTAAAAGATGCCCAATTCATTCGGAAAACTTGTTCAGTGCTGGGCATTATCGTCCCATTATAATTTTGCATCATCTTCTCAGCAGCTGTACGTGACAGCGAACTCCATAAAGCCATAGCCCGAGATTTTCTTAATCCGAGCGTTACTTATTACTGAATGTGGAGGTGATTACGATTACATGTTAATCAATCGGTTCAATGCAAGTCACGGGCCAGATCAGAATTGATACCTTTCGGGGTTTTCATCTGCAGATCATGTGCTAGTTTAGTGTTTTAACCATGTTCAACGTCAATATTATTACACTTTGTTTTATATTCATGATATATAATTCCATTTCGTCGAACCATTAACATGAACCAGTTTGAAAATTGGCTTAGAAAAATACTCCAGATTACATGCATACATTATCAAAAGAATGTATTTGCTTTAGTGAAAGATTTTGTCATACATGTTATCCAGAACTTATTTACTTGGACTCTCTCGTAATGTCATATTGAAGATGTATATTTTTTGTTGAATCGTTGTTTTCACATCTATATTGTATCATGCATTAGAACTCTAGTTCAGGGGAGATTGTTTGTTCAGAGACTGATTTAATTGAAGTTAACTTAGTTAGATGGGGTAAGTACTGGGAAAGTGATCCTTTCTTGGCAGAAACTCGCGATCCTTTCTTGAACCCCGTGACAGTCCATCAAATAATGAAGCAGTAAATACATTTGGTACTATTATTTAATAGCATTTTATGATATTAATATTTAAGTTATTGATCTAGCATTTTAAATAGGCTAATTAAAGCGGAAAATCACCAAAGTGACATCTTTCGTGTAGATTAGTCTGTTCGGGGTGTTAGATTTTTTGTGTGTATGTGATTCATGCGGGTATTGACTGGCCCAAAGGAAAGTTAATAATTGGTCAAATTGCATACATACCTGTGGTGATAAATATGTGATGATTATAAAGGTAACTTAATGTGAATAATAACTCAATCCAAAGATAGATTTATTATTTGACATAACTTATCATCAATGTTTGATCACTACAACAAGAGTACCACTTACAGTTAATATTACTGTCCAAAGACTTGATATTAATGTTGTGCCAGGTATCTTGAAATGTCATAATTTGTTTTTAAATTTAAAGATTATGTGTTTAATTGCTTATTTTATGTGAACATGATGGTTTATTTAATTCATTTTATTTTGTTCTCTATTTCAGCTTTTATATCAACTACTTCTATATCTGCCAACATCAATAATGTCCCTATGTTAAATGGGACTAATTTTAAGGACTGGAAAGAGAATATGATGATTCTCTTAGGCTGCATGGATATAGATTTAGCTTTGAGAATGCCCAAACCCGATGAACTCAATGAGGATAGTACTCAAGAGGATGAGGTTTATTGGGATAAGTGGGAACGTTCAAATAGGCTAAGTCTTATGATCATGAAGTGCGGCATTCCAGAAGCTTTCAGAGGTGCGGTAACCAATGAGGTTACTAATGCCAGTGACTTCCTTGCAGAAATTCAGAAACGTTTTGCCAAAAACGATAAGGCTGAAACGAGCACGCTTTTAGCAAGCTTGATTTCAATGAAGTACAAAAGCAAGGGTAATGTTCGGGAGTACATCATGGAGATGTCTCATCTTGCTTCAAAACTTAAGGCTTTGAAACTCGAGTTATCTGATGATTTCCTCGTGCATTTGGTTCTCATCTCTCTTCCTGCACAATTTAATCAATTCAAGGTCAGTTATAACTGTCAAAAGGATAAATGGACTCTTAATGAGCTCATTTCATTTTGTGTGCAAGAGGAAGAGAGATTGAAGCAAGACAAGACCGGAAGTGCTCATCTGGCTAGCACTTCCAAAGATAAGGGCAAACGAAAGAATAAGGATAATAAGGTTGCTGCTTCTAAGGGTCCAGAACAAAAGAAACAGAAAGTTGAGGTAACATGTTTCTTCTGTAATAAGCCTGGACATACTAAGAAGGAATGTACCAAGTATGCTGCTTGGCGTGTTAAGAAAGGTATATTTCTTACTTTGGTCTGTTCTGAAGTTAATTTAGCTTCAGTATCTAGAAACACATGGTGGTTAGATTCTGGTGCTACTACTCACATTTGTGTAGTTAGCAGCTACTTTATTGGCTATGCAAAACGATCAAGGGGTTTTAAATTTTATGATCCTGCTATTAGGTCAATTTTTGAGACGGGAACTGCAACATTTTTTGAGGATGTTGAGTTTGGGGGGAGAAATCAGGCTAGGAATATTGTCTTTGAGGAGGAAGAGGGATCTACTATTGCTTTTGATAATGTACAGGTTTCACTACCTATCATTGATCAAGAAGTAAACTTGGATCCTCAACCAACAGACAATATTGTTCAACCCTTAATTGTTCAACCCATTGCAAATGAGGACATTGCTCCTGAAGAACAAACTCAACAACCTCAATAAAATATGCCATTAAGGAGATCCACTAGAGAGAGGAGAAGTGCAATTTCGGACGATTATATCGTATATCTCCAGGAACGTGAGGTAGAAAGTGGAATGATGGAAGATGATCCAATCAACTTCCAGCAAGCCATGAAAAGTTCCAACTCTCAGAAATGGATTGAAGCCATGAATGAAGAGTACAAATCTATGCAAGACAGAAAGTTTGGGAACTTGTCCCATTACCAGTTGGTACGAAGCCCATTGGTTGTAAATGGATATCTAAAACCAAGCGGGATTCAAATGGTAATGTAGAAAGATATAAAGCACGTCTTGTAGCTAAAGGCTTTACTCAAAAAGAAGGAATTGACTTCAAAGAGACCTTCTCTCCAGTTTCTACGAAGGACTCTTTCAGGATAATCATGGCACTAGTTGCACATTATGATCTTGAGTTACATCAAATGGATGTTAAAACAACGTTTCTCAATGGTGACATTGATGAAACAATTTATATGGTACAACCAGAAAATTTTGTGTCCGAAGACTCAAAGAATATGGTTTGTAAATTAACTAAATCCATTTATGGGCTCAAGCAAGCTTCTCGTCAGTGGTACTTCAAGTTTCATCAAATTATTGTCTCATGTGGTTTTGAGGCAAATCTTATGGATGAATGTGTGTATCACAAATTCAGTGGGAGTAAGTATATTTTCCTGGTTTTATATGTCGATGACATATTGCTAGCCACAAATGATATTAGCATATTGCACGACACCAAGAGATTTTTATCAAAACATTTTGAGATGAAAGATCTTGGTGATGCCTCCTTTGTCTTAGGAATCCAGATACACCGAGATCGTTCTAGGGGTATTTTAGGATTGTCACAAAGGACCTATATTGATAAAGTCCTCAAAAGGTATGGCATGCAAAATAGCAAACCAGGTGATACCCCTGTCACTAAAGGAGACAAATTCAGTCTTAATCAATGCCCTAAAAATAGTTTAGAAAGTCAAGAAATGCAGAAGATTCCTTACGCTTCGGCTGTGGGGAGTCTAATGTATGCTCAGGTATGTACACGTCCGGATATTGCGTACATTGTTGGCATGTTAGGCAGATATCTAAGTAACCCTGGAATGGATCATTGGAGAGCAGCCAAGAGGGTTATGAGATATTTACAGAGAACAAAAGAGTACATGCTTACATATAGGAGATCGGATCAGTTAGAGATCATTGGGTATTCCGACTCCGACTTTGCTGGATGCCAAGACAGCAGAAGATCCACATCAGGCTATATTTATCTGTTGGTTGGTGGAGCAATTTCATGGAGGTCTGCCAAACAGACACTCATAACTTCATCCACCATGGAAGCAGAGTTTGTAGCATGTTATGGGGCATCCAATCAAGGAATATGGCTACGAAATTTTGTCACTGGACTGCGTGTTCTGGATGGTATTGAAAGACCACTGAAGATATTTTGTGACAATAAATCAGCAGTTTTATATTCCAATAACAACAGGAGTTCTACAAAATCAAAATACATTGATATCAAGTTCCTAGTTGTAAAAGAAAAAGTACAGAGTGGACAGATATCCATAGAGCATATTGGAACAAACTCCATGATAGCGGATCCGCTTACAAAGGGATTACCACCCAAGGTCTTTCATGAGCACACTGCTCATATGGGTGTTGTCTCATTTGAGGATATTCAAATTTAGTGGGAGTTTATATTATTCATTGTATATTGCTCTATGTTATGTTTAGACTTTATCTATACATTTGGATTGTGTTCTGCAAAAATAAAGTATTCATTTTATTGCACTCTGTTAAATTATGATAAAAATTTGATCTTAATAAAGTTAAGTAGGACCAGTTGGAAATAGGCATGAATAGATCACATTGCATGTAATTTCCATGCTATGCACTCATGATTGATCTATGTCATTTAGCTATGCAGATATATGTGACCATTGATTGGTCTAGTAACAATTGATGTAACAAAGGCCACCTTGATCCTATGTCAGTATAGTTAATGGACGAGATTGTTCGGATATACCCTAAGGGCATGATAGCAAATTTTGAGCTCATAAGGTTAAGCACATTTATTTGATTACATATGCATGTGGCCCAGTGGGAGATTGTTAGAATAATTTTTGTAATTAATCTATAATTTGGGCCACACATGTAAATAATTAAAATGTGTGTGCTATCATTTAATTAAGCCTAAATATAGTGATCTAATTAATAATTGATTAATTGGCTTAAGGGTATAATTGTCATGAGATTATTGTGTAGATACCATTAGATAATTATTATTTCTATGAGGGGCGGAAATATAATTATGATAAAATTAAAACTGCCCTAGCGGTTATTGTGAACTGCCCTAGCGGTTTATAAATAGGGTTATGGTCCCCATTCTACCACGACACATTCCAATTTCTGAAAATCCTCTCAGACAGAAGTTGACGCAGAATCTAGTGGCTAGAATTGGAAGATCATCTCAAAGGGTTCTCTTCCTGTAAGGTTTCTCCTTCAACGGATTCAGGTATGCTTTCGCTATTAATTTTCTACTCATTGTTTTAATCAGAATATTCCAGTATATATAAATTAAGGTTTTTCATTTTGTTTGATTATTAACATAAATAACACATTTCAAATAATTCTAAATACCATGTTCTTACAAATTCCTTACTATATATGTTACAAACTTATATATTTTATTTGTAAAGTTTTTATGCATAAAATATAAAATTGTTAATAAATATTGTTGGAAAGTTCTTTTAGTGTTTGAAGGCTAAGCTTTATAGTAACTGTCCAACTCCACAATTAACTGAGATACGTAATCATTTTTTAATTCTTCTTGATGTTGCAACTTTATTATTATGTAGAAGACCATAATGAAATCATATCCATTATAAAAAGAATTTATTTTAGTAAAATGTAATTATGCAATTCTTTCTCTCTTTATATATATGCAATTCTATTTATCTATATAATTGATTATTTATTTTTGTCTAATTAATTTCTCTTCATATAAGCGATCAGTTTTATCCATTTTTTGATATACTATTCCTCCTCACAAACTCATCTTTTAAAATGTAAAATGTAATTATGCAATTCTCTCTCTATATATATGCAATTCTATTTATCTATATAATTGATTATTTATTTTCATCTAATTAATTTCTCTTCATATAAGCGATCAGTTTTATCCAATTTTTTGATATACTATTCCTCCTCACAAACTCCATCTTTTAAAAGTAATATCATCTATAAAAAGATTTTAATGATATGTTTAACCTATACATATATATATCGTGCATTGCTTCCACAGTAATATTTTGCAAACTTCCAAATATTTTATCCTAAAATTCTATGCCACGTCAAAATTCCCTGCGTAAATATTGAACAATAATAGTTGGCATAAGAACGTGAAGTCTAGAAATTTTAAATTACAATGAGGGTAGCTTATAGCCTAAAGTAAACAAAGAAATGAATCTTTAGCATTCAATGCAAGTGAACTTAGTCAACTTGAAATGATGCCTCCCTTAGGGAATTTCATCGATAGCATCATGCAATATTTATGAGTTACTTGTTTAATAATATTATTTCACGTCAACTATGAGCCTAAACTTTTGATTCATCATGTGCATATCATTATGTATTAGTTAAGATCCTTATAATTAATTTCCTCCATCTAATATCATTTATTCAAAGAGGTACCGTACTTAAGAAACTCTCATCACTCTATGCGTAGTCAGAGCAAGACATCAAAATATTGGCTTTTAAATTCATTAATATTATTCTTCCTTCCAAGTTGTGCCACCTCTCGTCATATGCATTGTAATATCCCGATTTTGACCCCATTGAATTAAAAATGTAAATAATGTAATATTGTTATAAAATCGTGGTAAGGAGCTCAAGGCCAAGGAAACGCCATCGATTTAGTGATGCATATGCCATTGCGTGCTAGCCAGGCACAATAGAAATTAAGACATCATATAAATATGCATTTTAATGAAATACCCACAACTAGCTAGCTATGCAATGCACAAGAGTATGGAGACATGATCTTTACAAGGAATTGGGAGGGAAATATTCAAACCCTTGGAGCCAATCAATTCAAGCCAAGTGTCAATGAGAGAACCCATAAACCCTCAACTACTCATGTTGACTTTTGTACCCAATCATTCATTTCTTCCAAGAGTTGGTTCAGGTAGTTAATGCCTTTGGGAATGGGGAGGTATGGCTGTCCAAATTCGAGTATGGGCAAGCCACCCTTCATGTAAATTCGTGTTTGACTTCTTGGGTGAGAAATAAGCCACGAAATTGCTTCCCATGCCATTATCCATCAACCAGTTTGCCTTTCTCACATTTTTTGGAGCTACCTGGGAGTTTTCCCTCCACGTTTTTTATGGTTTTTCCTTGTTTTCTAACTGGAAAGAGGGCGTTTTGGTGTTGCAGAGCTGTTGGGAGGAAGGGAGCTTGATATGGAGTTTCATTGAGGCTGTTTTGGCCATTTTGAATGCTCATAACCTGTGGGAGAAATCGTTTTTTCTTCATGTGGTCGAATTCCCCTCTCCATAGTCGGTTTTGGGTGAGCCACGAATTGGGAGAGCCAATGGGAACCCTGTTTTGCAAATCCCTTTGTTGAAATTGTTTATCCATGCCCAACAATTGAGCTTGTTGTGTGTAGATAGAGTATGTTGGGGTATGGGTTATGGGTATCCATTGTCTTGGCTTGAGCCTGAGTGCAAGCATCCATAAATGAAGAGGGTTCATATTTAGCCTGATAAACCCAGCTATGGACTGGCTTGGCTTAGATGTGATGTTTTCTTGGGATGTGTTGAGCTTGAGAGCCCCCTTTTCCCTGTAGAAATCATGCCCATCTCGGGGGGTGGCAGCTGTGTTGAGAGTTTGATGAACACAACTGACCTATGGTTGGGTGGAACGTTGCAGCGACATAGCTAGTTGCTTGGGACAACTTCATAATCAAAATAAGTATTTATTTACGTGCTTTACTTCTACAAGGTTTTAATTATTTGATGATTGTCATCAATATGCTGGGAATTGCATGATATATGTGTGTAGAAGAATTTTACTTTCGCTGTGTTTGATATATTTGCACAAACATATGTTTTTATTTGTATGAATCTAATGAATGGGGTTGAGTTTATGTAAAATCCCAAGATCTTGGTATCAGAGCACGAGGTTGCAACATTTGGGCCTTCATGGTCTACATCTCATAATTGCAAAGGTAAGACCCTTCCTGATAATTAGTGGTCATCAAATAAAGAAAGAAAAATTTCAAAAATTTCAAAAAATTTCTAACTATTTTTGAGTTTTTTCTGCTAAGTATGTTGGGCGTAAAACTTAAAGGAGCGCCGAAACTATCGGCGGGAAATAGTAAGATTCGCTGATACGTTTTGGCGAGAAAGTAAAAAGGTTGCCGAAAAAGGCGTTTCAACGCAAAAATAAAAGTCCGTCGATAAGAGGAAAATTGGAAATTGCGCCGAAATGGTTGGCACAAGATTGCAAGTTGCGCCAAAATGGTCGGCGGAAAAGGATGAGTCTGTCGATCGCCAAGAAATGGAAAACTCGCCGAAACGGTCGGCGGAAGATTGAGAGTTGCGCCGAAATGGTCGGCGAAAGATGGCAAGTTGCGTCGATTGGCGACAAATTGCAAGCGCACCTAAACAGTCGGCAGAAAATTGAAAAGTTTGCCGAAAAAGGGGATTTCGGCAAAAAAGTAAAAACTCGCTGAAACGGTCGACGCAAGATCCGTGAGTTGCACCGATCGGCGTAAAATTGAAAGTTGCTCTGAAATGGGTCGGAGGAGAATTCAAAAGTCCGTTGAAATAGGTCAGTTTCAAAATGGTAAGTGTGTCGATCAGAGACAAATGGCCAAATCCGTCGAAACAGATAATTTCAGCATTTTTCAAGTGATATTTTCAGATGCCAGAAATTTAAAATGACATTGAGCTTATGTGCCAGATTGCGTGGAATTGAGACATTTACAACAACAACAAAAATGACCCTTGACGCTTGTCTTCCCCTGGAGGCAGTAATTGATTGTGAGAGAATTCTATGGCAATCAGAAATTGTCAATATGGATTGTCTCCATAATGCATGGAAATTATTTTGTATATTTCTGAGAATGTAATGAGGCATTTCCATGTGTGAATCAATTGTGTGGTTCAAAATTGTGGCAAATGTTTCCATGAGAAAGGAAAGGAATTATCATAGTTGAAAGCGATTGGAGCAGTAAGGCAATGCTCATAAAGAGGAAAATTTCTCACCTTAAACTAATTCCGTTTATAGCATAGGAATTGCATGCTTGAAAGGTAGCAAGTAGGAATGTTATACATGAGTACATGTATTGAATTGCTACTTGGTGAGAAGATCATAGCTAATAATTGCTTGTATGCTTGGTAGAAAGGCCATGAAATTGGATCAGCTATGATATGAAAGAGTAAATTCCATGCTATGATGAGGGATTGGAAAGGGAGAATTCCTTAATTCCTCTCTTGCTATTGTATTTATATTTTATGAGCTTTATATACAGAAAAATATGGCATAGGAATGCTGAAATGCAAGAGACTAGATAGATGAAGTGAATATGCACTAGTTGGCACATTAATAGATATTGCATAGTGCATATGAAGGTTTTTGTACATGTATATGATATTGCATATTGGTAAAATAGTGAAGTTTTACATATGCAATGAGCCACTTATGATAATTATTATGGTTGTTAATAATTAGTGGTGCTCGCATTGGTTGTAGGACCAAAGACCACTGAAGCATGGCTAAAGATGTTGAAGGTGTTGTTGCATGCGACCAACAACCTTGTGAAGAAAGGTTGGGGCAACAAATCTATGATCAAGAGGTTGGTGGCAGGATGGAAAAATCCTTGCAGAATACCAACTGATCAGATACATCAAAGATGTTAATGAGAACCATGCAGGTAACGATTATTCATGCTAATTGTTTAAGTGTTGAAAGGGGATTCCGTAAGAATCCCTTGAACCTTATTTAATAATCATAACATGGTATGCATATAAGGATGTATGCATCCATGTTAATGTCATACCACCATGGTATGGTGAGGTATGGGGTAGTAAGGGAAAGGAACCTTCTACCATGTGACTGTTTAATTGTTAGAATGCATTCATATATCATGCCATTTGTATATGTTGGTTATGAGTTTAATAACCAAAGCAGGTAAGGACTTATAGTCCTGTTTTCGTAGTGCTATGGTAGTGCATGCTATATGATATAGTCATGGTTGAGGTCATAATGTGGTTGGAATGGTAATGCTATAGTGTTACACCAGTATCCCATGAACCCCATATTGGTGTTAATTTGGGATGAAATCTCTTTTCCAACAACCAAGGAGTGAGTAAACTCCTGATGTGTTGTTCGGGTGGAGAAGGAAGGCACCCATATAAGTTAACACAACAATTGGGGAGATGGTTAGATGATGTGTTGAGGAAATAGCCATACTTTCCAAAACATCATGGTGGAATGCATGACATGACATTATGGTATTCATGAATCCATTCAAGAAGGAATTGAGTGAGTGCACATTAAAATATCATGTGAATGTTGTAGGTGTGTATGCATGTGTGTGGGTTCACATGTTGAGATACATTGTGTGAATGCATGGTTGTGTTATGTATGTTTCATTGCAAATAGGTAATAGATGCAATGATGAATTATGGGTAATTATGGGATCATTTCATGAGCAAGTATGAATGCATGAAGAAGGCATTCATGTTTGATGGTCTATCAGAGTGATCTGTTGAAAGGACAGAGTTGCATAAAATGATATGGATGTGAAGTAATGAAAATTGGAGTTTTTTATTTAAATTGCAGGGATAATGTGTCTGTGTCTTGCAATTGTATTATGATAATGATATATATATATATATCATTTCATTTCGAATGTTAACAGCTGAAAGTGTTTGAATTATTGAGTGTTATAATTCTGAGATCACTTCGGTGACTGTTGTAGCAATGAGAAGATTATTTGCATAGATACTCACAATGTGTTTGGTTGATTGAAAGTTTCATATTTCAGGTAGAAATGTCTTGCGTATGGAAATGAGAATAAGTCCATAGTAAAGACTGGGATCTACCATGTGCAGAAGCCAAAGGTTATGAGAAGGTTCTCATGGTTGTGAAATTTAACTTATGCATGGAACGGATTTGTAAATTTCAAGTTTGAAATTTTGCTAATAAATTACTAATGGTTGTTTGGCTTCTCTGGAATTGTGTCAAGCGGACGTGTTGTAGGTGTATGTTCATGTTATGGAAATAAGTGTAAAACCATAATGGATAGAGTGATACCACTTACAAGAGCCAAACAGTATGAGAATGGTCTCATGGTTAAGCAAATCAATTTCCGTAGGATACAAAATTGTAAATTCATGTTTGAATTTAATTATTAATGCCATTGACTGATGAGGGAAATCATATTTGAATTTGATTGTTAAATGTTGATGACTGTTTGTTTGTTTGAGGAGTGTGTCAAGAAGACACCTTGCAGGAAGACCATGTGTGATGGCCTGTAGAAGCCAAAATCCATGGGAAGGATCCCATGCTTTGGAAATGGGTTTCGGGCGAAACGCCATTGTAAATTTTGATAATGTCTCAGTTGAACTACATGTTGGTAAAACATGTGAGTGAGATAGTAAAATTATGCCAAGAAGGCATGTGTGGGTTATGGAGCGTGAAAATATTGGGGTGGAAAATCGAAGGACTGTTGACTCAGAGAATGGAGCCCCCAATCTTCGCAAATGAAGAAAATATACATCTGCAAAACAGATGAGTATTCTGTAACCCTACTAAGAATACACATGTTTGGTTATTAGGTTTAATATGCAGAGTATGTTTATTATTTCATTATTATTCTAGACTGCTTGAGTGTGATTAGGGCCTACATGGCTCACATCGGAAATGGATGCATACCTTTCGGGTGCTGGGTTATGTTAGGGTTGTCAATATTGACTACAACCTAAGGGAATGGACACATTCTTGGTGTTTCAATACTTCATAGTGAATGTTATGAAATATGGTTACAATTTTAGAGCAGCAATACTTATGAGCTTACTTATCCTTCTTATGCTATCAACTTACACAGGTGCAATTTGGTGTTGCACGTTAAGGGGGAAAGTGAATAAAGGGTACTCAGGAGGACTGTACGAGCATTGCTAACCTTTCTATGCTCACAATAAAGAACACTAGAAGGGATGGATATGCTTGAGGATCTGTGTGGTAGAAAAGGGGTATCATCCTTGTGTAGTGTGAGTGGGTATTGTGGGGCCATACTAGCCTGCAGTCAAGAAAGTCACCTATAGAATTCCTAGAGGGAACCACTGGTTTGCATAAGAGAAGGAGTGTCATTCTTGTCTGGATGAGGAGTTGATGTGTGTGTGAAGGTGTGGTGATTTTTTTTTTGGTAGACTAGAGGAATCGGCAACGGCGTCGGTATTGTACTCGCGTGACACGGGGTAGAATCCCGTCGGCTACCACTATAACCCCTAGGCAAGCCCAGCGAACCCCCCCTTGACCTGCTAGCGCATTTTCCCAGACTCGAACCAGTGACCTGAATAGTATCCCCCCACGCCTTAGCAGTGCTTGCGGTGGCCAACTGGCCTACCTGTGGGGGGCTAAAGGTGTGGTGATATTGATGAAGGCATAAAATCTTTATTGGGTCGGTAGTAAGCTGGGGTACCGAGAATGACTGGAAAACCTGAGATGCCTATGGCTCCGTAGTAGAGCCTTAACCTAGAAATGGTCGTGGTGTAGTTTCCTTCCATTGGCTGATGACCCAGACGGATGCATTGGCTTGGAAATGGAGAGGGAAACCAGGTATGGGACTGGTTTGGCACCACAAATGCTTGGTAAATCCATTCAGTGAACTGGTTGGGCATTAACTAATTGATGTTGTGGAGCATCATGTGTGCTGGCCAAACATCCACCCCACAGGTGATCCAAGGCTTGTAAAGAAGAGAAGGAAACCTGTGGAGTAGCGAGGAACTGCCCGATACAGATAAGTATTTAAATTTCATTCATTTTTGGATAATGAAAATTTCATGAACAAGTCTTATGAAAACTAATTTAATATATTGTTATTTCTTTGTTGTAAATCTTGGTCATTGCAGGAATCAAGGACCCTGAAGGCACCATAAATGCTTGGTAAATCCAGTCGTTGCACTGGTTGGGAATTGAATGTTGTGGATTAGCCGGCGTGCTGACCAAACATTCCTTAAATACTTGATAAACGCAATCAACATACTGGCTTAGTATATTGATAAATGGGATGCATGATAAACCCAATTGGCATATTGGATTGGCATTGCCTATTCGAATGATTGTGGAGTAGCCTGCGTGCTGGCCCAATATTCATTATTGTATCCACATGCAATCCAAGGCTTGTAAGGCAAAGAAGGAGCATGTGGAATAAAGTGAAGAAATCCAATACAGCTAAGTATTTGGTTATCTTGCAGCTTATTGCTTATTTAATATGAATATACGTGTGTACATGATTTGGTTATGATTTCTTAAACTCTTGTTTAGATATAAACCCTATGAAAATAAACTAAACATGTGAATTGATTCAATGTTTGAGTGTAGGTATTGCTGGAAGAAATGACTATGAAGGCATCCTAAGGATGCATGTGGACACGTGACTGTCCTAAAGAGCGTAGTATGATCAGTAATGAAAGATGGTGCTAGTGGACTTATGTGGGTCCTAGCAGCCAAAGGTTCTGCGGGAAATAATGGGGAAGGGTTCCCTGGTTGAAAAACCTTATACAAACCTTAGACACTAAGTTTCATAGCCAAGAAAGGACAATTCAAGCATTCACATTGAAGTGAAAGAGGCTAAGGATCATGGAACCACAATGGTGGTGTGGCTCCAGATTGGAACAAGACTAAGAGGGGGAAACTCTTACTCTTCTCTTTCCTTTTGAATGATGCATATTAGAAACAAAAGGTCGTTGAGTGCATGTCATGGCTGAAAATAGATTGTGTTTAATTGCTTGAAATGAATTGTGAATGCTGAAATAGTAAATTTCTTGTGAAAGGATGAACATGAATGAGTTCATGTGTATGTTGGGAAAGCATGAAAAGTGTGCAAGTCTCGTGAATAAAGAATGGACTTTCCATGTCAATTGGGAAAATAATTGACTGATTTTAATATTGTGTTATGCTTGGCCTAACAGAAATTGTCATGATGAATCTCACAGGTGAGAAATTGAAATCCATTGATTGCAGCTGTTACCATCCAAGTGTTTCTAGTGATCAAAGTGAGAGCCAGTTGTGCACATTAGCCATGGCAGCAGACCAAAGGCTATGGGGATTGGATGAAAATATTCCTCATATAGTGTCCAGGACAACAAGAAACATGGCAGCCATGAAATTCCAAACTTGTAGATCAGCTGGAGGTAAATAAAAGGAAGGGATTGATGTGGAGCAATGCCCACCTGCAGAGCTGGAAGAGCAAATCCAGTAGGAGCAACTTGTGGAAGCCAAAGGACTTGTTCATGAAGGTTCAAAGCAAAAAGATGAAATGCAGGAAAAACCTACCACATTTTGTGAATTTTTTTGGACATGTGTAAAGTGTGAATGTATTCCTAAGTATTGGAACACTGAGGACGATGTTATTGGGCCAAGGGAGAGGAGATTGTAATATCCCGATTTTGACCCCATTTCATTAAAAATGTAAATGAAGTAATATTGTTATAAAATCGTGGTGAGGAGCTCAAAGCCAAGGCCCCGCCATCGATTAGTGATGCATATGCCATTGTTTGCTAGCCAAGCACAATAGAAATTAATACATCATGTAAATATGCATTTTAATGAAATACCCACAACTATCTATGCAATGCAATGCAACAAGAGTATGGGGGCATGATCTTTACAAGGATTTGAGAGGGAAATATTCAAACCCTTGGAGCCAATCAAGTCAAGCCAAGTGTTAGTGAGAGAACCCATAAACCTTCAACTACCCATGTTGACTTTTGTGCCAAATCATTCATTTCTTCCAAAAGTCGGTTGAGGTAGTTAATGCCTTGGGGAATGAGGAGGTACGGCTGTCCAAATTCGAGTATGGGCAAGCCACCCTTCATGGAAATTCGTTTTTGGCTTCTTGGGAAAGAAATAAGCCACGAAATTGCTTCCCATGCCATTATCCATCAACCAGTTTGCCTCTCTCACGTTTTTGGGAGCTACTTGGGTGTTTTCCCTCCACGTTTTTATGGTTATTCCTTGTTTTCTAGCTGGGAAGAGGGTGTTTTGGTGTTGCATAGCTGCTGGGAGGAAGGGAGCTCGATTTGGAGTTTCATTGAGGTCGTTTTGACCATTTGGAATGCTCATAACTTGTGGTAGAAATCAGTTTTGCTTCATGTGTTCAAATTCCCCTTTCCATAGTTTTTTTTGGGTGAGCCACGAATTGGGAGATCCAATGGGAACCGTGTTTTGCAAATCCCTTTGTTGAAATTGTTTATCCATGCCCAACCATTGAGCTTGTTGTGTGTAGATAGAGTATGTTGGGGTATGGATTATGGGTATCCATTGTCTTGGCTTGAGCCTGAGTGCAAGAATCCAGAAATCAAGAGGGTTCAGATTTAGCCCGATAAACCCAACTATGGACTGGCTTGGCTTAGATGTGATGTTTGATTGGGATGTGCTAAGCTTGAGAGCCCCCTATTCCTTGTAGAAATCATGCCCATCTCGGGGGTGGTAGCTTTGTTTAGATATTGATGAACACAACTGGCCTATGGCTAAGTGGAATGTTGCAGCGACATAGCTAGTTTCTTGGGACAACTTCATAATCAAGATAAATATTTATTTACGTGCTTTAATTTTGCAAGGTTTTAATTATTTGATGATTTTCATCAATATGTTGGAAATTGCATGATATATGTGTGTCGAATAATTTTAGTTCCGTTGTGTTTGATAGATCTGCACACACATATTTTTTTATTTGTATGAATCTAATGAATGGGGATGATTTTATGTAAAATCCCAAGATCTTAGTCATGTTCCCTTCCTTGCATTGGATCAATTGGAGGGGACGTGACATGCACTCAAAATATCTTACCTGTCTTCATCAAGGCTCAGAATCAATCAATTTGATCCCATAAATATAGAAATGATAAGAATGTGTCATTACATCAACTAATGCAGCTCAAGTCATCAAGCTGCATCTTCTTTTCATTTATGTATGTCTACCTGCCAACTCTTTTAATGCATGCGGTCGAGTTGGTGATCATGCATTTTGCTAATTATTTTAATACTCATCATCTATGCATGGAAATACATCGTTGGAACATGATAAGTATACATAGTCTCCCTCTATATAAAACTACTAACATGCTCTCAACTCTTACTCTTCCTCTGGGAAATTCATTGCATTCTTAACTCTGATTTGTTTTTCAACATGTCCTAAAATATTACAGTATGTAATAACAAAAGGATCTATTCATATGAAACCTTGCATAAAAGACTTGGCAACTTTCGAGGAGGTTTTGCACCCAAACAATTCGACTCAATCTGGACAGATTATCATTTCCAGCAAGGGTGATAACATTGGAAGAGAGGGATGGAAATCCTATCGATTGAATGGCCATTTCAAAAGGTCTGCAAAAAAATAAACTATTGGTGTGTGCTAGACACCAAAATGCGGAGGGTTTACCAGCAAACACGTAGGAATCCATGACAGTATGAAAAGAGATCCATGGTCAGAACACATAGGTGGCCTGCTCTTTGGTGAAAGTAATATAGTTATAAATGTTCCCAAAACCCTAGATGCACAACACCCAAAGCATGTGTGAGAAACATGGCAATGATAGTGAAACGACTGGAAAGTCTACCAACGACGGCCCTTCACTAATTGTATTTTGGGAGTTGGGGCTCAGTTAAATGCGCCTTTCACCTGTAGCTTCAAGAATTAGGAACAACTGTGAATGGGAACTGACAGGAACTTCTGATATAATAATAATTAAACTCAATTTAAGAATAGAGAAATTTATCTGGCATTGAAGGAGGTGTCAAGTTTCCTCCACTTTTCCAGATGATTGAGGATGGTGATATTGCTGCAAGGAACTAACTGTAACAACTCAGACAAAGCCCTTGTGCAAAGACGAGTTAATTTTCAATCACATAGCAAGTCCCCTTCTCACATAGACTTATATAAGTATTAGCATGATCATCACATTTTCTTAGATTATACCTTGTGCTGATCATTGTCTGTTCCATCTTTTCGAGGAGGAGGACATGGACCGAACAAGATTTTCCTAAAATAAAAACATTCACTATTTTTTTTGTGTGTTCTTGCTCACACCTGAACCGCTGCCAAATAATTAACAAAGGTTATATTCTGTCGCTGTGTTAAATAAATCATGAAAGGGAATTACTTGTATTTTTGAGTTTATTTTTGGCATCGCCTTCTTTGAGCATTGAAAAAAATGATTTTAAAATAGTATCAAGTGTAGACAGATTGGTAAAGTGAATTTTCAATCACACAGGAAGTCCCCTTCCATGGTTTATGGAATGCAATGATCACAACAACCATAGCGCAGACATCTCTTCCATCAACGGCTTCAAGGATGCTGAAAATATCCTTGATGACTACGGTTGTATACATATGTGGTGTGTGGCAAGGTCACAAGATAAAAATTTAGAAAAGGCAGTTTTGGCATGCAACTTCATCCTCATCTTGACAAGGATACTTGTTAAGAAGCAATCGCAGTATTGCATCAAATGTAAGAACTCCAAGTTTGTTTGTTTGTTTTTATTATTAATTAAGGTTAAAGACTACGATGAAGAACTGTCTTGCTCACCAGTCAACATCACATATATTTATTCTATTTCTTCAAGTTGGATTTTGGTTTTCATTATCATTATTGGAGTTCGATATATCTAGACTCATGATTTTTCTCAGAAGGCCAATGCTTAAGAGAGAAGGCGTTAGGTTCCTCATATCTTCTAGCAAATTCGACGCTTGCAAACCTATTGCAACAACATCTACTAGAATAATTCCAAATCTAGCAAAAATAATTTGCCGATAGGCATCTACAATGAACAATGCACGCACGGAGGGTGATCGCAACCTTTTAATCCTGGATTAAGGATGGATGGAAAAGATATGTTGATTCGGAATATACTTTAGAAAAGATTCGTCTAGCCCACACATCCAATGGTCGGCATTTTCTCTTGGCAAACAGCTTACTGAAAATTCATTTCTTAATCCACCATTTTTTTGGATTAACAAACTCTTTTGCCACGTGGGGAGCCAAAGGTTATCATTTCAATGGGTTGAAATGATTAGTTGTGCTCCACTTCTGCGCAATTCAATAATGATCCGTTGTGCTTTAACATTGAAACGATCCCCTTCCCTATAGGATCTGAAGTTAAAAGAACTCCAGAATCTCGTTGTGCTGCGCATCCTAGCGGGGACCGAGAACTGATCGTGCAAAACTGAGGAACAAGCCACAGTGCAGAGATGGGGACTATGGATGACGGTTGGTCCGCCAGGCCGTGGCTTTGCGCAGTACCCCTTCGTTTCACTTCGACTAAACCGGCTACGAGCATTGCTAGTGCTAAAATGGTGAATCCAATCCCCATTCTCTGAAATATGGTGATACCCCTTATTTCTTGTAATGAGCCTGGCAATGGGTACTACTACCCTCTCGTAGAACGACAGCCATGCGATGAGATCCACCAGGGAGAAAACAGATAATGATCCAGCGGGTATTTGGAAACCCTTGGAGCTGAGCCTCCGGTTCATAGTCAGAGCTTGCAGAACGGAGAACGTGTGTTGCTGCGCATTTGTGAATTGATGGATTATTCTACAATTTCACATTTGATGGATTATTCTACAATTTTATTATTCGTCGATAGGCATCTACAATGAACAAATGCACGCACGGAGGGCGATCACAACCTTTTAATCCTAGATTAAGGATGTACGACAAAGATATGTTGATTCAGCATATACTTTAGAAAAGATTCGTCTAGCCCACACATCCAATGGCCGACATTTGCTCTTGGCAAACAGCTTACTAAAAAGTCATTTCTTAATCCACCATTTTTTTGGATTAACAAACTCTTTTGCCACACGGGGAGCCAAAGGTTATCGTTTCAATGGGTTGAAACGATTAGATGTGCTCCACTTACGCGCAATTCAGTAACAATTCGCTATGCTTTAACATTGAAACGATCCCATGCCCTATAGGATCTGAAGTTAAAAGAACTCCAGGATCCCGCTGTGCTACACATCATCGACAAGAACCGGGAACTGATTGTGCAAAACTGAGGAACAAGCCACAGCACAAAGATGGGGACTATCGCTAACGGCTGGTCCGCCAGGCCATGGATTTGCGCGGTGCCCCTTCGTTTCACTTCGACTAAACCGGCTACGAGCATTGCTAGTGCTAAAATGGTGAATCCGATCCCCATTTTCTGAAACATGGTGATACCCCTATTATTTCTTGTAACGCGCCTGGCGATGGGTACTACTACCCTCTCGTAGAACGACAGCCATGCGATGAGAGCCACCAGGGAGAAAACAGAGAACGATCCAACGGTTATTTAGAAACCCTTGGAGCCAAGCCTCCAGTTCATAGTCAGACCCTGCAAAACGGAGAACGTGTGTTGCTGCGCATTTGTGAATTGATGGATTATTCTAAAATTTCACATTTGATGGATTATTCTACAATTTTATTATTACAAAATTGTTAATGTTCAAATCATGGTGAAATCAATTGTTATAGGTATTTGTATTGGTGAGCAGTTATGGATTCAATTTTGAATGCAGATACATTATATACATTAGAATACAGAGTTAAATTATCAAGATACATTATATACATTAGAATACAGAGTTAAATTATCAAGATACATTATATACATTAGAATACAGAGTTAAATTATCAAGATACATTATATACATTAGAATACAGACTTAAATTATGAATCTATAACTTAATATCTTTATTTACAAGTTGAATCTCTTTTTAAAATGTTGGAATTTGTTTATACCGTCTGATTGTAACGGATCGGATCGCTTTAATTTTGGTTATAATGAATCAAAATTCTCTTTTTATTTCTGTTAGATAAGAGATCTAGTAATATGACATAGACTAGATGTATTTATAAAAGAGAGCTCAAACTCTGCTAAGAACGTCTATAATCTGTAGACGCTATATGGAGAACAAATATATTCAACGAGACCGATCGATCTTTGACATAATTGTTGATATTATAAAACTTTAAATTACTTTATGAAGCTTCCTCGGGTGCAACTCTTGAATCCCTATTAAGCTCTACATATTCTAGATTTGTGAATTTGTTTTGTTTATATAGAGTAACATTGATATTGGCACTCGGTGGTTAATACCGAGTTAAGTGTTATTTGTTATTTAACTTCCTCTAGGAAAAACGATTATGTGTATTGATGCATAAAAGTACTCAAGGATCTACTAGTTGTTTAAATTTAGAACCTAGATCTCTGATAAACAATTGTTTTAGTTATAATAAAAGATATAATTGTATAAGATTATAATAAGATAAATAATTGCATACATAATTGAATATTATAATTGTATAAGAGGAACAAGGTGCCCCCTCTGTATGTGGAGGAGGTATGAGAGAATCTATAATGTAGTCATGGATAATCATAAAATCTACTAGACTATTCTAGTGTGTAATTTTTAGGGGTTGGATGAACAAGAGAGGTGAGTGTAATCAAGAAATTGGATGTGGAGCTATGTATATATAAATAGCAACTCAAGAAAAGAAAACTTGACAGCATCGCACTCAATTTGTGATCCCTATCGGCGTTTTCATCTGCAAGTGATGTAGATGTGCTAGCTATTTATATTGAACAATGCCAATATAGTGTCATTGCAGAGAAAATGAATGCTTTGCAAATTGCTGAAAAAAGGAAGAACGGACGTATAAAAGCCTCATGCACCATGTAAACAGTTTAAGGTCAAAAGGAATACTTGTGCTCACTATTCTCTTCCACACCCAAGTAAATTTTCTATAAAATTCCGAGGACGTGTGATCTATTCTAACCGTCTAAATCCACTCAGTAAACTTGTAAAGTATTAGATCTACAAGACACCTATTAGCAAAACGTTCTCTAGACAATGGTCATTGATCAATTTCAAGTTTGCATTGATCGAATTTTATGCCAAAGCACGAATATTTGATTATCTATGGACTTGAAATATATACCTATATGGAGTGATTCCAACCGCAATAACCATTGCTTATTAATATAAGATATATAGTCTCCCCCCACCTTTTTTTTTCTTCTCTTCGGATCAAACTATATTGTTGTTTGCGAAGGAAGCTAGGATTTGTAACATCGGGCTTTAATCCATCCCAACACAAATTGAGAAAGTTAATGAAAAATCCATCGAAACAGCACTGGGATAAGGACGAGATTTAGTTGGGCGACAACCAACTACAGTTGATGCATATGTGATTATTGCTGAGACTGTTTTACACCAAATATTTCCTCCTGGAAATTATGTTTTTATATTAATTCTTCAATTGTACAAGGAAAGGCCAAGGCCCATCATGAAAAGCAACCGTCACATAATAAAAGGAAAGGCCAAGGCCCATCATAAATTTCTCTTAACAACTATTGCCTCATCTTGGAGCTTTAAATGACCTGAGAGCTTTAAAAGACTTGATATATCTTGGAAACTAATTGTATTTCACCAGAAGCCAAAGTCTAAAACTACTCAAAAGGAGATGACTAAGCTCCATCAAAAGAGAATTCTAGGTTTGTCGAAATGATGGAGTTTGGGTAAAAGAATATGATCGTCCAAACAAAGATGGATGTGATTACCCAAATGCTTGAGATTGCATTGACTGACCAAATGGTGAAGGTGTACTCCTAGATAGACAAAAACCACACTTAAGAGTGCAAGAATCAAACAAGGGTGGTGCAAATGAACTAGCACCAAAACAAAAGTTGTATTGGTATTTGAACTAAGGAACTAGAACCAAAACCTGCCCCAAAAGCACGATTTTAACATGGCTACTGATAGAGTGCAACTATTTTCGAATAGAAATAAGAACCAAATATTGACAAAGGGTCGAGATTTTAAAAATGAATTTGAACTCCAACAATGTAATAGCTCTAAATTCTTGGTTCAGACATGGGACTTAGGGTGTAGATTATACTTTTTTCTTTTTTAACACAAAAAATATAGATATTATGCAGAGTGGCACACAAGGAATTTGTGGTGATTCTACATATTTGAAAATAATGGAATAGCTTGTGCTACTCCTAAATGTTTAGCAACAGGTCTGTAATGTAGTTGCAAGCATTGCTAGATCTGGTTTCAATCCCATGATATGACATTCAATCATTTTTTGTCATGGCAATTTGTTTTTATAACCGATGGCCCTATTGGACCTATTGGCCCGAGTGTTAGAACCTATGCTCCGATACCATGTGTAATGCCTCTAAAGGAATTATGAATTTTAATCTAATTAAAATCTATTTTCTTTTCATTCTAGAATTTCATGAGAATTTTATTACAAGTTCAACTCATGGAAGCAACATATAAGCATCATGCAACCATAGCAGCATATAAGGAGTTTACAACAACTTAGTCCAAACTGAAGCAAGCTTCCATCTTCTCCTCAACTTGATTCCATCTTCATTTCCCAAAGTGGATCCACGGTTTTACCACCCATCCAACTAGGGGCGTAGCCGGATCCCTAGCCCCAGGAAGCCATTGAATGGTCCCATACAAATGGCTTCCTGGCCCTTTGTGTTCGAGACCCCCAAAGAACAGAACAATGATGCACAAGTAGACTATGTATCAAATCTCCCAAGAGTTCTCAAACTCTTCCAACTCTTCCAAACTTCTCATACCCCAAAATATCCAAATTCTCATTCCTAGAAAAACTCTCACCAAAATATCTTTCAAGAGAAAAGAACCCCCCCCCCCTCTTTCAAATCTCAAGTCTCCTATTTATATGAAAACTCCTCATCATCTTCCTCATCCATCAATAAATTCCAATAAAATAATAGTCAACAATTAATAAATTCATTTTCTCAAAAAAATAGCAATTTGATTTAAGTAAATAAAATATTAGTAAACATGGTAGCAAAGTCTCACTTGTCATGCTACTATCTTAAATGCAACTATGCCAACTCTTTTCTAAAAATTTGTGCAATCATATCTATCCATTTATTTATATTATCCCCTCATGCATAAGTCAATAAGATATTTTCATATACTATATTTGTCATGTCCCAAAATTTTGCATTGGGTCACAATGGCCTAAGCCCCTTCGCCATACTCATGATAGTTTGTCAAATGGATGCTAAGGGTCAAATAAATGCCAAGAATGAAGTCCAAGTTAATAATAATTTGAAATTAGATCCAAATGGACAAGGTGGGTCAAATTAAGAGAAATTCTCAATTCAAAGTTGTAATATACCCATCCAAATGAAGTGTCATGGAGGAAAATTACTAATTCCCTAGGTTGGGGGGTGGAAGCTTTGGGATTTGAAATAAGGGGGATAATAAATGATGTTTTAACATTAGAATGGCATAAATATTTAATAAAGGAGATAAATAAATAAATACAAAGGAAAATCAAAGGGGCAATTGATCATGAAGACACAAGGAGGATGTGGGACCCACACAAGCTAGATTTTCTATGCCACATGGCATCCTCCTCTTGTCATTTCGAATCCATAAGAAGCCCAAAGTTATTGGGATGAGTTGGAAGGTCAATATACTTGGCATGAATCAATTAAGGTCGAATTGGAGTGGAAGAGTAACTCCCATGGAAGAGGAAGAGGCATTTTGGAGCTAGTGAGACACTTGGACTAAATTCCCTAGCTCTATGACAACAATGATGAAGATACTATGACACCTATGACACAAATCAGACCTGAAGGCTGACATAAGACATATATGAAATGTCAGGGATAAAAATAGCCTCCAATAGGGCGCTCAAGTGAGTTAGGGAAGCCAAAGAGACACCAATTCGAATTTGGAGAAGGAGAGGGATAGAATTGGAAGGACAAGTGGCATACTTGGGAATATATTCCCAACTTGAGTTGGCATGAAGATCTTGGGAGGAATTCGACCCATGGAGGACCTTAGAATTTTATAAAATACAACAAAAAAGAAGGATGGTATCTTTTGATCATTTTAGAATTTTCATTTTGCATTTGGAGAGGAGAGCTAGTGGAGTGCTACTCTACTTGCCTTAGCACCAATTTCGAGGGTGAAAGATTCCCATCCTAGTTGGTAATTGGAAATTCCATTCAGACCTTTCATTTGGATATTTAATGGAGCCTTTTTTTACAGGTTTAAGCTACAGAGCATCTCATGGTCACATCTCCTTCAGATTGCTTCTACAACCATTCTTCTATTTCTTGGCATATTCTTGCTCCTTGAGGAGAGGCCCACTTGTTGAGGTGATGAAATATTTGGGATAGCTATTGAGGCCCCATATATTTTTAATATGATATATATACTCTGTTTTTACTTCTCATGACACTCTCAGGTCGAAATACTAAGTGGAGTTATGTAAAAATACCAAACAATGCATAAATGATGCCATTTCCCCTAGATCTTGTTGTTGGAATTTGAAGAGACACTATTTAGAGTTATATCAGTTATTCTATGTGATTTTGTTGATGTATGGATTTTTATTAAAGTTCTGAAGAAGTTCCATTAACAGAGCATAAGCCCTTGGCACCTAAAATTCGAATTTCATAAGTCATGGTGAAAATAACTAGTTTTTCCCTTATGTGAAATCTTGCATATAAACATATGATTTAAAGGAGTTGCATAAGGCCATAAGAACTAATTAAGAATACATTTAGGATCTCATTAAATCCACTTATCAGTACCATAACTTTGTTCATAAATTTCGAATGGTTTAATAGCATTTGGGAATCCAACAATGTCCACTACCCTTGGGGGATTTGAAGCTCGAAATTACTAGTAATTTTCCCTACTTTGCCCAGATTGTACATTAATGTTGCAGAAGATTTTTAAGGGTTTTTAAGAATCCATAAGCCTCTTTTATATGTCTTAATACCTCTCAAATACCTTCATACCCATTATACAAGCATTTGGAGTCATTTGGAGACTAAGAGACCAATACTAGTCAAAGAGAAATTGCTAGTTAAAATACCTACTTTGGACAGAACTTAAAGGAGAGTTTCAGAAGCCTCTTGAAGACTCTAAATCATCCCTGAACCTCATAATTATGTCCTAATATCATCCATACACCTTTTGTAACAATTTGGGAGCATTTGGAGTCATTTGGAGACCAAGAGACCAATACTAGTCAAAGGTCGAACTAGTGGAAAAAGTTGAAAATTTCACCATTTTAATAAATTTCTAAAAAGGGACATTACAGATACTATGACATATGTTATATTATATGTATATAATTATATATTTAATTCAATAATCCAATCAATCTATATAAATTTAAACATATTAAACAAGTCAACAAACTCATACTTTCAACACACAAGTAATACTTTCAACAATTCATCAACCAAGCTACTATTAGCTAATATAACCATATTAATTTATTCCTCGATCGACCAATCATTGTAATGTACTCACGAGGTGGCATATTCATGGTCATTGCACACATCTTAAGCGTGGGTACTAATAATCACTTTTAATGCTCCTAATAGAACATTATTACATGCTTCCAAACAACATATAGAAGAACAAGTAAACAATGAATCATTCATCATTCATAATCATTCATACATAAGCAATAAGAAAAAATTAGGTAAACATAATGATGAAATTGAGCATATAATCATGATGGTTAATAAAAATCAAGAACACCATCCAATCCATCATTTGTACCATCCATCCCATCAATACTCCAACCACCTAATCACCACTACTTCCAGCTCCTGACCTCACCATCCCATCCTCTACTGGAATATACTATGGAATTTCGACTACGCATATGACCATGTATTAAGCGAAAGTTTCGATCGACCACATTGACCAAGCTTCCCCAGCAGGCACCCACTAGTCTTCATCCCACACCCACAGAAGCGTTCTCATAACCGCCCTCCCACGACTCCGGGTTTCGAAGGATAAATGGTGGGAAATGACTCCACCCCCTCTAATAGTACTAGGTTCAATGCCCTACATCAACCATACTGTTCCATCACTGATCTAAGGGGTCTAGTTATTCAACAACCACTTTGGGCAAGTCACAATTCCTGTCAAAACTCACACTCACCCACAAGTCATAGAAATATTGGCATTCACAATTAAATAGCATGAAAAATTGATATACATTAGAGAGATTTTGAGGTCAAAAAATGGCCTCCTAAGAGATGTACTACAAAAATATGAGATATATTAAAATATTATGAATTGGGGGTTTTATGGGGTAGGTATATATGACAAGTCACCTCCCACACTTTTTTCTATGCACAATATAAATAACCATGGTTGAGTTTCTTTACAAAATTCACTAGAAATAAAATTAATAAAATAAGTCTACATTGATGTGATTAAGATTCATTGTAAATTCCCAAAAATTTATTGTCCTTTAGCATTTATTTGTCTTGAACTTGCAAATGAAATTAAATAATAAAAAATATTTTTAAGAGCTATTTTTATAATTTTATGTTGACTTTTTATGTTGAAACGATCCCATGCCCTATAGGATCTGAAGTTAAAAGAACTCCAAGATCCCGCTGTGCTACACATCATGGACAAGAACCGGGAACTGATTGTGCAAAACTGGGGAACAAGCCACAGCACAAAGATGGGGACTATCGCTAACGGCTGGTCCGCCAGGCCATGGATTTGCACGGTGCCCCTTCGTTTCACTTCGACTAAACCGGCTACGAGCAGTGCTAGTGCTAAAATGGTGAATCCGATCCCCATTCTCTGAAACATGGTGATACCCCTATTATTTCTTGTAACGCGCCTGGCGATGGGTACTACTACCCTCTCGTAGAACGACAGCCATGCGATGAGAGCCACCAGGGAGAAAACAGAGAACGATCCAGTGGTTATTTAGAAACCCTTGGAGCCAAGCCTCCAGTTCATAGTCAGACCCTGCAGAACGGAGAACGTGTGTTGCTGCGCATTTGTGAATTGATGGATTATTCTACAATTTCACATTTGATGGATTATTCTACAATTTTATTATTACAAAATTGTTAATGTTCAAATCATGGTGAAATCAATTGTTATAGGTATTTGTATTGGTGAGCAGTTATGGATTCAATTTTGAATGCAGATACATTATATACATTAGAATACAGAGTTAAATTATCAAGATACATTATATACATTAGAATACAGAGTTAAATTATCAAGATACATTATATACATTAGAATACAGACTTAAATTATGAATCTATAACTTAATATCTTTATTTACAAGTTGAATCTCTTTTTAAAATGTTGGAATTTGTTTATACCGTCTGATTGTAACGGATCGGATCGCTTTAATTTTGGTTATAATGAATCAAAATTCTCTTTTTATTTATGTTAGATAAGAGATCTAGTAATATGACATAGATTAGATGTATTTATAAAAGAGAGCTCAAACTCTGCTAAGAACGTCTATAATCTATAGACGCTATATGGAGAACAAATATATTCAACGAGACCGATCGATCTTTGACATAATTGTTGATATTATAAAACTTTAAATTACTTTATGAAGCTTCCTCGAGTGCAACTCTTGAATCCCTATTAAGCTCTACATATTCTAGATTTGTGAATTTGTTGTGTTTATATAGAGTAACATTGATATTGGCACTCGGTGGTTAATACCGAGTTAAGTATTATTTGTTATTTAACTTCCTCTAGGAAAAACGATTATGTGTATTGATGCATAAAAGTACTCAAGGATCTACTGGTTGTTTAAATTTAGAACCTAGATCTCTGATAAACGATTGTTTTAGTTATAATAAAATATATAATTGTATAAGATTATAATAAGATAAATAATTGCATACATAATTGAATATTATAATTGTATAAGAGGAACAAGGCGTCCCCTCTGTATGTGGAGGAGGTATGAGAGAATCTATAATGTAGTCATGGATAATCATAAAATCTACTAGACTATTCTAGTGTGTAATTTTTAGGGGTTGGATGAACAAGAGAGGTGAGTGTAATCAAGAAATTGGATGTGGAGCTATGTATATATAAATAGCAACTCAAGAAAAGAAAACTTGACAGCATCGCACTCAATTTGTGATCCCTATCGGCGTTTTCATCTGCAAGTGATGTAGATGTGCTAGCTATTTAGATTGAACAATGCCAATATAGTGTCACTGCAGAGAAAATGAATGCTTTGCAAATTGCTGAAAAAAGGAAGAACGGACGTATAAAAGCCTCATGCACCATGTAAACAGTTTAAGGTCAAAAGGAATACTTGTGCTCACTATTCTCTTCCACACCCAAGTAAATTTTCTATAAAATTCCGAGGACGTTTGATCTATTCTAACCGTCTAAATCCACTCAGTAAACTTGTAAAGTATTAGATCTACAAGACAACTATTAGCAAAACGTTCTCTAGACAATGGTCATTGATCAATTTCAAGTTTGCATTGATCGAATTTTATGCCAAAGTACGAATATTTGATTATCTATGGACTTGAAATATATACCTATATGGAGTGATTCCAACCGCAATAACCATTGCTTATTAATATAAGATATATAGTCTCCCCCCACCTTTTTTTTTCTTCTCTTCGGATCAAACTATATTGTTGTTTGCGAAGGAAGCTAGGATTTGTAACACCGGGCTTTAATCCATCCCAACACAAATTGAGAAAGGTAATGAAAAATCCATCGAAACAGCACTAGGATAAGGACGAGATTTAGTTGGGCGACAACCAGCTACATTTGATGCATATGTGATTATTGCTGAGACTGTTTTACACCAAATATTTCCTCCTGGAAATTATGTTTTTATATTAATTCTTCAATTGTACAAGGAAATGCCAAGGCCCATCATGAAAAGCAACCGTCACATAATAAAAGGAAATGCCAAGGCCCATCATAAATTTCTCTTAACAACTATTGCCTCATCTTGGAGCTTTAAATGACCTGAGAGCTTTAAAAGACTTGATATATCTTGGAAACTAATTGTATTTCACCAGAAGCCGAAGTCTAAAACTACTCAAAAGGAGATGACTAAGCTCCATCAAAAGAGAAGTCTAGGTTTGTCGAAATGATGGAGTTTGGGTAAAAGAATATGATTGTCCAAACAAAGATGGATGTGATTACCCAAATGCTTGAGATTGCATTGACTGACCAAATGGTGAAGGTGTACTCCTAGATAGACAAAAACCACACTTAGGAGTGCAAGAATCAAACAAGGGTGGTGCAGATGAACTAGCACCAAAACAAAAGTTGTATTGGTATTTGAACTAAGGAACTAGAACCAAAACCTGCCCCAAAAGCACGATTTTAACATGGCTACTGATAGAGTGCAACTATTTTCGAATAGAAATAAGAACCAAATATTGACAAAGGGTGGAGATTTTAAAAATGAATTTGAACTCCAACAATGTAATAGCTCTAAATTCTTGGTTCAGACATGGGACTTAGGGTGTAGATTATACTGTTTTCTTTTTTAACACAAAAAATATAGATATTATGCAGAGTGACACACAAGGAATTTGTGGTGATTCTACATATTTGAAAATAATGGAATAGCTTGTGCTACTCCTAAATGTTTAGCAACAGGTCTGTAATGTAGTTGCAAGCATTGCTAGATCTGGTTTCAATCCCATGATATGACATTCAATCATTTTTTGTCATGGCAATTTGTTTTTATAACCGATGGCCCTATTGGACCTATTGGCCCGAGTGTTAGAACCTATGCTCTGATACCATGTGTAATGCCTCTAAAGGAATTATGAATTTTAATCTAATTAAAATCTATTTTCTTTTCATTCTGGAATTTCATGAGAATTTTATTACAAGTTCAACTCATGGAAGCAACATATAAGCATCATGCAACCATAGCAGCATATAAGGAGTTTACAACAACTTAGTCCAAACTGAAGCAAGCTTCCATCTTCTCCTCAACTTGCTTCCATCTTCATTTCCCAAAGTGGATCCACGGTTTTACCACCCATCCAACTAGGGGCGTAGCCGGATCCCTAGCCCCAGGAAGCCATTGAATGGTCCCATACAAATGGATTCCTGGCCCTTTGTGTTCGAGACCCCCAAAGAACAGAACAATGATGCACAAGTAGGCTATGTATCAAATCTTCCACGAGTTCTCAAACTTTTCCAACTCTTCCACTTCTCATACCCCAAAATATCCAAATTCTCATTCCTAGAAAAACTCTCAACAAAATATCCTTCAAGAGAAAAGAACCCCCCCCCCTCTTTCAAATCTCAAGTCTCCTATTTATATGAAAACTCCTCATCATCTTCCTCATCCATCAATAAATTCCAATAAAATAATAGTCAACAATAAATAAATTCATTTTCTCAAAAAAATAGCAATTTGATTTAAATAAATAAAATATTAGTAAACATGGTAGCAAAGTCTCACTTGTCATGCTACTATGTTAAATGCAACTATGCCAACTCTTTTCTAAAAATTTGTGCAATCCTATCTATCCATTTATTTATATTATCCCCTCATGCATAAGTCAATAAGATATTTTCATATACTATATTTGTCATGTCCCAAAATTTTGCATTGGGTCACAATGGCCTAAGCCCCTTGGCCATACTCATGATAGTTTGTCAAATGGATGCTAAGGGTCAAATAAATGCCAAGAATAAAGTCCAAATTAATAATAATTTGAAATTAGATCCAAATGGACAAGGTGCGTCACATTAAGAGAAATTCTCATTTCAAAGTTGTAATATACCCATCCAAATGAAGTGTCATGGATGAAAATTACTAATTCCCTAGGTTGGGGGGTGGAAGCTTTGGGATTTGAAATAAGGGGGATAATAAATGATGTTTTAACATTAGAATGGCATAAATATTTAACAAAGGAGCTAAATAAATAAATACAAAGGAAAATCAAAGGGGCAATTGATCATGAAGACACATGGAGGATGTAGGACCCACACAAGCTAGATTTTCTATGCCACATGGCATCCTCCTCTTGTCATTTCGAATCCATAAGAAGCCCAAAGTTATTGGGATGAGTTGGAAGGTCAATATACTTGGCATGAATCAATTAAGGTCGAATTGGAGTGGAAGAGTAACTCCCATGGAAGAGGAAGAGGCATTTTGGAGCTAGTGAGACACTTGGACTAGATTCCCTAGCTCTATGACAACAATGATGAAGATACTATGACACCTATGACACAAATCAGACCTGAAGGCTGACATAAGACATATATGAAATGTCATGGATAAAAATAGCCTCCAAGAGGGCGCTCAAGTGAATTAGGGCAGCCAAAGAGACACCAATTCGAATTTGGAGAAGGAGAGGGATAGAATTGGAAGGACAAGTGGCATACTTGGGAATCTATTCCCAAATTGAGTTGGCATGAAGCTCTTGGGAGGAATTCGACCCATGGAGGACCTTAGAATTTTATAAAATACAACAAAAAAGAAGGATGGTATCTTTTGATCATTTTAGAATTTTCATTTGCATTTGGAGAGGAGAGCTAGTGGAGTGCTACTCTACTTGCCTTAGCACCAATTTCGAGGGTGAAAGATTCCCATACTAGTTGGTAATTGGAAATTCCATTCATACCTTTCATTTGTATATTTAATGGAGCCTTTTGTTACAGGTTGAAGCTACAGGGCAGCTCATGGTCACATCTCCTTCAGCTTGCTTCTACAACCATTCTTCTATTTCTTGGCATATTCTTGCTCCTTGAGGAGAGGCCCACTTGTTGAGGTGATGAAATATTTGGGATAGCTATTGAGGCCCCATATATTTTTAATATGATATATATACTCTGTTTTTACTTCTCATGACACTCTCAGGTCGAAATACTAAGTGGATTTATGTAAAAATACCAAACAATGCATAAATGATGCCATTTCCCCTAGATCTTGTTGTTGGAGTTTGAAGAGACACTATTTAGAGTTATATCAGTTATTCTATGTGATTTTGTTGATGTATGGATTTTTATTAAAGTTCTGAAGAAGTTCCATTAACAGAGCATAAGCCCTTGGCACCTAAAATTCGAATTTCATAAGTCATGGTGAAAATAACTAGTTTTTCCCCTATGTGAAATCTTGCATATAAACATATGATTTAAAGGAGTTGCATAAGGCCATAAGAACTAATTAAGAATAAATTTAGGATCTCATTAAATCCACTTATCAGTACCATACCTTTGTTCATAAATTTGGAATGGTTTAATAGCATTTGGGAATCCAACAATGTCCACTACCCTTGGGGGATTTGAAGCTCGAAATTACTAGTAATTTTCCCTACTTTGCCCAGATTGTACATTAATGTTGCAGAAGTGTTTTAAGGGTTTTTAAGAATCCATAAGCCTCTTTTATATGTCTTAATACCTCTCAAATACCTTCATACCCATTATACAAGCATTTGGAGTCATCTGGAGACTAAGAGACCAATACTAGTCAAAGAGAAATTGCTAGTTAAAATACCTACTTTGGCCAGAACTTAAAGGAGAGTTTTAGAAGCCTCTTGAAGACTCTAAATCATCCCTGAACATCATAATTATGTCCTAATATCATCCATACACCTTTTGTAACAATTTGGGAGCATTTGGAGTCATCTGGAGACCAAGAGACCAATACTAGTCAAATGTCGAACTAGTGGAAAAAGTTGAAAATTTCACCATTTTAATAAATTTCTAAAAAGGGACATTACAGATACTATGACATATGTTATATTATATGTATATAATTATATATTTCATTCAATAATCCAATCAATCTATATAAATCTAAACATATTAAACAAGTCAACAAACTCATACTTTCAACACACAAGTAATACTTTCAACAATTCATCAACCAAGCTACTATTAGCTAATATAACCATATTAATTTATTCCTCGATCGACCAATCATTGTAATGTACTCACGAGGTGGCATATTCATGGTCAGTGCACACATCTTAAGCGTGGGTACTAATAATCACTTTTAATGCTCCTAATAGAACATTATTACATGCTTCCAAACAACATATAGAAGAACAATTAAACAATGCATCATTCATCATTCATAATCATTCATACATAAGCAATAAGAAAAAATTAGGTAAACATAATGATGAAATTGAGCATATAATCATGATGGTTAATAAAAATCAAGAACACCATCCAATCCATCATTTGTACCATCCATCCCATCAGCACTCCAACCACCTAATCACCACTACTTCCAGCTCCTGACCTCACCATCCCATCCTCTACTGGAATATACTATGGAATTTCGACTACGCATATGACCATGTATTAAGCGAAAGTGTCGATCGACCACATCGACCAAGCTTCCCCATCAGGCACCCACTAGTCTTCATCCCACACCCATAGAAGCGTTCTCATAACCGCCCTCCCACGACTCTGGGTTTCGAAGGATAAATGGTGGGAAATGACTCCACCCCCTCTAATAGTACTAGGTTCAATGCCCTACATCAACCATATTGTTCCATCACTGATCTAAGGGGTCTAGTTATTGAACAACCACTTTGGGCAAGTCACAATTCCTGTCAAAACTCACACTCACCCACAAGTCATAGAAATATTGGAATTCACAATTAAATAGCATGAAAAATTGATATAACATTATTATCCTCCTGATGTACAAGACATCGCGTTCCCCTTGGAACTATAGGAATCCGCCTATCTCATAGCCAAACAACATATGGAATAGTTCATCATTAACATGAAACTCATGTATAGACATACCCAACTCTTTCAAGTGTTACTCCATGTCACTAAAACGAAATTTACATATAATCATGTAAGTTCTTTTGCAAACAATCTAAATTAACATTCCACATATGGATATTCTATATTCAATTTGTGTGTTCAATATGAAGTAACACATTCATTGCCATTAATAAATTAAACAATAAATTCCATTTACCATACATACCTCAAGGGAGTCCACATGTCCACATAACAATCATCTTAATCAATCTATCTTTGTCAAACATATAATAAGCAAATGCATTTCTAAACTAATTCACAATAGAGTTTTTAATTAATGACTGCCAAAATATGGGGCATTACATGTTTAGACAGTAGTCGCTATTTTTTCCTAGGATTTAGAGAAGATAAATTCAGTTGAAGAATGGCATCCAATCACTTAATAAATCTGCTATGAACTAGACAAGGTATTTTGGTTGGATTTAGAGAGAGAACTAGGTTCTTAAAATCCTTGCATCATAATTTATATATGCCATTCTTAGACCAATTATTTTAACAACAACTATTCCTTAAAGTTTGAAAAATGGAGGGCAAAGGAATGTAGGGGAAAATCCATTAAAATATCCCATTGAAAACTTGTTGAATCGATCTAGTTCATAACTTGCAACAAAGATATGGCCGCTAAGGTTAAACCCTAGCCACATATGACACTCCGAGCAGAGCCCCATCCGATCTGGTAATTGACATATTGATTAGTGCATATTAAGAGGGTATATTGAGATAATATTCACTTGGTAAAATATATCATTCTATCTTAGCTTATCTTATCTCAACTACAGTTATTTTTCACTTTTCACTAAGTCGGGATTAAGGGGGGGATGTTGGTTTAATTATCAATTTTGTTATTTATTCTTGACTTAGTGGAAATTTAATGTAGAAATGTGTGACATTGTAAGTAATCTTAACTTGGCATCATTAATCGAGTGGTTAGTGGATTATTTGTCCTTAATATCTCGAGGGTTAGTTGACCTTGTTTATGAGGTGGTTAGTGGAATTAATGAGTTAGTTATGCATGATCCATATATGATGGGTTCTCGCACCATTATCTCATGAAAGGAGATGTGTGAGGATATGATGCACACATAATACAACGATTGATTGAAAGTGGATTTTTTCCCTTTATGGGGTTTCTCCATTATACATATGGTATAGTTTATTTTAAGTCTATTTTCAGTTAGTTCTCAAGGTACTAAATCCAACCACCATATCCAAATTTTAACAACAAGGACTATTAAGCATTATATTTATTATGACTCACAATAGTGAGCAAGCAAAAGGGAGGAGGATCATATGGTTTATTGACCACCCAAGGTGATCTAGATAACTTAACTACGTTTTAAAAGTAAATTCACAAGAGAAAGAGGAAGGAGAGAAGGTACTTGGATCAAGGACAAAGAGAAACCAATAGGCATCCAAGGAAGGGTTTGGATATAATTTAACATACCTAAAACTTGTCAACGACCTCATGAAAATAGAATTGGAAAAAAATATCTCCTAACATATGCAATGAAATAAAAACACCCAATGAATCACACATAAATTATCTTTATAATAAATGCAAGTATGAGACCTTTGGCACACTTAGTTAGAAGGTACATCCCTCACCCAAGATTATTTTGGAACCTCCATTGAGGTGGAGGTGTTAAAATACTAGGATGAGGAGATGGGAAAACATTGAATACACCCTACAACACTTGACCAATCCAATAAGATCCTAAGCCACATGAGAGAAAAGGCTTGTTGATGGATCCTCCTAGTGTCTATAACGTTGAGGAAGTAGTAGATCCAAGTAGCTCGAGTGTGTGAGAAATGAGATAAATAAATATGGATAGTAATTCAGTATAATATGATAAAGTATAGTGTGTAATAGAGAATGATTTGTAACCCAAAAGTAATCCCTACTAAATAACTAAGAGGACACTTAAATGGATTGGGAAATGAACTAAATATGTAGGATAATGTTCAACTATCCATTGGACATGGTGTTTCTTTATACGAACAGACCATGGATTGACAATGAGGAAACGCGTTTCTCGATGTACCGTAGGTAATTTTGAATAAATCACCCCTCTAATCCACGCAGCACGGATACAACCTTGGTGAGGTACATAAATCTATGGCACATACCAAACACCAAGAATAAGGAGAGAAATAATAGTTTGATCAAGTAGATCCTTTAAAAAAAATTCCAAAACATATTTGTGCCTATTGGAGACACAAAATGAGACATTTCTACCAATTAGAGACAACATCAAGGGATGAATCCCAAGGCTTAATCAAGTCAGTTATAAGGTATCCCAACTTACGAACACAAACGTTCTATCAAGGTTATACATGTGAGCTAGGGTTAAGACAAAATGGGACAAAGGACAATGTGATCTTGTCAAATCATTAGTCATCATGTGGTTGGACAATATTGTGTGCCTAGGTTAAGCCTAATGTGACGCAAAAGAAAGTAAACTAGCACAAGTGAGTTGAAGCAAGGACAAGTTAAGGCCCTTGTTGTTATCCATGGGTAGTTCATGTATGGAAAAAAAATTGAACACTGTCTAGTACTCTCACATCCAAAGGGGAATGTGTATGAAGAGCATGAAGTGCATAATCTATATATTATATATTTTTCATAAGGAAAACATAGGGCATAAAATTTCTTCCCAATTCATCCATGTATTAGGATAAAATTGGTACCAAAGGGATCCACACAAAATATCAACATAGGGTGTGGCTTAAATTGATGAAGTCAAGGCATAGCATAGAGCTAAAGAGAATAAGGAAAATAGCTTCAAATTTTGTAGTACATGGCCCCTATGTCATTTCCAAGACCTCAACAATGGATATTATTTCCTCACTCACCTTGATGGAACCAAGATGATAGGTTTTAGGACCTACTTCCACCTTAGGAAGTTCTTTACTGAAGGGTTTTTCCCACCCCAAGATTACTAGTTATAGCTCCTCAACCAATATCATTCCCTAAAGTCCATTATGTCAGAAAATGTAGGGTCATCGACATTTCATGGAATTCCCCTCATCTATGTTAATAGGGACTACCTCAATCATGATATTATGTTGATAGTATTAACACATAATTGCAAAATAACCAAAAAACTCAATTCTATTGATACTCTTATGATAAAAAAACTCCAGTTTTAATTATATATGTGTATATCCCCTTGAATCATATTTAACCCTTTCCCTATTATGCTAGAACCCATTGCATAACTTACCATGGGTTTGCAACCATTAATAAGATATGGCTCTACACAATTGTTGATGGTTGAATATTTTTCCATATTGCAAGGTGATATTTCCTCACTTTATCTTGTAGCTCTTCCACATGAGTGGCATTGTATGCATAGCTTTACACAAGATATGTTACACTATAGGTTTGGGTGTCCAATAACTTTGTTGCAGCTTGGATATGTGACAAGAAATGTTACAATTTAGGATTCATGATAAAGACATCCTACCTTGTTTCCCAAGCTTGGTCGTGATCAATACCTTGTGTCTAAACAACAAATCCAACCATGTGTCCCCTATATATGTGAAGGCTCTTTTCTTGAGTGGTGCGATGTGCTATAACACCCAAGCTTATAGGAATGACATTCAAATCAATTCTCTCACTCTATCTCATCACACTCACAATAACTTATGATATATCTGAGTGAGTATGATCTGTCCACATCGTACTTCTACCCCTTAAAATTTAACCCTATACTAGTCGGTATACATTTACAAGTAGTACTCTGCTTAGAGGGATGACAAGAGAATTTTCTTGAGGTGTTCAAATTTATATTGGAAATTTGAAAATTGAATTTTTTAAATATGATTAAAAAAATCAATTATCGATTTATATTTGAGGTCTTTGGTGCTAATGATGAACCAAGAATAAATGTTGACATCATAAACGAATAATGTCAAAAAAATGCATAATCTCTAAGATAATTTGATTTTCCATTTAACAAAGTCCTTTACAAATACTCATGATATACATGTTTTTTCAATGGAATAAAAATAATGCAAGTAGTTGGTTGATGGCAAGCGTGTTATATATCAAATTATATGGTTAGATTGTTAGTAGGTTAGTAGGTTAAGGGTTAGTAGTTTTTATTTTATTGTAGGAGTTAGTGGGTAATTGATTAATAATTAGTGTGTTAATGGGTTATATTGTCAGTTAATTTATGGGTTAGTGGGTTAATGAGTTAGACTTGGTTAATGGGTTATAATGGTTGTTGTGTTAGTAGGTTAAATAATTATCTAAGTTGTGAATTAATGGGTTAGTCGTTCATGACTTGGTGAGTTAGTGGTTATTGTGTTAGTGGGATAGATGGGGTTAAAGAATTAATATGTTATTGTATTAGTAGGTTCATGGTTAATGTGTTAGTGATGATTGGATTAGTGGTTCATGTGATGGTAGGTTAGATGGTTAATTCCATAAGTGAGCTTCTAGCATTGGGAGGCCTCCCTTTTTTTTCTCGAAAAAAAAAACATTGACACTATAGATTTTGGGTGACTCCAAGATTGTCTTGGATGGGGTACAAAAAAAAGGTAGGATTTAGGTGATTCAACTTGTATGGTAGCAGGAGAAAACCAGATTTATAATTTCATCTTTATGTTCGCTCTAGTTCCACCATGTCCATAAGGAGTATAATCGTGAAGCCGATCTCCTTTCTAAGAAAGCTCTTAGTTCTTCCGAAGGACAACTTTTTTTGAGGAATGGATGAATGATGAACAAATTTCTATGGGTTTTGTCCCCTTCCTCGATTTCCCTAGTCAGGGATAGCGGCTATGTAAAAAATTTCTCTTGGTCTGGTCTTGGAATGGGTCGATATGGGCATCTTTTTTTCTTTTTTTTTTCTGATTTTAGTTTCCTCGATCTTCTAGATAGCAGTTTCTATGTTCCTTTGTTTGGTTTACACTGCAATATTGCTTTGTATTGGATTTCTCTATCGGTTTTTTTTTTTGCTTTGGATCATCCCTTCCGTTGGGAGACAGTCAGCATTGTTTTTTGTTTTGGATCGTCCCTCTCGTTGGGAGGCAAATAGTTTATGTTTTTCTAGGATTTTGATCCTACTTGTAGATGTAAAAAACTATGTATACTTTGATTCCCTGTGAATAACAAGTATAGCTTTCTCTTCGGTGAAAAAAATATTAGATGGTTAATAATTTACTAGGTTTTTGGGTTACTATTTAGTGTGTTCATGTGATGGTATATTAGATGGTTGGTTGGTTACTAGGTTAATGAGCTATTAAGTTAATAGATAATGGTTAGTAAATTACTAGGTTATTCGGTTACTAGTTAGTGTGTTAGTGTATTAGATGGTTGGTGGTAAATTACTAGGTTATTGATTCAATGGATTAGTTGTTAATGACCAGGGGTTAGTGTGGCAATGAATTACTGGCAGGGGGTTATTGGGTTAATGTTTAGGATTTAAGGTCAGGGTTAGTGATTGGTGGGTTATTTTTTAGTTTATTAGTGGGTCATGAGTTAGTGGCTTATTGGGTTAGTTTCTCAGGGGTCAACGAGTAGTGCGTTAATGGGTTAGTGAGTTAGAAGTAGTGGTTTAGTGTGTTGGTTTGTCAATGTTCAATTATTAGTGTGTTAATGGGTTAGTAGTGACTATTGGTGTGGTGTGGTAGAGGGTTAATCAGTAGTGGATTAATTGTTAGGGGATAAGAAATTAATGGATTGAATGGTTAGTCAAATGGTGGGTTAGTAGTTAGAGGTTTAATGGGTTAGGGGTTAACAGGTAATGGCTCAGTGGTTAACTGGTCAATGAGTTAGTGAATTAATGTTTAGTGGATTCCTAAATTATATGTGAGGGCTAGGTTGATAATGGGTTATATTAGGTTAGTGGTAGGTTGTTAGGGGCTAGTGCGATAGTTGTTAGGGATCAACAGGTTAGTGGTTAAGATATAGTTATCACACTTGATAATATCCCTCTAGATTTCTTGGTTTTTTAGAGGTCACATTTAATGGCTATTTTTTTCTCCGCTTAAAAAAGTGGTGCTACTAGTAGCATCCTTTTTTTTAGGGGGGTGTTAAATTACAACATTTTGCAACCATGAATTGTAACATTGAGATCAAAAACCTTAAAATAAATCCTGCTAAATTGAAAAGTGGTGCTACTAGTAGCACCATTTCCCTCGGGGGTTAAAATTGCAACTTGTTTGAAACCATGGTCTCAACAACCGATACAATTGCAACCAACATATTAAAATTAAAATCAACCCCTGAATTGAAAAGTAGTGCTAAAAGTAACACCCTTCTTTTTTGGGGTTAAAATTACAACTTGTTTGAAACAATTTCCTTATCAACCAGTATCGTTGCAACCAAATTTTTAAAACCAATCTCTGAATTAAAATGTGGTGCTACTAGTAGCAATGTATTTATTTATTTATTTTTTACAAGCTTAAAATTACAACTTGTTTGAAACTCATAATATTACAACCAAAATTTTAAACGCAACCCCTGAATATAAAAGAGTTGTTACTAGTAGCACCTTTTTTTATAGGCTTGAAATTTCAACATTTTTGAAACTATGGAAAAAAAACTATATTGTTGTAGCACCCTCCTATCTCTCCCCTCCACTCCCACTTCATCCCCTACCATCACTCCCATAATCTCTCATTCATTGCTTAACTAAGCAAAGGGTTTAAACTTGTCACTTATTTAGGCAACACAGGAGGGACAAGAGGTGAAGAGGTGAGGAGGAAGGGTAGAGGCGAGTGGCAGGGAGGGGTGAAGGGTCGATTCCAATCATTTCTCCATTTTTAAAAAGTTTTTGTTGTTATTTTTTTTATGTTTTACCTAGTTTTATGTGTGTGTGTGTGTGTGTTTCATGTTTTTGTTTGCAACAATACTAGGTTTTTAGGCCATGGTATGAAAAATGTTGCAATTTTAAGATCAAGAAAAAATATGCTATTGGTAGCACTATTTTTTTTATTCAAGGTTGATTTTACTAATTTTGTTTGCAACAATATTGGTTGCTAAGACCATGGTTTCAAATGTTGTAATTTTAACCTTGAAAAAAAGGCTGCTATTAGTAGCACCACTTTTTGATTTGGGAGACAATTTTCGGTTTTTGGTTGCAATTGTACTAACAGGTTTTTAAGGCCAAGGTTTCAAAACCATGAAAAGAGTGATACTTGTAGCACGACTTTTCAATTTTGGGGTTGAATTTAAAATTTGGTTGCAAAAATATAAGTTGTTATGGCCATGGTTTCAAACAAGCTATAATTTTAGCCCCAAAAATAAGGGTGTTATTGGTAGTGGCACTTTTTTATTCAAGGGTTGATTATCAGGTTTTTGTTAGCAACATTTAGGGGTTTTAGGACCATGTTTGCAAAATGTTGTAATTTTAACCTCGAAAAAAAAAAAGTGTTACTAGTAACATCATTTTTCAATTTGGGGGTTGGTTTTGGTATTTTTGGCCCAAAAATACGGTAGGGCTAGGGTTCTTGTTTTGAGGACACAACTCTTGAAAGTTGGTAACTATGTTTTAATTTAGTTAATGAGTTAATGGTTATAATTTTAAGTGCTTAACGCTTAGTGGGATAATGGTTAGTGTGTTAGATGGTTATGTGATTAGTACATTGATGTGTTAGTGAGTTAATGGGTTAGAGAATTAGTCTGTTAGTGCACCATTGAATCCATGGTTAATGTGTTAGTGGGTTGGATAGTTAGGGGATAGTGGGTTAGAGGTTATTCGGGGTTAGTGGTTTAATGGTTCGAAAGTTAAAAGTTAATGAACTATAATTGCAATATCTCATGGTCAACCTAACTACAAATATTGATTTTCTTCTCCCTATTAATTATAAATGCTAGAATATATTTAATTAATTAAAAAAATATAAAATATTATCAGCATCATGATTAAAGACATCTTTTTTATAAACAAGTGGGAAATCTGCAATGCAACTAATTCCCTGCCAATGTTACAATAACCTAGAAAGATAAGATGTGGAAAGTTAAAGATTAATGCGCCCAACTTAATGCATGTGGATACATAGCAACAGAGATTTAAGACTTAAATGTGTCGATATAGAACGTTTGGCTTGCAAAGCATATATGCGCTTTCAAAACGACATGTTGACAATTTTGATCCAATTAAGACACATGTTCTCTCTAGCTCCTAGAGATCTGAAACACCATGAAACAATATACAAACTAGGGTCCAACTTCATAGATCTTTAAAAGAAATCAACTTCTAAGAGCTTTGACTAAGTAAAATTTATGAAAAAAATGAAAAATCTAACAAACTTCACCTTTTCCATAATATTAAAGATCTGCAAACTTCATTTGTCAAACTTCAGAAAGGAGGAAAGAACTATCATTACAGAAAAGAGATCTAAGATCAATATCCTCATGTATCTGGACCAAATTTTATGATTGCAGTTCGATGTACATGTATACATTGTTGGGAATATGAGAAAGAGGGGAACATTATGAGACTTGGAATATGGCGGAGCTCATCGGCTATCTGAAGAAAGGTCATTGTGGCAGGCTGAAAAATAGTCATCACGGTGAGTTGAAAAATGGTAAGGAAGGGAATTTTTAAGGCTCGCACATGGAATTTTTTAAAGGTGGGCATGGACGGGAAGTTGATCTCTGGAAAAGAAGAATGTTATCAAAATAGGTTTGATGGGAATCATTAATGCTCCAAAATATTCTGCTTCAGCAAAGGATTTCGGTGCTTATTCTCTCTCCAAATTAAGCTTTTCATAGTCTTGTTGTAGTATTGTTGTAATAGAAATGAGGGATATCTTGACAGGTTAAAGAGCCAGTGGTGCAGGTGTGAACTCCATTTGAATTTGAGATGAGTGAGAGTTTGGAGGGTGCAATTGTTGATTCCGTACTTCATGATCCTTCCAAGTTTTTAAGGAGCCTCACACTACGTCTATTCATCCTCTCTTCTATGTGAAAATGTGAGGGAAGATCCACATTGAAATTCCCATAGTTATTAGTTTCTCGTAAGGAATTCTTGGAGCTCACCTTTTTCTTCCATATTCATTATAATATTAGCAACCCCTACAAGCTCTCCCTGCACAAACACTTGAGGTAATAGAACAACTTGTGATGTTGTCAGCTGCAATCCTAAGCAGGATTTGAGATGCAATTCCAGTCATATGTTGGTGGAGCTACGAGGAATTGATTATTTTCCTAATCGGTACTTGGATTCGTTTCAAGTAAGCCTGGATGAATGCAAGAGCTTATGTTTATCCCACTGCTCTTGTGTAGATTCATTCTATTTGAAATCCTTTGGATCTTGGTTTCATTACGATCGAAGAGCTTCTGTCTATGAAAATCGTCTAAGATCAAACCCAACTAGGGTTCATCAAGGTCATGGATGAATAAGCCAAGCCGCAAGTTCATGGATCTCGTACCTAGAAGTGGACCTAGAGCATTGTCAAGGTCACCATAGGGTTTGGTCTGTTGTTCATCCTGATTGTGTTATTAATTATGTTTCCCTTCTGCGAAAGAAGCACTAGATGACAAAAATGGAAACCGCTAAAGAGGATGAGGGTTTCTTGATGACGATGTTGGTTCTACTTCTGAGATTCACCTTCAAAGAAATTAAGGAAATCACATGTGAGTTCAATCAGAAGCTGGGGGCAAATGGCCTCGACTCAGTGTACGAGGGTTCTTTTTCCAAAAATAATTATCATCCCTACCCACTAAGGTTTCCTAAGAACAAGTAAACACTTTCCAGTATAATGATGTATGTGTACTGCATTTTACCTACTTTATCATGACTAAAACTATATAACTATATAGTTTTAACTATACATAGTTAATTCATTCTTAATATAAAATCATACACTACTCGCTTATTAATTCATCCCTTTTGTTGGGAATATCATATTTTATGATGAAAGGGAGACCAAAATTTAAATGACAATTAACAAAGTTTTTGGGTTTTAGGCGTGCTTAGTTCTATTCTTTCTTTTCAGCAAAAAAAAACTACTATTGATATTCAAAAAGAATCAAATAGTACAAAGTTCATCCTGGTTCTTGAACAAGAAACCATATGTTTCAACATATCTAGATATGATAGCCTAAACAGAGCATAGCCAAGTTGCTCAATCCAAACACAGAACAAGCTAATATCACTTATATTCTATTACAAAAGAGGCAAAAAGAGGGACATCTTCCCAATAAACTTTGATCGAAGGAGTTTCTTCAATAAAAACATAAACAGTTTCCCAAAAGTATGCTTAATCAAAAAAATAAGTGACAACCATGTCTATGATATTGTTGTTCAACCATTCCTCCCAAATAACATCCCCTTCAGTGCCAGCAAGAGCTTGTTTGGAAATCTTATCAGCCTGCGAGTTGTAATCTCTATAAATGTACTCAAAAGAAATGTTCTGGATCATAGAGATTTCCTTCCTTGTGCGAACGCACCAGTGCCGAAGATTAGTGACATTCAGTTTGTAATCTCCAGTCGCCCATTTGATGGTGACATGAGAATCACCATAAACTTTAACGTCAACTAATCCAAAAATATTCTCCAGCTTAACCACACACCAGAGAGCTAAAAGCTTTAGCCTTCATGTTACTTCCAGCCCCACAGTTAAGACGAACTGAAAAAAAGTGGTCATCATTAAGAAAAATCACCCCTCCAACCGCACAAATCCCATTTTGTGTCGCTCCATCAAAAAAGATAATAGGCTGGGTTACCTTAAAAGAAAAGGAGCTGACTTTAACAACCTGTGACTTAAGTTTGTCATCATTATACAAGTGAAATATTTAAAGTAGTCAAGCTACAAATCACTACATCAGGTTTTTTGTCTTTGAATAAGGCACAATTCCAAGAATACCAAATTTCCCATGCAATGCAAATAGAAACTATGAAGTAAGGCTTGCAAGATCTGAACCAATTTAACAAACAGAAGTTGAAGTCACCAACATTCCATTGGCGAGCAATGTTCAGTTTTGAAGAACAGTAGTTCTTTGATAATGAAAGAACATTCCACAAATAAATGTTGAGAAGTTTCAACTGCTTTCAAACATAGGTTGCATCTGCTTGGCCCAGTCCAGCCTCTTTTCAATAGGTTCTCCCAAGTCTTAAGTTTACCCTGCAAACCTAGCCACAAAAAACATTTCAATTTCAAGGGGACTTTCCACTTCCATAACCGCTTATACCACTAGTGTTGAGGGAAAATAAATTTATCCTGCATAATTCTGAAATAGGTTGTCTTTGCAGTCACTGATCCTGAGCTAGGATTTCCAATCCATACCAGCTGATCTCTATCCGAGTTAATCTTGACTCCTGCAGCATTAAGGGCCCTAATATAAATATCCCATTCTTGGGCAAAGGAGCCAACAATCCCAAGATCCTTTAAGTTCATCCAAACAACAAATTGAGAGTCATTATGTTTTTGAATTAGGATTATGTTTATAGTGGAAAGAAGAAGAGCTTTCAGATAATGCACCAGTCTATCTAAAAGTAGAGAAGAATCCTCCAAGCCGAGAATTGGGTCCACTCCAACCAAGATGTCCTTGCATGAGCCAACCTGCCAGCATATGTCTTTTAAAATCCATCCAAAAACTTTCATAAAACCCCTCCACACTGGAGAGAAGTTCCAACCTACCAACTTTGGGTTTCTTATCCTGACATGGACATCATTTTTAATATATTTGGAATGTAAAACACTGGAGCAGAGGGTATTCCCAAAGATGCCCCTCCACGTGCTTTTTAATCACAGAGCAGAACTGAAAGCTCCCAAATCTGTAATTCCCCAACCACCGATTTTTTCGGGTCTAGAGGGCATCTCCCAACCAACCATATGAAGCTTTGTATGACCTGAACTTCCTGTCCACAGAAAATTGAATAAATACTTCCTCAAAGCATTGATAATGAAGGATGGAACTTCAAGTAGTGAAAAACAATATACCGGGATGCTTAAAAGCACAGCTTTCACCAAAATAAGTTTCCCCCCAATGAATAAGAGACGGCAAGACCAATGGGAGATACGATTCTCAACTTTCCTGAGTAGCCAAAACCAATCATTGACCAGATAATTGTTCGGCTTTATAAAGAATCCCAAATACTTAAAACCATCTTCCAAACAAAAACACGTAAAAGGCAGAATATCAGTGATTTCCTTCTTTTTTTTATCACTTACACCATACTGAAAAAAACTGGATTTTGTGATGCTAACCTTCATTCCAGTAACATTACAGAAACTCAAAATAATATCATTAAACTGTTTGCATTCCTCAATTGATTCCAAACCCGCAACCAAAACATCATCAGCGAACAGAATATGAGTTAGCACTCAATTCTTTTCCAACTTGATACCTTTGATCAAATTTTTGTCTTTAGCCTGATTGATAAGCCTGCTGAAAGCATCCATAATCAATATGAAGAGGAGCGGGGAGAGAGGACATCCCTGTCTGATTCCTTAGGAACATTTGAAAAAGGAAGAAGGGCCACCATTAACCAAAACAGCAATGTTTGTAGAGGTTATACAAGACATGATCCAATTGATCATCAAAGGAGGAATACCTATTTGTATCAGAAGAAGTCTTAGAAAAGACCAATTCACCCAATCATATGCTTTCTCCAGATCCATTTTGAGAAGGAATGCCTTCCTCTTCCGAATTTTTATTGTGTGCAAAAGCTCTCGAGAGATCCCAATTGCATCATGAATCTGGTGACCAGTCAAGAAGCCAAATTGTTCCACAGAGATGTATTTTGAGAAGGCTGTATTCAATCTTTGGCCAATGATTTTTGAAATTAATTTATAAGCAATATTGCACAATGCAATCGGACGAAACTCCCCGAAAGATTAAGGTTTGTTAATTTTAGGTATAAGGGTCACAAATGTGGAATTAAGAGCTCCAGAGATGTATCCATTGAGCCTAGAAAATTCAATCATTCTTTTTAAATCCTCACCCATAACATCAAAAAAATGAGTGTAGATCTCCACCGACCAACTGTCAGGCCCAGGACTTTTTTCCTTCGCAAAAAGCTTCAGCGTAGCTTGAATTTCATCCAAATATACTTCCCTTCCCAATTCCATGGCCTCTTGATCATTAAAGAACCTAGGGAACAATCTAGCAACTTTAATCTGTTCAAGTAAATCACTATCCCCAGGATCTTTATAGATATTTCCAAAAAAATTGACAGCTTCCTTTTTTAAAGGCTCCAAACCTGAGATTGTCAATCCCCGCGAGTCTTGTATTTCCCAGATATTATTTAAATTTCTTCTAGCATAAGCAAATGTATGAAAAAAATTTGTATTTTTATCACCATGAGCTAACCATAAAGCTCTGCTCTTCAGGCGCCATTCTTTTTCCTCATACAGCAGAATCTCGTCTTTTTTCTGTTCCAAATTTTTTAGGTTCTCAAAAGAATCAGAATCCAATGAACCACTAAAGTTCTCATCATAGGATTCTTGAATTTCCTTTTCCAACTGAGTTAGTTCCAAATGATTAGCAACTTTCTTATTCTTTATCCATTTGGTGACTCAACTTTCTTATGTTGACTTTTATTCTCAATCATCAAAAGTTCACAACTATAATTGAGGTCTAAAAATGTTGGATTTTTTCAAAGTGTAATTGAAGTTTCAAGGCAAATGTTTGTTTGTTAATTAAAAAAAAAAAAAATCTTAATAGGTTATCCAAAATTGGTTTCTTTCCTAAAATTACTAAGAAAAATACTTTAGAGAAAATTCTGAAGTAACATTAGTGATGTTTAAGTTTATATGAAAATGTCATTTTTTGCAATCTTAGTATATCATATATAACAAGAGCCATGAGGTGTAAATATCCCTGCACATTTTCAAATGGAAATTCAAGTCGTTGCCAAGAAGTATTTGTAAGGTTTGTCGTTACACCAAAACTTGCAGATATTGGTAAAGATTTGAAACCAAGCACATGGTCCCGTGATCCCAATGTGGTGATTATTCCACATTATATTCCGAGGTGTGGTAGTTATTCAACCAATACTCCAACACACCACCTCCGACATAACTCGGGGAATTTGAACATGAGACCTGAGCTTATCTAATACCATGTAATATTTTATGAGAGATCTAGAATCTAAACATGAAACAATACATAAATCAATTGCAAAGAAAGAGATGAGAGAAGAGTAAAATTGCTACAAATAATAATTCTCATTAATATCTAAAAGCTCTTTCCCATTGAATAATGATCAATGAGTCAATACATATAGCTTGCTAGAGTAATATTTTGGGAAAGAAATCCATGCAATTCATGAACCCAAATCTCACCATAAAGCAAGGAATAAAGCAACTAAGTTAAGCTTAACTGCATGCAAGCACAAAAGCACTAAAGTTATCTTAAGTGAACTAAAAGAAAGCAAATAGCTTGTAACGTACCCAACCCAGTAAACACCACATCAACGTATGTACATGACTCTTATCAAAGGGGAAATTTGAATCTAAGCTAAGCACAGTAGAATAATACACTAAAAGGTTAGGCTAACTTTCCAAACAAACCACAACTAATTAAAACATCCAGCCACCTACAAGGAAGACAACCCTTCCAATGCAACAATCCCCATTCTAACATGCAGTGCAATGTAATGACATATGATTTCATTCAGTCCAGTTCTTCTTTACAGATTTACTAAGTGTCTTTACACCTATGGGAAGCTTCCTGTTACCATATGGCCAACTAAATAATCAGGTAAATCATTCATTCATAAACTCTATTTAGGATAGTAAACAAATTAGCATTACTATACTTCATAAAAGCATAATTATACCACCAATTTATATCAGATCTATTACATAGAAATATCAGCCATAAATCCCCAAGCAAGGTAATGATCTGAAACAACCATACACGGCCATATGGGCTTCCCAAACACCAAATCCGTTAATGAACATAATTCAATAGTAAACTAGCTTCTAAAGCATAAATAAATCAGCAACCTATTAATGATTTGGATAGAAGAATTTTATCACTATTTATATCAGATTTCACTTCATCAAATATAAGTCATTAACCCCATGGAGCATATGATCCGGAACAGCCACATGGCTTCCCTAAAATCAGACCTCCTAATAATCATAACTTTCATAAACAGACTAGCTACCAACAACTATATTTACACTACTACATACCTACTCTGTGAGCTACCAATTTATCAACATATTGCCATTCACGATGATCATAAATACAATTTTAAAACATTTAATAACAACAATATATCAACCTCCAAGGGAACACGTACATTTACTTACATAAGGGGTTTTACAGAGTATAAATACTTATCTTTTTATAGGGCGCAATTAGCATCAACCAGACAACTTTCCTCCCAGACTTAGACATTGTCAAGCAACTTTCTTGAGCAGATCCCCCTGAGATGGGGTCTTGGAATTCACACTGAAAGGGACTCTTCCCAAGATTGATCCCTAAGGATAAAGTAAAATACTCAGGCCCTAACCTGATGGATAAATCACAAGATTACCCAGGCTTCTCTTGAGATACAAGTTGAGATCACCAAGATCTATTCCACGGGATTGTACCCCTCCCCTAGGAATCAAACTACAACCAATATGGTCTCCTTCCCAGTATTCCCCCCTTCTCCTAGGAGACCAATTGTAACAAACAAACCTCTTGCACGGGATTTCCACCCTCTCCTGCAAGACCAAAATACAACAAGGTAGGATTTCTTGCTTAGTATTTTCCCCCTCTCCTGTAAGGAAAGCGCAACACACTGGATTTCTTACTCGGATTGTCCCCCTCTCTGGCGAGTCCAAGTATATAAAATGTGAAAATATTGCTTAGGATTTTCCCTCTCTCCTGCAAGACAAGCGCAACCAACATAGTCTCTTCACAGGATTTCCCCCCTCTCCTGCCAGACAAGTTGCGGTAAAAGGATTGTCTCTTCACCTGCAAAAACAATCTTGACCTTATGGTGCAATTCTCAATCTGAATCCCCTCCTCAGGAATTCGAAGGATGGTGGCAGCATCTGCACTCACTTACTAGCTGTTGCAAGGGGCAACTTTCCTAAAAATGTGGTCATGTTCCCCAAGGATGGTGGAACTGAGCAAGTGGCTCATTAAATATTAAACTGACCCAAAAGACGTAGGCAATATTTATATACATCGAATTGAGCAGGGGACTCACAAATTTTTCCTTGTGTTTGCTGGAAACTGCTATGTTGAGCACACAAGAGATTCGATGAGGGGAATGCTATCTAATGAGTTGTAGAGTAAGCCTGTTTTATGATGTTGAGTTGCAGAGAGTTTTATATGCAAGTCTTCATGATTGTTGAGATACAAAGAGATTGTCACATGCTTCTACACAGAATCTTTGTCCCGGTGGTTCAGTGAACATGTGTCACGTCCCCTCCCGTGGACCCAATTCGAGGAAGGGAACATGATACCAATATCTGGGATTTTACATAAACTCGGCCCATTCATTAGATTCATGCAAGTAAAAACAAAAGTGTGCAGATGCAAATCAAGCAAGTATGCACAGCAGAATTAAAACATCATCCACACACAATTCATGCTCATCCAGCATATCAAAATAATCATCAAATTAAACATTGCAGAAGTAAATACACATCAGATACTTATCTTAATTTCGCAATTGTCCCAAGCAACTAGCTCAAACCAAAGCAATGGATACCCATAACCCATTCCCAATGTACTCTATCTACACACAGCAAGCACAATCATTGGGTATGGATACACATGTTTAACAATGGGATTTACAAACAGGTTGGCCATGGGCTTCCCCCAAATCATTTCCAGCCAAAAACGGATTGTGGGATGGGGAAAAACATTCACAAGGAGGAAAACGATTTCTTCCCCAACTATCTAAGCATTCAGTAGCCAAAACGGTCTCTATGGAACCCCAATTCGGTTCCCCTTCTTCCCCACTGGTATACAACACAAAAACGCCCTTCTCCCAGCCGAGGATGAAGGAAAACACAGCATTTCGATGGAGAAAAACGCCCAGCGAGTTCCCAACTCATGAGAGAGCCAAACTGGTTGATGAGTAATGGCTTGGGGAGAAATTCATGGTTCTTCTCTTTCCCAAGAAGCAAAACGCGATTTTCCATGAAGGGTGGCTTTCCCATACCTGAATTTGGACAACCATACCTCCCATTCCCCAAGGCATTAACTACCTGAACCAACTCTTGAAAGAAAATGAATGATTGGGTACAAAATTCAACCTGGGTAGTTGAGGGTTCATGGGTTATCTCATTGACATTTGGCTTGACTTGATTGGCTCCAAGGTTTGAATGTTTCCCTCCCAATTCCGTGTAAAATCATGCCCCCGTCTCTTGTTGCATTGTGTATCTAGCTGTGGGTATTTTATTAAAATGCATATTTACATGATATTTGAAATTCCAATGCACCTGGATAGCACGTAAACGATATGCATCAATAAATCGATGGCGGGGCCTTGGCCTTGATCTCCTCACCATGATTTTATAACAATATTACATCATTTATATTTCAAAGCAATGGGGTCAAAATAGGGACGTGACAACAGGCTCGAGGGTCCTAAAGCAAGTGATCTTGGCTACTTTCAAGAGACGGTTGGGAGGAATGGTCTTCTTTGGGTGTTTGTCCACTCCTACAGTTTAAAACAGGTTTTGTATTGTTTTTGTCTTATCATTTCTAGACTTTCTCTGTTAGTTGTCTAATGAATTCTAATTTAAAGCTATCAAGTTTTAGATGATGTTTAAATGTCACTTAGCTGCTAAATTAAAAATACTGAACTGATAGTTTATTTCTCCACAAATGGTTGAATGATTGAATCTGGATAATAGAAGAATGAATAAAATTATTCTCTGTATTTTTTCTTTCACCTTGGTGATGTACTCTAGTACAGAGAATTATTTTAAATAGGTATGATTCGATAATTATCAGTTAGATTTGAAATGATTCTGATATTATATGCAAAATGCTATTTAGATTATGAATATCAAATAAAAAATTTACTGCATTGATATTCAGAAACTTTAGAAAGAACCTAGATATTTATAGTTCATAGTTTCTTCGATTTCATACCGTACTTATCAGCATAGGAACAAGTAGCTATTAATGAACGTATAGAATTAAAGGGACATCATTTTTAAATAGAGTACAACACATATACAAACCATGTAAACTTTTAATATTTATCTTCCAAACGAATCTTGCACAATTCATAATAATATGAAAATCCCTACCTACAACTCGAAATCGTTCAATACTAAAGTACTTTAATACACAGCTTTTTTAATGATAGATAAGTTGCACAAGTTCAAATATCAAATCCCTTAACCCTTAGTATCACTACTTTATACAGTAATAAACTCAACATAATATTAAACAAATATACAAACATGAAATAATGCGCACAGAATTCTTATCAAATAATTATGATATAGGCCAAATAGAAGAATAAAGTAAACCATCATCGCTTTATTAAAATCAACTAGTCCAGAATGGAATCGATTTTTATAAAGAAGTAAACTGTCATAAAATCACGGCTCTTATATAAATTCCTAATTTATTATCTAAACAACTTAATCAAAGGGCGATCGTACAACCAGATCGAAATAAACAATAGCATAGGATCAACTTCTAATATTGATGACAGACTCACTATAGTCAAGTGAGATTATTGATTTACAATAGTTAAAATTTATACAAGCCTGGGCATAATGCCTGCTAGGGTTTAAGAACCCTAGAGATTATAAAAACAATCAAAGCAAATTTACAGTCAAGTTAACCGTAAGGTTAAACAGAGCTCGATGCCATCCGAAAGGATGCATCCATTACATAATAATATTATAGTATTTATACACTCACACATCAAGTGGTCGAGACTCGCGAGAGCTCTACCCTGTCTTCTTATATAACATTTATATACCAACACACAGACTCAAATCCAACCCAATTTAGGGTATGGTACAAGGTCGAACCCTGTTGCAATTAAATTCACTAACATTCTTAACACAGAGCTAAAACCATCACTGTAACAAATTAAAACACAAATTGTAATTTAGGGCTTGGCCCAAACAAAATATACACTCATCATCCCTTTAAATCAAAACTGCCGAGGAGGCCAAGATGCAACATTCATAAACATTTTAATAAAATACCATAATAATACCAAATGAAGATTAACACAGTAACTTTTATATAAATAAAACATTGGTCGAAACCCAACTCTCGATAGGAATCCAGGAGCTTCTTTACAAACTAAAAATATCTTTTCAAATGCCAATGGATTACAATATGATAATCGACGATCAATGTGACCATAAGAAAACTAAAACGTTGTTGACAGAGATATCATCATAGAGACCCGAGGCTTACCGTGGTTGTTTAAACCACCTGAGCTGCCATTTTACTTCATCATAGATGCTACCAGGAACCCATTTTCGTGACCTAGGGTCAGCTGGGAAACGTAGAAGCTCCTGTCATTACATTATAAAAACAATTAAATAAAATATAAATTACAAGAAGTTTTAAAAATAAATGTGATTGTGAAGAGGCGTCGAACCATACTTTTGAAGCAGTTGATAAGTCGAAGCAAAGAGCGTAGCTCTTCCATACGACTGAACCAAATATAAATAACTCATCACAATGGCAGCATTGCAACCAGGAAATCCACCTCTGCGTTTAAAGTTATCACCGCAACTATACAGGGTGTGCCAGTTTGGCCATGGCAGCCGAGAGAGCTCGACTCTCCAACCCTCAAGCGAGCAACCAAGTAACATTACCAACTTTAGCGAAGATTTAGGGTTTTTTCCCCTTAAGTGGAGCTCTTCCACCAACTTTCACGTGGCCTCATAAATGAACTCGGTTGGCTCCCACTTACCTTTTAATCTTTAACCACTTCTCTATAGTGGTACAAACTCTCATTGCCATCAAATTATTTTATGCAAAGCGCCCGAACCTTGGGTTTTAATTATGTGTCAACATAAACCTTTCCATTACTTTGGTCGAGAACCACTTAGGGCAAGAACGAGTTCCTCTTAGTAGAGTTAGGGTCACTTATTTTTACATGCACTTGTAGTATATAGCTAGGCTTTACCTTAGCTCTTATAAACCTTAAAAATATTAATCAATATTGATGAGAAAACCTACCTATAACCTAGACAATGTGATTCAGTTGAGTGTTAGCTTCAATAGCTAAGTAAGCCTCAGGGCGGCTCTAAAACACCCTTTTGTCAAACAAAGAAAGTAATCAGAATCAAATACTAAGAAAACGAACTATAACATGAGAATCAATGCAAGTAAACAATCAGTATATTGATTACAGTCAAAGGATTCATATTCATTTCAAAATTGTTAAGACACATTTAATAATTGACGACTTCTGTAAAGTAGAGGTGTCATCATCACAAAATATAGTTAAGCAGATAACCAATACTCCTTAAACATGTTTGCGAGATGGTGGAATAAATGTAAGTATTGCAGCTTTAAAAATATCATAAGTCTGTCAAACATAGATGAGTATCATCATATGTAATCATGGGCGACATTACTTACTTAAATTATAAATAATAAGAGTTAAACGCTCACAAGTATACATTCTACATAGTAAATCTTAGCATTTATACTAACTAGAAAAAAATTAAATTTTATGGATTTTTTTTTGAAGTGTTACATGTGGTATCAAAGCACAAGTTGAAACACTAGGCCTGAAAGTGGCTCAACTCGCACATTCCAATAAAACAGAAAACACAGTTACTGTTTTTTGTTTCAAATTGTTTATGTACAGAACCATTCAATATCTATTTTGCAGGTAATGGAAGGACCAGAGGAATCTTCCGAGGATGGATCCCATCATAATGAAAAAAATAATCATGAACAAGAACGTGTTAACGAAGAAAATATATACGTAGAATTAAATGATAATTCATCCGAACTACTTCGAACAGTTGAAGATTTAAAAGCTGAAATGAAAACTGTTAAGGAAGAAAATGAAAGAATTCTAAAGGCACAGGAAGAACTGAATCAAATATTGTTAGATAAATTTCATAATGAGGGAAAAGATAAAAGAACAGAATCTAAATCTGAATCTGAATCTGGAACCATGTCTTATCAACACAAAGGTAAGAAGTTAAAATTATCTAATGATGAAAGTAATTCCTCTTCTGAAGCTAAAGCTAAAACACATAAAAAGAAACATAAGTATTCCAGTGACAACAGTGATAGTGATTGCAGTCCTAAAAAGAGGAATTACAAGCCAGATGAAGATATCTCAGGGGAGTTTAAAAAGATAAAACCCCCAATGTTTAATGGTGAGATAGAAAAGGGAGAAGAATTCGAAGCATGGCTGTCAGGTATGAAGAAATACTTTCAAATTTATAATTATTCAGATAACTTGAAAGCTAAGATGGCCATTTATAATCTAACTGGGAACGCAGATATATGGTGGCAAGATATAAAAAGAGTAAAAAGCATTAAAGAAAAGAGTGTAAATTGGAGTACTTTTAAGAGATACTTTAAGAAGAAGTTTATGTCTGAACAGTACTATGAAGAAAAAGCTAAAGAGTTCTATGATTTAAAACTAAGCTCTATGAACATGAAAGAATTAAGTAGTAAATTCTTAAGTCTATTAAGATATATACCTTACATTGTTGACGAGAAGCCTAAAATACAAATATTTTTGATTTGCTTACCTTTTAATATCAAAGACAGAACTGAGTATGACAACCCCAAGACTCTTGAGGAAGCTATGAGAAAGGAAAACTTCTGTTATGAACAGAACAGGAAAAGAGAAAGTGTACCTAGCTAAAAAGTCAATAGACTAAGTAATTTCGAACAAAGAAGGAAAAATTTTAAATTTAACAGGAATGTTGGAAATAAGAAGTGAAATTTCCCTAGCAGAAATTTTCAAGGAAATAATTTTAAAAGTAATACAGCACAGAATTTTTCAGCTACAAGAAACAGAGACATGCCTAATAATTATGCTAAAAATAATGAACAAAAAGAACCTGTAAAATGCTTTGAATGTCAAGGACCACATTATTCAACAAATTTTCCTAACAGAAAAAGAAACGTCAGCAACATCCATACAATGCAGGAAGAGGAAATAGTTGGTGACTTAGCGAGGGAAATGCCCAGTATCAATGCAGCCTTGGAGAATGGACAGGCTGATCATCAAACCTCAATGGTCGAAATAGAAGGTATGCTACAGAACAGACCCATCTCTATTTTAAATGACCCAGGTGCTAGTTTAAGTTATGTATCACCTGGTATAGTAGAAAGCTGTAAATTGCAAGTGGAAAAGTTTGAAAAATCTTGGCTAGTTCAATTAAGCTACAAGAACCGAGAGGAAGGTAGTTGATTTTGTTAAAGATTGTGAATTGCTTATGAATTAGTTTAAGACCCAAGTAAAATTGAATGTATTACCATTAGGATCTTATGATGTTTTAATCGGTATGGATTGGATGGAAAAGCATAGGGTAGTTTTGAATTGTTTTGAAAAGACATTTACATGCTTGAATGATAAAGGAGAAACTATTGTAGTAAAAGGAGTGCCTAGAAAAGTTTCTGTAAAACAGATTTCTGCATTGCAAATGAAAAAGGTTGTATGTAAAGGATGTAAAGTATTTTCCATAAATGTAATAAATGATGAACACACTACTAAAGAAGATAAATTAAAACTTGAAAATATACCAATCCTAAGAGACTTTTCGTATGTATTCCCGGAAGAAATTCTAGGATTACCTCCGAAAAGGGAATTGGATTTCACCATTGAGTTAGTACCTGGAGCGGTACCAAACTCCAAAGCTCCTTACCGGATGAATATCCTAAAGCTTAACGAATGAAAATCACAGTTAAAGGAGTTAATAGATAAAAATTACATAAGACCAAGTGTGTCTCCTTGGGGAGCACCGGTCATTTTCGTTAAAAAGAAGGACGGTACCTTACGCTTATGTATAGATTACCGTTAGTTAAATAAAATGACAATTAAAAACAGATATTCGTTGCCCCACATAGATGATCTGTTTGATCAAGTACGCGGAGCAACGATATTTTCAAAAATAGACTTGAGATCTAGATATCATCAAGTCAGAGTTAAAGACAAATATATCTTTAAAACTGCTTTTAGAACCCGTTATGGACATTATGAATTTATAGTTATGTCTTTTTGGATAACTAATGCTCCAGCAGTTTTCATGTGTTTAATTAATAATTTCTTACATAATTATTTGGATAAAGTCATAATTGTTTTCATTGGCGACATTTTAATATATTCAAAGACTAAGGAAGAACATGATGAACACTTACGAATAATATTACAAGTCTTAAAAGAACATCAACTGTATGCTAAATTTAGCAAGTGTGAATTCTTTAAGGATACAATATAGTATTTAGGTCATGTGATATCCAAATATGGAATCTTGGTTGACCTGGATAAAATAAGAGCAATTAATGAATGGCATGTCCCTAAAGATGTAACAGATGTGCGATCATTCATGGGGATCACAAGTTACTACCGAAAATTTATAGAAGGATTCTCAAGAATTGCAAATCCCATAACATCTTTAAAGAAAAAGGGAAAGAAATTTGTTTGGGATCAAAAATGTGAAGAAAGTTTTAAAAAGTTAAAAGAACTATTAACTACTGCACCTATCCTAAAAATTGCAGATCCAAACAAGGACTTTGTTGTATGCACCGATGCATGCAATGATGGCCTTGGCGGAGTCTTAACACAAGAAGGTCATGTAACAGCGTATGAGTCAAGAAAGCTAAAAATTCATGAAAAGAATTACGCTACCTACGATTTAGAGTTGGCTGCTGTGATACACGCTTGAAGATGTTGCGCCATCATCTAATCGGTAGAAGATTTTCATTAATGACAGATAATAAAGTTCTAAAATATCTGTTGGATTAGCAAAATCTGAACGCAAGGCAACCTAGGTGGTTAGCTTTCCTTAGCGAATATGATTTCGAGATCCAACACATAAAAGGTAAAGAAAATAAGGTGGTTGATGCCTTAAGCACGAATGAAAAATTAAATTTTATGGCAGCAGTTAGTACTTATAAAACAAGTTTAGAAAATCAGTTTGAAGAAGGGATAAAACTTGATAAAACTTATCAGAAATTACAAGAAAAAGTTGCAGAAAATCATTCTGAAAATATACAAACAGATTACAGTTTGAATTAAAAAGGTCTAATGTTGTATAAAAACAGATTGTATGTACCAAATGTACCAAAAATTAAGTTGTTGATTTTAAATGAAGTACATAAAAGTCCTTATTCAGGACATCCTAGTTACCAAAAGATGATAACGAGGTTAAGAAAATATTATTTTTGGCCAATTATGAAGAATGAGGTGGCTGAATACATAGCTAGATGTATTGAATGTCAGCAAGTTAAAGTTGAGCATCAACACCCAGCTGGTTTATTACAACCATTACCAATTCCAGATTGGAAGTGGGAAATTATCAACATTGATTTTATAACCGTATTGCCTAAAAATCAAAAGCAAAATGATTCAATAATGGTAGTAGTAGATAAGCTTAGCAAGCAAGCTCATTTTATACCTGTCAAAACTACTTTTAAGGCTGCTAATATTGTTGATGTGTTTATGAAGCAAGTTTTTCATTTGCATGGAATTCCTAAGTTAATAATTTCTTATTGAGATTCTAAATTTAATGATAATTTCTGGAAATCATTGTTTAAAGGTTTGGATACTAAATTAAATTTCAGCACGTCTTTTCATCCGCAAACGGATGGACAAACTAAAAGAGTAAATCAGATTCTAGAGAATATGTTAAGAATGTATGTTAAATATCAGCCAAACAAGTGAGAAGAATATCTGCACTTAGTTGAATTTGCTTATAACAATCACTATCAAGCTTCAACTAAATTTAGTCCTTTTGAAATTCTGTATGGTAGAAAGTGTAATACTCCCATCTCATGGAGTAATCTAGTTGATAGATTGATGTTAGGACCTAAATTGTTGAAAGAGATGGAACTAACAGTGAAGCAGGTACAAAGCAATCTTAAAGTTGCACAAGACAGACAAAAGAGTCATGCATATCTAAAAAGAACTCAGGAAGAATTCCAAGTAGGTGAGCATGTTTTTGTCAAGGTAAAACCCAGAAAAATCTCTTTTAAGTTGGGGATTTGTGCTAAATTAGCACCTAGGTATTGTGGACCATTTGAAATATTATCAAGAGCTAGACTAGTGGCTTATGAGTTAGCCTTGCCACCTAATCTGAAAATACATAATGTATTTTATATTTCTATTTTGAAAAAGTATGTGCATGATGCTACTCATGTAATCGATTGGAATGACATACAGGTGGAACTAGAAGTAGATTTTCAGGTGGAACCGGATTGTATCCTCGACATGAGAGAAATTTTACTCCAGAATCGCAACATTGGACAGGTAAATGTGCAATGGAAGCACCTTAGTCCAAATGAAGCAACCTGGGAATTGGAGAGTCATATGCAGGAAGCATATCCAATTCTATTCCAGGAGGACTCAGATGATGCTTAAGCAACATAGAGGACTATGTTGAATTTAAGAGGGGGTGTTTGTAACCTACCTAGACTTGAAAACATTTTATGTTTGTGGAAAAACATTACTTTAAACTTATTGTAAAGTTTTATGCTATTGACCAAGGATGGTCAAGGATGGCTGTAATTGAATATTATTATTATTTAATAAATTAAAATAGGAGACACTCATCTAAAGAGGACTGTTGAAGAGTGTTCATTGACCCCCTAAGAGGAATGAAACTGATGTAGAAGGCAATTGACAGGTGGCAGCATCTGCACTCACTTACTAGCTGTTGCAGGGGTCAACTTCCCTAAAAATGTGGTCATGTTCCCCAAGGATGGTGGAACTAAGCAGGGGGCTCATTAAATGTTAAACTAACCCAAAATACCTAGGCAATCTTTATATCCATCTAATTGAGCAGGTGGCTCACAACATTTTCCTTGTGTTTGCTGGAAACTGCGATGTTGAGCACACAAGAGATTCGATGAGGGGAATGTTATCTAATGAGTTGCAGAGTAAGATTGTTTTATGTTGCTGAGTTGCAGATATTTTTATATGCAAGTCTTCATGATTGTTGAGATACAAAGAGATTGTCACATGCTTCTACACAGAATCTTCATCCTGGTGGTTCAGTGAACAGGCTCGGGGGTCCTAAAGCAAGTGATCTTGGATGCTTTCAGGAGACAGTTGGGAAGAACGGTCTTCTTTGGGTGTTTGTCCACTCCTACAGTTTAAAACAAGTTCTGCATTGTTTTTGTCTTATCATTTCTAGACTTTCTCTGTTAGTTGTCTGATGAATACTAATTTAAAGCTATCAAGATTTACATGTTGTTTAAATGTTACTTAACTGCTAAATTAAAAATACTGAACTAATAGTTTATTTCTGCATAAATGGTTGAATGATTGAATCTGCATAATAGAAGAATGAATAAAATTATTCTATGTATTTTTCCTTTCACCTTGGTGATGTACTCTAGTATAGAGAATTATTTTAAATAGGTATGATTCGATAATTATCAGTTAGATTTGAAATGATTTTGATATTATATGCAAAATGTTGTTTAGATTATGAATATCAAATAAAAAATTTACTGCGTTGATATTCAGAAACTATAGAAAGAACCTAGATATTTATAGTTCATAGTTTCTTTGATTTCATACCATACTTATCAGCATAGGAACAATTAGCAATTAATTAAACTATAGAATTAAAGGAACATCATTTTTAAATAGAGTACAGCACATATACAAACCAGGTAAACTTTTAATATTTATCTTCCAAACGAATCTTGCACAGTTCATAATAATATGAAAATCCCTACCTACAACTCGAAATCGTTCAATACTGAAGTACTTTAATACACAGCTTTTTTATGATAGATAAGTTGCACAAGTTCAAATTTCAAATCCCTTAACCCTTAGTATCACTACTTTATATAGTAATAAACTCAACATAATATTATACAAATATAGAAACATGAAATAATGTGAACAGAATTCTTATCAAATAATTATGATATAGGCCAAATAGAAGAATAAAGTAAACCATCATTGCTTTATTAAAATCAACAAGTCCAAAATGGAATCAATTTTATAAAGAAGTAAACTGTCATAAAATCACAGCTCTTATATAAATTCCTAATCTATTATCTAAACAACTTAATCAAAGGGCGGTCGTACAACCAGATTGAAATAAACAATAACATAGGATCAACTTCTAATGCCGACAAGCTCACTATAGTCAAGTGTGATTATTGATTTACAATAGTTAAAATTTATACAAGCCTAGGCGTAATGCCTGCTACGGTTTAAGAACCCTAGATATTATAAAAACAATCAAAGTAAATTTACAGTCAAGTTAACAGTAAGGTTAAACAGAGCTCGATGCCATTCGAAAGGACGCATCCATTACATAATAATATTATAGTATTTATACAGTCACACATCAAGTGGTCGAGACTTGCGAGAGCTCTACCCTGTGTTCTTATATAACATCTATATACCAATGCACAGTCTCAAATCCAACCCAGTTTAGGGTATGGAACAGGGTCGAACCCCGTTGCAATTAAATTCAATAACATTCTTAACACAGAGCTAAAACCATCACTGTAACAAATTAAAACACAAATTGTAATTTAGGGCTTGGCCCAAACAAAATATACACTAATCATTCCTTTAAATCAAAACTATCGAGGAGGCCAAGATGCAACATTCTTAAACATTTTAATAAAATACCATAATAATGCCAAATGAATCTTAACATAGTAACTTTTATATAAATAAAACGTTGGTCGAAACCCAACTCTAGATAGGAATTCAGGAGCTTCTTTACAAACTAAAAATATATTTTCGAATGCCAATGGCTTACAATATGATAATCGAAGATCAATGCGGCCATAAGAAAACTAAAACGTTGTTGACAGAGGTATCATCATAGAGACCCGAGGCTTACCATGGTTGTTCAAACCACCTTAGCTGTCATTTTACTTCATCATAGCTACTACTAGGAACCCATTTCCGTGACCTAGGGTTAGCTGGGCAACGTGGAAGCTCATGTCATTACATTATAAAAACAATTAAATAAAATATAAATTACAAGAAGTTTTAAAAAGAAATGTGACTGTGTAGAGGCGTTGAACCATACCTTTGAAGCATTTGAGAAGTCGAAGCAAAGAGCATAGCTCTTCTTTATGACTGAACCAAAGATAAATAACTCATCACAATGGCATCAGTGTAACCAAGAAATCCACCTCTGCGTTTAAATTTATCACCGCAACTATACAGGGTGTGCCAGTTTGGCCATGGCGGCCGAGAGAGATCGACTCTCCAACCCTCAAGCGAGCAAACAAGTAACAATACCATCTTTAGCGAAGATTTAGGGTTTTGTCCCCTTACGTGGAGCTCTTCCACCAACTTTCATGTGGCCTCATAAATGAACTCGGTTGGCTCCCACTTACCTTTTAATCTTTAACCACTTCTCTATAGTGGTACACACTCTTGTTGCCATCGAATTCTTTTATGCAAAGCGCCCGAACCTTGGGTTTTAGTTATGTGTCAACATAAACCTTTCCATTACTTTGGTCGAGAACCACTTAGGGCAGGAACGAGTTCCTCTTAGTAGAGTTAGGGTCACTTATTTTTACATGCAGTTGTAGTATATAGCTAGGCTTTACCTTAGCTCTTATAAACCTTAAAAATATTAATCAATCTTGATGAGAAACCCTACCTATAACCTAGACAATTTGATTCACTTGAGTGTTAGCTTCAATAGCTAAGTAAGCCTCAGGGCAGCTCTAGAACACCTTTTTATCAAACAAAGAAAGTAATCAGAATCAAATACTAAGAAAACGAACTATAACATGAGAATGATAATTTAAATATCAACGTCGACGCAAGTAAACAATCAATATATTGATTACAGTCAAAGGACTCATATTCATTTCAAAATTGTTAAGACACATTTAATAATTGACGACTTTTGTAAACTAGAAGTGTCGTCATTACAAAATATAGTTAAGCAGATAACCAATACTCCTTAAACATGTTTGAGAGATGGTGGAATAAACGTAAGTATTGCAGCTTTAAAAATATCATAAGTCTTTCAAACATAGATGAGTATCGTCATATGTAATCATGGGCAACATTACTTACTTAAATTATAAATAATAAGATTTAAATGCTGACAAGTATACATTCCGCATAGTAAATCTTAGCATTTATATTAACTACAAAAATTTTAAATTTTATGGATTTTTTTTTGGAGGTGTTACAAGTATCTCCATAGGATCACTAAATCCTCCTCACATAATCTTCATTCACCTGCCAGGCAATAGTGTAATTGTGTGCACAATCCTATGCCAAATACCTATTTGGAATTCACAAATATTGTCAGAGCAACACCTGCACTGACCAACAAACTCAACCATGAAAGAATGAATGAACTCTTGATCAATTCGAATCCCTCTAGATCAATTTGAATCCCTCTTGACCCATTCGAATTGCCTCATAGAGATCGACGACGGACTACTGAGAAACAACTCTCAATCATTAAGTGCTCCTCAAAACCACTGACTGACCCATTCAAGTTCTCAACATAGTAACTTGAATCCAGTGAGACTAACTCTAAACGACTAGAAAAAACACTCCCAGTCACTGGCTAACTCGAATTCATCAACAATGACTCAAACTCACCATAACCGATTTTGGATTACCCTTTAATTACTCCCCATGCATTAAGGCAACTCGAATTACACATACTGACTCAAATTTCCTTGAAAACACATCCATGCACCCAGGATAATTCGAATTGACCCCAAAATACTCAAATTAAGTGAAGATGACTCGAATTCATCTGATTAACTAAAGACTGATGACTTTAAATAAAAACTACACTAATTGATTGAGGACAACTGACTCTAACTGACTGATAGTCACTTCAGTTAACTAAAGAAACTACATATTGACTCCCTTTAACTGAGGACAACTCAATTAAATTCAAACTAACTCAAATTAACTGGCAATAACTCAATTTAACTCAAAATTAACTTACAATAACTCAATTTAACTTAATTAACTCAAAATTAACCGATAGTAACTCATTTTAACTCAAATTAACTCAGAATTAACTAACAATAAATCAACTAAACTCAAATTGGGTGCATGTCTGACCACAATTAGCCAAATAGGTGCAAGAGACATGATTGAAGTGAGAGTAGGCCCCACCAACATCCAGTGAAGGAATATTCTCTCTAGTGAGAGCACAATTGTCGATGCAAAACATTAATTAGACAAATTAGGACCACAGGGGCCCAATAAAATTAAAATTAGGGATACTAGAGTAATGTTAGGGGGAGCCAAAACTCCTAACCCCAACCCCTTCACAAGTGGAATCCAAGACCCCCCAACAACGTTGTTGTCCATGTTTAGGCATTATTTAGTTATGGGTAATAATAGTAATAATAATAATAATAATAATAAGATAATAAATAATAAATAATAATATTATTAATGGTCCATGGTCCAGACACCTAGTGCCACCATAAAAATAAATGACAAGTTCACATATGTTTGGGGCTTACCTATCGGGATATTATATAGCTAAACTAGAACTTGCAAAAATTAGCAAGGGTTCTTATATAGTGCGCATGTACACCAACAGTCGCAACAATAATCAATTACAGGGACTCCATCCCTCATGTTTGTAAGTAAGAAATTGAGCATTTGGAACAAAGGATTTGGGACGAAGTGGAAATATTTCAAGAGGTGGATGGGATGCAGGCCCTTGTGAACTAGTTCCCGGAGCCAAGAGACTCACACTCGAGACAAGCCCTCTATGAGTTCTCTTTGGTGACATTCTGGACTAAGAAGGTTCTATTGGTACACTTCCTCGCGGACCACTGCAAAAATATTAACTGAATGGAAGGCAAGCTCTGAATCCTAGAGGAGCTGAAGTCATACTCATAAATTCTGAATTCCAATTTGAACTCCCTTGGTCGTCGTTTGAGTGTGGATTTCATCCCTCGTACTCCTTTCACCACCAACCATGGCAAGGCTACAAAAGAGGAGACAAAGAAAAATCAGAACATGCAAGCTTTGGAAACGAATCGTGAGGTCTTTTAGGCAGGAACAATCTACAATGCGATGGATGACTGGATTCAAAATCCAGGAAATACTTGAAAAAGTATTATGTTATATGAAAGATCGATTGTCCTGCATTGGGTCATTAAAAATGTTTGAAAAGGGTCTTGATGGAGTGAAATGGAGAGATGGAGCACCTCAAGTGGAAGATGGATTCTCTCAACAACCAAAGGGCCATCAACAAAATAATGGTGAGCAAAATGTGCATCATTGCGAAGCATTTAAAATTTGTAGGAAAAGAAGAAGGACTCTCCAATCGGAAGTTCCCCTGACAAGCCTCTGGTCATCAATGATGAAGAGGAACACCCTGTCAAGTAGATGGCCTCTTTCTCTCAAGTTGTTTCATTTATTTATTTTTACATTTATGAACAATTTTATAGTTAAATCCTAGGACAATACAGTAGGACAATATAACTGTAGGAATGTGGATTTAGAGGTTCAACCTAAATTGTATTTTTTCATCATTACTAAGGCAAACTCAGATAGTATGTCATAGATCCTCTTCTATAATCTGATCTTTCCTAGAGGCAGGCTGTGGAATATTTTTTGATAATTCTGATGTAACTTTTAGTTTTCATTAATAGAAGGATTCTCTACCCTTACTTACAAAAAATATATTTTTATTTTTTTTGTTCTTTTTATATCTCAATGCATTGAATATTAAACTGCCAAGTAGCAATTTTCACACATGATACAATAAAATGCTATAGTATAAATTTGTATGGTATAAATTTGTTTAAAGGATAAATTATCTATAGTATAAATTGGTTTAAAGGATAAATTATTTATATTATAAATTAAATTATATTTATTTGAAAAATATATTTGAAATTCCAATGTTTATATATATAGTGAAAGATTTATAGTAAAACACTCATAATCTAATAATAATAATAAATTAAAATAATTTGTTTGGTAACTCATTGAATCCCTAACCTTGTTTGCACCACAATTTAATTCAAAGTGAAAAAGGCATAGATATACACACAAATATCTCTATCGATAGACATAGACATTGTAGAGAAGCTACTAAAAACTTTTTCTTCCTTTGAAGATTTCGCATTTGAAAACTAAAGACCGTTGGTGTACATGCGCACTGTATAAGCACCCTTGCTAATTTTTGCAAGTTCTAGTTTAGCTAGTTGCTTTGTTTTAGTTCACTTTAGTTAACTTAAGATAGCTTAATTAGTGCTTTAGTGCTTGGATGAAGTTAAGCTTAACTTAGTTGTTGTATTCCTTCCTTTATGGTGAGATTTGGGTGAATGCCTTGCATGGCTTTCTTTCCCAAAATATCTTTTTAGCAAGCTATATGTATTGACTCATTCATCATTATTCAATGGGAAATATATTTTAGATATTAATGAGAATTATTATTTGCGGCATTTTTACTCTTCTCTCATCTCTTTCTTTGCAATGGATTAATGTATTGCTTCATGCTTAGATTGTAGATCTCTCATAAATATTACATTGTATTAGAGCTCAGGTCTCAAGTTCATATCCCCCAAGTTATGTCGGAGGGGATATGTTGGAGTATCGGTTGAATAACCACCACACCTCGAAATATAATGTGGACTAATTGTCACACTGGGATCATGGGACTATGTGATTGGTTTCAAATGTTTACCAACATCTATGGGTTTTGGTGTAACGACACCTTGCATGGTATTGGAGCTAGATTGAATCTAGGTAGTTCTATACAATTTTTTGCAAGTTGAAGCACATCATAGAGTGCCCCATAAGAGATGGATCAACCACAATCTCATTGTATTATCCTTGCGCCATTCAACTATCATGAATGGAATTCAAAGGTAGTGCTCCTATTCAGAAGCAACGGACTCTACAAGATAACAATGGGAAAAGAAGTTGAACCCAATTCACCAGTGGAAAAGGAAAAGTGGTTTAATAGGTTTGATGAAGCATATGGTTTGTTATGTCTCTCAATTTCTTCTGATATATTATTTCATATTGAATATGCATTATCTCCCAATCATGAAGTCTGGACCAAGCTAGAAGGACTCTTTGCAAAGCAGGATGTTTTAAGAGGGCATCAATTGGGGAATGAGATTATCAGATTGAGTCCAAGTGACTTTGATAAAATCCAAGACTTATTCACAATATTTAAATATATTTTGCAGCAACTCAAAGCATGTGGGATAGATAAGAAAGAGGATCAGCTTGTACTTTCCATTTTTTCAAGAGTCCTAGGCCCCAACTGTTCAGTATGTGTTTCTACATTCTTTGCTACCAAATCAGCCATAGGATCCACTTGAAAGATGCCTTCTTTATATGAATTTGCAGCTTATCTCACTCATGATAAAGATAATATTGTTCAAAAGGGTACTCTCAAGGCTTCAAATGTGCATGCACTTGCAACAAAAGTGGGAAGAAATACTAGCAACAATTGCAAGCATAAAGGCAAGAAGTACCAAGCTCGGGAGGAGGATTCATAATCCATGCAGGAGACCTCAAATTCTGAAGGTGGGAAACCCAAGAAAGGTAAAGTGGTATGTTCTTATTGTAAGAAACCAAATCATGGGGAGGATGTATGCATGCAAAATTAGCTTGCTCAATGCATAAGTATCCTTGAGAAACACAATCTCAAAATTCTTGATAATACCAGGGACATCAAACCAGTTGAGAATTTTGAAGAGCCACTTGATGAAGACAAAAGCAAGGAGATGGGGAACACCTTGATTGTAGCCACTTTTTCAACCACTACTTCACATGAAGAAAGGAGGAGATCTTCTTCACAACATGCTCTCTAGTTCCTCAACACCATCCTATTTTGAAAGGGGGTTTTTCCCATGAGTTTTTCCCTCTTGTCTCAGTTTAAGAGGATATTATTCTTTGTATGAGTACTTTAAATGGCTTAATGTCCAGAATAAAAGAAAAATATATATACTTGGGTGCCTAAAATGGATACATAATTTCAGGACCCAATTTTGGTGCATCATATGCACCTAAGTTATGCTTAAGGGGGGGTGTTGGTGTACATGCATACTGTATAAGCACCCTTGCTAATTTGTGCAAGTTCTAGTTTAGCTAGTTGCTTTCTTTTAGTTCACTTTAGTTAACTTAAGATAGCTTTTGTGCTTGCATGCAGTTAAGCTTAACTTAGTTGCTTTATTCCTTGCTTTATGGTAAGATTTGGGTGCATGCCTTGCATGGATTTGTTTTCCAAAATATCACTCTAGCAAGCTATATGTATTGACTCATTGATCATTATTCAATGGGAAAGAGATTTTAGATATTATAAAGAATTGTTAGTTGTTGCAATTTTACTCTTCTCTCATATATTTCTCTACAATTAATTAATGTACTGTTTCATGCTTAGATTCTATATCTCTCATAAAATATTATAGCGGCAACCCGAAGATGCTCTTTGGTAAGTTTTTGGAGCTCCAGGCTGGGTCTCTTTCTACCCTTGCTTGTCACCATAGTCCAAAGGCTCTTACTGCTATTTTGATATTGGTCACCACTGATGATAATATCCATGTTCAAATGAGGGAGTTTTGTGATAAAGATACACCACAAATTCCAATAATCCAAACATTTGTATTTAATGAGTTTGTGGTCCACATGTTAATTATTTTTGGGGATTGTACAAAATAACTTGCACAATGCATCTTAAAGGATCAAATAAAATATATTAGAAAGGATAGAGTTGGATTTGGAAGGCTAGGTGGTTTTTAGAGCTTGTACAAAGGGTCCTACACAAATATTATGATATCTCATCGAGCCATTGGACGGAAACAATATCAATAATCCATGTTGATGCTTGATATTATTCAAGGTTGATGTGATACTCTCACTAGGAACTCTACTATCGTGGCATGTGCAAGCCCTTGTTATTTGTTTGGGGATCGACCATGGTCTATGCGGCCACGGTCACCTAGGCCATGAACGTGTTAGCCATGGTTGAGCCCTAAGGAGTTGTATGACCGCCATGGCTACAACCTATGAAAACCCTTGTCATCCCATTGGGGCTTTTCCATGGTCGATGCAACCACACCTTACATGGTTGTGGTTTCCCTGACCACAGCCAGGGATTACATAGGTTGCAGCCATGGTCATGGCATATGCAGGCCACAAAGGAGGGGGTCAAGCCTTAAGGGACGGCCCTTCAAAAAAAGTTGCTATAAACAATAAATTTAAGCCCGACCCTGGTTGTGGCTTGTGCAGGCCACAAAGGATGGGGTCAAGCCCTTAGGGATGACACTTCAAAAAAAATTTGCTAAAAGCAATAAATTTTAATCCCTAAAGATTAAAAAAAAATTATTAATAAAACATAAAAGGAGATAAGAGATTTTATTTTATATATATGTAAGTCAATTTGGATCTAGAAGCAAGGATTCATATCTATAGACCACCAAAGAAAAAGTGGATCAGAAGGAAAGAGATTTTCTTGAAACTTGAAACCTCTATACTTGCAAAGAAAAAAGGAAACAATCACCATAAACCTGAGGAGGAATGAAGAAAGTAGGGGATAATCAATGCCATAGATCAATTCCATGAAACCCTTGGAACCCTAGCAACCTAACAAAGAGAATATAGCAAAAATATTCATGAGTGAATGAATGGAATGAAGAGAGGGGAGGGTTTTGTATTCCCTTTTTTTTTAATTAAATAGTATATTTGGGAGAGATGGCTGGATGGACGTGTTAACCTCCTCGAAGGCCCTAGCTTAAACTTCTTAAACTTTGCCTAAGTTTATTGTTTTAATTCATGTAGTTCTACTTAAATTTTAATTACCATATTTGGTAAGTTATTTTAATTTTATTAAAACAAAACTCAATAAATTATATTTTGTATATGTTTCACATTTTTTTATAAAATCAATTATTAATAGGGAATTGAATATTATACATCTTGGCATGTGCATATCCAACTTTAACATTTCCAAGTATTCAAGGGGAGAAAACTATTAGGGTTTAATCTAAATAGTTTACCAAAATGTCAAAAAACGATGATTATTTAATCTAGTCGAACTTGACAAAGTCAATTTATTTAACAATCAAGATTATTTTAATGGTTCAATTTGGTCTAACCTCACAAGAATCAGAATTACGATAGTGAAAGGTCCTATTTCCGATTTAGTGAAGGTATTGTCGCTTGTGATGATTGTTGGGAACAAAAAGTGTAATTTTGAATAATTTAAAAAAAGTCAATGTTACAATGGATTTTTTCCAACAAAGTCGGAATTTACACCCAAACGTAGTATTCTAACCACATTAGTGAATGGAATAAGAATCAAACATTGATTCCACATAAAAACCATGAGGAATCCACATTAGGCCAAGACTATAAATATTAGAGGTGCAAAAAATTCTAGAAGGTGGACTATTTCCATTACAACAACTAGATAATGGATTTTTAGTTCCCATGAAAATTTTAAAATCTTGATATTCAAAAATAAAATGTCATGAAGAAGAATTGGTTATAATAAGTTATAAGGCTTGACCATTTGTGATATATTTAGTGTATATTTAAAGTAATCTATGATTTTCTGGTTAATGGATGAGAGTTGGTTTTTTTGGAAGATTGCCATGGAGGCCGACGATGGAGACTAGGGTATGCTGAGCGGAAGGAGGATACTGTGCAGTCCAGTGCAAGCGGAAGCAATGCTGTCAGTCTTGTCAGATGGACTGCACGGATCCCGAAGCGGTTTATTATTGACTGTTTGATGTTTAGCATTTACCTGTGGGTTATTTTATTTTACTGTTTTTGTTTAGCCCTAATCATTCCTCGGGAAGGCTCTTTGAATTTCCTAGTATGGATCCACTCGACGAGGTGGATTATGGGAGTGACACCTTGCGGCATCAGGACATTTGGAGATCGCCACCTAGCGTTTTTCAGGAATTTGCTGGAGAGGGTAGCTACGGGGTCTGTGGCGTTGGAAGTTTCCGGCCGTCAGACAATTTTCCATCCTTTGAACCTAACCATGCACTGGAATCTACTATCTCGCCGGTACTATCGAACTCCCCACATTGGTATGGCTCTGAAGTTGGTTTTGTGCCAGAGGTCCGAAGTGAGAGCATTTGGGGCATCAAGGGATTCAGCACCTCACTATCGCAGCAAGACGCTCTGAATGCAGGGTTAGGGGATTTACCGGATTTTCTCAATTCTTCGGGTGGTTCTCTTATAGCTTCACCTGCTCAAGGTTACAGTGATGAATCGGTGGCTAGGGTTGATAAGGAGGAAGGGTTTTGTTTTATTTCGTCTTCAGGGGGTTTTGTAGCAGCTAATCTGGACACAGCCGAGCAGTGAGGGTTTTCTAGTCCGTCTGGGGATTCACTGCAGAGGGAATTTGCCCGTGAAGAGGATTCTGCGGGGTTGAAGCCCACTGCTCCTCGAGCAAAGAATAGGAGAAAATGGATTAAAAATTCAGGTAAGGATCCGAATTACGCGCTAGGAGAAGATATTGATTTCTAGCAAATTGTAGTTATGGTTAAATCTGTGTTGGTGGGTAGGGTTTATGGAAGGTCAGTGAGCCTTAAGACGGTTATCAAATGGGCATCTAGGGCTTGGTTGGGCCATTGTGGGTATGTTCCTCGTGTGGTGGGTCTTTCAGGGGGATGGTTCGCCTTTCATTTCTCCTCGGACGCTCATGCGCAGTGGGCTCTTAGTATGAACTGGTCGATACTCAAAGTTCCACTCTTGCTTAAGCCATGGAACCCATTATTCGATGCAAGTCACGAACGAATGGACACCATTCCGCTCTGGGTGCGACTTCCTGGACTTCCATTACACTACTGGGCCGAGGAACACTTTCGAAGGATTGGCAATTTGTTGGGAACTTATCTGGATTCCGATTTCTCATTTGTGGCAACATCGATTCAGAAGGTTGCGCAAATACTGGTGAGTATTAATGTAAGGGAGGGTTTGTTTGATGGTATGGATTTGAAATGGGGGCCATATACCTTTGCTCAAACCCTTGATTACAAAAATGTGTCGTTCCGTTGTAGACGTTGTCATGAATATGGTCATCCAGCTGTTGAATGCTCATTGCCGGTTCGTATGAAGTTTGGAAATTCTATGAAACGCCGGATTGTGGAGAAGGAGGCTTGTGTGGACTTGGAATTTGATGTATTGGGTCAGCCTGAGAATGAACGAACTGATTTGGTGGTACCTTTGGGTACATTGGCGGAAGATGGAATCTTGGGGGAGGAAGGTATAGTGTTGGACGCTGGTGCTATCGAGGACACAGCAAAGATCAAACTCATTCAGCCATTGGTTACTGTTACGGAGAGTCCTCAGCATTCAGTTCTTCGGTCTCCGGATTTGGCAGCTGGTACTTCTTTTATTCCTTTCTCAAACCCTTCCTTCAATCTTTTTATTAAGAACTTATCTTTTCCAGGTTTTGATTGGGTGGATGGGTTTAAGCATTTACATATATCCTCACACATGATGTCTTCTTTCTCGGTTCCTTCGTGTTCTATGGATTCATCTCCTATTGTTGAAACTCTATTACTGGATTTCCCTCCTGAGATAAATCATGTTGATTCCCCGGTTCTTCAGCCTATTGTTCTTGAGCCATCTTCCCCCTCTGGCTCCACGGATTTTGGTTATTACCTGCGCTCATTGAACAAGCCTTCAACAGGGGGATTAGGGAAAGAGAAGCCTAAACTGACAAAGATCAGAGGACGGAAGTCTTTCATTTCGCATGCTAAGTCTCGAGCATGCTCGGATATTAGGAATGGTAAATAAGTTTCTATTGAGAGGGAACTTAGAGCAGTGAATGCCCATAAGGAAGGGTTCTGATGAAAGTTATGTCCTATAATTGTAGGGGTCTTACTGGTCCCTCCAAAAGACCAGCTCTACGAAGGATGTTGGACCTTGAACATCCTGATGTTTTGTTGTTACAAGAAACTATGTGTGGAGGTGTTGAAGCTATTGGTAGGTTAAAATCATGGTTTCCGGGTTGGTGTTTTGAGGCCTCGGATGCAAGGGGTCGTTCCGGAGGATTGGTGATTGGTTGGAAAGAAGCTAAGGTCTGTGTTTCTTCTCTTTGGGGAATGCATTCGGTCTTAGGGATGTCTTGTAGGTCACTAGATTTTGATAAGGAATTCACCATAGCAAACATCTATGGTCCTTATTGTGATAGGGAACCTTTTTGGAACTCTCTGTTGGCTAGAGAGTTGCTCAAGGGGGATTCTGTGATCCTGGGGGGGGATCTCAACTTCTCTCTGGGTCAAGCAGAGGTTTGGGGGCCACATGCTCATGTGGATCCCCTTTCAAACTTTTTTATTCGGAAATTTACTGAAGGTAACTGGATAGATGTGGATCCTGTCTGCTTAAAACCATCGTGGAGGAACAAGAGGATTGGTTTGGATAGAGTGGCGAAGAGGTTGGATCGTTTCTTGCTTTCTGAGCAGATTGTGGAGACTTTTTTCTATGTCAGGAAATGGATTGGGTCTGGAGGATGCTCTGATCATGAACCAATTTTTCTGGAGATGAAAGCAGGACCTTCAAAACCTCCTGCTCCCTTAAAATTTAATAAGGTTTGGTTGGAGGACCCTACCTTTGTTAATCTTTTCCATCGGTATTGGATCCCATTTCAACCAGGATCAGTTCACTTTGCAGCATTCCACTTTGCTGAGAATATTAAAACACTCAAGGAACCAATCAAAAAGTGGGTTGTTGAAAAGAGGAGTAGGGACGATAGGGCTCTTAAGACTATTGAAGAAGAAATATCTTCCATTTCAGGAGGGGTAGGAGGAGGATTCTGTTCTCTGGCATCGAAGGAGCATCTGGTTCAATTGGAGGACCAGCGGAATAGGATCCTGCAGTAGAATGAAGAGACATGGAGATAGAAAAGCAGGGCCATTTGGTTGGAAAGTGGGGATGAAAATTCAAAAACATTTCATGCCTATGTAAAAGGAAGAAGATCTGCCAACACTATTTGGAGCCTCAAAGACTCAGATGGTAATTCTCATGCTACATTTGAAGGGTTGGCTGGAGTAGGGGTTAATCATTTTCAGAATCTTTTCAAATCCTGTGACAGAGTGAACATTGAAGAGGTCATTAGGATAGCACAACTATTCCCCCGGTTTGTTGATGAGGAAGACGACAGGAAGTTGATGGACATCATATTGGTGGATGAACTGAAGGCAGTTTTGAATAGTTTTTAGAAAGGTAAGAGTCCAGGGCCTGATGGATGGACAATTGAAATCTTTATCACTCTTTTTACATTATTGATGAAGATCTTTTACAGCTTGTTGAAGATTCAAGGAAGGAAGGCAGGATTCCAGCTAGCATTAATTCCACCTTCATTGCACTAATTCCTAAAGTGGACACTCCTTCTAATCTTAATGATTTCCGGCCTATATCCCTATGCAACTGTGTGTATAAGATTGTTACTAAATTGATTGCTCGTAGGCTCAAACCTATCTTATCTACACACATCTCAGAGGAACAGTTTGGGTTTCTTGAAGGACGACAGATTCATGAAGCTATTGGAATTGCTCAGGAAGGATTACACAGTATTAAAACTAGAAAATTGAAAGTAGCAGTTCTTAAAATTGATCTATCAAAAGCATATGACAAGGTTAGTTGGTTATATATCTGTCTCATGCTTACTCATTTGGGTTTTGAGATAGGTTTCATTCGCTAGATCATGAGCTGTATCTCTTCTGTTTCTTTTTCTGTTTTACTGAATGGAGCGACGACCCCCTTCTTTCATTCTGGCCGTGGACTGTGTCAGGGGTGTCCACTGTCCCCCTTGTTATTTTTGCTGGTGGCTGAAAGTTTGAGTTGGGCTATTAAGGAAGCGAAACGAATGGGTGATTTTGATGGGATATTGGTGGCACCGGGAGTAACTCTTACACATCTGCTTTTTGTGGATGACATTCTGATTTTTTGCTCGGGCTCAAGAAGGGATGTTATTAAACTCAAGGAACTACAGGACCTTTTCTCTATAGCCACAGGGATGGAGATTAATGATGGGAAATCCTCTCTTACGGTATCTCTCTTGAGGGAGGAGGAATTACATACTTATACCAATTTGTTTCCCTACAAACTTCTTACCCTTTCGGAAGGGTTTAAATATCTGGGTTTCAACTTGAAGCCTAATGACTATCTGAAACAGGATTGGGTTTGGCTTCTAGAAAAACTGGAAAGAAGATTAAAACACTGGAGCTTCAGGTGGCTTTCCCGAGCCGGAAGGTTAGTATTGGTTAAGTTTGTGCTGGAAGCTATCCTAGTATACTGGATGTCACTAGCATGGATTCCTCAGGGCATTTTGAATGCAGTGAGGAAAATTTGCTTCAGTTTTCTTTGGAATGGCAAGGAGGATGCTCATGTTACTCCCTGGGTCAAGTGGGACAGAATTGTAGCACCAAAAGCTCTAGGCGGATGGGGACTGAAAAACATATTCATTTTTCCAAAGCTTTGGCCGCGAAGTGTGGATGGCGGTTAATTAAGTCTGGGGGTCTGGGCACGAGTCATGATCCAAAAATACGTTGAGCCTGAATCTGTGGAATCTTGGATCAGGTCCCCTCACAAGTCACATAAAGGTGGTTCATGTATTTGGAAAGCAGTGGTATCCTCTTTTCATGTTATTGAACAAAACCTGGTATGGGATGTAGGTAAGGGGAAGAGGGTGAGAATTGGATGTGATCCTTGGGTGGGATGTGAAGCTCAACACTTGATGTCAGTTGGTTTGATTGAGGAGCTGGGACGGAGAGATCTTTTTATCTCAATCAAATGGCAGATATGGAGAATGTTTGGATGGGGTGCCCTGTTTGGAGGAGGGCAGAATATTTTGGATTGGAAGCGGCTTTAGAGGTGGAACTCAGACAGTACTTGAGGGCTCTCAGCAGGGATCAGATTTTTCTAAATGAAGACGATGACACTCTTGTTTGGATCCCTCAAGTAATTATACTCCAAAAGGAGGATATCAGTGGATTAGTGAGAACAATTTGGACAGAGAACAGGTATGGTGGTGGAAAAATTTATGGAAATTACAGTGCCCACTCAAAGCAAGATTATTCATGTGGTGTGTTTTGGCCAACAGGATCTCGACGTGGGATTTTCTGCAGTGTAGAAGCCTCCAGGGTCCAAGCAAATGCTACCTGTGTAATCAGGATGAGGAGAATGTTTTACATCTGTTTCTTTAGTGTAGCTTTACAACAGAGGTTTGGAGTATTGTTTCTAGGATTCTAAAAGTAAATTTCCAGTGGATTGGGAACTCACTAGATGAAGCTTGGAGACGGTGGTCTCTCAATCCGGTTTTTTCCTCCTTTAAATCCCTTCCTCCTATAGTAATATGGGGGATTTGGCTCTCTCGGAACAAATGTCTATTCTCGAACATTGCTGGTTTTCCGGCTCTATCGGCTATAAACAATTGTGGGATTTTCTTAGCCCTCAAGCGTCTCAGACCATCCTCTATTACAAGAAATATTCAACCAGTGGATATTGATTGAACACAGCCTTGGGAATTCTTTGATGGGGCTTGTCAAATTGATCATTGTGGGGGAGGGGCACTTCTTTACTTGTCAACTGTTCATTTCTTTGTGATGTCGTTTGGTTTTGGGAGGGGGACCAATAACTGGGCTAAGATTCTCAGTCTAAAATTACTTATATCCTTTGCCATAGAACGTACAGTCAGGAAAATTACTGTGTACGGGGACTCTATGAATGTGATCAAGTGGGTTTCTGGCTCTTATCAGTGCAACAACAGGAGGAATGTTGTTGTATTGGAACAAATTCAGAATGCCTCTCTCACTTTTGAAACTTTTAATTGCAAGCACATCTTCTGGGAAAACAACACAGAGGTGGACAAGGCCTCGAAAGAAGGATTGTTGCTGGGGGTCGGTATATGGAAAATATTTGAATATGTAGATGGGGTGGGAAGGGAGTTGTACCACAGGCCTTTTATCGAATGATGATCAGAAAAGCTTTTATATGATGTTACTATTTTTTGAACAGTCTGATGGATATCAGCATATTATATTTTTTGTAATACTCAATTTATTTAGCACTATCAGTCCTATACAGGAAGGTATTTTATTTTTTTTGTAAAAAGACTTTAAAGTCTTGAACACAGTGATTAAGTATAACAATGTATCTGATGTTATTGCTCACGTGGTGAGAACATCTAAGTTTATAACAGACTGAAGTAGGAAGTTTAACTTAATAGCTCTAATTTCCACTCTAAATGAGTGATGACGATCAATGTAATTTCGTACTCTTAAGGATGAAATGAAATTACGCTTTTTTTCCAGGAAAAAAAAAGGCTTGACCATTTGTATATGATTTGTGAAAGATGAGTTTAGTTCCTATAATCATGATGTTGGATCTATGATTGTAACTCTATGATTGACAAAAAAAAGCATCCCCTAATTTGAGAAAGGAATTATTTTCCTTGTAGTTCTGAGTATTGTGAATTTAATTGTTCTTTCATGATTTTTGTCGTTCATTCTAATAACATAAAATATCAAGCTCTCATCAAGTGAGATTAGCAAGTGGTTGAACCTACTAGGAATTGTGTGAGAGAATTTATGTAGATATTATGAAAGATAATTTGTAGAGAAGTGAGAGACGGTATTGTTGATGCAGTATGGAAGGAAGAGGACTTCCTATGGGAAGAGGTCAAGGAAGACCAAGAAGACTTGGTTTTTTAGATGACATAGATAATAATAATAATAAAGTATTCATGGAAATGTCAATGAAATTAGAAGGTAATGAGCCATCCCAAAGGAGGGGATCCACAATAAAATTGATTTGATTAAAGCGAGGATGAAAAGGAACAAGAAGATGTAATACAAGAGGATGATTATGTCTATTACAATTCTAGAAGGTAAACCTAGATTGCAAAATCCTATATATTCCATGAGTTTGGATCCAAAAGAATCAATAGTTTAGACTAGGGAAATGAAGAGATACTTTGAGTTTTACCAAGTTGATGACTTGAAAAAGGTGAGATTTACATGTACAAAGTTGAAAGCTCATGCATAATTATGGTGGGATAATTTGTATATTAAAAAAATGAAATAAAGGAAAAGAGAAGATAAAGAATTGGGACATAATGATTTCTAAATTGAGAGGCAAGTTTTTACCTGCTAATTATTTCTTGAATTTGTTGAGATTGAAGAATTTAGGGAAAAAGGAGATGTCTATGAAATAATAGTAAAAAATAACATTATACGTGTCCACAAGATTGTGCTAGAATGAGGAACGTTAAGATTCAATTGCAAGAAATGTGAACAACCACATATTTTCCATTCAAGATGAATTATGTATGATGGAAATTTTCTTTGTTGTTATAGCATATCATTTGTCATTGAAGCTATGAGAGAGATTGGTAAGAAAACAACAAGGTTATAAAAGTACAAGAACTAGATGCGGATAAAGAAAAACAATGGGAAGAATACAATCAAGTAGAAATCATAATAAAGATGAATCCAGTACAAGTGTCGCAAGTTAAAATTCCATAGGGAACATGAATTCCTTGAAAACCAAAAATGAGGAATGATGCAAGAACACGTGTTGCACAAGCAACAAACAATAAAATTGAGGAAAGTGTTTTTGATGTTCAACAAAATAGAACTTGATGTTCATTAGAGTGTTATTGAATCCATATAAGTATAATGAAGAAAATGAAGTCCATCTTCAACACCAATTGCAAAATCGGAGGTAAGCATTGTACTTTAATTATTGATTGAGGTAGTACAAATTACTTACTGTGTACAAAGGTGATACCAAAGATAAATTTGAAGGTTATACCTCATGCAATTCCCTATATGGTATCTTGGCTACATAAGGAAGAAAAAGCATCATGTCCGAACAATGTTTGTTGAGTTTTCACATTGGATATCACAAGGATTTTGTTTTGTTTAATATTTTTCCAATTAATGTTTCTCACATTCTATTGAGTAGGCCATCATAGCATGATAAGAATGTCATAAATGATGGAAATAAGAACACCTTCCAGTGGGAGAAGGATGAGAGAAGTTCATATTACACCCTATGAAGTGGTGAAAAGTGGTGAAGCAAGCAGAGTGATGTTATGTTTAGTCAAATAATTCTTAAAGGAAGCAAGGAAAGCAAGGTGTTTTTTTTCTATTTTACCCAAGGACAACAAAGAGGAAACAAAGCGCAACAAGATAGTAGAAGTGGAGTAATTATTGAAAAAGTATCAAGAAATACTTTCACATGACATGCTAGTTGGGTTAGCACTAATTGAGGAGTATCTCTCATCGTTTTGATTTGATACTAAGATGAAATTTGCCTTATAAGGAAAAACATTGAATGACCCCAATAGAAAATGACCCCAAGGGTAGAATCCCTAACCATGGATAGGAGTCTCAACCTGCCTCATCACAATGCTAAGCAAAAATCCTTCATAGATTCAATGTCATTTGTGGAGCCTTATCAATATCCCATTATTACTCTTAACAAAATATCTTTAATTATTACCACAATTTAATACATATTATTTATGTATGATACAAACTTATTCCTCAACTCCTAAACTCAGGTATGGAATCAATGATAAAATATTTGTGCTTAGCATGATTTAACTTGAAATCACAAAGGAAGACTACTTATCTTCTTCTGGCCTAGTACATCCGATTGAGTTTCCTAGGTATGAGTAAAAATCTAGCATTGACCATTTCTACAAATTTCTAATGAGTCTCGCTAAAGATGCCATGCATGCATGCCAATATTTGTGGCATGCCTCATGTGTTTCTCTTAAACTACCAATCCCAATTCTATGACACATTGTCTCAATGGACATATTCTAGGACAAATGTTTATTTGAAGCAATTTTGTCACAAATTGTCATCCAAAGGAGAAGTGGTTACTTCAACTTTCAAGTTTCTTTAGAAAGGGTGCATGGCAGATTCTATTAAGATTAATGTGATAAGAGTGTTCCTTCAATTGACGCCCTCGCAAATTGATTTGAGAATTGATGTTACATTGGTATTATATGTGTTCTTCCATATTTTTACACATCATAACTTTGTCTCCTTAATGGTGTCATTAGTCAATTTGCCTCCAACTAGGACTCAAGTAGTAAAGAAATATTTTTTTGTTACATTTTGTTTTCTTTTATGTACCCCTAGGGACATTATGGGGCAACTTAAAGGTATTTTCCAATGAGAACTAGTGGAAAAACTTCTTTTGAAGCATGGGGAGTCCCATAAGTCAATAATAGTAAGGCACAGTATTAAACGTGAAGATAAGTCACCTGAATGAATACATCCATACAAGTTAAGTTTCGTAAGGAACTTTATGGTATCATGGAAGGAATGAAGGTAATGGAGTAATATACATTGTCAATTATGTTGATGCTTCATGACCTTGATGAAAGAGATATTCGTGGTGGGTGCTCTTGTAATATTAATACCACTGAAGGTTTGGATTTTAGATTTAAGTCATCCTCTAGTGAAATGGATTCGATGGCTCATCCAATATTTAACACCAATTTGAATGGTTCAGATTTAATCAATTTGGGAGAAGTTGATGTTTTTGAGATAAATTAAATATTTGACATAAACATGGCTTGCCATAAACATAGTATAGGATTCAGATAACTTCATACTTTTTTAAAACAAATACAAATACAAGTTTACTAGAGCTATGAAAATGATCCTTAGGGATTTCATAAATCTCGGGTTAAAATGAGCTATAAATAATTTGTTAGAACAACAAAAAATCCACAAAGTGTATTTTAACTAATTTCATTTCTTTAACTAATGTTGTAAATCTAGCACTGCTAATAATATATGCGTATGCTTGCCTTAAGAGTAGATGCAAGTGCAATGTGGGATGCCAAAAGTGTTGCTAAAAAGCACTTGTATGCTCGATCGTTCCTTTTCAAAATGCAGTGTTTACTTTCTCAAACATGGGTTTGCAAAAATGATCAAAGTTTGGAATCACTAAAGCTTCAAAGCAAGTTCACAATGAATGTTGCAATAAAGATTCACTATCTAGTTATGGCCACTATAATAATAATAAAAATATATACCTTAGAAGATTCATGCTAGTATTGAAAACAATAAATATAATCCTTGTTTAAATCACCTACAATACTTGATTTCCAGATGATTTAGATTGAGTTTGAATGTGTCGAGATAAAGTTCCCTCAATTTTTGTCCCCACTAACTTTTCCAAAAAGGCATTGCCTTATCACTTTTTCCAATTTTCAAAATTAAGAGTTCTCATAGCAATTTTATGATAATATGAAAACAAATAAACCCGATGTAAGATATCACTTACAAATCCAATAAGCAATACATTAACATGTTTTAATACAAAGGGCCCTTGATTAAAGAAAATAGTAGTATGCCCTTGACTTGTACAACCATGGATCTACTTACCTTGTTGTAGAGAAAATAAATTAACACACATATTGAAGACATTGTACATGGTGATTGTGTTATATTTTATGACTTGAACTAGTAATTTTTTGGATCGAAACAACCACATAGATTTAAATAAAACTCGAAATCTATAATGCCACATGTGAAACCCCAAGTACTACTACCTTGGAATGAATCCACATAGGAAAAATCTAGTCTAATATTCTTGACATAAGTGTTTGAGATAGCACTAATAAAGTGAGAGATTCATTCACATGCTTATGCCTCATTGTTTCTAGCCCATGTTGACCACATGAAGCAAAAGTGAAGGGGGGAACCTTTCATTTATATTTATAACTTGGAACTACTATTTGTTTAGGTGAGAAGATCTAACCGAAAAGGTTTGATCTAGTAATGATACATTACTCTATACATTTTCAAAGTACTTACCAAATTCCCACAAATTGCAAAGTCTGTTATCTCTAAGTATGAAACAATTCTTCACATTAATCAATGATTTCAAAAAGTGCAATTTTGCTTGAATCATCCAAACCACTATGGAGATAGGTACTATGGAGCATCAAGGTCTTACCTTCACTGTACTATCTAGAGTCCCTTCCCTAAAGGATGTTCACATATCCTTGGAATTTACCTTCAATCGGTTCAAAAGAATGAAGGATAATCCCCACTTCATAGGAGTGACAAAGAAAACATGCAGAGGCTTTGCTCCATTCCAAATTTTCACCATTATTTCTTCTCTAACAAGTCAAGTTCCTACATATCTACTTCTCAACTTACCAAATGCACTTGTTATTACTTCTACCATATATTCCATACCTTTTTTTACCCACTATTATTCTTTGTAAATTGCTACAAATGTGTGTTCATATATGTTTTGAGATGTACAATTATCAAGAATTTATTCCATTTTGCGCCTACACAACTTCAATTCCCATTTAAGCTTCCTATCTAAATTGTAAGTTCTCACCTTCGCTCATTTACTTTTTATGCTCTCTTATTTTTTTTCCACTTACATACTATTGATACTTACCAACTACTTTTTCCATATGCAATGGCTAATGCATGTTTATTTGCATTCGCACTCCTAAATTCTTCTTGCTCATGTACCTTCGTTCCACAAAAAGTGAAAAAACCTATCAAGTTAGTATTTTCAGTTTCAAGACAATATAATGCTTTGCTTTCCATCACCTTTACTATTTTCTTCTTTCGTTCCCCTCAACTATTTTAGTTTCATGTCGTGTAGAGCTTCTCTTCTTCTTCAAGGTACAAAAGGTTGATACCTTTCGTGCAACCAAAAGGAAACGTCGACCATTACTTGGAAAAACCACCTCATAGAAAGGCATTTACATGTACACTAAATTGTATCTACTTTTCATAAACATATGTCTTGTATAAGTCGAGTTTTATTATGATTCAACATCTCTATCATATTCACATGGAAATTCATCTTTGAACACTTTAACTATACTAGCTTACCAATTTTCATTGCTTTTTATTTTCATTTCTATTCATTGTTGTTATTGCATTTTTCCCCTCATTTGCAAAAAAACCAAGTGCATATACCAAATATTTCCAACGCCAAATATAAATACATATACATTTTCTCATACACTACTTCCTTCCATACTTAGTACTTTTCATGTATGTGCTTTATTTTTCACTTCTAATAACTTCATGTCTTCCACTTCTCAAGTTCTCTTATAACTACATCACCTCCACCTAGCCCCCTTATTACAACGTACTTTTTGCACCATCATGTGCAATTGATAATTATATATGTATGATCATTTATGTATTTCCTCCTCCACTTAATGTAATTAACATGCATGTTTTATGCTTAGCGACGTTTTGCTATTGTTTCATGATTTACCCAATTCTCGTGATTTATTTGACGCACAACATCCCAATTGACCAAGATATATCAGGTCAACAAAGGATTTACTCCAACAACGGTCAACAAAGGATTAGCGACGGGTCTTTAGGACAACTGTAATTTTCAAGCACTAGTGGTAATGGATTGAATTATTAGGCACTGATGGTTGTAACATTGTTATGCTTGCCGTCGTTCCATTTGGACTTCGATTGCTAGTCACTGTTATTGTGATGCCCTCGATATTGTACGAAAATAGTCACAATTTTGATGAACCACCATGCTTAGGGTCAACGAATTACTAACTATAGCTTATGTTGTGCCTTATCACACATTTTGTCCTCGGAACAACAATGGTTTCCAATCCACTTCCTAAATTATGGTTTTGTTTGATAACGATTTCTCTGTAATCTTTTCTTTACGTGTAAACTTTTATGAACGGGCAGTGGAATGATTTACACAAATTCAACATTTTCACTGGACAGTCAAATACCCATGTTCTGATCTCACCATTGAAATGTATGAAAGCGTTGAATTTGTGTAAAACTAAAACCATAACATATCAAAATGATCTTATCCTATATCCACAAATATGATGTTGGAAACATTAATCCTTTAGAGTCAATTATTATTGTATTTTATATTACTATTCACATGAGTTGGATACAAAAGATAGTGGATAGGTAAAGTCATTGGGAATCCAAGAAACACCTTGAAATATAAAACCAAGGGTCATAGTGAATTTGTTTTACATGCAGATATAGATATAACTAATAATGAAGAACACATAAACTAAACATAAATGGACAATCAAACACCATAGACTAAGCTCACACCATAGACTAAGCTCAGACGAAAGACCATTAGCTTTATTATGAGATCGGTGAGCCTTTTATTATATGCAAGGCAACATTTAACCTAATCTCTTATTAACTTGTTACAATAAAGTTGAGTTCACACTTGCTAATGAAAAAGAAAGGAGCAGCTCCATTTTAACGAGTGTCGTCCTCAATTAGAGTGGCCAAGGAAGGGGTGCGCCCTTCCCGGAGGCCCAATTCATCCTTGTTTAAATCCAGAAGCAGCCCTGCTTCTGTCAGCAAATGAGGGAAGGTGCATTGCACAGTCTCTATTGAAATCCATTTGGCCTGCGCTAGTGTGTGGCCCGTATGCCCCACAAGATATGATAGATGTTGCAGTTGGTGAGTGGTCTTGGCCCTAAAGTATAGAAGAGTGAGGTCAAGTAAAGTAGGCTGAAAAGCGGGAAGAATATCCCTCGGATGAGGAACCGTGACTGGCGGGGCGATGTGGACTGCTTGAGATGGTGTACATGAAGTAGCTCATGGATGCCCAATGGTAGACGCAAAGCTAGGTGATAAGCAGTCTCCCCATTGCAATCCAAAACAAGATATGTTCCATATCAGAGCGAGTGAGGATTACAATGCAGGCTCATGAGTCGATGCTTGTCCAACATGAGCCAAACATGATCCCCCGAGTGAAAGAAGAATTGTGGGTGACGTTTCTCATGCCATTGTGCAGCACGAGCTTTGGAATCCTAGGGAGAAACCGCTACTTGAGTGTACCTCTGTGCTAAGGTCTGGATAAAGCATTGATCTGAGTGTGGCTTGACCCTTGTGGGTTGTTGCAACACTTCTCAAACCTCACCAAAGCAAGGATCTGCTATGGACAAGGCCTTGCAGGAATCTCTAAAATGTGCAAGACTTGTTCCTTGTCAAATGAGATATAATCAAGTTGAGAATCTGCTAGAGTCTTGGAATGGTAGGCCCTAAGGTGACCTCCATGTTTAAGTACGGTCCCAATGGTGAGCTGAGATGCATCATTCTCAATCTACAATGGCCCAAAATTCATCTTGAAATCAGTTTTCCAAATGGTTGTTGCTTGCATTCTGAGTGGATGGTAGTAGACGGGCAACTCCATTTCTTGTGAGTGGTCTAGCAACTCCTCAATCCGGGGTAGCGTGGAGCGATTCGTAACTGTGGCTAGATTGAGGGCATGGTAGTCTGTCACTAGACACCCTTCAGAAGAATCCTTTGTAGGGAGAATGACAGTCGGGGAAGCACATGGTAACGAGGATTGAATATGACCCCAGGTAAGAGGCTGAGGAAGTTGTTGTGCAGGCTCGGCAGCCTCGCAGTGAGTGAAACGAGAAGATGGGGCGTCAGGCAAGGAAGCACCAAGGAGTAGATCAATGGGATGCACATTAGGGCGAGGAGGTGGCAAGCCTGTGGGTTGCGAAAAAACATTTGCATTCTCGTTTTGTATGGGGGGCATGTCAAGTGGGACAGGGTGTGAGAGGTGGTCTGGTGGAATGGAGAAAACTAAACACAAGGAGTCGCATCTATTGAGGCTAACCTGTGGGATTCCCATGTTACTGATAAGACGCTTGGTGGATTTAAGAGCAGAAGTAAGGAGGTAGGTGCGCCCCATATCCTGCAAATGATATTGATGGGATTTGGCATGATATACAATGTATCGGGCTTGTTGATATGGGAGGCCTAGAAAAATATCAACATAGTCGAGAGGAGAGATGTCACAGAACACAGTATCCTGGAAAAGGTCAATGGAAAATGTCACCGCACAACGTTGTGAGAAGTGAGGCGAAGGCCATCCTTTTGAACTCAACCAATTGATAGGGGGTCATATGAGGAGTTGTGGGGAGTTGAAGGCACTGAACCAAGTCCTGGGAAACTGGTGCCAACCCCCTCAGCGTTGGCAGATGAAAACCCCTTCTCTAATCGTGAGCAGATCCGCAGCAAACCTGGGCACACAAATTTTCGACAGGAGCCAGAATATTAGACGGGTCACAGCTATGGAGCACTACCCAGCCCAACTCCGAGAACTGCCAAAGCCACTTCTAATACGACCAGAAAACCTCCATTTCTCAGTAAAATCACTGCTCAGTTTACAGATCGAGACTCAAGGGTATCTGAGCAGTAGTCTTGTAGTCGCATCTGAGGGAGGGAGCGCTCGGACTCCTCTTGATCAGCCAGCTGGACATGAACACAACGTGCAGAAAATTCAATTTGCATAATATACGCCCAGGTGCTCGGGCTTCACATACATATGGGGACAAGACAAGCCAGAAAACAAACCAGAAAACGAAATACTCTGTTCATTAAGTTTGGTTCAACATTCCTGTTACATATATGGGCTCAGAGATAGAGGACCATTCACAAATTGCACTACAAAACGAGTTACAGCGATTCAGAGCTGCCTGCTAGCTCCCAGGTTATCCACGGCTGTGGGTTTTTCTCTCTCGGTTTCCCCTGCAGCTAATGAAAATGAAAAAAAAAAATCCTGTTGATATATCAGGCAGCGCGCTCCCACAGCCCGCGGGGTTCTCCCATTTTCAAAATCAACCACCGTCATAAATAACATCAATGCCTTAATGGCCCGAGAATTCAAAAAAAAACAATAACGTATTGGTTTGAAGGATAAGGATTACGTGTTACCGTGCTTAGGATGGCATAGGTGGCAATTACATTACTTTTTGGCTCTCAAACAAAATCAAAACTTATGACGTGTTTCAAGCTTAGTGCGATGCTCCTGCATCAGAAACTAGGTTCTTTTGGCTCCCGTTGTCCAGAATAATGGTGGTTGAATCATGCTTAATCTGACAATTGTGTGCAAACAAGTGCACAGAGGTGGTGTTGGACTCATCGGCGGTCATCAGAATCAGAGATAGCTCAGCTTCAGAAGGATTGGCAAGGGGAAAGACTTCAGAAGGAGGGGCAGTATGGGATTGAGCAACCTCGGGAAAGAGAGTCTTTTTGGTGTGGAGGTTCTTGAGAACACGACAATCTACAGAGGCATGGAAGTTTGTCTTGTGAAGAGTGCTCCAAAGAGCGGTTCCGGGTGAGAATGGGGATGCAGGGGAAGAATTAGAAGGGTCGGGCCGGGTTTGAAAAGAGCAGATTGGAGAAAGTACTTTATGTTCCATGGCCAAATCCCTAAGAAAGGCCTTGTCCAAAGAAGGACTGTCAAACAAGTCCATTTCATGCCTTAAAACCAATATTAAACCAGAATTAAGTTTGACAATTAGTACCTATTTCGGATCGGAGATATGCAATTGGATGCACAACTTGCAGAAGACATTAATGTAGCTCTAGACTCACTGACCAGAGAGTTGAAGGAGCTGCAACCATTTGGAAAGAAGGTTTTGGCGATATACAAGAGGATAGAAGTGATCCCGCAAAGCCTAACAGAAGGCATCTCAAGAAGTGATGCTTGATGGCATCGTAGATTTTGCATCCCCAAGCTCTATGACCAAGCCTGCGCAATACCTTCCAACTGCAGACTAGCGATCGGAAGCTTCATGTCCTCTTGCAGGTCATGACATGTATTAAATAGGTGGAGAGGCTGCGGATCTAGGAATCGACAGCCTCACCATCCATTTGACCTGAAAACTTTGGCAACTGAAAGCACATGTCAAGTTGCATAGGTGTTGGAGAGCGTCACTCTTGTAGACGCATTAGTTCATTGAGGTCCGGGGATAAATCCTGGATCGGGGAAGACATATGAGAAGAGGAATCATCGAGGGAGATTTCTCGACGAGGAGGCATTATTTTCATGCGCTTCAATACTAAAAACTGACACTAGAGTAAGTGAGAGAGGCTAGGCGCACGAAGACAAAGGACTCAACAAGTCAGGCACACCACTGGAGAAGGACTAGAAACCGTCAATCAGAGGATAGACACTGGGATCTAAAGGTTGGCACCCCATATTGGAACTGTTGCACTGAGAAAATAAGCTTGGGAGGGTAGGCACACTAGAGAGGGGACTCTAGGAACCCTAGTGCACTGCAAAAATGAATCAGGAACCCTAAGATATGACTGATGCACTGAGAAAATGAGCCTAAGAGGGTAGGCACACCAGAGAGATGACTACGGGAACCCTAGCGCACTGCAAAAATGAAGCAATGACCCTTAGATCTAACTAAGGAACTGAGAAAAGAACCCTGAGACGCTACGCACACCAAAGAGATGACTCCAAGAACCCTAGTGTACTGCAAAAATGAAGCTGGAAACCCCCAGATCCGGACTGGGGCACTAAAAAACATGGAGCATTTGAATCCAAACATCTTGGAGAAAGAAGGTTGGAACCTCATATCTAGACATAGACACTGAGGCAATGGAGCCTTGGGGCTAGGCGCACCTGAGAAACAACTCCAAGAACCCTAGTGCACTACAAAAATGAAGCAGGAACCCTCAAATCTAACTAAGGCACTGAGAAAATAATCCTGTAAGCGCACCAAAGAGTTGATTCCATGAACCTAGCATACGGCAAAAATGAAGCTGGAAATTCCCAAATCTAGACTGAGGCAATAAAAATAATGGAGCCTTTGAAGCCAAGCGTCATGGAGAAAGAAGGTTGGAACCTCAGATATGGACGTAAGCACTAAGAAAATGGAGCCTTGAGGCTAGGCACACCTAATCAAACTCCAGGAACCCTAGCGCACTGGAAAAATAAGTTGGAAACCCTAGAGCTAGACTGAGGCACCAAGAAACTGAGTCTGGGAGCCAAACACCCAGGAGAAGTAGGTATGAAAACCCTAGATCTGGGCAGAATTTGGAGCTGCTGAAACAAACCGCATTGGGTAAATTGGTGGAGAACCCTAGCACAAAGTCAAAAAATGGAACTGAAACACTGAGAAGGTTGTACTTAATCTGCAGCAAACCCTTGCTCGAGGATTTACTGAGCGCTGCAAATGATAAAACCCTGAAGAGGGTGTTGAGATCTGCTACCAAATTGTCCCTGAGGAGGGCGGACAACACCGCTAAAGCCCCTGAGGAGGGCGCACTTTGAAGAAGGCTAAAACCTGAATTACAGAGGCTGCCAAGAGAGGATTAGTGTTGGAGTGGAGGACCCTAACGCTACTCAGAGAAACTGCGGTATTGCGATATTGCGGTGCGATCATAGTAGCATTAATGCACTGGATCTCATCAAAACTGCACAGTTAAGCGTGTTTGGGCTAAAGTGGTATTGGGAGGGGTGACCTCCGGAGAAGTCCTAGTATTGCACACACAAAAATTCTAAAAGAAAGTGAATGGCTTATTGTCTAACCTTGTTGTTGAGCAGTAGGTGACTGAGATCTAAGCTATGATACCAAGATCTGCATGTAGATCTAAATAATAATATAGAACACAGAAACTTAACCGAAATTAACAGCATAAACTAAGCATAGACAAAAAGACATAAACTAAGCATAGACAAAAAGACCATTAATTTTATTATGAAATGGGTAAGCCTTTTATAAGCAAGGCAACCTTTAACCTAATCTCTTATTAAATAGTTACAATAAAGTCAAGTTCACACTTCGTAATGAAAAAGAAAGGAGCAGCTCCCTTTTAAGGAGTGCCATCCTCAATTAGAGTGGCCAAGGAAGGGGTGTGTCCTTTCTAGTGGCCTGGATTGTACTTATATGTAGATATATATATATATATTTTTTTTTTCAGCGGAAAAAAAACCGTACTACTGGTATTCATTGATGAGAATCAAATAGTACAATATCATAAGTCATTGTGAAGTCACGACTTATACAAAAAGAAGGCCCTATGGAAACCAAAATAAACACCCAGATTACTAAGAAAAACATAGTAATCATCATATGCAGAGTGTGCTCAAGCTAAAGTCTGAACATAGATCAATACATCAAAAGTACAAAAAGTGCAGTGCCTCTACAGACAAGACATCAAAACCTGATCCGAATCGAGTAGAAGACTCTTGATATTCTTCCCACCTAATAAAGCCTTCAGTGCCTTCATGTGCATTTTTTGATAATATATCAGCAAGTGAATTACGCTGTCTATATATATGTTCAAAAGATATAATCTTGAAGAAAAGTATAGCTTCCTTAATTCTGCGGCACCAGTGATGTAAGGAGATCACATTGATATTAAAATCCCCTTTAGCCCATTTGATCGTCACCCTGGAGTCACCATAAACTGAGATTTCGTGAAAACCAAAATATCTGGAAACTGCAAGAACACACCACAAACCAATCAGCTCAGCCTTGGTATTGGTGCCGCTGCCACAGTTGAGTTTCAGAGTATAATAATGTTCTCTGTTGATATATATAACACCACCAATAGCACAATGTCCATCAATAGCCGACCCATCGAAAAAAGCCACAGGTCTATGAAAAGAGAATTGGAAGAAAGGTTGTTTTATGACTCTTTTTATTACCAGTGTTTGTGCAATGATATTTAGTGACCCCCATAATTCTGCATATGGTAGTATTGATATAGGGCCTCATATCCTCAAATAGTGCTGCATTCCTCGATTGCCATACTGCCCATTGTTAGTTTTTATACCAAGGTCGAGTTCCCCTAGTGACTATGCCTAAGTCACTAAGCATGGGGTGGTGGGACCCTCTTACTAATTAATTAATTAATGAGACATGATGTCACTTTTTATCCTAAGTCTAAAAGTGAATGAGAAATTTATTATTTAAGTGAGTTAATTAATAAAGTGTACTCTCATCTAATCTGGGCCATTGATTAGATCTAATCTCAGCCCTTGATTTAGAGATTCCTTTAGGGTTGGATAAAAAGGTAAGAGGGAGGCATTATACCCATTATTGAGGTGATTGAATGAGAAGAGAGAGCTCGAGAGGCTGAAGAAGAAGAAGGTCGAGCTAGCTAGGGCGCAGGTACTGTAAGGTGACTGCAGATTCAGGGCACGAGTTACCATGTTCTGACTCCAGCAGATAGCTCAGAATTCGAGGCATGCTTCAGGCATGTTACACCAGCACTGTTAATTAGACTGCAGGTGGCTACAGTACATAACCCGTGGAGAGAGTACAGCAGGTACAGGGCACACGTTTTTTTTATTGAAGCTGGGTTCAAGTCTCATAAGAATCTGGGCGCATTGGTTGAGAGTTTCAGGGCACAATACCCTGTGAAAGTCTGCACACTTTGATGAAGTGAACCTGGGCACACACCTGTGACAGTCTGCACATTTTTTTGTAGAGTGAATCTAGACAGAAACTCGTGACAGTCTGCACATAATTTGTGAAGGTGAATCTGGGCACAATACCGTGAGGGTTTAAGCACAGACTTTGTGGACTGCTCTCTGCCTGAGACAGAAATTGGGGCTCGGTGTCTGGAGACTGCTACAGCACAGGATTCCAAGTGTTCAACACAGATCTGGGACTGTACTTTCCTGCACATTTTTCGAGGCACTTTCAGCACAGTCAAACTGCTGATTTTGGCACTGTATTCGAGAAATCTGCTGGGTGAAATTTCACTGTAGAGATAAGTAAAATATTTCTGCTATGACTTTATGTACTGAAGATTAATGAAGCAATAAGAATCTCTCTCTCTCACTCAACTGGTTTTCCCCGTGGGGGTTTTTCCAGGGCTCGATTTGGCCAAAAACTACTGTGTCAAATTTGTGTGTGAATGTTTGTAATTTAGCTTGCAGCCTGTTAATTTCCTTTCCTGTGTGTTTAGTGTTACTTAATTTTGGCATTAAGTAGCTTACAGCCAATGCACAACAGGGCTGTAAGTGAAAACCACTTATAAATTGGCATTAAACCAGCTTACAGTCAAAGGCAGAAAATCTTCATGGTATCAGAGCGCAGGGGGCAGAAATAAAACTAATTTGCAGACACCCATAAAATTTGCAGATCTCAGAAAACCAAGTGTTCTTACCTTTGATTTGGGCAGCGTTCTTTTGGACTGATTTCGAGATGGCTACAGGGTTGAGGATAGAGGACAGATTGAGTGGGACGGAGAATTTTGTGCCTTGGAAGGCCAGAATTCTATTGCTGTTAGAGGAGAACGAGTTGTGGGAAGAGGTGGTGAGGAACTCCACCACATACCCCATTACTATTCCAGATGGCTCAGATATGACCGCTCTTTCAGTCTTCAACAAGAAAGACTGTAAGGCTAGGAGAATCATTCTAGATGCAGTGAAGGACCACATCATCCCTCATATTTCGGGGAAGACCAAGGCACACGAGATGTGGAGTGCCTTGATCAGCTTGTATGAGAGCTCCAACGAGAACAGGAAGATGGTTCTCAAGGAGAAGCTCAAGAGTATCAAGATGACTGGAGGAGAGGGAGTCACAGCTTATCTCACCAGGATCTCAGCAGTTCGTGATGAACTAGCAGCAGTTGGTGAGGTGGTATCCCCTACAGAGTTAGTTCGCACCGCAGTCAACGGGGCTTCCAGGCCCTGGCATGCTTTTGTGCAAGCTATTGTGGGCAGGGAGAACCTTCCATCATGGGAGAGGTTGTGGGATGACGTTGTACAGGAGGAGACCAGGAGGGGTCTCGTACAGGGCAGTACATCAGGTGGTATAGCAGATGAGAAGAACGTGGCTCTCACAGCCAAAGGGAAGAAGAAGAAGGGTCCCAAGAAGCATGGGGCCAAGGGACAGCAGCAGCATCATACACAGGGTGGGCAGAAGAAGGACTTGAGTAAAATCAAGTGCTATTGTTGTCAGGCGTTTGGGCACTATGCATCTCAGTGTCCAAACAAGAAGAGGAAGAAGGGACCAGGTCAGTAGACAGCAGCCTCAGCAGAGATAGATGAGTTTGGTGACAGGTTTCAGAGGGAGTTTTCCCTTTATGCTGGACAGAGTGAGAGAGAGAGAGTTTCTTTAGCCACCAGCATTGATATGGATATGCAGGTTGAGCACTCATTGTTGACTGGGCATCAGACAGGTCCTTCCACCACTGGTACGTGGTATATTGACAGCGGAGCTTCGAGGCACATGACAGGTACTCGAGAGTTCTTCTCCGAGTTGTCACGCACAGAGAGAGAGGTGGAGGTGGTACTTGGCGACAACACCATAGTTAGAGCAGTGGGTCAGGGGACAGTTGTATTTGAGAGGGAGTCCATGAGTCCCATGACACTGAGGGATGTGTTGTACGTCCCTGGGCTGAAGAAGAACCTTGTTTCAGTTTCCACGATTGAGGACAGGGGTCTTGGGGTTTGCTTCTCAGATGGGAGAGTGCAGATATATCCCAAGACCACAGGTGTATCTACTCCCATGGATATTGGAGTTAGATGTGGACGACTGTACAAGCTCTTGTTTCAGCCGCAGCATGCTCTAGCACACAGCAGCAGCAGCAACAGCAGCAGTGAGCTGTGTGAGTTATGGAACAGGAGGATGGCCCATTTACATCACCCCGCTTTGGGAGTATTGCGGAGCATGGTCACAGGTTTACCTGATTTTGACTCAGAGTAGAGTGATGTATGCAGAGGGTGTGCTTTGGGAAAGTACACCAAGACCGTGTTTCCTACCAGTGACACGAGAGCAGCAGGTGTGCTCGATCTGATTCATACCGACATATGTGGTCATATGTCCTCAGTTTCCTTGAGTGGCCATGAGTACTATATCAGCTTTATTGATGACTACTCCAGGAAGACCTGGATCTACTTCTTGCGGGGCAAGAAGTCCTCACTTGTATTAGATGTCTTCCAAGGGTTCAAAGCCCTTGTGGAGAAGCAGACGGGGAGGAAGATCAGGACGTTGAGGTCAGACAACGGGGGTGAGTACACCTCCAAGGAGTTCAGTGCATTCTGCAGACAGGAGGGCATACAGCGTCAGTTGACAGTTCCCTACACTCCTGAGCAGAATGGAGTAGCAGAGAGGAAGAACAGGTCGATCCTTGGAGCAGCGAGGGCCATGCTTCATGATCAGGGATTACCGTTCTTTCTGTGGGCTGAGGCCTGCAACACTGCAGTGTACCTGCAGAACAGGAGTCCCCATCGTGCCGTGGGGAGCATGACTCCAGAGGAGATGTACTCAGGCAGGAAGCCTGAGGTGAGCCACTTTCGCATATTTGGCTCTCTGACTTACTCTCACGTCCCCTCAGAGAGGAGGACGAAGTTCGAGCCCACCGCAGAGAGAGGCATCTTTGTGGGTTACGACGAGACTTCGAAGGCATATCAGCTTTACATTCCTGGCCAGAGGCGAGTTGTAGTTAGGCGGGAAGTAAAGTTTGAGGAGGAGAGGGCCTTCAGGAAGTCCAGAGAGTTAGAGCAGGAGGAGACACCAGCTCCCACACCTCAGTTGGCACAGGCTTCTTCGATACAGGTTACAGGTCCACAGGTTTCTGGGGTGACTGGATCACTTGGTACAGGCACAGGTTCTACAGGGTCAGTGGTTCAGATTACAGGTACAGGGACAGGTACAGGGTTTGGCACAGGTTCAGGATCACCGGTCTCTGGCTCACAGATTGCAGGGTCTTCTGGGACTAGTTCTTCAGCTACAGGTCCTAGGGGTGGTAGACCTCATGCTTCTGACACATCCTCTGAGGAGGTTACACCAGGTCCAGAGGAGCCTTCAAGGAAGAAGAAGCCCAAGTGGCTTCAGGACACCTTGAAGGAAGCGGAGGCATTTGGTAGACCTCGGGAGCAGATCAGGACTATTTTTGAGCCAGATAGATATGGGTCAGCCCTTGTTGCGAGTCTTCGTGACTCAGCGCCTTCTACATATGAGGAGGCTTCTCAGCATCAGGTTGGAGAGATGCCATGATGGAAGAGTACCATTCCATCATGAAGAATGATGCTTGGGAAATTGTACCGAGGCCTGAGGGGAAGTCAGTTGTGACTTCCAAGTGGCTCTACAAGGTCAAGCATGCAGCTGATGGCAGTGTAGAGAAGTTCAAGGCTCGGTTTGTGGCTCGAGGGTTCTCACAGGTTGAGGGAGTCGATTATGATGAGACCTTTGCTCCAGTAGCTCGGTATTCCTCCATCAGGGCAGTGATATCGATTGCAGCAGAGATGGGTTGGAGGATCCACCAGATGGATGTGAAGACCGCATTTCTCAATGGTCTTCTGCAGGAGGAGGTGTACTTGGAGCAGCCACAGGGATTTGAGACACATGAGAGAGATTCACATGTTTGCAGGCTTAGGAAAGCCTTGTACGGTCTGAAGCAAGCTCCTAGAGCTTGGTACTCCAGGATAGATGCATATCTGATTTCGATGGGATTTCAGAAGAGTGACGCTGATCCCAACCTTTACTACATTGTGGTTGGTGGAGATCCGCTCATTCTTCTGCTATACGTTGATGATTTATTTATCACTGGAGATGAGCGTCTTATTGCTCTGTGCAAGAGAGATCTTGCAGCTGAGTATGAGATGACAGATATTGGGCTGATGCATTACTATTTGGGGATGGAGGTATGGCAGGAGCCAGGACATATTTTCCTTGGACAGGGGAAGTATGCTGCAGAGATCCTGAAGACTTTTCGGATGGACAACTGCAGGCCCATGTCTACACCTATGATCACCAACTTGAAGCAACTTCATGCTTCAGGTGGTAAGTTGGTGGATCCCACATTATATCGTCAGCTCATCGGATCGTTGATGTATCTGGTCAACACCAGGCCAGACTTGTGCTTTGCAGTCAACACTCTTAGCCAGTTCATGGTGCAGCCTAGGAGTGTACATTGGAGTGCTGCAAAGCACATCTTGAGATACCTTGCAGGGACGGTGGATTATGGTCTGGACTACAGGGGTTCAGGTGGAGTTAGTTTGATTGGGTTCACAGATTCAGACTGGGCAGGTAGTGTGAGGGACCGGAAGAGCACTTCCGGTTGCTGTTTCAGCTTGGGCTCGGCAGCAGTGTCGTGGTTCAGCACGAAACAGAAGTCCGTTGCATTGAGTTCTGCTGAGGCTGAGTATATGGCAGCCAGTCAGGCGACTTGCGAAGCACTGTGGCTTCGTAAGTTATTGGTAGATTTATTTGATCAGCAGCTGAGGCCTACGGTGATTTACTGCGACAATCAGAGTTGCATTCAGCTCTCTGAGAATCCAGTTTTTCATGACAGGTCAAAGCATATTGAGATCAGATATCACTTCATCCGTGACTACGTTCAGAGAGGAGCAATTGAGCTTCAGTACATATCCACTGATCAGCAGGTTGCAGATGTCCTAACGAAATCTTTGGGGAGGGGGAAGTTTGTCTTCTTCAGAGATAAGTTGGGAGTGGTGCGGAACTCCTTCCTCGGTAAGAGGGAGTGTTAGTTTTTATACCAAGGTCGAGTTCCCCTAGTGACTATGCCTAAGTCACTAAGCATGGGGTGGTGGGACCCTCTTACTAATTAATTAATTAATGAGACATGATGTCACTTTTTATCCTAAGTCTAAAAGTGAATGAGAAATTTATTATTTAAGTGAGTTAATTAATAAAGTGTACTCTCATCTAATCTGGGCCATTGATTAGATCTAATCTCAGCCCTTGATTTAGAGATTCCTTTAGGGTTGGATAAAAAGGTAAGAGGGAGGCATTATACCCATTATTGAGGTGATTGAATGAGAAGAGAGAGCTCGAGAGGCTGAAGAAGAAGAAGGTCGAGCTAGCTAGGGCGCAGGTACTGTAAGGTGACTGCAGATTCAGGGCACGAGTTACCATGTTCTGACTCCAGCAGATAGCTCAGAATTCGAGGCATGCTTCAGGCATGTTACACCAGCACTGTTAATTAGACTGCAGGTGGCTACAGTACATAACCCGTGGAGAGAGTACAGCAGGTACAGGGCACACGTTTTTTTTATTGAAGCTGGGTTCAAGTCTCATAAGAATCTGGGCGCATTGGTTGAGAGTTTCAGGGCACAATACCCTGTGAAAGTCTGCACACTTTGATGAAGTGAACCTGGGCACACACCTGTGACAGTCTGCACATTTTTTTGTAGAGTGAATCTAGACAGAAACTCGTGACAGTCTGCACATAATTTGTGAAGGTGAATCTGGGCACAATACCGTGAGGGTTTAAGCACAGACTTTGTGGACTGCTCTCTGCCTGAGACAGAAATTGGGGCTCGGTGTCTGGAGACTGCTACAGCACAGGATTCCAAGTGTTCAACACAGATCTGGGACTGTACTTTCCTGCACATTTTTCGAGGCACTTTCAGCACAGTCAGACTGCTGATTTTGGCACTGTATTCGAGAAATCTGCTGGGTGAAATTTCACTGTAGAGATAAGTAAAATATTTCTGCTATGACTTTATGTACTGAAGATTAATGAAGCAATAAGAATCTCTCTCTCTCACTCAACTGGTTTTCCCCGTGGGGGTTTTTCCAGGGCTCGATTTGGCCAAAAACTACTGTGTCAAATTTGTGTGTGAATGTTTGTAATTTAGCTTGCAGCCTGTTAATTTCCTTTGTTGTGTGTTTAGTGTTACTTAATTTTGGCATTAAGTAGCTTACAGCCAATGCACAACAGGGCTGTAAGTGAAAACCACTTATAAATTGGCATTAAACCACCTTACAGTCAAAGGCAGAAAATCTTCACCCATGAGACCACAGCTGGTAGAAAAGGAATCTCTTTACATTCACGATACCATTGAAGAGCACAACCTCAAAACAGTCCATCCTTCCAAGTTGTATTTAGATCAAGTTGCTGGATAATCTCATTCCAAATAGTTCTTGTGAAGCTACATCCAACAAATATATGTTCAACTGTTTCCAAATCATTCATGCAAAGAATACAAATGCTGGGCCCAATCCATCCACGTTTAAGTAGATTATCCCAAGTTTTTATACATCCCCTAAAGGCTTGCCACATGAAGCACTGTATCTTCACTGGAATATTCCACCTCCAAAGCACCTTTTACCACCAATCAGCAGGAAATGAACAGCAATAACTAATTAATGTCTTGTAAGCTAGTTTAGCATTAATCATACCTGTAGCATCATTGCCAATCCAAATGAGCTTGCCTCTATCTCTATTCAATCAACAACCAGTAGCATTAAGTTTAAAGATATACTTTTCCCATTCAGATGCTTCTTCATCCTGAAAGCCCATCTCCCTCGCAGAAAGCCAATATGGTTGTCTATTCCCAGTCCTGTACCTTTGTATTGTATTCAATGTCTTGCAATGAATCAGAGCCTAATTCACACTTACGTATTTTTATGTATTTATCTTTCACGTTGTGTTCCAACAGTGGTATCAGAGCCTAATCATTTTTAGGGCATGTAAAATCTTGTTGGCGAATTTAATTGCTTGAGCAAATTCTTTGTTGGGCGAATATCATTGTAGCTGGGCTTTTTGGGCTTTTTTGTCAGACTGCTCTCAATCTGCTCCTAGAACTGTCTCCTCTGTCTCTCATCAGAGATTCCTGTGTCTGTATTATGCATCCCTTCCTAGTTGGCATTTTGGTTCTATGAAAACCCTAACATTATTGTTTATCTATTTATTCTTTTGGGTCTGCGTGTGATTCGAGTCTTTTTCTCTAGCGTAATATCTCCTCAGTGTTGTTTATTTTCCTAAGTGCCTTCGTTCTCTGCATTCGTATTAAGCTTAGTCGGAACCTGAGTGATTGAATGCACAGATTACTGTCATCTCTCACATTATACTTGGTATTTACAATTTTCCCGAATGGCTTGCAGAGTTCGATAAGCTCCTCCTCAGTGCATTCCCCAGGAAGATTTCTGAGATGCAGAACCTTCGATGGGGCCTACAAGTATCAATACTGGGGTCGACCGACTGAGGAAGCCATTGTTATGCATAAAAATCTTGTGAAGAAAGGCTTCACAAGTGAATCGAAAGAGACATTCGAACCCTAGACCGCCATAGGAAGAAGAGAATAAAACCCTTAATGCTGTTATCATTCTCTTGTTCTTCCCCTCGTAAGGAGTTTTTTCGCTCAAAAGACGTCTGTGTGGTGAACCCCTCTACTATAGATGGAGTTGGGCAGTTTACTATAGCACCTAATGAGAAAATAAGGGAGCTAGAGAGCAATGTTCTTCTCACATACATTGAAAATATGCAATAGGCAATGACAATTGATGTTTTAAATATGATATTTTTTCAGCCTTTGGTAGAGTTCAGAAAATTGCAATATTTGAGAATGGAGGATACCATGCATTAATACAACATTCAAATATTGCCACTGTTGTGGTAGGCAAAGAAGCATTAAAAGGGCATTGCTTATATGATGGAGGCTATTGTAAACTTCATCCGTTTGTGATGCTCAGTCCATAGAAACATTTTCCAACACACATCGAAGTCCTGAAATACATGCCACTGTGTACAGTCCTTTCTTGACAGTTTGCATTGATAGCGTGACCTCCCTTGCCACCATCTTTTGTTCTCCTATCAAAGCGTTCGCAATACGTGCAGCAGTCCAACAAACAAACCTTACATCGTTTCATCAATGGAATTCGAGATTTCCCACAATGGCATCGTATTCATTTAACAAAGGCATTGCTTCATATGTCCTTTGTGTTTTAATGGAGCTGAAACTACTGATCATTTGTCGGTTGAGTGTAAGGTAACTCAGAACCTGTGGAGGGCTACTTATTTGTCGGTTGAGTGTAAGGTAACTCAGAACCTGTGGAGGGCTACTTATCCTGGTGTTCATAGGCAGGCGGTTGGGTCATCTACACTTGTCTCCAGTTTGTAGCTTCATATGTCCTTTGTGTTTTAATGGAGCTGAAACTACTGATCATTTGTCGGTTGAGTGTAAGGTAACTCAGAACCTGTGGAGGGCTACTTATCCTGGTGTTTATAGGCAGGCGGTTGGCTCATCTACACTTGTCTCCAGTTTGTATCAATGGTTTGTCACTAAAGCACACACTTCTGCCTTCCCTTTATTATTTATATGGGGGCATATGGCGCATTCGAAACTAGATCATATTCGAAAATGCAGCTTTTCATATGGACAATGCTCTTGGTTATATTGGTTATATCCTACATTTTGTGGAATTATACCCTCATACAATTTGACATGCAGGACATGCAGGGGTAGTTGAGAGGAGCTCTCCTTTCATTTCTAATCAAATTCCCACTGGTTTTTTCGATGGGGGCATAGCAAAGACTCTTGTGTGGTGGTGGAGCTTATATCAAGCTAAATTATGTCACATCCTACAAGATCTGGTTCGGTTGTGGTTCTGGGATGAACATTCATACCGAAATTCTTAGTTTATGGGGTTTACTTTATTTTGCAGTTTACAGAGGTATACATTGTATGCAGATATTTGGTGATTCTAGGGTGGTGATTGATTGGATGATGGAAAAATATTTACTACAGGTAACTTCTTTAGAGCAATGGAAAGAAAAGATTATTGTGCTTAGACGCTCCTTACAGTCTATTTCATTCAGGCATATTTATCATCTCTACAACAAAAATGTTGATCAGTTATCAAAGAGAGGAATTGGGTTATTGGAAGGTATATTACACTTTCAGGAATACAACAAGGATAACAAAGGATTTATTTTTTAATCTTATTTTTGTATTTTGTATATAGCGGAATTATTATGGGGATATTTAGTTAAATAGCAGAATATTAAACAGATTTTAAAAAATCTGTAAAGACTTGGTCTATTTTGAGTATAGATTTTAGTTTTTGTCCTTGAATCATAGACGCTGTTCTATTTTGAGTATAGATTTTAGTTTTTATCCTTGAATCATAGACGTTAGTCTATTTTGAGTATAAATTTTAGTTTTTATCCTTGAATCGTAGAGGTTGTATACTTTTGGTTATGATAATAGGTATTTGACATAAAGGAATGGTAAAAATTGTGATTATAGAAAATTATAACTTTGTCTGAGGAACAAGTTTATTATTATAGTTTCTTTAATTCAAGCTATAAATATCAAGAAACATTTTTCGATTGAAAAAAAAAAACAAAAGCATCACTTAATGATAAAAAAGTATGATTTGTGCTTTGCACATTGTTTTCCACATTCAAATTGTCAAGTTTTATATCCTTTATGGATACAATAAGTTGACGAATACAATAAGTTGACATACTTAGGTATGTGGCACCTAAAATGTGCTTAATATTCATATAACCTGAATGCCTTTTTATGGAATTATAAATACGTACAAAGTAATTTTTGAAAACAAAAAATGTGGGAATGATACAAAAGAAAAGGGAGATATTAGAATAATTCAAGATTAGTTAGTGGACTTTTGTATGGTATTTTGTAATGATGATGCGAGTATAAAATTCAAAACTCAAGTACACTTATATTTGTAGCTACAAGGATAAAGGGAGCTATAACATTCATTATTCGTTGAAAATTGTAAAAGGAAGTTATAATGTTCATTATTTGTTGAAATTTTTAAATGAAAATTTTAAAGAAGTTAAAGGGAGTTATAAGGTGTAAAGAAGTTAGAGGGAGTTATAACAACGTTTATTATTCGTTGAAAATTGTAAAAGAAAGTTATAATATTCTTACTTCCTGAAAATTGTAAAAACTTTACAAGGGTGCTTGCAAAATTGTCATTGGCGTTATAAGGAGTTATTTTTGGTACAATTGTAACGTTTCATACAGAAGTTCCAAGGTGCCTTTTGCAGTTACAAGCAGTTAAGTTTCTTAGAGTTTCTTCATACATTAAAGGCTGTCAAGACATTCAATCACATCAAACATTAAGCATGATACATCTTGCAATAAGAGAAGTCAAAAGCATCGACAACAGATTCAATTTTGAAGATCAATTCAACTTCAAAAGTAGCATTATTTGTAACATGTAAAGTTATTCGCTTGTATGTATCAAAATCAAGTTGAACTGTATTGTAATCAGGTGCATTCTCAGTGGAAGTTGACACCCTTCATTTGTTGAGTTGTTGAGTCTTTTTGTAAGAGGGTGGAATTGCAAGAACACTATGTGATTTCTATCAGTATTTTGGCAATCCTTAAATAACTCTAATTAATGACTAAGTAGAGTTATTGAACACTCTAATGCTCTCTTCTAACGATGACACAGTCACAAACGATAAAACAATGCTAACTGATGGTGTAACTTGTTTACAAGATTCACAAGACATTTCTTCAATTTGAATCACAGCTCCAATGTGATGAAATGCAACAAAAAAATCAACTTTCTAAACATGTTATTGTCCAAAATAATCAACAACCTACACATAATCAAATCAATGACACCACTTCAAAAGTACAAAATCAAATCAATAATGCCACTCCAAACGAAAATGAAGATGAAGTTTGTCATACATAGGTTCTGCTTGCACTTTCCAAAGCCTTCATCAAACCTTGGGAAGAAATCACACAAGCAACATAGAACCGATCTCGGATACGACAATGAAGTGACCTTTCACATCCCTGATTATTCCAAACCTGTCTAGCTCCAAAACGTTGGATTCATTTAAGATAGTTCATCTTCACCTACTTCGTATTTGCATCAGATTCTGAAATGCCAGCATCGTCATCAAGTTGATCGCATGGAAGATTGAAGTTTTGATCTACATCATTGTCAGCATTGTAGAAAGCATACTCATTCTTCAAATAGATGTTTCATAATGAAGAAACCTGCAAGAAAAAAGACTCACTATGGGTAGATTGTTTCTTGGCAATGGCCCTCAACAACCAAGAAGATATATGGCATATCGAGGAGTTCATTCACGAGTAATGACGCATCTTGCAATTGAGAGATTTTATACTTTTCACCTTGCTCCTAACAGGGGCAATGATTGATAATAAAAATCAAGCGAGCTTGAACCAGAGCCAGAGCCAGAGCGACAACCTTGTGCCAGTTGCCAAAGCCTCAAGCCAGAGTCAAAGCTGCAACCAGAGTAAAAGCCATGTTCCACCTAAGCATGATTTGGTTTGTGGTCTTCCTAAAACCACCCATTTAGTGGAACGCATCATATTCTACTAGCTTTTGAGATGCTCCAAGAATCATTAAGGTTCATAAGTTTGAGGTCATCCTTAAACCACTATTTAGTAGAAAAATTACAACTTATGCTAGCCTTCAAAATGTTCCATGAACCTCTAAGCCTTAGAGTCAAGTTCCAAAGGGAACAGCTGAGCCAAAACCTGAGTTAGAGCCAAGTTTCAGACGGAACCACTTAGCCAATACCAAAGTTAGTGCCAAGTTCCAGAGTTTGTGGTCATCTTTAAATCACCTCTTCATAGCTTCGACTAGTTAGTGGTCATCCAAAACCACCCATTTAGTAGAAGACATCAACTTCTACTAGCTTTTGATTCAGAAAACACCTCCAACCATTTGCAGCTATCCTTCTCTAGATCGCAACTCTCTACTTTGACTCATATACACCCCTTCATATTAGGGGGGGGGGGGGGTTGGAAACATTAATCATTTAAGGTTAATTATTATTGTATTTTGTATTATTATTCATGTGAGTTGGATACTAAGAGTCAGAAAAAATAGGTAAAGTCATCGAGAGTCCAAGAGACACCTTAGAATATGAAACCAACGGTCATAATGATTGTATTTACATGTACATATTTATTTATCAAAGGTAATTCACACTTATCTTATTTCTTGTGTATTTATCTTTCACACTGTGTTTCAACATATGACAACTTATCCAAGGTTATAGAACAAATTGAATAGACCTATTTATATGGTACCTTATGCCTTACAATCCAAAATGGTATGACATTTTAACAAACAAAATAATGAACCCTCTAAAGACATAGGTCCAGAGAACATAAAAGGATTCATGACAATTAAGGCCAATTGTGCACAATTGAGGTCTTGTATGATAGGCATCATGGCAAAGATCCAATACATTAGTGATAAGATAAGTACATTAAATCCAACAAAGATGAGATAATTATATTAATATCCAACAAATGACCACAAATAGGTCAATGGCGTACAAGAATACATTAATTAAAAAGTACAATGTGGAAGTGCAAAACATCTCCTCTAGAAGTGAGAAACATAGCTAAGCTCTCTAAAAAAGCATGTAAAGTAAAGTAAAATGCTGCACAATAAGGTAGGATAAGATATAAGAGACATGACACAGTTCAGAACCACCACCCCTAGAGCAAGTGAAGAACACCGATGAGAAACATAGCTTAAGTTCTCTAAAAAAGCATGTAAAGTAAAATAAAAAGCAGTGCAATAAGGTAAAATAAGAGAGATGATGCAGTTGCCCATGGGGTGTAGAATAGATGGTGAATGGGTGCATTGTTAAGGCAATCCTTGTGTTAGGTCACTGGTTCAAAACTCCATGGGTATATTGTTAAGACATTCCTTGTATTAGGTCACTGGTTCAAAACTCCATGAGTACTAACTTTAAAAATAAAAAAAGAGACATGATGCAGTTGAGAACCACCACCCCCGGAGCAAGTGAAGAACACAATGTCAAAGTGTTCCTCACTAGCAACCAGCACCTCATCAACCTGTCTATTGAATAAAAGTCGATAGGAAATCTGAGGAAAAATACTTGAAATAATACCATTCATCTTCTTGCTTGAAATAATCTCAGGTAAAGGTAAGGTCCTCCTAAGAAGTGGGACCAATTCACAAATAATGTATATATGAGTGATAAAATCCACCCAGATGGCTGAGCTCCGTACAGTTATAAAATAGCAGATAAGCCGCAACATGACAGCAACTCGTCTTGACAGAGGGTTTACAGGATGCAGCACATGAAGGCTTACTTGTTGGCATTATTAATTAACGACCAGTGATTTATGTCTCATGATTAAATGACATTGAGTAGGTTTCACAGTTGTATGTAAATTTAAAATTATGACTAGTACCCAAGGTTGAATCTTAAATGTGAAATCGGAATTGTGGCCATGACAGACATTATCATATTTAATATTATCGTTATAAATTTTATGTTTCTTAGTTCTCCTCGAGTGTGCTATAAGTAACAGATTTTTTTTCCTTTTGTGTCACTCAAAAAGGCTAATGTGCCTTATTTTGTGTACGAGTACCTTAACTGTGCCATGAATAGCGGATTGTTTCTTCTTTTTGTGTGGCTCAAAAATGTTAAGAGCCCAATTCAAAATGCAGTAAAGATTCTAGAAACAAAGCTTTTACTAACTATAATGCATAGTTATTCAATTCCTCTGCACCTACGTATGATGTTTTGGAATTTTTTTTATCACCAGAACCCTATTTTCGTAAACAGAATGTGTATGAGACCTACGCGGGTTATGGTGCAATGATAATATTATAAATACATTCCTGGAATTTATCACGAAGATAATAGACTCTGGTAAAATGTTGGTCAGTATTTAGTAGACTCCATTATGCAATGACGACCAGCATTCATATACGAAAATATACCATACAGAATAAATAAAACTAATCAGATTAGGCCATATATATAATTTGTCAAGCATATGAATACCTTCATGAGATAGTAATGAAACATGTGAATATGTTGGGAAATGTTGAAGCAATCACTCAAATATAGAATTTGTCAAGCATATGAATACCTTAATGAGATAGTAATGAAACACGTCAATATGTTGGGAAATGTTGAAGCAATGCCTCAAGTAATACAATGCCTCTGAGGTTAATTGACCTGTCCTTTCATACAGGTTCAATTAAATAAAATCCCTGGATGCCAAGTTCATATTTCATCCAAGATTTTGATGAAAAATTAAGATAGAACATATCCCAAGAAACTCATAATGAACTTTGAAATGGTGATCTGCTGCAAGCCAAACAAATGTTATTTGCGTATTCTTTTCCCAAAGCACTGCAACTTGAATGTCCAATCTTCAGTAGAGATTGGAAATAATTGCCATCAAATGGCACTTAAAAACACGAATGGTAAAACGAGCATATCGATAATGAAAACTTTAACAACTAACAAAAAAAACGTGCCCCCAAAATAAACTAGAATTGTGGAGATGATCTCTTGTTGGCTTACTGTTTTTTCATCATTTTACTAGTCTTTTCCAAAGTCTGCATTATAGTGTGAACTCGACTCTAGCTTCTTTGCTTCATTCAATTTCCGAACAGCCTGCAATTATTTAGACAAATAACAATCAAATTACAAAGTAGAAAATGGCAACTTCTGTAGGACAATCAAATCTGATTTCTTGGGAATGTTGAACCAAAAAGGCAAGATAAATCACCTTCATAAAATCTTCATGAATTACATAATCACGCTCTGCTCGGATGGCTGCCATGCCAGCTTCTGTGCAAACATTTCGAAGGTCTGCTCCGTTGAAGCCCTGTGCAAGTAAAAAAGAATGCTTTATCAATGCAGGCAACTTTATAACATCGACAAAACTCCATAGAAAAACATTGCAGATGAAAACTACAAGTGAAACAGAGGAATACCTCAGCCAGCTTTACCACAGCTTCATAATCTATGTCTCCATGTTTTGCTATTCCTGCAGCATGTATTTTCAAAACTTCCATTCTTGCTTGTTCATTTGGTAATGGAATTTCAATCTTACGATCCAAGCGACCAGGTCGAAGCAAGGCAGGGTCCAGCACATCTGGTCGATTGGTGGCCATGATCATTTTTACCTGCACTAAAATATATAAATGACCCAGATTTTCCAGATGGAATGAAAAACAAACACGACTAAACTGAAAAAAGCTTAAATAATAAAAGACAATGCATTATGAGCTTGTAATTCTCAATCATCCAATAAGAGAATGCCTTGGAATACATACCTTTCCCAATTGATCAAACCCATCTAGTTGATTAAGCAACTCCATTAGTGTCCTCTGAATCTCTCTATCAGCACTAGTTCCTTCACTGAAACGGCGTCCACCAATTGCATCTATTTCATCCATAAAAATAATGCATGGCTGCAATAGAAAACCACAATTAACGGTACGCATCATATATATTGTCAATCAAAAACTCTGCATAATAGTGAAAGAGTCGACAGTGGACTTAGATTACAGGGGAAACACATATTGGAAGCAACATCTGCATGCAACACATCTAGAAATGTATTGCTAAAATGGAAAGAATCCAAACAAACAAACAAACAAAAACACACACCATCGAAACTTTATTTTGACATGCAGATAAACTTTATTTTGACATGCAGAAACACCGAGCAGAAAATACATCTGATATTGGTCTTGGCAAAATATGGAATAAGCTGACTGAAAAACAGAAATAACAAGGTTCGGGTAAATAAAGGCACTATCTTTTAATTACATTAACAAGGATCAGAAAGAAATGCACTCTTCCAATGAGAAGCTATCTGATAAATAGGTAGATAGATATTTATTTTCCTCACTTACAAGATCGCATTTAAACAAGAATACCTACTTGGTGATCTCGTGCATATCCAAACATTTCCCTTATCAGCCTAGCACTTTCACCAATATATTTATCTATGATGGCACTTGAAACGACCTGAAAAATCACATATCATAGCATAAAGAAGTGGTGCTTCAAAAATCAAGTAAAAAAGTATTTCTCAAAAGCTCAAATCCCCAATAATAAGAAAGCTGAGATTACTTCAATGAAAAGGGACAATAAGTGAGATCATGTAATACCTTTAAGAAATTTGCTTCAATGTTGCTGGCAATAGCTCTTGCCAACAGTGTCTTACCTGTACCAGGAGGACCATATAGAAGAACCCCCTGAAAATTGAAGCAAATAGATCAACATTATAAAAATAAGATTACATACTAAATATGAGAGAGCATACAGATCATCTTTATGAACATAAAACCTACTAAAAGTGTACAGTCTGCACAGGTTTACCTTGGGAGGCTTGATTCCAACTCTAATAAAGAGTTCAGGATTCATCAGAGGAAGTTCGATAGACTCTCTAAGTTCCCTTATTTGATCTGCCAATCCTCCCACAGCAGAGTAACTCACATTGCCAGGATCTTCATGAAGCATATTATATACAACAGGGTCAACCTACGAAACATGTACCAAATACAAAAATTAGCACTTTTCACTCTCTCATTATATATAATGAAATAATTCCTGCTTTAGGACAGAAGTTAAATGATATTTATAATTAAAATATAAAAGATCAAATACCTCACGAGGCAGAGCACGCATTATTGTGAGAGTTGTCATGTCTAGAACAACTCGTGTGCCTGCAGTGAGTTTATCCTTATCCACCTTGTTCCGGCAACCAACAACATATCTAGGACCACTGCTAGCTTTGACAATCACTGTGCAAGGAAGACAGACTTAGTCTCCAACAAAACCATATTGTTTGCTAGGATCATATCTTTGGCTAAAAACAGCTCCACTGTATCCCAACCATAGAAAGGCTTACCAGTGACTCTCAATTGCCATGGCCAAAATTTACATTAATATTCAAATCTCATACAGGTAAAACCAGAGAACTCTCTCTCTCTCTATATATATAGATAGATAGATAGATAGATAGATAGATATAACATTATTTTTTTTACAACAAACCTTGCAGGATTGGTGGGCGGCTCAAGCACCAGCCACAATAGCAGCTGGTAAGCCAATGGGACTCTAACCTCAGCAAGCCAGAACCAAAGACCTCCACCTTGAAACAGTCCATTCGAATGAACTGAGCTAACCTACTGGAGCTTTTTCAATAGGAAAACTTTGCGGGATTCCCCACTCTTCCTGGGAATTTCCAAATGAAGGGCAGCTCAACTGCCAGCCATAATAGCAGGTGGTAACCCCAAAGGACTCGACCAGATTTGAACACGTGACCTATGGCCTTCATGTCGGCAACATGTCTTGGGTGGATGGTTCAAACAATCAAGCCAACCTTGGAGCTCTCTCTCTCTCTCTCTCTCTCTCTCTCTCTCTCTCTCTCTCTATATATATATATATATATATCAAACACTCACCAAGCAATGCCTACTCGTTGTTATCATATAAATATATATACATATATATATCAAGCACTCACCAAGCAATGCCTACTCGTTATCAATAAATAAATATCATGGATAACAAATGCCATGTTCAAATTGACAAGCATTTCTAAGAGTTGCAAATATAACTGTGGTCTATAAAAAAAATTCATATAACCTATTTCTCAATTCTTGCCACTTCAAGATATGTCCATAAAATAAGAGCACTTCACACAAACTGAAAGCAACACCACTCACCCAGGATGTTTAACTATACCATCTGTACCAAATTACAGTAAGGGCATACAATTCCACTCAAACATATCAGACTTTGCACAAGTTAGACATAAATCTTAAGCTGACATTTTCTTTGACTTCGCATCAATAATCAAACATATATTGTATCTGCTGAATATTTATATAGAGTCTAGACTATAGGTTATTCTTGAGTTAGACATAACGAAAGAGAGAGGATATGATAGGTAATAGATGGAATATTAAAAATGAGAAAGGTGTCTTCACCAATATTACTAACACAGCCACAAGTAAAGTGGCCGGTGAATACCCATAGGTGTAGCCAACCACTTAGTTTTGTGGAGATGGTTGGTTGTTAAACAAAGGCTAAACATTAAACTAATTAATATAAACATTAAACTAACATAAACATTAAACTAATTAATATAAACATAAAAACAAATACTATTTAATAAACACATCTCTTTTCTTAACCACCGAATAACTAAAACTTCTTTAAATCTTAATCAAGATGCATTTGAGCATAACAAGATACGACGACCGTGAAATGAATCCCCACTGTACACTTGTTACACTCAGGTTAATCTTGTTGATCCACTCAAGGAAGTCCAAAATCTCAGATAATATCTAAACACCTATCGGTGTAATTATTCATCAAGCTCTATTTACCCTGACAAATTCCCTTTCAGTACTGTCCTTTGAGAGCTACATTAAGCACGGCAGGTAACAATATTGATCCATGAAGCTCCAGTGATCACTAGTTAAGTTCCTTGCCAGCATCTTGCAGAATCTCACTGTGAAGAATTGTCATTTATTGATACAAGCTCAGTCTTGGGGTTTGACTACAAGTCTATATTACGTGCATGTAATTTGGGTTCAATATACCATTTGATCTCGTTCATCCCAGAGTACTCTAATAGCTGAGATCAGTCACAGAAAACAGTACATTTCAAGAAAGGAACTGACGTAATTTTAAAATGATCATCAAAAGCCATACCAAGATAAAATAAGTCTGATCTCCTGAAACCTCTTTGGACTTCAATTATTAGAGAGCAAAATGTTTCTATAATAGCTGCTTTGTAGCACATCAGAGAGTAATGGAAAATAAATGAGGGTTGCCCTCCTGTCGATGCTTGCAGGACCAGAAATTGATTAACATACTAGCATATTGCACAAAGGAAGTGACATTATCAGAGAATTAAACCCCGGACTACAGCCAAAACACGCAAAAGACTTTGCCACTCTCTGCCACATGCTCTTTTATGGTACTCATGTTGACTTTCATGGGAGGATTGCCACTTGGCAACCATCTGATTGTAGCCTTATAAAGAGATACTCGAGTGAATAAGTATTTAGTGAGCCAATGAAGAAGTTAGTAAGTAAATACATAGTTTCATGCCTATCTTATGCTGCTTTATAAACCTATTAATATCTATCTCTGAATAATGCAAAAGGGCACAAGATATGGAGTATTATCCGATTTGTAAAGATTGTGTAATTACTGATTGTTGTCCCTTTCTATCATTGGAGTCGCTCCATCAATTGATGACAAAGCAGTGCCGAAGTTTTCTCCACTTTCTGTTAAATTTTCTAAACACTAGGTGACTACTATCGTTATGTTCTCAACTAAACAAAAACTTGTTGCTTAATTGCAGAAATTAAATTCTTTCAAATAGCAGCAGTCTCACATAGCTGGAAAGTAAACAATGGAAGCAAAACACAATACACAGATAATTTATTCCTTCAAATCAGCCTTTCATTAACAACTTAAAGTTTACATGGAAACCTCCACAGACTGTCAAACTAACAGTTGTACAGTACACTCAAAAATGGAACAAAAGGAAAACTGTCTGCGAAAACCAACAAAACCAGCCTACAGCTTGCTACCCATTGTACTGCATTCCGTACGACAGTACAGACCTGTCCGTACAAGTAATATAGAATTCACACAACAATACAGATATGTCCATACAACTAATGAGGAATCATACAACGATACAGATCTGTCCGTATGGATCTGTACGACTGTACAAACTTGTTTGCTGATTTCTGCCTGTATGAACTAACTCCTCTCCAGAGCTCTAAATCTGACTGACCAAACCGTCTTTGAGTAAATAATGAATGTCTCTTAACCCTCTACCTTGAATTGCCTTTATACTTGAGCTAAAACCCTAATCTACCAAAACCCTAATCTCTTAGTGACATGTACAATTGAGATTTGTCTAAATCACTAATGTATTAAAAATACACTTTATTAGACTCAACAGCTTAATATAAGACTTTCACTTTAGTACTAAAGTGAATTACAAAATAGAATTGACATGAACAACTTCGAGCACGTTTGACACTAAACCTATGCAAAAGTCCCTGCACAAGATACAATTTTCAGCACTCCCTCTTAGTGAGAAAGGAATTCTACACCAACTCAAGTTTGTCCCTAAATGCTTCAAACTTCCCTTTTGCTAAGGGCTTGGTCAAAAATATTGCAACTTGTTGATCTATGGTTAAATACTAGAGCTCTACTGCTCCCTTCTAAATCTTGTCTCGGAAGAAATGATATTTGATCTCAATGTGCTTGGACCTTTCATGAAAAACTGAATTCTTAGAGAGTTTGATACAACTTTGATCATCACTGTAAATCCTTGTCGGATCCAACTCCTAATCAAATAAACATGCAAGAAGCTTCCGAAGCCAAATGGCCTCACAACTCGTTGTACAAGCTGCCATATATTCTACCTCCGCTTAACTAAGTGCCACAGAAGTCTGCTTCCATGTTTTGCTGCTAGCCAATGCTCCTGCCTCAACTCCACCATGAATTGACTCAAGGTGTCACTACAAAATATATATTTGACCTAGTGTTGACAAGACACATCAAACAACCTATTAGCTACCTGTACAATGTCGGATCCACCAAATCTAAATCTTTGTTACCTTCTTCAAATTAGTGATCATAGTTGCAACCATAGGTTTGCTTGCAGTCATCCATCCAAAATATTTGCAGGATCTCGACTACATACTTACCCTGCCTAAGGAAAATCTCCCCTAGTCTTTGCCAAACCTCCAACCCCAAGAAGTAATGCATCATGCCAATGTCCTTCATCTCGAACTCAGTTGCCATATCTGCCTTGCACCCTGCGATGAGCTTCTTTGATCTTGTGAAAAACAAGTCATCCACATACAACACCAAAATAAGCAGATCCACCTCAATAAATATGAAATACAAGTTGGGATCTGCTTTACCTTTGGTGAAGCCCATACGCTGCAAGTATCCATCGATCCTAGAATACCATGCTTATGGTGCCTGCTTGAGTCCATACAAGGCTTTTTTTTGCCTGCACACATGGGACTCCTTTCCACTAATCTCAAAGCCCTGAGGCTACACTATGTACACTTCTTCCTCAATTATCTCATTAAGGAAAGTTGTTTTCACATCCATCTAACATATCCTCCATCCCATAATGGAGACTAAAGACATCATTGCTCTAATGGATGTGTACTTGATTGGAGCAAAAGTCTCCTCATAGTCCACTCCCTCTTTCTAGGAGAACACTCCAAACACAAACCTCACTTTGTACTTCTCTATGCTACCATCTACAACATGCTTTATCTTGTAGAGCCATCTAGAAGTCACTGTCGATTTTCGCTCTGGTCTAGCCACAATGTCCCATCCATCATTCTTCATGATGGCGATGTACTCCACCATGGCATCCCTCCAAACATGTTGGTTTTCATCCTCCTGAAAACTAGAAGGCTCAAAATGTTTAATGTTGCTCACTAACGCCATGTAGTTTGGAAACTTTTTCAGAGGTATGTTTTCCCTGAATGAAATCTTAGGAGCCTCAACATGCTCCTAAGCATCCCTCAATCTCTCTGTGAACCATTGAGGTCTCCTAACAGAATTGGTGGGAGCTGGTAGCTCCTCCTCTGCACCTAAAGGTTGTTGCACCTAAGTGGCAGTCGTTGGTGACCTTGGCTCAACCTTCAGAACCCCCTGCTCTTCACCCTTTGTCCTCTGCACCTAAAGGTTGTTGCCCCGAAGTGGCAGTGGGTGGTGACCCTGGAAACCTTGGCTCAACCTACGGAGCCTCCTGCTCTTCACCCTTTGTCACTTGAATAGGATCATGAGACTTCTTGGATGCAAATTATTCCTCAAACTTTACATCCCTGCTTATAATTGTCTCTCTCCCATGGAATATAGATCTTGTAGGCCTTTGAAGTCTCACTATAATCAATAAACGAGCCCTTCCTATGAGACGACTCCAACTTGGTCCTCTTCTCGACTGGTATATGCATATAAATTGGACAACCAAAGATGCAAAAATGACTCGCCTCTAGCTTCACACCAATGAATGCCTTCTCTGGTGTCTTGTCCTTCAAAATCCTGTGAATACACTTGTTCTGAATGTAGATTATTGCATTGCATGCTTTTTTCCATAGAAACATCGACAAATCCTGGTCATGTATCACGGCGTTAGAAACGCCTATGATGTTTAGGTTATTCCACTCTACAACCCAGTTCTACTATGGATTGTATGGAACAATGAACACCCTCTTAATTCCTGCATCCTTGCAAAAACCCTAAAAATCATTAGAGGTATACTCACCCCCATTCCAATCTCAAAACTTTGGTCTTCTTCCCTATCTAGTTCTCCACTAGAGCTTTGAACTCCTAAAACCTGCTTAAGACCTCATCCTTGGTCTTTAGGAAGTAGATCCATGTGTGGCGAGAGAAGTTATCAATGAAGAAAATATAGTACATGCTTCATGTGATTGAAGCTATTGACATTGATCCACATACATTTGAATGCACTAGGTCTAGAATCCCCTTTGCTCACTGGCTTGGGAAAGCAACCTTGGCATGTTTGCCAAGCACACACCCTCTACATACACCCTGCTACTCAATGTTGAACTCTGCCAGACCTATGACTATCTCCCTCAGTATAGGCACGCATTGTGATGCAGCTGCCCTATTCTCTTGTGCCATAACTTGCACAAGTTATTTGTGTTATGAACTAGGGCTTGAACAAGTTCAACCCATAACATGTATAAGTTAGCTTCCCTAAGCTCAATCATCTAAGTTGATCTTGGGCTAGACTCCTTCGATCTTATAAGGACTTTGTTGGTTTTTGAACTCTACTGCATAGCCTTTATCGTCCATGACCAAAACTGAAAGCAAACTCTCTGTGAGACCTGGAACAAATAACACATCATCAAAGTATAAAGAGTTACCTAACTATAGTTGGAAAATAATGGTAGCAACTCCTACTATTGAATACTTGACATCATCACCAAGCTCAACAAGAACTCTTGAGACGTGATCCTTTAGGCTTGAAAATAGCTCATGGGCTGATGTCACATGCCTAGATGCTCCACTGTCCACATTCTAAGTGTTCTTCATAATCGTGTTGGAAGGATGGCAAAATACCATCGAGAAATCCTTCTCGAACTTGGAAGCAAGCTTGTTCATTTGAGTTTCAACTAAGGCTACTACTGATGTTGTTGTTGCTTCCCTTTACCCTTCTTCTCTAAACATTGTGATGCATAGTGGTCGTGCTTATGACATATGAAGCACTTGATTTTGCTCAAATCCTACTTCCCTGGTTGTGAGGATGACTCCTCACTTTTTACCTTACCTTTGTCGGGTCCTTTACCTTTGCCTTTCTTTGTTTGACCAATTAGGGCATGGTCACTGTCACCTTCATGCTTGTTGGCTTTTGACTCCATCTGAGTCTCCTCCTCGATACAGTTTTTTCCAGGAGGGAAGATTCTCTCTAGCACAAACACCCTAGACAAATGTTTCCCACTGAGATGGGAACCCATTCAGTATCTGGTTCACTAGCTCTTTGTCTTCAACCTTCTCCCCAACTGCTGCAAGTTGATTACAAATCTGCGTGACCTTCATCAAGTAACTGGTGATAGTGCCTAATCTGGTCATCTCAACAAATCTGAGTCCATAGTGCAATATCATCTTCGTGTTTATGTTCTTGCTCTGGTAAAGGCTAACCATGGCATCAAACATCTCCTTCACCATCTTCTTATCGGATATACGAGGGATCAGATGATACTTTATAGCATCCATGATCATTCGCTTGGCCTTCACTTCTTCTTGTGAGCTGCCAAAGCTGTAGATATGTCAATTAAGTCACTACATCCATGACGATATCCCAGAGAGCATTCTCTTCTAATGGAAGAGTGACCCCAATTTTCCATGATAGGAAATTTGAGGCATCATCCAATCTGTCCTCAAACCTGAGGCTAGTTGAAGTCATTCTAATCTGCACACAAACTCTTAACTCTGTTAAGTACTGCCTCAGGAACTCTCTTACTGCTAGTCCTAGTTCCCGACAGTTGATCTACTGCCGTAAACTCTTCAAATCCTCTCAATCAAAGAAGCTATATTACCATGTTAAATTTTTCAAACCCTAGCTGACTACTATCCTTATGTTCTCAACTAAACACAAATTTGTTATTTGATTGCAAAAATTAAATTCTTTCACATCGCAGTAGTCATACATATAGCTGGAAGCAAAACACAATACACAGATAATTTACTCATTCAAATCAGTCTTTTGTTAATAATTCAAATCTTACATGGAAAATCCACAGAAACAGTCAAACTAGCAGTTGTATGGTACACTCAAAAATGGAACAAAATTGCACACTTACTGAGGAAAACTGCCTGTCAAAACTGAGAAAAACAACCTACAGGTTGTTGCCCGTTGTACAGACCTGTCCATAAGACTGTATGGAATCCATACGATGATACAGATCTGTCTGTACGAATCCGTATGACTTTATGGACCTACTTGTTGATCTCTGATTGATTGTTGAACTGGATCCTCTCTAGCGCTCTAAATCTGCCCAACCAAACTATCTTTGAATAAATAATGAATGTCTCTTAACCCTCTACCTTGACTTGCCTCTATACTAGAGTTGTAACTCAAATCCGCCAAAACCCTAACTCCCAGTGATATGTACAATTGAGATTAGTCTAAATCGCTAATCTAAGTCACATGACACAAGGACACGGGACACGAGTGTCCCCAAAATACGAGTGTCCCCACGGGACACGGTGACCCCCGGAATCAGGACACGTAGGACACGTTTTATATACATATATATTTTTTTTAAATATATTACAATTTAAAAATATAGACATATAGATCCAATAAAATTTAACATTTACAATTACAAATATTCAATAGAAATTACATTTACAATTACAAATTTACAAATATGAAATATTCAATAGAAATTAGATCATTCACAAATCACAACACATTTGTCATTCACAATCACAAATCACAATGAGACATTGAGACACATAGATGCATGTCAGAGACTCGGAACCATATTTCTCATTAAGTCATCAAAATCAAAATGTATTACATAGATGTCGGAATGCCACTGGGCACTAGCAAATGCCAAATAGAGTCTAGACTATTAGACTAAAGTCTAATAGTCTAATAGTAAATACAAAAAAGGGGTGGATCAAGATGGAAGAATCCCATCTGTCAATGACTCAATAGTCCTCCTCCATGCCTGAATCAACAAACTAATCACTGCCCAGATCCTCCTCCTCCTCCTCCTCCTCCTCCTCCTCTCTGCCAATCTGACTAACTGCATCTACCGGTGTGGAGGATGACCCCTCCATACGATCACCCTCATCAAAAGTGACCGGCTCTAGCACTGGATCATTAAGATCCATGTTGGCTAATGCCAACTCAGTACTGCTGTCCAAACCCATCTCATCAGGAAAGACATCCCACATCCGTGTCTTTCCCTTCACCCACTCCTCCCTCTTCCTGTAAATAAGACGAAGGTTGGAGTGCACATACACCATCGTCTCTGCCCTGGACTGCTCAAGTCTGCTCTTCTTCACACTGTACAAGTTCCCATATGTGCTCCAATTCCTCTCACAACAAGAGGATGAAGTAACTTGAGAGAGGACCCTCAAGGCTATCTTTTGTAGAATAGGGCATGTTGCCCCAAGAGTTGTCCACCAAACAAGGGGTTTCTTAACCCCCATGTCTCTAATCACCTCATATCCTCCAAATCTCCCGGTGCCACTAGAAAACTCATAAAATTCCTCCTCCACCACCTCAAGGTGGTCTCTATCCTGAAGTAGCCGTCTAAATGCTATCTTCCTCCCCTCTGAGATCTCTCCATCCATGTGAGGAGGGACTCTGGATGAGTGCCCCGACCCACCACTGAGCCAATCCTGAGCGTAGAACCTAGGGTTCAATGAGTGGGCCAAGCAATGCAAAGGTGTGCAATTCTTATCCCACCTGGAGATAAGAATGCCCTGTATGATGGACCATAAGTTCTCTGTCGATGTCTCATACTCAGCACACTCATTCTCCATAACAATGGTCCTCATGGACTCAATCATGGAATCCCACCCCTCATAAACATCTCCTAGGATGGGCTGGTCCGTGTCTGCAAACCGCAACAAAGAAATGATTGGCTCCATGATCTTGATGCTAAGGACTACCCTATCCCACCAACCATCATCTAATACTGTGTCCTTCACCTTTTGTGAAGCATTCTGATCCGACTTTCTCCAAAAAGCCCAAAACTCTGAAATCACCATGGACCCAAGAGCGGTTTTTACCTCTCTCAATCTCTTGAGCATGATGAATGAGGAAGCAAACCGAGTATCTGCAACCTTCAACAATGAAAGATTTGTGTACTCTTTGTAGATTGTGAGGGCATTGGTGTGGTTTTGTACAAAGTTACGGATATGGCGTGCATCCTCAATAAGTTTGCCAATCCATGGCACATCTAAAGCAATAGATTTCAGTGCTAAATTCAAAGAATGGACAATGCAAGGTGTCCAAAATACCTGTAAGATCAATAAAAGAAAGTATAAATGAGTCATTGAGTCTAGACTCCTAGACTCTACAAGACTACAACTAACTACTAAGTTACTAACAGCTCAAAATTTCAAATAAATGAGTAAATTAACAATCACATACCTGTGGATGTTTAGCTTCCACAATCATGCCAGCAGCCTTGCAAACAGGTGCATTGTCCGTGATGATTTGTACACAAGAATCAACACCTACTTCTTCAATGGTTTTGATGAACAAATCACCCATATATTGTGCATCCTTGTATTTCCCAAGAGCATCCACCGCTTTCAAGAACACCAGTCCATTTGTGGAAGACACCATGAAATTGATGAGTGGATGGCGTGCTGGATCCGTCCATCCATCAGAAACAATACTAACACCCCATGTGGACCATTTTGATTTAATTGGATCAATAATTTTATCCACCTCCTTCTTTGCCTTAACCAACAATGTGGTTCTAAGTTTTTCTTAACTAGGAGGCACATAACCAATTGGAGCTCGTTCCATTATAGATCGACACATCTCAAAGTACAATGGTGACCGTGCAACATTGAATGAGATGAAGTTGAGGTAGAAGAAAAATGCAATGGAGAGGTCTACCTCTTCTCGTGCCTCATGTTGGAAAATCCTATCCATTGGACCTCTTGAACTTGGCCTCTTTCTTGTTGGATAAGCAATAGCATCAACCCCACTCCTAGTGCTAGAGGGTTTCCTCAAGAATGGAAGAGGATCCTCACGATGAAATGTCTTGCTTGCTGCAGCCACCTTCCCTACCCCAACATGGTCTTCTCTTTCCGTCTCCCTCCTTTGGTTAACACTCACAGCTTTGCATGAAGAAATCCCACAAGGGAGGGCCAACAAATGGCCTTTAACCCGGTAATAGGTGCTCTTGAATTCATGCTTGTAAAAATTGCAAGTCCAACACACATTGCCTCCCCCACCAAGCTTCGCTCCAACAGTCATATACTTCCACAAAGGGTATTTACTCTCTTGTGCTTGTTGTTTTGCCAAAGCATGGCTATAATGAGGATGAGCTTCACTAGAACCGGTTGGAGCACTACTAGGAGCAGAAGGGGATGTGCTTGGAGGAGGAATAGGACGAGAGGGAATAGATGGGGCATTCTTCCCTTTCCTTTGCCCTCTACCTGCTGCCCTAGCTGGTTGAGACATTTTCCTTCAATCTTGATGGTGAAATCACACTTGAATCTCCTCCACCTGCAAGAAAACACTCTTGAATCTCCTTCACCTGCAAAAAAACTGACTTTGGGCTCACTCTAGCTCTCCCTCACACTCCCATCAATTATCAAATGACAAAACAATAACAAAAAAATCGTTTTTATGGGCACGCGGGCGCACTTTTTCGCTAGTTTCGTGTCCTGGAAAATCCCCACACCGCGCAGACTTAGGACACGCGTGTCCCGATTTCGGGACACGAAAAATTGCGTGTCCCCCACGTGGGGCCAGCGTGTCCGCGCCCAAACGTGGCCCACGGGACACGGGGACCCCCTGGGACGTGTCCTGTCTCTTAGTCGCTAATGTATTAAAAATACACTTTATTAGACTCAACAGCTAAATATAAGACTCACTTTATTACTAAAATGAATTACAAAATAGAATTTGACTCGAACGACTTCCGGCACATTGACACTAAACCTACACAGAAGTTCTTGTCTGGGCTACAATTTTCAACACTTTCTGTTTCAGTCAGTCCATACATTGCATCGATTGCCAGTTGGATGCAGGCAGATTTAATTTCCAGAGGCTTTAAGAATTTAGTTGCAGCCCAAACAATTATTCAGGAGACACTCATAAGAGCAAAATCTGACACAATAATTTCTTTAATTATAATAATGTTTTTACAAAGTTGAAATACTCATTCAACATGTTTTCTGAATTATTGGTTATTTCTGTAGGATCACATTGCAGCTGTAACATCCGGCACCCAGATCACCCATTTCAAGCAAAATTAGCATCAAAAGAAATGTTTTCCTGTGTACTTTCCAGGAATATAAACCCCCTATACTTATATAAAGTTCTTGACAAGCGCACCCCTTTCAAGCAAAATTAGCATCAAACGAAATGGTTTCTGTGCTGTTTCCATGAAAATAAACTTCTTGACAAACAAAGGTTGGATGTGAAAGTTATATTCAAGAGGCTAGCAGGCTGTCAAATTTTCCACAATTGTCCATACGGCCAATATTCAAAGGCATCTGCCAAGGAAGTGGAAATTACTGTTTTTGAAAATACAAATACAAAGGAATGGGGCCAAGTATTTATATTGAATCCATGCTTTTTAGCTAAGAATACAACTAGTAGTCATGACCTTAGACTTTTATTGGTATACATCATATTAATCAACAGATTGTTAATATTATTATAACTTATTTTTTTAATTATTAAATAAAGACATGTTAGGCCTGTTTGGGCACAAAACATTCCCCGACATAAAATGCTTCATCCCTGAAGCATAACAAAAACTTTGGGACTTCCACTCTTATGCAGAATGTTCTCTTCAGCATCCAAAGTGCAGAAAAATATCTTGGCTAGTCATGATAATAACAGTGACTTGCAATCTTCTGGTACTAAAATCTAGTGTTAAAACGTAAGTCCTGCATGGTCACCCTGGTTAATTCTTGCAATAGCAATTGGTATTTGTTTCTTGGTTGGCAGACTCAGTCTTGGGTTAGCAGTCTGCTCAGAGAATGTAGTTTATGAAGCCCGCAGTTATTGCACTCAATATGCAATTGAGTGTAGTTATGGGATTCATGAAATTGTATGGCTAAGAGAGATAGTGTTAGGAACCCATGTCAACCCTTCTCTTTACTTTGTTAGTATATTGTTGTTGGGCGCATGTGCTTTGTAAGTTGTCCTGTAGTATTTGTTGATCCATAGTTTGTATTAGCCCATAGTATTGGACGCATATGCTTTGTAAGTCGTCCCGTAGTATTATATGTTCCATGGTATTGACCCATAGTATTGGCACCTAGACTTAGTATATAAGTTTGTGTTGAGGCCAATGAAGGCACCGTGAAGTTATTTGTATTGAGCTTGCTCAAAGGAGATTGCCCCCTCGAAGTGGCCCGCGATCAATAAATCGATTCTGAGTTCTGTTATTTCTGATATCTCGTGCATTTCATTAATTAATTGTTGCAGGTTCCTCTCAGATAGCCTCCAGGTCTCTTTGCTTAGGACATCCCCTGGGTCAGATTTACATTCCTTGGCACCCTGGTGAACACTTCTTCTGGGTTTGCCTGGACCAAAAAACCTCAGTTGCAGTCACTAAACATTGTCACCTGTGTCTTTGGGTGAAGGAGGATGGGACAAGGAATCTCGTCTCTGGGCCCGCAAAATTTCAAAATTGGGTTTTCCCTGCTTGATGTAAGTTCAGCCTTCTGTGTACAGCCATACAGGGATCTCACATTTGAGGGCAAGGCCTTCTCCACTCCTTGGTTGCAGAGAATTTAGTTTGCTTTTGCTATACAGGGACAGCGAGTATCTTTAAGAGGAATTGAAAAACAATTCTGCTGAGCAATATGGAGAATCATAATAATTAATACCCCATCTTGTCAAAGAGATATACAAGAAATTCACAGATTTTTACGACGCCAAGAGTATCTTATCAATGGAAACAGAACTTCGATTTTCTCTGTCAACCAAATCCCATTGAATTAAAACATCAGCAGGTCTCACAGAATGCAGTCATAATGGATAATAGATGTATCGGTTCAATAGAAGAGGCAAATTCAGGACATAGAGAAGGAATGTGCAGCGTTGAAATCCATGGTCATACCACTCAGTAAAGGTTCTTCCTCCTCAGCTTCAACTCTGAATATTTCAGTGGGCTCTCTCCCTGTGGATTTCAAGGAAGACGAAACAGTTCATCAGCTGCAGGAGGACATGAAAGTAGACAAGCAGGAATCTCATCCCTCCAATCATGCCCAGGATGATGCCATTAGCAAATGTGCTCTCTTAAATTTGTAATCGTCAATGTACTGTAAATTTGTCTTCTTTCTAGGAGTCTTTTTCAGAGTTTACTTTACTTAGTTACTAGTAGTCCTTTGTTTAGTCTTGTAAGCAATGCTACGGAACTTTATAGGCTATATTCTGCTGTCAGGTCAGAGCAGATGTTTCAGATCTACGCATACTCAACTTTTGTATTATCTCACTGTCCAGCTTGGCTGCAGCCCCTTTTAATACAAAGTTAAACCATTATATTCAAAAAAATGACTTGAAATCTTGTCAAACGGATTGTGTGAATTTTCTTGGCCAAGAGTCATTGCATGGAAAAGCCGATATTGTAAAGGAGTTTGACCCTCCCCTGTCAAGAAAAGGGGTTCACCCAATTAAAAAAAAACAGGGACTCGCAATCTTGCTGAAAAAGTGGACACTCCTTTGTCAACAGAATGTTCAATTGTTTTTCTGATAAGGATTCTGGTCCTCGAAGAAACTCGTCAACAACCAAGGAGAGGATTATTCTTGTAATTGAGTTTTCCAAGTGAAAAATGCAGGTTCAAGTCCAAATTCGAATTTATTCAAGTAATTTGGGGTTGAAATGTAAAAATGTCTTGTGTATTCCCTTCAACGGCTGATAGAGATTTCACAGAATCTGTCATTGATGGCACAAGTACTGTTGAATCAAGTATTCCTGGCAAACAAAATCGAGTCAACAACTTCCATAGGTACAGAAACAACAGTGTCTTCTACAAGAATTCATTATTACGGAATCAAGAACAGAATGTCTTAGTGAATATTTCCATTATCTTTCTAAAATATAGTTCTGAGATTCAACTTCTGTAACATTGCTTGTTTTGTCATTTCAATTTCCGTTCACAGTATCATAAAAGTTAACTTCAGGGATAGAATCAAAATTATTTGAATTTTAAATTAAATTATAGTTCGTCATTATCTCGAGACAATAATCTGTATCTTCTTTTAGGCAGCTTGAATTTTCTCATCTGCTTGTCTAGCAGGTGTAAAAGCATCTTCAAAAAATTTAGAAGAAAAAAATTTGTGCCTCGTTCCTCATTTATCTATTTAAATTCAAGATGTAGAGGCCCTTCAATAATTTTGGATCAAGACTTGCCTTCGCAATGATGATCTGGAATTTTCAATATATATTTGATTGACAGGTCCTTCGAGAAAATGTGTTCCATTTGAATCTTAGTAAGTTCGTCCCATTTTCTATATGCTTGTTTATAATATATATAATTCAATTTCAACATAATCAAAGGTGTTCAGATTGTTTGAATTCCTTTCACATAAGCTGGTTTCCCATGTTAGAGAATCTCCTTCCATCTCTTTAGAGCAATCTGCATATTCTCATCCTCATGTGTTATCTTTGCTGAGTGAAAACTTGAATTTGCCCCATTCATCAATCTCAACTTATACAATAATTTTTTACTGCAAGAGCGGATGCAGATTTTACCTCTGCAATTTTTTCTATGACTAGTAACACCATTTTCTTTCACTGTCATTTGTGCTCATGGCCTACATTTTTTAACTTCTTGCATCCTTATCCGTTAGGAGTTTGGTTAATAAATCTTTCTCATCTTTATTTTTATCTTCAAATTTTGTCCACGGTTCTTCCCAGGATGCTATTTGGAATGTTAAAAGGGCCTTTTGAGAAAATTACTAAAATATTTTTCAAATAAAGTTCAGATAATGGCAAAAAATATAGTAATACTAATAATGTATAGTACAAACCTATCAATTTATAACTATAAACTAATAAATTTATACTAATAATATTTACAGTAAAATAGAGTCCATCGAGCTGTGGCCTAGCAGCAAGTTGGAATGCTTGTTTAAGGATGGCCCAGGTACAGGGCAAGCTCAGGAAGAAAAAGTGCATCCAAGGCTGGGTGAAAATCCTGGTGACCTTGACAGCCCACAGATGCAGGAAATTAAATGTAAAGTGGCTCTGTTCATGGGCCTTAAAGGCCAAATGTTATTATCAAACACAATTATAATACAATATAACAGATAAAGCTATATAAAACATTATAAACAATAATCTAGTAGAACAAATAATACTATATGTAACTAAAAATACACTAATTATTAACACAGCAAAGTTACAAACTAAATATAATACTATCACCATAATTTGTATATAATACTATATAACTACTAAAACTAAATTATAGCTATGTAATACTATATAATATATATAACCTAGCCCAGCGGGCTAGATCTAGTGGTTGAATGTTTTGAGCTTTATGTAGGAGGTCTCATTGCCAATCTTCCAGGCTAGCTGCCTTTGTTGTGTGCCTCATTCATGTCCCTACCAAGTTGGGCAAAATAATCAGCGCTGGTGGCTTTACACTGGGTACCATCTGCAAATAGCATGAAAGTGCCTGGGGCTTTCCCCACGAGGTTTTCCTTTGAAAAATAAATATTATATAACTAATATATATTTTCAAGTCCATATTTAATATGGAAGCAAACGCTAATTAGGATTATGAGGATCCGAGTTGGCTTGCATGTGCATGATACACTAGTCCTCAAGATAATATGCAAGTATATCTATATAAGCTCGTTTCTGGTTTTCATTTTGGTGCAAAGAAACTCTTAGTGAAAATGGACTTGAACTATCTAACAAGTCCCAATTTTGAAATCTGAACTTGAATATGATGTGCAAGGCACCCTCTGATAGAGAGCTTTGAATATAATAAAATAGGTTTTTTCTTATATTTTAAAAAAGGATCTTTATAACCTAACATTTATATAGGAACTTGTTCGTTCGTAAGCACAATTGCTGATCATTATTGTGCAGTGGAAGGAAATGCAAGAATATGAATTCCCAGAAGCTTAAGAAGGAGGAAAATGCAGGGACATGATGGGAAAGCAAGGCCAATGTGGATGACAAGGGAAGGAACTGGCTTTTGAGGGTTGTTTGAGGCAGAAGAAGGAATTGAAGGACCCAGGATCATCATGGGCATGACATTATGTTTCCATCTTATCTAAGACATTGAAAGAGGCAAGGCGATCCTTGATCACAAAAAGGAGAGTTCAAGACATGTATGGGGCTATGGTTGATTTGTCGCAAAATATGCTGAATTGGAGTCAAATCTGGGAAATCTTGTCAGGCAATAGCAGCATAAGAAAAAAATCCTGATCAAGCAGCAAGAACTGCTGGAAAAGCAAGATTCGCAGCTACAGAAGGTTTTGGGAAAGCTTAAGGGCATGAAGGCATGGTCTGTTGTTGCCATTCACAATATTACAGCAATAGGAGACGAGCAGAGAAGGATTCGTTTGCATTTCATCAGGCTGGTGGAAAGGATTCCACAATCTGATAGTAACAATATGTAATTGTACCGATTCATCACACATTTTGGCATACAAACCATTGGAACCAAGCTGAGATTTATTGGTGTTTTTAAGTTTCAATATGGGAAGTTAACAGGACAGGTAAATTTTTCAATATGGACCAATGTTACAAATATCGGCGCGGCGGAAAAATCGGCAGGGTCCAGGAAACATCGTTTCGGGATATCTCGGCAGCGCATCGGCAAAAATTGGTAATAAATCGGCAAACTTAAAAAATACAAAAATACAAACTTTTCCGGCCACTAACACACCCTGTCAAAAAATCGGGAAAAATCGGCTAAAAATCGGCCTGTCAAAAAATCGGGATAAATCGGCAAAAAATCGGCCCGATTTTTTGGCCGATTTTTCCTTAAAAAATCGTGATTCGCCGATTTTTCGGCCGACATTATGGACAATAATGCCATCGGTAATGAGTCAAAATTATGCAATATTTGATTAAAATGAATAACATTTTTCAAAAACCTTGTGCATCTTCAAGCAGCATCCTCTCTATTTTATCTTTTTGGAGAATGGTTTTCTCAGGCTCCCAATAATATTCTCTTTTCTATAAGTGCATTTCTCTCTGCATCTATACAGCAATGTTCCACGGAGTTTCTGGGACGGGAGAGTGCGGGAGCGGGGAAACGCACAAAGGGGACGTGTGGAAGCAACCCCAAATTTTAGGGAAATTTCAAGGAAACAAGGGGACGTTGGAGTCATAAAAATTAATTTAAAATATAAATATTATTAATCCCAACAATAACTATTACCATGTAAAAAGTAAAACTAAAAACTAAATTCATCATTATGGAATGCACATCTATTAGTTATTACCATACCGAATTTCAAATTTGTAAATGATACTGAACTATGTTACTATTACCATGTAAAAACTAAAAACTATTATCATTATGCAATTTATATCTAAATTCAAATTTCAAATTTGTAAAAGATAATGCAACAGATTCCTACGTTTGAAATAATCAAATAGATACTGAATAGTTAACACAGAGAAGTTAGAAGTTAGAACAGTGAAATAGACAAAAGTGAAAAGTCTAATAAAAGATTAAAATTTCTCAAAAAATACTAAATAGTAAAGAGTCAAGGACTGTCATCAGTATCTACTATCTACTATCTAGACTCTAGAGTCAAAACTGAAACAATGAAAAGTAGCTGAAATGAATCAACATCATGAGCAAATAAGCATCAAGTGTGCTCCATTGACTGGTGTGAGAGGGTAGCTTTTAGGAAGATGTTAGACTCTTAGGTTAGTCTAGGATTTAATTTAATTTTGGTTTAATTATGTTTTAATTTTTTAACAGTTTTTAATATTTTAATTTGCATTTAGTTTTATTGTAAAAGATGAAAATTGGGGGAAGGTTTTTGGGTCTCCCCCAAGGCCCAAGGGAAGAACGCATTCCACACCTAGGGAAACATGGGGAAACATGTTTCCCCGAGTTTCCCCCAAAAGGGAGACGTGGGGAAACATTTCCCCAAGACTTTCCCTGTCTTGGAAGCGTGGGGGAGCAAGGGGGCGCGTTGCCCACCCTGGGGGACGCATCCCCATGGAACACTGCTATACAGTGACCAATAATAGCAGACTGACAACTTCTGCATGGTTAGTATCTAGCAATATTGCCTGGTGGCTACATGATGGAAAGAGTTTCAATCATAATTACAAATATCGGCCGAAAAATCGACGTAGCGCGAAAAATCGCGATTTTTTGGACGCCCCAATTTTTCAAGGAAAAATAGGCCAAAAGATCGGGTCGATTTTCGTTGCTGCTGCCAGGTGAAGGCTCCGGCGAGTTATCGTTGTGCTTCGACGGGTAAGACCACGAGTAAGACTGCCGGCAAGTTATCGCTGTTCTTCGACGGGTAAGACCACGGGTGAGACTGCCGGCAAGTTATGCTGTGCTTCGATGGGTAAGACTGCCGACGAGTTATCCTGTGCTTGACCACGATGAAGAGTAAGACCACGATGAAGACCACGGGTAAGATGGAGACCACGACTGCCGGGCCACCTGCGATTGATTGTTGGACAGGTCTTTCGATAAACAACAGTGCCCACGCTTTGTGCCCAACAACCCACGGGTTTTCAAGACTTGGTTTATTTTTTTTAAAGCTATTAATTGGATATAAATTAATATATATTTAAACTTTAAATTTATAAAGTATGATGTATATATCAAATGGGTAGGTTATCAATGATCATAGCCTATAGTAAATATTAAATGGTTTTTTATTATAATATATTAACTTTAATTAGAAATAACTTATATAATATATTATATAAGTTATTTTATTAAATATTAAATGTTTTAACTTATGTATACTATATAGTAAATGGTAAATTTTTGTATATATATAAATGTATTAAATTGTATTTATTATTTATAGAATATAAAAATATAATGGATAGGTTAATTTTATAAAATATTTAAAATTTGAAAATATATATACTGGTGACATCTTATCGGTTTCCGTATCGGTTTCAGTGCAACTTAGCTCTAGACATCTTATATATCTTATATATCGGTTTTCTTTCCATATTCATGTGGCAATGTGTTTATTTGATGTTATTGTTGCTTTAGATGTTTAAAAAAATAAAAAATAAATGAATATTTTTGTGTTTTTTAAGTTTGCCGATTTTTGCCGATGTTCTGCCGAGATATCCCGAAACGATGTTTCCTGGACCCTGCCGATTTTGTCGCTGCGCCGATATTTGTAACATTGGTTTCAATAATGGTGGAAACAAATGTTTCCATTGACAGACCTCTTTCTATATTTGCATTTGTAGATAATGCATATATAAACCTAAAAATTTTACAATAAGAAACAATGTGTACTTGTAAAGGATAAAATTATGACATGCATAGTCATGTTGCAAGAGAAAAGTAGACAATGATTAAAATACACACTATAGTATTAAGCAGTGAAAATTATCAATCTTAATCCCACATGCTTAAAGTAAATAGTTATAATTTCACCCTATTCGATGACAATCAATAGCAAAGTCACAGGTAATGCAACACCAAAATCAGAGACATTTAATAACTGCACTGAAATGAAAATTTGAACAGGGAGTACTAAATTCCTTAGATGATCCCATCTGCTTTCAAGCAAAACAGTTTCTCTCAATTCAACCAGGCAGCTAAAACTGAATTCACCATTTTGTGATAAACAGAAAATGAGAATCGACCTGTGTGCTTTATAATTTTCATTGCCAACAATATGATATTCACAGTACTTTTTTCAGTAGTGAGTAAACAGAATTGGCCAGCAGACAACTATCATTCCTTACAGATCATTACTATTCTCATAATACAAGACATTCATCTCTCTTTCATGTTTACCTTTCTTATGAAAGCATAAGAGATAAGGTACTCACAGCGTTCGTTATCAAGTGGTCTAAGCACTTCTCCGATAATTTGACCAACACTTTGAAGAGATTTTAAATCATCTTCAGTTTTGTCAAAGTCCTTCTTGGCAGCCCTCAAATTCTCTCGAACTGCAGTTTACCAACATTTTGCCACAATATTTAGATACAAAGAATTAGAACAGGCAATACCTACTTTGGTACAATATTCAAGCTAAAGCAAACTATTTCAGCAACAGTATATTACATAGACTTTAAAGGAAAGTCAATATATAAAATTTCTTTGCTTACTCTGTAAAGTACTCCACACTTAATTATACAACAACAGAAGATATAAAATGAAATCAACTTACTCAAGAAAAGGAGAATCAAACCAGATACAAAGCATTGCATAAGACTAGCTATTAAAAAATTTTAAAATTAAAAAATAAAAAATAATACATTAAACTTAACAAAAACTCTAACTTAGGCCAAAATGGTCATTTCTGTTTTACACTTACCCCTGACCACCCACCAAAGAAAAAACATAAGTCTAAAAGTCTCAATCTATAGATGTTGCAATTTGGTGTTATGGCACGGGATTAAAGGTTTAGAGAGCAGTTTTTACTGTAAGGTACTGATAAAGTTGGAAACAGTCCCAAACAAACTGAGGAGATTTTATACAAAATTTGCAAGCGTGCATTTCTAAGACTTCCTTGTGAAGTTAAAAATGAGTTTCAAAACAAAATAATACTGAGGATTACAATCTAATATCCATAGTCACCATGCCATATCCAAACTGTATTAAGAAAGACGGTAACTTAATCAGATTATTTATACTTACCTTCACTAGCCAGGGAAACGCATTTATATACAATTTTTTTCCCTTTTCCTTCATACTTCATGTAGCTTTGAGATGGCCTCACCGTTTGACCCATAATTACAAGATTCGGCCATATTGGCAGTTCGAGTATGGAAATTTGCATGGAATTCGAAATTCGGCAAATATTTGACATAGTACGGATACAGTAAAGTTGACAAAATACTAAAATATATTTACAATTTTTAAAGATTCACAAAATGCAACTATTAAAATTTAATTGTTAAGATAAAAGTGAAATTTCAACTAGAATAGTTAATGCTTAGGCTGTAGTTAACTTTTAACAATTCAACTATTCATTAATAATTAATATAAGAGTCGAACTATAATAGCAGCACATCCAATGATAACTCAAGACTCGTAGTATTTGTAAATTCACCATCAAAAGACAATGGCCACATCTGTGAATTTTCAGCCTATATGATTTTTCATATAAATAAATAACTCAAATCACATAAACAAAAATTATTTTGAACATCAAAACAAAGTAAAATCTGGACACAAAAACTAAGGAATCATTTCAAACAAATTTGTGACTATTGGTCCACGTAATCTTTTAAATGATCGTTGAAGTCGCACATTACGTAATCAACATTTAAAAAAAAAATACATTGAGGCCATGAACCCATACTTACATATTAAACTCTATTTTCACATAGTTATATCATATGTTATGTTTCAAATTTGAAATATGTTTCAAGTTACTTAGAATGAAGAATGAATGTTACTTTCAAATTTTGAATGAGCTCATAGAATATTTTTAAATTTTCTAAAATTTTAAAAATGGCAAAAGTGCATGTTTTTGTATTTATGAGATGTCTACTTCTATATTTTAGTCGTACTAGAATTTTTCTTTATGTATTTTTTCCATACTGAATCATATCCGTGTCTGTATTCATACTCAAATATTGCTACTATGGTTTGACCCACATATATGCACATTATTGCTACTATGGATCACCCTTGCCTAGTTCAGATTTGATTCGCATCAGCTCTAGGTCGAAACCAATCATCATCTTCCTCATCCAAATAGGATTTGTTAACTTTGGCACCTGCAAGAGATGAAGTGAAAAGATCACCTCATCTTCAAATGCCCCATTTACTATGAGATCTAAAATATTGCCTTTCCTAATATTCGGAGGAGTGCCTCCCTTCATTCTTTTCAATATCCAAATCAAAGGTGTCTAGCTCTTTTTGTGAGGAAGGTTCTCAATTTTAGACCATAGGCCCTACGTGGTCCTCCTCGTCCAAGAGGATCACTTCCTTCTTTGTTGACTAGAGATTGAAATTTCTTCAACTACCAGACTAGGAAGGGCTTGGACCTCTTCCCGACCAACCCACCCCCCCCCCCCCCCGACGAATGAGCATCCTTCCTCTGAAATATTCTTGAGGGGCCTTGTCCCAGATCCTAGGTCAAACATCACAGGACCAACAGATAACATCGCTCTAGGAAATCCGAAGGCCAAAGACAAGCTCCCTCTATTCAGAATACTAGTCTCCACACTTTGTCAAGCAAATAATCTTTGATTAAAAGTTTCTTCTATTAAATTTTCTTGACATGGTTAGTAGATCTGCTTCAATCCAATAATACTAACCCTAAGAATCCAAAGACAAACTCCTACCAAAAGAATGAAATCTGAATGCTAGATCCAAAAACACATAAGTCTGAAAATTTCAAAATACAAACAACAAGTACAAATCTGCAACCCTCAATCGCATCTATCTTCTATTAAATGAAAGAAGAAATTACAATGCAAAAGCTCAAAACCTAAATTGTCTAACCATCCTAGTGATTTTCCCTGAGTCTCTTTTATCGAACAAGAGACGAAAGGGAAATAAAATGAATCTAATCACATGCCGAAAAGCACTCCAACTAATAGAGTAAAAACCCTAACCCTAGAGCACCCTCGTCATGGATGAGGTCACCTCAAATAGAATGCCCTGCATGAGATAATGCTACTTGAATAGAATGCCCACTGAAGTGGACAACATACATAAACTCATGTGCCAACTCTCTTTGGGATTTGTGCCCTCCAAGGATAACCAAACACCCACATGCACTAGGATATGGTGCCCCTAGAGAATTCTCTAATGTGCCCTCTCTCCAATCACATGTTTCCTACATGAGGCTCAAGGTACTACCGTTGTTGCAATGGATCTCTTCATCACACAATGCCACAATGGAAGGAGAACCTAGAAGCTAACGCTCCCTAATTGTGAGGAAGGTGTTCTCCAGCAGTAGATGGTCTTCCTACATCTTGGGAGACATTTCTTTCAGCAGTGAATGGGAGAGAAACACAACCAAGCTTTGACAGGTTGTGGCATGATTGCCTAGAAGAAGAAGGCAGAATCCAGAGTAGATCTGGACCTCCAGCTAAAAAGAATCTTGCTCTTGCTGCCAAGTCAAAGAAAGGAAGAAGTTTCCCTCAGCATCAGAACAAAGGGAAGGGACCTCAAGGTAAGCACTTTTATAAGTCAAAAGTAAGATGTTTTAAATGTAGCAAGCTTGGTCATTATGCAAACGATTGTAGAAATCCTCCTAACAGGAATTGGCATAAAGGAAAGCATCATGCTTAAACTGCTACAGAAAAAGAAAAGCCTCAACAAACGAAATCTAAAGCTGAGACCAAAGAAAAAGATCAAAGAGAGTTATTCTTGATTTCAGCACTCTCAGGTTCCATCTCCAACTCATCAGACTCATGGTGGATTGACAGTGGGGCCACCAAGCATATGACTGGATACAAAAGGGCTCTTGTGGGTTACAAGGCAAAGAAGTTTAATGAGAAAGTGGAGATGGGAAATAGAAGTACCTTTGAAATCAAAGGAATTGGCTCAACTGCCTTAAAGCTTGATTCAGGTACGTTAATTCATGTTGAGGAAATTTTATATGTTTCTGGTTTAAAGAGGAAGGTTCTTTCAGTGGCAATTTTAGAAGACAAGGGGTTCTCTGTAGCCTTCTCAGAAGGAAAGGCACTAGTGTGGACTAAAGGTGGAAATATAAGCTCAACTACTGAGATTGGTGTCCGTGAGGGGGACCTTTACAAGGTCTCAAGACATGTTGTTAAAGCTCTAATGAATAACCCCTGTCAAGTTTCAGAGATCAAGAGGGAGTCTTTCAGTGACTCAGATATAGAAGTCTATGAGACTTCTCGTTCAGAGAAGCAAAGGGAGAAGGCCAAGAAGCCTTCAGTTGATCTCATTAAGGAACCTATTCAGGGGTTCCAAGAATGCTCCAGTGGGAGCCATGTCACTGATTCAAGATCATCCACTGATGTGGAGATAGCCAAACTTCAGGTTTGGAAAGATGTTATTCAGTTGAAAATGGATAATGATATGTGGAAAGTGATTCTCAGACAACAAGGGAAGTCAGGTGTAACTTCCAAGTGGATCTATAAGATCAAGTTGTTTGCTGACAATCCTGTATTCTATGACAAGTTGTTTCACTATGACAAGGACATGGTGCAGTTGTCAGATGTGTTAACTAAGCCTCTATCTTCGACAAGCTTAGTGTTGCTGAGAGGGAGTGTTAATTTTTAGTGCAGCTGCGAGACCCATTATCAAAGAGAATGGTACCCTAGTCAGTTAACTAGGATTCTTGGTTATATTAACTAGGCAGAGTAGAGAGTAAGACCCTAGAAGGTACCCTAGGGCCCCCGGCTGTCTCTTGGGGTTCTTGGTCGGGGGACTAAGCAGGTTGATGACATGGAAAAGTCCCTAGCATGTGGCTAGGGACCCTATTTGTCTCTAGGGTATTCTAGTCTAGGACCAGACAGTTTCTTGGTCACAAGGACCAAGCAGATCCTGCAGGTTGAGACAGAGACATCCTGGTCTAGGACCAGGCAAATTCTTGGTCAAGGACCAAGTAGGTCCTACAGGTGGTTGATAAACATTTAGTCTAGGACTGAAAACTCAGTTTAAGGCTGAGGACCATTCTACGAGAGAATGGAGGACCTCGTCAAGGACCAGAGGGTTGATCAACATGACTCAGTCTAGGACTGAAGCTCAGCTTTGGGCTGAGAGCCATTCCTTGAGAATGGAGGTTCTTGGTCAGTTACCAAGATGATGATGTGTGATGTCCTCTTCTCCTGGGTCTTCGAGATGGTTGAGTTAGATGGTCTTCTCAAGGGACTAGCCACCCCTTGATGAAGCCACTAACATTTGACCTTAGGAGCAGTCTAGAGGACCACATGATCACATCATCCGTGTGAACCCTGTTATCCACTAAATTGCATTTAGTGGATTCCGAGTAAACCATCGAAGACTTGAACAATCTAATTGTTCATCATCAGTGTTCCGAGATCCATCAGGCCAAGTTTTGGCCCCTTTTTTAATAACCACATGTTCATACCCCCTTGGGGGAATTGTAATAAAATGTGCTAGCATGGTAGTTGTATGTAAAAGACTCGGAATCCTAGGACTTGAACATTAATCCGACTAGCCCAGAGTGTTTTTTTTCCTTGTAAATTATTTGTTGTTGAACAAACGAATAATAATTTTCGAGTTTTTCACTCAAGCCACCAAAGTTAAGGTGGTTGGCGTGGTGTTTTGGCCTTAAGAGGTTATCAGAGCCTAAGTGTCAATGTATTAAACCATGCTAGTCATTAAATTTGAGTCGTATGGACATGTGTTAGGTCCCCCTAGGTTTTTTTATGTTCCAAGAAAAAATATTTTTCCGTAAAAACAAGCCATTTTTTAATGGTTTGATATAATATTTTAATTAAAAAATCCAAAAATGTAATAAAAGTGTGGTTAGGAGGCCAATCTGGCCATGGGGGTGCTCATTTTCTGACTCAGAGCACCCACCTTACCCATAGACCCACTTTCCTAAGTGTTTAGGTGATTTATTTTTCACTTATTTCACTTTGACTCGAAAAAGTCAAAAAATTGAGAAAAAATGCCAAAAAATTTAAAAATATGAAAAAATCAAATTCCTAGTTGGGGGGATTTGTAACAGTTATGGATCAACTATGATTAGGGGATGTAAGTGGTGATTTATGACATGTTTTGGGACAGCACTAAACAAGGAATCATCTCCCCATGAGTAGGGCACATTTCCCCAAGAGGAGGGTGCATCATGTAAGGAATTTGCAGCTAATTTTTAGGCTGATTTTGGGCAGCCCAAATGAAGGAGGAAGCCCCCTCATTCAAGGCACGTTCAAAGGACTTGATTCCCTCAACTAATGCGCCCCTCTTCCTCCTTTTTTCTATTTAAGCAAGAGCTCTAGCTCTCTTTTGCTCATGGTCAGAGAGGACCGAAAGGCTGGTAATTCTTGTACTATATTTTGTAATATCTTTTGGAATAATAAAGGCTTTGGACGCAAATCTGTGGTGTAGTGCTCTATGTGTGTGGATGCAAATGTCAATGGTTTATGAGGTAACTGTAGCATAGCTTAATTATTGGATGCATTTGTTGATGATCAAGGCCTTCAAAGGAGTATTACTAGTTGGTAGGATTTATGATTCTAGTTTGATTTCATATATTGCTTACTCATGTCCGCGGTATAGAAGTAGTATGATACTACTAGTTTGTATGCTTACTCTTTTGATTTCTGGCATGAGAAGCACCGGATTTGACGCTTTGTGCAAGTAGTTTTAGTTGTGCGGGTTGCCTAAGCTTGAAGGTGCAGATGATCTAGTTTGACTCTACTGTTCTTCAAGTACTTTCAGGATACAGACCCTCAGCTCTCCACTAACAAGCTCCATAGCTCAAAATTTCCCAGGATTCCAACATTCTTTCTCTCTCTCTCTTTCCTTCATTTTAAATTCAAGCTTTTCTAGTTACGATTGCTTGCATGCTTAAGTAGATTTAGTTTGATTTAAAAGAATATCTAAAGGCTGATTTTATTTGAGTACATTGTTAGATCTAAGTTTTAAATGCTTACATCTGTAGATCTAGTTTATCTTCAAGTACTTGCACTTATTTCCCATCTTTAGTACTTAAAAAATTTTATGCTTTTAACATTCATTTGGGCACATTTGGTGAATTTCAAGTCGTTGGTTTTACATTTTTATCGCCATAATAAGAGGAGGTGTTGCAGGAAAATCGAAGATCTAAAGCCATCCAAGCCTTCCTGGAACAACACTCTTCTTTCTTCTTCATTTCTAAAAACCTGTAAGCCTTTGAATCCAAATCTGTAAGGACCAAAGGCAACCACATTTTTTCACTTGTAATATAATAATAAGAAGAAGAGCAAGTGGGCTTTCCAAGCGCCCGCACCCCATTCCCCCTGGGGGGATTCGTGTTGCCTCCTTGATGATTTGCTTTTCTGTATCATTATTTATTTTTTGCTTTAGATTAGTGTCATTTTTCTTCTTTTGGTTAGTTAATTTTTCTTGCATGGTTTTTTGTAAAGTAACAAACACTAACCCAGCATTGCTCTACCGAACTACCCAAGAGAGCTTGCTCGATTGGGGAAAAGATACTCTTTGATGTTGTAATTAGTCTCACATTTCCTTTTTGCATTTCAGTCTCAATTGGAATAAACAATCCGCCCTTCTGTGTATGCTCTTGCCCATCGCAGGTTCGCCCTGATCTTTGGGATAACCAAAAGCGGAAGTGTGCACTTTTTAAACTTTCCACATGTAATAAACAACTCACCTTAATAAAAACAATTTCCCCAATACTTTACGAAAATCCGGCGTAATCGTTTCTTTGACATTGTGTGGGGAAATTCGTCAAAGGAAGCAAGAACCACTGGGTAGTGACCTCAGGATACCGTTAGACTGCACCCTCGTTTGGTGTAACGTTGAACGCCTCCCAGAGACTCCGATCCAGCCCACATTTCCTTGTGAAGACCTTTGTCATAATCCGGACATATTTCCAGAACCTCACAGTATATTGGGAATCCCCCTCCCTAGTAATCCACTCACCTCCACAATAATTTAAAATTGACCAAGAGCATTCACACAACATTTTATTTCAAGCATTACAACAGCACTTTATTTGACTCCATTATCAACACTGGTCTTTTGCTTTATCATTATAATCTGTGTTTAATTTCTATCATGTGTTGAATGGTTGGGGAACACTTTTAATTTTTATGTTGTTATGCTTTAATTTCATTGCAAGTCTCTTGTATCAATTTCATTTGTATGAAAACTCCTAAAAAAAACTTGCTCATCCACCAAAACTAATTAGCTTAATCAACCTTAGAAACTCTTTCATAGGGACTACCCCCCTTGGCTTCGTTGGAGGTTAGCCTAAACGGAGGAGAAGGGATCAGGTGACAACCCTGACTCGAGACTTGCCCCTAAGGACATACTTAGTGGCTTGAAGATTTCTGCCATGCTAACCCCAGGTGTGTATCCGGCGGCAACATACCCTTCCTTATACAGTGATGATGAACTTTCAGGTTATATGGAACATTTGTACATTTGAGAAAGAGATGATTGGTTGTACCTTCCCCACCTTGGTTGATTTACTTTTGGTCCTTACACCTTGTTGATTATTGGTTTTGTGGTACCTTGTCTTTGACTTGTGGTTAATAAGGTCATTTACCCACCTTGAGTTATTTTTATTTATACCACCTTTGTTGTTTTGGTCTTATGGGTACTATGGTTGTTTGTCCACATTTGAAGTAAACCCCTTTTGGTCCTAGGGGTTATGGGTCAAGCTACCCACTCTTGTTTGTATGGTTTTAACTTGTACCATTTTTATTAGTCATAGTACCCTACTTAGTTTTATGTGACTCTTTTATTTTTATTTTTTGATTTTATTTTTTTTTTTTGTGGTAACTTCCTAACTTAATCAAAGGATTATTTTATTAACCTTTCTAGAAGTTTTTTTATCCTATATATATCTTGGTTCCTCACTATCCTATATATATCTTGGTTCCTCACTTAACTTTATCATTTGTTCTATCTCTATCTCACGGTCTGCTTCTTCATCTGCTTTGTCCACATTTGAACTTGAAGTAAACCCCTTTTGGTCCTAGGTGTTATGGGTCAAGCTACCCACTCTTGTTTGTATGGTTTTGACTTGTACCATTTTTATTAGTCATAGTACCCTAGTTATGTTTTATGTGACTTTTATTTTTTTATTTTTTTATCTTCTTTTTTTATTTTTTGTGGTAACTTCCTAACTTAATGGAATCCTAACTTAATCAAAGGATTATTTTATTAACCTTTCTAGAAGTTTTTTTTTATCCTATATATATCTTGGTTCCTCACTTAACTTTATCATTTGTTCTATCTCTATCTCACGGTCTGCTTCTTCATCTGCTTGACGTCAGGGTGATATCAGCTGTCTTCTGCTGAGTTTGATTGCCGCCCACCTGTTAGAGCCCAGATCTGAATTGGTTTGATATTTTAAGGGATAACGTGAAGGCTCTATTGCTGCTGCCTCTGTGGAGACCTGATCTACCTGACAGAACCCTGTTTGAGGTTCGGGCTGTTGTTGAAGGGACCCGATCTGCCTATATAGGGTCCAATCTGCTGCTAAAAGGATCTGATCTGTTTATCCTAAGTTTCGGTCTGCCTGCCAAGAGCTTTGAATTGAGTCTGCTCTACTGATCTGCCTTGACTGTGATCTGATCTAATGATTGTAACTTGACTGGAGTGTGATCTGTGGTTCAAAGTTTACTTGAAATTTGATCTACCTTCCACTGCCTTGCTGTGACCCTGTTGAGGGTTTTTTGCCTCACCGTGAGCTTGCTTAACGGTCAGATCTTTTTATTGTAGTGACAGATCTGCTAGCTCTAAGTTGATTTGAGGAGGCCGTGGCCCATATAGATCTGATTCCACTTACTAAGGGCTGCTGTTCTGTTTCTTGTTTCTTTTTTTAATTCTAGATCTTTACTACTAAGATCTGCGTTGACCTCCTTACTGCTGAGACTTGTTTATTTGGTTTGACCTTTGTGCTGAAACCTAATTGTGGTTAGAACATGGTGCTGAGACTTATTGAAGTCTGATTTATTTTTGCTGAGATATTGCTTGGGTTAGACCTTTGTGCTTAATCCTAGTTATGACTATCACTGTGTTTTCTGACTGTCATTGACCATCTCTGTTTGACTGTACCTCAGACCCTTAATCTCTCTCTCTCTCTGGTTTGAACATACCCTCTTGTAGGGTCAGCTGGTTTCTAGTTTTGACTGGCCTCTAAGAGGCACAGTCCCTTTTCTGAAAGTAACATTTCTGAGTATATTACAGGAAAGGTTTCACACCCAGGTAAGTATCTTCACCTATCTCTTTTATTGATAATTAAACAAGTTGATTATTTTATTATTGATTACATGTTACTGAAGATTACTTTAACACGGTGACCAAATTGGTAGTGTTAAAGTTGTGAAGTTGAAAGAGATGAAAATTATTTTAGAAGTTACTGCTGTACTATTTCATATTTAGTTTCAGTGCTTATTTATTAAATCTATTTTTGCATTAAAGTATATTGAATTGTTATTCTTCTGCATAAAACCCTAACTCTATCAAAAATTAACACCCTAAACCTCTTTTATATAATTAGAGACAAAAGGGAAATACAACTTTGGCCAAATGCAGAGTAACACCCCAATCGATAGAGTAAGAACCCTAACCTTAGTGTGCACTCATGCATGGATATGGTCTACTCGAATAGAACACCTTACATGGGATAGCTATGCCTCAGAATATAATGCCCACTAGACTGGACTGCATTTATGAACTAATGCACCAACGTTACTAAGGATTTGCACCCTCCAAAGATGGCCAAACTCCCACACATGCACCAAGATTTACACTAACAATGAGGGAGTCAATTGCTTGATTAGGAGAGGTACCAACCTAGGAGGATGAGCGCTAGGCACTTGGAGAAGGGAACTTAGCCCTAAGAACATGCGACCATGTGACATACACCTTGGACATACACCTTGGAGGTTAGATACTTGACTTGAGGGCACTTGGGTTGAAGAGCATACTTCATGGAGGTTGGTTGTAGGCCCAAACACATGTTGAAGAGAAGCAATGGAGCAAGAACCTACCTTGGCACACAAGTTGAGGAGCATTAGGCATAAGAGGACATGGCCCACAGCTAGAGGTGTAGAACCTTGCATGAGGGTACTTGGATAGCTAACGAACATGGAAGAGGGAGTATTGAGCAAACTACTTGTTGGATAGCACACCATCTTGGAGGAGGGGCATTGCACCCAAGGAGGATCATGCTTGGAGGGCACACCAGCTTAGGGTTGGGTAAAACCTAGTATGACACTTGCCATTCTTGTAATTATAGAGCACTCCATGCGATGTTACCTTGTTGACTTAGGTCTAGGGTTAAGTGCGGACCTATGACATGTTTTATGTTAGCCTCACTCACCTATTGTATATAGAGGGAGGAGAGAACCTTTGTCATCACTCACTATTAATGTACCCATTATTCTATCTCTATAAGTGTCTTGGAGAAGTCTAGTAGGGAGCAAGAACTAGGGTTCATGATGTAAACCCTAGAGGACATATGGAGATGAATGATAACACTTGGATGTTTTGGAGAGTTTTTTCTTGTTAGATGCAAGAGGAGGCTTAGGTTTGTGCCATGCAAGAAAACCCTAGAGGAAAACATAGCATTAGAGGAAATAATTACATGATTTGCTTATTGGCTTGAGTTACTCACTGAGTGACACCTCGCATTATATTGTGGAGGTTATGACTCTTGTTGTGAAGCAAGAGGAGGTAGCATTCAGGTTCCAAAACCTAAAGAAGACAATAAGAAGAGACCTAGGGTTATGGGTGATATTACAACCTTGTTCTTTTGTGATGCATGGAGGCTAAGGCGACATCATGAAGTGCTAGAAGAGTAGCCTTGCTTGATGAGTGGAGTCTTTAGCTTGGTGTGATACCTTGCTTGGAAGAATACTTGTGAATTGTACTCTCAATGTTCCATGGAGGTCTTGGTGCTTGAGTTGATGCAAGAGTTGAAGACTTCGGGTTTGGGTTTGAGGACCCAAACCCTTGGATGGACATGAACACTTGGAGACTAGTGCTAGAGTCATCTTGCAAGCCTTGAACTTGGGTGATGCAAGTTGGCTAGGGTCTGTAAACCCTAAGGAAGACAATAGCGCTAATGTGGAGACCTTGGGCATAGTGTAATGCTTTGCTTGGAGAGCTTGTGAGAGGCAAGCTTGGTGAAAGATCAAGAGTGGACTTCTTGGTGTTCATGCTAGCTTGTTGTGGAGCCTTTGGTGTGCTTAGATAACTTGGTAGGATGCATTCTAGGCCTTTGTATTGTTGGTTAAGGTTTACTATTGATGGTGGATGCCCTAGCTTGAGTTTGGAGGCAGTGAAGAGTGCTAGCTTGTGATAAACTTGAAGAACTGTCTTGTAGCAGCTTGTGATAAGTTGTTGGTATGTTCTTATAATTTCAAATGTATACATGGACTTTAAAGTATATTTTGCTGTCCAAGACTCCAAACTTTGTGTACAACTTGGAAATCTGATTTTCAGCTTATATTCTCATGGTGAATATAAACTGTTTGGTATGCTGATTTATAATGAACAGTTGGCAGATTTTGTTGAGTGATTTGACAAGTATATAGAAGTTAAGAGGGCCGATTTGTAGCTGTAACAAATCTGCTGTTAATAAGTAACTTTCAAATCCGTTGTATGTTGGGATTGTGCCAAGGGCGGGAAACACAGTTCCCTTGAAGTACAGTTGTTTGGTGTTTATTTTCTTGGACTGCCTTACGTATTTGGTTCGACAGAAGTGAAATATATACTGCTATAATTTATATTTCAGATTCAGTCCTAAGGCTAAAAGTTCACCGGGAATATATCTGGGGAACCTCGAGGTTGAGATGAAATTTCTAAATTTGCATTAAGCACGGATTTCAAAAATTTCCACATTTCCTTCTCAGACTAGTTGCTTAGCTCTCTATGGCTTCATTCTTAGATATTTTCATCTTATTGTCACTAGCTTAGATCTAGGAGTTGCTACAGCACTCCCACTTTGTATTAACACTGGTGGTACTCTTTTAGTCCCATTGACCTACTTTTGTGGTCATTTGTTGGGCATAAATTAAATTATCTTATTTTATCTATTTTAGCAGGTAATTACGCTTAGATACTCGCACCATGTGTTCGAGAATATATGAGAGGCCTTGAACAAGTTTGAACTTAACCTACATTTGAGAGATCTTGAAAATGCTTCATCCAGTTCTCTCTGGACTGTCCAGTGTCAACCCTAGGCTTGTTTGAGTTCATCTTTGTAATGTTCCAGGGATGTTCATTCAGAGAATTCTGGCATATAGACACAATAGTGCACTTTATTGTATTCAATTAAAATCTCACAATTTTATATTAACCTAACCAAATCAAAAGAACTCATTATAATATTTTCCCTGTCAAGTTTCTTATAGTAGGATTCCAATATTATCTCTTGTAAAGGGAGAATCATATATTTTCTCATACAAATGGATATGTTATGACTTTGCACGACCTTTTGTTTGGGGCTAAGCAGCATCAGTACTCATACCCAGGGGTTGGAATCTTCATACACATAGCCATACCCACATAGCAGATACATGCTAGTACATGTACTCTGCCATACGCCACTATACCCAACAACACCTTCAAGTACCCCGCCATACCCTAGATGAATTTGGAGACGTACTCCCATTTTGGGTACATCCATGCCAATTTTAGCTTGAAAATAAATAATAATAAAATTAATGTTTAAAAAACCCAATAACATTCCATTTAGGGTGGGCCTAATAGGAAACCCATACCCAGGTGTTGGATTCTTCATACCCATACCCACATTGCAGTTACGTAAATGTACACGTACCCTGCCATACCCCACTATACCCTACAAGGCTACAACATCTTGAGTACCCCGCCATACCCTCGATGAATTTGGAGATGTGCTCCCATTTTGGGTACATCCATGCCAATTTCAGCTTGAAAATAAATAAAAATAAAATTAATGTTTTAAGAAACCCAATTAGATTCCATTTAGGGTCGGCCCAATAGGAAACCCATACCCAGGGGTTGGATTCTTCATACCCATACCCATACCCACATAGCAGATACATACTTGTACACATACCCTGCCATACCCCACCATACCCTACAACACCTTCGAGTACCCCACCACACCCTAGATTAGTTTGGAGTACGTACACCCATTTTGGGTACATCCACACCAATTTTAGATTGAAAAATAAATAATAATAAAGTTACTGTTCTAAAAAGCCCAATAAGGTTCCATTTAGGGTGGACCCAATAGGCAACCCTGAAACAACTAAGTGCTGCCCCCTTCTATACCTTTAAACATTAATTAAATGCTCACTTTTAAATTTTCAGTTTGGCTATGTGAGCCTGGAAAGGACCTGCAGAGAAGAAGAGAGTAAGTAGGGCACCGTTCGTTGTTTTCGTTGCAGAAAATCAGTGTCCATGCTAGCAGTTCAACAATAAGCATTCTTAATTTCTTTATCATTAGTGACATTCTTCTCTCCCCGAGTCCCCACATTTCAGTTTCATGAAGTTCAAATTTCAGATTTTTCTGTTTGTCATTTCCATGCCATGTCTGGAAAGGGAAGGAATGTCAATGTTCAATGTTGAATCATGAATGTCAATTGATGAATGGTAGACACCGTAATGATTTGATTCTTGAATTATCTAAATCTAAAAACAATCTGAATCATTGCTTGTTTACATTAATGCAATTCTCTTCTTTTCCATATATTATTGTTTATAAAAAAAATTGATATATGTAAAGTTGTAAACTTAACCTACCCGTACCCTGGAGGCTGGCAACTTAGGTTTGGAGGCTCACCATGACATCTGTAAGGGATTCTCTTGATAATAACTTAATTTTTGTTTATTTTTACTAACATTTTAGTTGCTTCCACTACATCAAACTATCTCACTGGCAGAAGATCAGACTTCACGTGTTTCAGGAATCAAATCTGTTTCACTTATCATCTAATGACCGCAGAAGTTTCCCTTCGAACAAAATGCAGCAATATAAATTTTACCCCTCAAAATCAGAGAGCTATCTGCAATGGTCCTTTAATTATCTCAGTTTATTTCTTCAAATTTACATAATATTTTGAAACAACAGATTGCTCTCATCTTTTAAATGAAAAGAAAGGTTGCCAAGAAACTTTCCACCCTAAATATAAAGGCACGGAGAAACCTAGCCTTCAAACATAATCTACCGTGTGCATTTACGTTGGAAGAATACAAAGTAATTTCTATACATTTCGTTGTGTAATGTTGCCATTATGCTGAAACAAGCATTGGCCTTAACCTAGTAGATGACAGGATACATTCCAAACAGCTCTTCCAGGCTAAATTAAAGGGCAAGGATACATTTAAAACTAACCCTACATAACTTCAAATATCCAGAGTATCTGCCATGAAATTTGTACTTGCAGGTACTTGCAGGGTACAGAACGTCTAAATTGAATATCAAGATATATTAAGAAGAGAACAAATATAATTAAAAACTCCTTAATCAAGAAAATTTATGATAAAAGAAACCCTAACTATTTTAGTGCATAATTTTAATATAACATACGTGTACGAACTCTAGCGTCGAGTTCCTTGTGCTGAAGAAGCTTCTTCCTGTACTCGCTAACTGCAAGTAGACGAGCTGCCGCGTCCTCTGTTTCCGCCATGATTTTCCCTCTGTTATGTGTCGCCTCTCCAGTTGGTATTCAACGGCTCTTTCAGCCTCCCTCCGTGCTCAAGACTTCAGGACGTGAGAGGGTTTGAGATCCAGTACAGGGCAAGGGATTCGAATGTAGGTCCGATCTGGTTTACAGGTTTAGTGTTTTTGGGTCTCCCGAGCGAACTAATCAACGCAACTTACTTCCTTTTGGCCTTTGCCTTTCCCTTTACCTTTTGCATTTGCCTTTGCCTTTGCCTTGCTTGGTCCATTCTAAAGTGAAATGCTTGAGCCATGAGTTTTGTTAAAGTCCAAAATGGATTAGTGTAAGGATCTCAAGTTTTGAAGGAATTGTTTTTTACATTCATAAAATTTATTTTACATTTAGGGTAATTGGTGGTTGTCTCACCAAGTTATTTGTAATGGACGTTAACCATCATCATCATAATCATATTGATATATCTATTGTAGGGTTTGCTCCATTATGACGATGATTGGTATAATGTAAACTTACGTGATTGTATGTGATTTTTTTCTATAGTTGAGTATAAAGAATTACCACTATTTATTATTTGGGAGGTCTGGAAAGCCAAGAATCGTTGTATCTTTGAATACATCAAGCCATCATGTTATCTTATTTGCACTAAAGTGATTTGTTCTCTGAAAGAGTATTCTAAAGTTATGCCAAAACCAAAGATTAGATCTTTACAAGTTCCAGAAATTGGGAATGATATATCCTATGGTTATTTCGACGGTGCGGTGAATATTAGAAACTGTTATGGTAGAACTCTTAGCATTATGGGGGTTATTGTGGTTCACTAAGAAAAAAGGTATTTACAGTGTTAAGATATTTGGTGACTCCCGGGTTGTTATTGATTGGGCAACAGGATTATCAAATCTTCGTGTCTCTCAACTGGAGCATTGGATTAGAAGGACTCGCAACTTGATTAATGGTTTTTCTGCTATTTTTTTAACATATCTTTCGCGAGCTAGACTTGAAAGTTGACCTCATCTCAAAGGAAGTTATTGGACAAATGGATGGCTATATTTTGTTTGAAGAATACACTGTTGATCAATTCATTGTTTGTAGATTTATATAGTTTATGCAATGACTAATAGAGGTCATAGACTACAATCAGTATGTTTCAAGACAACATTTTTAGTATTGGGCTGTTAACAATCATGTGTCTTGGGAAGTTTTCATGTGTATTGATTTTTGTAACTTTGATTTCATAGAAATAACAAGTTACAGTTTTTTTTCTTTTTGAAAAAAAAATGAAAAGATTACATCTCCTAAAAAATGTTTTATACAAATTAAACCAATCTTTAGTATGGATGGTATAGTAACAAAGGCAAGTATCGACGCGAATGGAATGGCACAACGGTTAGATGGTGGGGGGTTTTGCATCGACCCGGGGTCCATTCCAGGGGGGTCTGAAAAGTTCTCTTGATTCCAAAAATGGAATAACAGGGAGCTGAATTTTCTCCTGAAAAAAAACAAAGGCAAGTATCAAAGGTGGAATTTTTATTTGGTTATAAATCCATAGTTTTGGTATGGTGCTTATAAAGGGAACCCGAGAAAAGGAGGGGAAGGTGGTGTTCTCTTCCTCCCATTAGTAAGAAGCTCACATTTAAATATGGGAATGGAACGTACTTGGGCAATTAAGTTAAAAAGAAATTTGGAAAACACTTTAAGGATATTGCTTTGTTTCATGGTGTGAAGGACATGGAAATTTTTTGTAGACTTTAAATTAATATGTGGTTGGATGTTGGGTACTTCATAGTTTGGGAACGTATTGGTTAGAGTATCTATTTGAAGAGCAAAGGAAAGTAGATTTTTCTTGGTGTTCACCAGGATCACTCGTATCTTCAAAGAACTCAATGTGGAAGAAGACTCAACTTCCAAGTGAGTGTGTTCATTGGAGGAATATTCACTTCATAATATTGAAGCATTAGGTGAAGCAAGAAACATTTGCATGGCAACTATGTACTATAATAATGTGCATTGTTTTATTTTATGCCTGATGTAAACTTAGACCCGCCTTTTACTTCAACGAATACCTATTTTTATTATGTCTATGTCGACATGTTCTTCAACTCATGTTTTGTAATTATGTTTTTTGGTATCTTCTCCTCAATCAAATGGTTGTTGCGCAATTGATGTTTTTTAGACAATGTTGTGGATCTTATGTAGTCTATGTGGAAATATACAACTTCGTTGTACCTTTTGTTCTTTATGAAAGTTAGCATATTTTTTTCCATGAAATATGTATGTGTGGTGTGTATGTCTATGTGCATGCGCATGTGTGTACACACACGTGTATATATCTAAACATATATTTATGAATGTAGGTGTATGACATACATATATACATTTGTGTATCCAAGTATATGTAGATATAGATGTATAATAAAAGTTCGTGTAAAATTGAATAAACCTTATAGATGAACCATGCCAATAGAAGTTGAACATTGGGGGTGATTGTAATACCCCTGGCTGAGACCCCTGAACTAATCATATGTATGACGTAAATATTGATATGCAAATGCCTGTATGGCAAAACAAATGTATATTTTGACATTATTAATATTAAAATCCACAACTAGTTGTGTTGAGGCAATACGATGAAGAGATCGGGGACTTGTGTATTCACCAAGAGACAGTAAGGGGGTTACAGTGTCCTAGGGGGGGATTATGCCATGACCCTTTGGTATCCTTAAGTCCCTAAAGTTTATCCTAAGTCATAATATCATTTAAATGACTTTAGATTTATATTTTTAAATCATAATTATGATTTAATCACGATTAAGTGAGATTTTGGTGTTTTTATGTTTTTATGTTTTTATATAAAAGTAAAAATATAAAACGGGACGTGGGTCACTTGGAGAGACCAAGTGTTTCCATCTTGCCATTCATAAAACTAATGCATGTAAATGGAAATGGGGATATTATTCCTTCATCTTGGAAAAAGAATGGTGTGCGTAGGTAAGGTCTGAGAAAACAGAGAAGGAGAAATGATTGTTTGAGATTGGGTGGAGGCGAACCAGAACCTCTGAACAAATTTCTAAACGGCATTGGCTAAACTCGTTTTCGCCTTGAACCATTAATAAGCATGTGATTGATTGTTGGGTTGTGGTCAATGAAATAATGAAATGATCAATTGTGCATGAACCATTCTGGTGGAATTCATGTGTATTGGGTAAGCAGTGATGGGTTTTCACTGTGGTGCGATTGGAAAGAATCCATAGTGGGAATTGTGTGGTTTGTCATGGAATTGACTGTAACTAATTTTCTTGGATGCCTGTAAACCTATGTTTAATCCCTATGAATTGTGAGGATTGTTGAGTGATGATTCCTGTTGTGGAATGAACCTGTGATTGATTGTTGGGTTGTGGTCAATGAAATGGTGAATTGTGCATGAACCATTCTGGTGGAATTCCTATTTACTAGTTAAGCAGTGATGAGTTTTCATTGTGGTGCGATTGGAAGGAAGCCAAAGTGGGAATTGTGTGGTTTGGCATGGAATTGATTGTAACTTATTTCCCTTGATGCATGTAAACCTATGTTAAATCCTTGTGAATTATGAGGATTGTCGAGTGATAATTCTTGTTGTGGAATGAAATTCGGGTCAAGTGGAGAGTCTCCTGGTGAATTCACAAGTCCCAGCTCGGGGGTGGTGTTCTGTTGAGAGATGAATGAACATAATTACCTATGGTTGGGTGGAGCGTGCCTCACACACATACAGTTGCCCATTTCCAGTGTTTTGTAGATAAGTTTTAATTTCTGCAAATTATGTTTTAATTTTTCAACATTATTTATTTGATGAATGGAGAAACAATTTCCATAGTTTTTGTTTTAATTCCTAAAATGTTATTTAATTGAGGACGGGTAAAAATTTATATGATTTTCCTTGTTTAATTTTTTGAGTTTGGATACAAGGAATGATTTCATGTTTTGCTTGGTTAAAAATCATGTAGATGGAAGCCAATAAGATTTAATTTTTGGAAATGATGTTTTTTTTTCTCAATATTATTTATATGATGAATGATAAAATAATTTCCATAGTTTTCTATTTTAAATTTCTGAAATGTAAATCTAAAGAATTGGTTCATGCATTGTTGGGTTGAATTCATGTATATGGAATGGATGCAAGTTTTACTGGAGAGTATATTGTTAAAATTATATTTGCGTGAAGGAAAGTTTATGAATGGATAACTAAGTTAAAATTCTAATAATTTCTATTGTATTTCTTCTATAACTTGGATGCTTCAAGTGATTAAATATTTGTTTTTTTTTCACAAAAACGGATAAGATGTATTAAGAAAAAAAAAGGAAGAATAATGAGGAACCATGGCTGAGCCAATCAGTTCAAATTTCTTAAGTGGAGCCAAATTGCAAATGTGATAATCTTCAGATTTCAGAATGTTGATCCTGAAATACGTTGGTTTGAGTTTAAGCTACCTGCAGGAGCCGAAAGGAAGCCCGCAAGAGCCAAGAGGACGTCAAGAGGAGCCCTGCATACTGAGGAGAATGCTCGCAGCTTGTTCTATTTGAATAGATGATGAAATTGGAGAATGCCTGCAGCATGTTCTATAAGAGAATGCCCGCAAGAAGCCCGCAGAAAGTGCCCGCAAAGAGTGCCCACAGTCAAGCCCACAGAATGCCTTCAAGAGGCTGGCAAAATGCCCGCAAGAAGCCCGTAGAATGCCTGGCAAGCTGCGTTGCTGGAGTTTTGCGTTGGAATTTTTCCGAGTCGATCTGCGCTGAGTGGCTTGTCCACGTACAGAATCTAAGATTCATTAAAAATGATAGAGTGTAGATGCATGGAAGTTTGTGATGTTGGAGCTTTGCGTTGAAGTATACCCAAGTCGAACTGCGTTGAGTGGTTTTGTCCAAGTCAAATTGCGTTGATTGGATTTGCCCAATTTGAGTTGCGAATAGTAAGCAACCACAAGTAAGATATGAAGAGATTGAAATATGAGTGTGTGAGTTCTCAGAGTGTTCCAGATTGATGATGGCTGGAAAGGTAAAAAGTTCAAGCTTCTAGTATGCTCACAGTTGTCTTTTGCAACATTTAAGGGACATTTTGATGAACTGTCTCCCCATTTGAGAATTCAAGATTCCCATATTCAAGCCTGGTGCCTGCTTTGGCCTCTTTATCTGCTTTGTTATTTAAGTCTCTCAATATGTGGAACGCTTTGAAGTGGGTGAAGGAGATTGCAATTTGTCGGATATGATGGATGATTCGTGCTATTTCCAGGTCATTGGAATCAATGTGCATGTTGAGAGCTTGAATGATTAAGTTGGAGTCTCCAAATACATGTATTTTGTCGATTTTGTGGTCTTTGGCGATCTGACATCCTTTCAAGAGTGCCAAAGCTTCTGCAAGGTTATTGGAGCAGGTTCCCAAGCCCCACCTGTATTTGATTTCCATTATTCCTTTTGCAGAGAGGAGGATTCCTCCTGCTCCAACTGGTCCGGCGTATTTTTTGGAGGCACCATCGAACAATAAGCTATAAATGTTCTGTTTGATTCTCCATTCATGAAATTCAAAGTTGGTAAATCTAAGTTGCCAAAGTAGCAAAGACCGAGTTCGTGTTCTAACATTCTTTTTGGGGTTGGGAGGGAGGGGGCCAAGCCATAGGAGTTCGTTTGCAAAGAGGTTTGTGTATGTCTTGAAAGAGGAGGAGTGTATGCATTCGATGAGGAGGCCTTTGGCCTGCCCGACGACTTGCAGGGGGGAGGTGTGGGAGTCTTGGAATAAGGCTTTGTTTCTAACTAACCAAATTTTCCAGAATACAAATTTGGGGATCATGAGCCAAATGAGGGACCAAAGTTTTCTTTTTGAGAGAGGGAGAGGATAGGTGGATTTCCAGTTTTTGAACAAGCAATTGATGGAGTTAAAAATCGGCATGGTCACATTAAGGCTATGGAACATGTGGCTCCAGACAGTTTTAGCAAAATGGCACTCCAAAAACAAGTGATCAATTGATTCGGCGTTTCTTAGGCATAAGATACATCTTTGTGGCCCAATGATACCTCTTTTGGTCAGATTGTCTCCAGACAGTATTTTCCTGTGAGCAAGTGTCAAAGTGAAGAAATTGATTTTGGGCAATCCGAATGGGTTCCATACCATGCTCCATAAGCTTTTCATGGATCTATCGTGTTTTTGAAGAGCCTTGTAACCGAGAGCAACTGAATACTTCCCTTTTGGCCCCAAGCCACGATTGTCATGATCTTGGAGATGGGAAAGGGCACAACTGGGCAGATTTTGCATGAGGAGAATAATGGAGTGTTCGAGATTATCTGGAGTATTAAGAGATTTCCAAGCTTGCCAATCCCCGTTGGAATTCTAGACACTGAGGTCCTTCAACGTTTTAATTCTGTTGTGGGTGAACCAATTGGCTAAGTCGTGAAGATCGTTTTTCTCCCGGAGTGGGGGGTGTCCCATGATCTTGTCAGAAAAGATGTTAATGTTCCTTCCATTTCTAGGAATCTAGTATAAGTTCTGCTCGAAGGTGTCCCGGGCAGCTTTGCATAACGCCCAAATCGGTGTTCCTTTAGAGCTGGGTTTGTTGTTGAGGCATCTGAGTTTTGTTCCATTTAAATATTTCTTTCTGAGTAATTGACTTACACGATGCTACTTGTTGGATAGTATGTGCCAAAGAATTTTTCCAGTGAGTGCTAAGTTTACTTGATGAGGGTCACGAATTTGAAGGCCGCCAAAGCATTTCGGCTGCTTAATGGTACTCCAGTTTACCAGATGCATCTTGTTTTCGTTGAGCTTGCCCCCGCTCCAAAGGAAGTCTCTTATGAGTTTGCTTATTTGGTTTGAGATCCCTTTGGGTGCTAGCAGGAGAGATGATTGGTATATGGGTAGTGCTGAGAGTACTGCTTTTATCAAAGTTAATTTCTCGGCTTTGTTGAGCCAGTAACCTCCCCAATTTCTAATTTTGGTCTTGATTTTGCATATGGTCTCCTTCCAGAGTTCAGTCTTCGAATGACAGATATTTGAAGTTATCCCATTGTTCATGCACTTTAATTCTGAGAATGTGACCGATATTGGTGGCAGAGTTCTTATTTAAATTCCAAGTGTGGACAACACTCTTTCACTGGTTAATGACACCTCCCGAAGCATTGCAGTAGCATGACAAATTCTTCTTGAAGTTATGGGCTATGATTGAGGAGCCACCTCCCAAGAAGAGGGATTCATCGGCAAAGAGGGAATGGTTCAATGCCATGGAGTTGGGGGCTAAATTGAGGCCAGGGAGGGAGCCAGTTTGTAAATCAGAGTTAAGCTTTCAACTGAGAGAGTCTGCCAAGATGATGTATAGAAAGGAGGACAGCGGGCATCCTTATCGAATGCCACACACTGCTTGGAAGAATTGGGTGGGGTGTCCATTTATCAGAGGGGCAATCTATGGCCCACTAATGCATGCAGAGATCCATTTTATGAAGGTTTCGCTAAATCCAAAGTATTTCATAATTTTGAGAAGGAAGGAGTGATTGGCGCAATCAAAGGCATTAGCCATGTCAATTTTGAGTAACATACCTTTTTCCTTGCGCTTCTTGCTAGAGTGAATGGCTTCTTGAACGAGGATTACGTTGTCGAGAATTTGTCTCCCTTTTAAGAATCCTCCTTGATTGTCAGAGATGATATTTGCGAGGAGGGGCTTCACTCTGTTAGACAACATTTTTGAAATGATCTTGTATGAAGAATTGCACAGTGATATTGGTCTGAAACGATCGAAGGAGCTAGGATTTTATTCTTTAGGGATGAGTGCAAGGAATGTGGAATTGGTGCTGTCTTCAATCTTTTCCTTTGAGTGAAAATTTATGACCATTCTCATATAATCATTCTTGATGTACTGCCAACAGGATTGGTAAAAGTGAATTGAATATCCGTCCGGGCATGGAGCTTTGTCAGGGTTGAAAGATCAGATCATATCGATAACTTCTTCTTCTATGAACGGTTTAAGGAGCTCAATATTGTTGTCCAGCGTGATGTTTTTTTGAATGTGGTTAAGGAGAACTTGTTCGTCTTCTTTGCTAGTATTATCTGCTTCCATGAATAGATTGGAGAAGTGATCATACACTACCTATTGGAGTCTTTCATGTCCCTTGACACTGTGTCCATTTTCCATTCTGATTTCAAAGATGTTGTTGATCGAATGTTTGATTTTGGTCTGTTTGTGGAAAAAGGAAATATTTTTGTCACCGGCCTTGAGCCATATGCTACGTGATTTTAATCTCCAATAATCTTCTTCTTTCCAAAAGGCTTGGTGGACCTTTATTTTTTGATTGACGTCTTCCTGGAGTTGTGCACTGTCAATTGGACCATCATCTAGTGAGGTTTGAATGATCTCTAGCTTATCGACGGCTTTTTTCTGAAGTTGGAGGGTGGGGGACAATTGTCTTTAGCCCAGATCTCGAGTGCTTTTTGGTAGCAATGAGTTTTCCAAGCATGAGAACCTGAGATTGGAGTTTTCCAAGCTTTGTCTAAGATATCCCAGAATCCTTCATGGTTTAACCATAGAGGGTTGAATCTGAAAGGTATTGGCCCGAGATTCTCATCTTCTTGAAAGTGAAGCAGAATCGGTTTGTGATCCAATGCTAGATTGGGCAAGATTTTTTATGATACAATGTATCCCTCTTGAAGGAGACTGCTGTGAACGAGGAATCTGTCAAGTCTAGCCATTATGTTTGCTTTTCCTATTCGCTTGTTGGACCAGGTGTATCTACCTTTTTTAGGTTTGATGTCCAACAGATCTCGAATTTGAATAATGGCTTCGACTTGTGATTTGAAAGTATCCCTTCCAGGGTTACCTCCTTTTTTTTTCAGATGCAGAGAAGGTAATGTTCATATCTCCTGCAAGAATGAGATTGTGGGGTGTATATTTCTCAAGGAAGTCTTCCGGAAGACTCCAATAGTCTTTTTTTCAGAGTAAAAATTAGGAACATACATGTTGAAGAGCACAATCTGAATATTGCTTTGAGTGTGCGTGAGTTTTGTAAATATCTAGTGTTGAGTAGCGTAGGAGTTGCGAAGCTGGAGCTTATCGGAGGACCAGAAGGTTGCTAAGTCATCGGAGGCTCCTCTTGCACTGACCGCCATACTGACATCCTTATTCCATTTTTCTTTCCAATTACGAGGATGGTGTTTTCATCGAGTTTGGTTTCTTGGAGCATGAGAATGTCTAGCATATCGATGCTTTGAAGATCTTTGACTGCGTCTAATTTGCCAGGGCTACCCAGACCTCTGCAATTCCAAGAAACCAGCTTCATTATTTACAATTGTAGATGGAGCGCCCCCCTCCTGACGTGTCTCTCATTTTCTTTCTTATTATTTTGGCTCTGGTGTTTCTGTTGAAGGCTACGTCAAGTGTATCTTGAGATCCTTGAGTCTTTTCACGTTCGACTTCTTCTTCTCTTATGTCTTTGCTTGATTTCCATCCAAGTTTTTTGGAAGATTTATCGACATAGTCTTCCGAAGAGGTGGGGGAAGTTGCAGATCTGGATTTGGTGATTTCAGCATAGGAAGGAGAGGGCGTTTCTTTGATTGTTTTAGGGCTTGCGGAGTTATGTGGTTGGGGGTGTTTTGGGGAGTCATGAATCAGGGGGGACTCTTGAGTTACCTAGTGTTCGGGGATTTCTTCTTCTTCAGGGGCTTCACGGGTTCATGAGTTTCCGGGGTTTCAAGGATCTTGAATCGATTCTCTTTGATAGTGGGATTGGATTTTTGCTGCCAGGGGTTCTTTCCTGAGCCTTGGCTTTCTTTTGAGGGGGCCTTTGGTCCAGATCTAGGGTTAGGATTTTTTTGGATGGTTGTCCAATGATCTGTTTTCCGTTCTGATTCCAAATCCATGGTTTTTTTTTTTGCAATAGTGTGTGAAGTGGCCATATTCATGGCAGTACCTATATTTAAAGGGGATTTGCTCGTAATCCAGCTCCTGGATATGAGACCAGCGTGCCACGGTGAGGTTTATTGCTTCGGGGGGGCCATGCTCGAGAGGCAGTACTTGTATTTAAAGGGGATTTGCTCGTAATCCAGCTCCTGGATATGAGACCAGCGTGCCACGGTGAGGTTTATTGCTTCGGGGGGGCCATGCTCGAGATCGACCTCAACGCAGATCCTTGCGCATGAATACTTATTCTTCTTGTCAGCTTTGTCGATGTATTTTCTAAGGACATTCCCTATGGCTTCTAGTGATTCAGGATTCCAACAGTGAAGAGGGAGGTACGGGAGCCTCACCCAAACCGGAACTGTGGAGGGGACATCTTGATTCAGATTGAAGTATGGGTTCCATTTGTTTAGATAGAGCCCCCGTGGTCCCATGAAATACGGTCCATTCCTGAAGATAAGTTCTCGATCATGTTTTCTTTTGAAGACAAAAGTGAAGAATCCCTTTCCTAGAAGATAAGAGTTGACATCTTCGGAAATGAGGGGTCTCCAGTTTTTTGGGACCCAAGATTCGGTAGCTTTTGGAGAGGGCCACAAGCCTATGAATTGGATGATCAAGCCCCGTTCCGAGAGGTTGAGGGCAGATTTGCACGATTGCTCAATCGGTAAAGCTACCGTAGGTATTTCAGAAAGTTTTTTCACGAATTTTTTTATAGATGCCGTTAGATTCTTTTTTCCTTGCGCTGAGATGAGTTTCATAAACTCGCTAAGCTCAGGTGGAGGGGGGGGGGGTGGGGTGAGGGACTTCATCATGAGCCATCAAGGGAGGGTCCGAGCACTGATCGGGCAAAGTTTATCAGGGCAGCGGGCCACAGATTGCTAGCTCGAGGATCAAGAAACGAGTCTGCGCGGAGATGGGCCAGGCCCGATCTGCGAATGACCGGATTTAGGGTGACTCTCGGAAGGGAGCATGAATCAGCGTGCAGAGGGGAAAAAAATTATGCCAAGTGATTAAATATTTGTCATATCAATTCCCTATAGTGATTACTAGTTATTGAGCGGTCGAAAGAAATGTGTGTTAAAATATATTGAAGAGTTTTGACTCTTATTTTTCATATAACTAGGAGAAATTAATTTCTAAAGAGATAAATGAAATTGCTCGGAATAATTATTTAAAGAAGTTTAAATATTTATGTTGAAGATGGGTTTGCCCCATTATGCTTGAGAGTTTAAATATAAACAATTGCCATATGCTAAGGCTGGTTTATTATGCCTTGCATTGGATGGTATGGTAGTTTTGAAAACCACATGTGGGTTTTCGCTTGTTTATTTTACAAATACCATGAGTTTACCCTTCTATATTGAGCCTTGCATGGATGGTATTTGATATTTCAAAATCACGGGCTGAATTGGTTTATTTAAAGTATAAATAATATTTATGTCGAAACTTAATATTTAGCTTTGTTTATTATTCCTTACATGAATGGTATTATTGTTTTGAAAACTACGGACTGAATCAAGCATAATACCATGGGTTGGATTGGTAAGGAATTGGTTAATGCATTCCATGCCTTAAGAAGATGAGTACTTATTATCATAAATAATTTATGAGAATAATTCCTATGACATAGTTCTTACTACGCAATAAATTTAATAAATATGTTGGAATAATGTTTTTATTTGTTGTAATATTTTGGGAAAATGGATAATTCAAGAAATAACTATGCATATAGTTTTATTAGCATTTGTTTCATTTTTCTTATGAAGATCAAGTCTTAAGTTAAGTGTTTACTTCACAATTAATGTTAATGCGTTGTTCTTACTACACAAATTTACTCCTCATTAGGTTTAAATGAATATTTTAGGTTATTGCTAAAATGAAAAATATGGGAATTACATAACTTGAAGAATAGTTATGTGTATAGCTATAGTTGCATTTATTTCATTTTTTTGGTGAATTATATTGCAGAGTCCTTAAGTTAGTATTTATTCCGAGGGTTTTACTATGTAGATAGCTTTTTTGTGCAGGTCTTATTGCAAAAGTTCTATTGCATAGGTTTTATTGCACAGGTAGTTTTTACTGCGCATGTCTTAGTGCAAAAGTTTTTACTATGCAGTTCCCAACAAAAGGTTGATGCACAATTTTTAGGAAAGTATTTATAAGGAAGGATTGGAAATGTTGCCTTCCAAACCTTAGTTTATTAACGTATATTAATAGAAGATATATTATGAGTACTAAATATGGTATAAATTTTTATATGTATGCAATGTGCTACACATGGAGATAATTATGCTTCCGCTAATATGAATGTATTTGTTATGCAATTGATATAAGATTTCATGGGCCTTATGAAATAGTTTAAGCTTCCGCTATTTACTTATAGTAATTATGCATTTTAATAGGCACTTGTCATAAGAATGCATATAAGCATTAGGCATGTGGCTATATATATATATATATATATATATATACATTGTCTTGAGTCTACTGTAATGAAGGGTGCGTTACAAATTGGTATCGGAGCCAGATTTCGACACTTAGCCTCTAGGAAATGTATGAAGTGCTTGAATGCAGTTCAGATTTTTTCTCTTGAACATTGAATTCATGTGTTTGGGTTTGAATGTTTGGATTCTTGTTCACTATGATTGACGTGAGCCAAACTACTAATTGCTAACGCTACCAGACTTATGTTAAATTATGAAAGTAAAAGCTAGCTGAGATGAATGTGCATTCTTGTGATTTATGTGGACTAACCAAAATGAGCCTAGTTGAAAGCTATAGATTGGATTGTTGCCATTGAATTCAGTTTCCAGGTTATGGGATAGTGGAACGGAAAGAATGGAAAAAAGCCCTGAAATGTCTCACTTTGCTGAAGAAGTGAGAATGGATTATCAAAATATAGAATCCAATGGTCACCAAACAATGATAGGAGAAGTGGAAGTGTATCATACTTTGAAGAATATACATACTGGGAATGATTGAATCCTGCAAGGCCTGGAGCAGCAAAGTCAGGTGAATTTTCAAGTGATGCAAAGTTTGATACAATTACAAAAACAAATGCAACAAGCATCTTCTTTCAAGGAAAGGGGAGAAGAGGAATATTTAAGTCGAGGATTTCCTGAGAGATACCGGTATCCTAGAAGTATAGAGTGTAGGAAGAAACACCATACTCATCCTCGTTCAGTCGTAAGCCATCATGGAAAAGAGTCATCCGATGAAATCAATGAAACTCTATCTAGAAGGAATTATAAGAGAAAAGAAGATGGAAGTACACTTCAGGGAGAGCTTAGAAAGCTTAATCTCGCATTTTTAATGATGAAAAATACGATGAAGTTGCAAAGATTTGGCTTCCAGAGATGAAGAAGTTGTATTTGCAATTGCATGATTATTCAGATAATCAAGAAGCTATAATTGCCATCTATAATCTTCAAGGGAAAGCTTACCGATGGTGGAAGCAACTAAAACAGGTAGAAAGTTTGGATGAAAGACAAATTTCATGGAAGAAATTTCAGAAATTATTCAAGCATGAATATTTGTCCCAGCAGTACTACGATAAGAAAATGCAGGAGTTCTTTGAACTCAGCCCAAGAAATAAATCTATGGAAGAATATGAGAGAAGGTTCTTGGAACTGTTAAGTTATGTTGACTTCATTTGGGATGAGAAGGTCAAAGTTTGACATTTTCTCAGTGGGTTACCAACGTTTTATAAAGATAAGATCTCTTATGATGAGCCCCGAACCTTAAAGGAATGTGTTTGAAATGCTAAGTGCTTGTATGAACAGGGTAAGAGCATACAAGTTGAACATAAAATTAGGAACAATAAGTTGAAAGAGAAGCAAGATACGAAGGAAAAATAATTTAAACCTTTTGATGATGAGAAGGACCGACACAATCCTTTCAAGCTGCCAATTTTGAAAAGTGAAGCGAACATGGCTAAGTCAATGGGACATAAATCATCCTTTCAAGTAAAATGTTGGAACTGTGGAGGAGAACATTATGTCAGTGATTGCTCGAAGAAAATAAAGAATCAAGAGACCAGTATAAACATGGTACAGGAAGCTACTACAGTGGAATATGTAGCTAGAAATGTACCTCACATGTATTCAACCTTGGATAATCACCAAGTAGAGCAGCAAGCAAACATGATTGAAGTTGAAGGAAGAACCAGATTTGGAAATTCAAGAGCACCCAATTCGTACATTGTTCAGTAGAAGCAAGACTTTCAAGAGCAGGGCCAAAGGACATGCAAGTGTCTAATGGACCCGTTACAACACTAAGGAAGTAATCTGGAATTGAAAGATAAGATGTGGGAAGAGTATCCCCATCTTCTTGTTTTGAAAATTGTACATTTGTAAATAAGTCTGAATTTCTTTTTCATGTGTTTGGACAAAGGAACACCAAGGATGGTGTTGAAATTAAGGGGGAGGGGAATGCAATACCCATGGATGAGACCCCTGAACTTATTCATATGTAATATGTAAATATTGATATGCAAATGCATGTATGGCAGAAAAAATGCATATTTTGACGTTATGAATTTTAAAATCCACAAGTGGTTGTGATGAGGCAGTACGCTAAAGAGATCGGGGACTCGTGTATTCACCAAGAGATAGTAAGGGGGTTAAAGTGTCATAGGGGGGGATTATGACATGTCCCTTTGGTATCTTTAAGTCCCTAAAGTTTATCCTAAGTCATAATCTCATTTAAATGACTTTATATTTATATTTTTAAATCGTAATTATGATTAAGTGGGATTTTGGTGTTTTTATATAAGAGTAAAAATATAAAATGGTAAACATGGGTTGCTTGGAGAGACCACCTATTTCCATCTTGCCATGCATAAAACTAATGTATGCAAATGGAAATGGGGATTATTTTTCCTTCATCTTGGGAAAACGAATGGTGTGCATAGTTAAGGTTTGAGAAAACAAAGAAGGAGAAATGATTGTTTGAGATTGGGTGGAGACGAACCATAACCTATGAACAAATTTCTAAATGGTATTGGTTAAACTCGTTTTCTCCCCGAACCATTAATAAGCCTATGGTTGACTGCTGGGTTGTGGTCAATGAAATGATTAATTGTGCAAAAACCATTCTCGTGGAATTCCTGTGTACTGGTTAAGCAGTGATGGGTTTTCATTGTGGTGCGATTGGAAAGAAGCCATAGTGAGAATTGTGTGGTTTGGCATGGAATTGACTTTAACTAATTTTCTTGGATGCCTGTAAACCTATGTTTAATCCTTGTGAATTGTGAGGATTGCTGAGTGATAATTCCTGTTGTGGAATGAACCTATGATTGATTGTTGGGTTGTGGTCAATGAAATGGTGAATTGTGCATGAACCATTATGGTGGAATTCATGTGTACTGGTTAAGTAGTGATGGGTTTTCACCATGGTGCAATTGGAAGGAAACCACAGTGCGAATTCTGTGGTTTGGCATGGAATTGACTGTAAATTATTTTCCTGGATGTCTGTAAACCTGTGTTAAATCCCTTTGACTTATTAGGATTGCTTAGCGATAATTCCTGTTGTGGAATGAAATTCGGGTTAAAGGGAGAGTCTCCTGATGAATTCACAAGTCCCAGCTCGGGTGTGGTGTTCTGTTGAGAGATGAATGGACATAATTACCTATGGTTGGGTGGAGCGTTTCTCACACACGACAAGTTGCTCATTTCCAGTATTTTGCATATAAGTTTTAATTTATGGAAATGATGTTTTAATTTCTCAATATTATTTATTTGATGAATGGTAAAACAATTTCCATAGTTTCTGTTTTAATTCCTTACCTGTTATTTAATTAAGGACAGGTAAAAATTTATATGATTTTCCTTGTTTAATTTTTTGAGTTTGGATACAAGGAATGATTTCATGCTTTGCTTGGTTAAAATTCGTGTAGATGGAAGACTATAAGTTTTAATTTCTAGAAATGATGTTTTATTTTCTCAATATTATTTATTTGATGAATGATAAAACAATTTCAATAGTTTTCTATTTTAAAGTTATGAAATGTGAATCTAAAGAATTGGTACATGCATTGTTGGATTGAATTCCTTATATGGAATGGATGCAAATTTTACAACGCAATAAATTTTTAAAATTTATATTCACGAGAAGGAAAGTTTATGAATGGATAACTAAGTTGAAATTCTATTCATTTCTATTATATTTCTTCTCTAACTTGGATGTTTCTTGTGATTAAATATTTGTCATAACAATTCCCTATAGTGATTACTAGTTATTGCGCAGTCAAATAAAATGTGTGTTAAAATATGTTGAAGAGTTTTAACTCTTATTTTTCATATAAATGCGAGAAAATAATTTATAAATAGATAAATGAAATTGTTCGAAATAATTATTTGAAGAAGTTTAAATATTTATGTTGAAGATGGGCTTGACCCATTATGTTTGATAGTTTAAATATAAACAATTACCATGTGCTAAGGCTGGTTTATTATGCCTTGCATGGGATCTTATGTTGGTTTTGAAAACCACAGGCGGGTTTTTGCTTATTTATTTTACAAATACCACGAGTTTACCATTGTATATTGAACTTTGCATGGATGGTATTTGGTATTTCAAAACCAGGAACTGAATTTGTTTATTCAAAGTAGAAATAATATTTATGGCGAAGCTTAGTATTCAACTTTGTTTATTCTTCCTTACATGAATAGTATTATTGTTTTGAAAACCACAGGCTGAATCAAACATAATACCATGGGTTCGATTGGTAGAGAATTGGTTAATGCATTCCATGCATTAAAAATATTAGTACTTATTATCATAAATAATTTATGAGAATCATAGTGCACAGTTCCTATGACATAGTTCTTACTGTGTAGTAAATTTAATAAATATGTTGGAATAATGTTTTTCTTTGTTGTAATATTTTGGCGAAATGCATAATTTAAGGAATAACTATGCACATAGCTTTATTAGTATTTGTTCCATTTTTCTTATGAATATTAGAGCGCAAGTCTTAAGTTAAGTGTTTAGTGCACAATTAATGTTAATGCACAGTTTTTACTGCACATAACTTAATGTGCAATAGGTTTAAATGAATATTTTAGGTTATTGTTAAAACGAAAATTATGGGAATTGCTCTTTAAATTCTGCGTTGATCCATTTCATATGGCGTTTTCAGAATCTAATCAAATGATTTGTAATTTGCTCTTGGAAATCCGTGTTGATACAATTCTTGTTGGCGTCTCTAAAGTTCTTGAAACTATTTGTAAATTGTCCATTAAAATTTGTGGGATGAAGTGAATTGTAATTTAGTTTTAAATTTTCTTCTGTGTATCTATTTAAAAGCTAAATAGCATTTTCCAAAGTTCGAATTATGAATTGTATTTTGATAAATATTATTATATGTTAGTAAACATGCACCTAGTTAGAAATTGCCTTGCATCTTCTTACGGTTAGAATTTCAATTGTACTTTATATATTTTGAATGAAAATATTATGATGTATTATTTTACATATACATCATTAGAGTTTACATTACCTTTTAAGAGTTCTTATGGTTGAGATCACAATTACGTTTTATACCAGAGTTGCATTTACACTTTTAAAGGTTAGAATGTAAGAATTATCATATATTATTAATATGCACATGGTTAGGAATTATTTGCATTTAAAGAATTCTTTGAGTTATAATTTCAAAGGTACTTATATTTACTATTGCACTTTATATGCCTTATGGTTAAGTTTACGTATGCTTTTAAGATATTATATTACATAGGAAAAGTTAAAATAATTAGGTATTGTGACAAGGGAATGGATTAAATAGGGGTTTCAAGGTATTACTATTTTTTAATTGAAAAATACTATACTTTATTAAAAAGTATATGAGTAACCAGTCTGAAATACAATAACATGAAACCCCTCTCGGGTAACGACACAAGTAACAGAATGAACGAGAATACCCACAGGCCTGTAAGGAAAACATGCATCCCAGCAAAACGATGGAAACAGTTAATCCATATCGGCCGATACCATAATAAGCCCAAGATATACCAATCCCAATAGCCAAGAGTAGAAAATACAAGGAAGGAAAGAGAAAAAACAGGTGAAAGGGACCTGTGTGGAAAAAGGAAAGCCCGCCATGTGAGGCAAGTCCAAAATGGGAGGCCAAGAGAAGTGCTTCTAGAAAAAAGAAAAAAAAAAGTGCAATCACCTCCGAGTGACCAGCTGAAAAAGATGAGCAAAAAAGAGTCGACCTGTACATGTAACAACAATTATAGGATCCCCTGCATATATAACAAATCAGGGAGGAAAGAGCCTCCAGAAACCCGAGCTGTGAAGTAACCCATTGATATGGAATTCATAAAAAATACAACCTTCAATAGCCGACAGAGCACGACGAGAGAGAGCATCTGAGACAGAATTATGCTCCCTGAATATATGAATGATCTCAGTCTGAGAGCATGAATCCAGCAAGTGACGTGTATGATCCCACCAAGGGGAGAGTGCAAGTGCCTTTATGAAAGCCTGCAAGTTTTCCTAGTTCACAATGGCAAGAGAGTCTCCAGCAACCTGCCGCAAAGAAATGTTGGACGAAAGGGAGAAGTATAAAACCAACCATAAAGCCAGTAGCTCGCCCCTGGTGTTAGTACCGCGTCCACCACTCATCCATAGATAGATGTGATCTCCATTGTCAAGTTCAATAAATGCCCCGGCACCACAGCGGCCCGTGGAAGGGATAGCGGCCCCATCGAAGCGAGCCCGATTACCAGAACGAGGGAGCAGAGGTAGGGAGGAGCGATGAGTCCGAGAGTCCACAGCAAGACCCACCGAATGGGAGAATGATAGTTTCAGATGAGAGAGCTTTGATATGGAAAACCACCCTGTAAGACTCCGTAAATAGATTATCAAATATCAGGCGGTTACAGGCCTTCCATATCCCCCACGCTACGAGACAGGCCAGACATCCCCAATCTATATTGACAGAAAATAGTTTTTGATACCATTCCTGTAAAGAGAACTCCACCCCCTGTGGAATGTGAATATAAGGGTTATTAAGAAATATCCATACTTTGATAGTATACGGGCAGAAGGCAAATAGATGATGAAAAGATTCAGAGTCGAGATGACAGAAAGGACATATAATCGGTCCTTGAAAGCCCCGCTTCTGCAAATTCTCCCAAATGAGAGTTTTCCCATCCAATAAAAGCCATGAAAATATTTTCACTTTTAATGGAATTTTCCATTGCCAGCAGGCCCGATGCCACCATTTCCCAGATGACCTATTGGAAAGTACAAGAGCCTCATATGCAGAAGTGGCCGAAATCGATCTATCGGTAGTGTTCCATGACCAGAGTAGCCTATCCTCCCCAGCTGGAAGATGAATATTTTCCTGATAGAGATCCAGAATATAGGACTGCCATTATGTGGCCATTCCCCCCACCAATCCAAGTTGTTGAGCATTGAGCCAACAGTGAAAGGGATTGTTTGGAAAATTATATAGTAGGATGTGATGCATATAGAAATAGCCATGACCTCTGAGATGATGGATAAGGTCAAATGACAGTTTAAAAGACGATGGACCACCAACAATTAGATCCTCACCAAGTAGTATATGACGACCATTCCCAGGAGCCCATGCCAGCCATTCAGCCATCACAGGGAAAGCATGCATTAAGCCAGCCTAGATGTTGGAGATACCTTTTGTAGATTTAGTTCGAGAACGAATCCATTGGATGGTAGATAACTTACGAAAGTATTTGTCTTTTAATATCCTGCCCCAAATAAAATCAACTGTTAATGCACGCCATAAGCTTTTGGTTAATAAAGCAGTGGAGAAGAGGAAAATGTTCTTAATAGCCCAGCCACCTTGTGCATATGGCCGAGCCAACTTGTTCCATTCCACCAAGTGGATCCTCTGTTTTCTAGTACCCGACCAAATAAAACGATGGATCTTTTGACGAATGCTAGACAAAACGGATTTTGGGATGTGGCATAGAGCAAACCAGTAGACACCCATGTTTTGTAATACCGATTTAGCAAGTATGAGCCGACCACCGCTTCATAACCAACGCCACTTCCAATGAGATAATTTCTTATCAAACTTTTTAAGAATCCATTGCCAGTCCGCAATCTTATACCCATTGGGTTTAAGGAAATATCCCAAATATCTGGTACCCTCCATGAGCTCAACAATAGAATAGGGAAGAAATGAAGAAATAACATTAAGTTCCAAACCCTCCAGCTTATGATTTAATAATTAGGATTTATTTTCATTGATGATCATGCCCTAGGTTCGGCTAAATAGATCAATGCATAACCCAAACTGCCTCCACTCCAGAGCCTCTGCACCGCTAAATAGCATGACATCGTCAACAAAAAATTGATGGGTGATTGTAATGTGAGGAGATACCTGAATCCCGGAGATCAATCCCGCGTCGTTTGCTTTGTGTAACAATCTGTTGAAACCCTTGATGACGATCAGGAATAATAATGGAGATAAAGGACAACCCTGCCAGAGTCCCCGAGAGCAAGAATGAAATCGGTAGGGCAACCGTTGATTAATATGGAGTAGTTTACCGAGGAGATGCACGCCATAATCCATTTAATAGCTGCCCAAGGGATTCCTATCTGAACAAGTGCAAGACGAAGGAAAGACCAATTAACATTATCATAAGCCCGTGAAAGATCCAATTGAAGAATAATAGCTTTGATATTTTTTGACCGAATGCTGTGCATCGCCTCTTGGACCACCCCCACCGCATCAAGGATCTGTCGTTCATCCAGAAACCCGTATTGTTCAAGCGCGAGCCCTCTAGAAAGAACCGGTTTAATGCAATTACCTTTGCAATGACTTTATAGACCAAGTTATAGAGAGATATCGGCCGAAAATCCATGAAAGTTGAAGGATTTGATGTCTTGGGGATGAGTGTAATAAAGGTAGAGTTGAGTGGATCGGCCACCACACCTTTGATCCGAGTTTCTTCCACCATTTCCAAGATGTCCGGCCCCATAATATCGAAGAATCCCAAGAACAGTTCCGAGGTCCAGCCATCTGGACCCGAACTTTTATCTTTTGCAAAGTCACATAAAACAAAATGAATCTCCACTAAAGTAACTGGTTTAATGATATCATTCCCCTCCAGCTCGGTGAAAAGGCGGGGATAGTTACAAATGACTTTGATTTGATCTGAAATAGAAGACTCACCAGGATCGCATCAATATTTCATGAAGTGAGCCGTTGCCTCCCCCTGTAAATCCGGAAGTGTTGAAATATGATTTCTAGTTTGGTCCAATAAATTCCAGATTGAATTACCAATGCGACGGTTGTTTGCAAACTGGTGAATTTTTTTTGTATTTTTATCACCGAGTTTAACCCACAACACGTGACTCTTTAAGCGCCATAATGCTTCAACATTATTAAGGAAAATGAGTTTCCTTCGTTCTAATTCAATTAGTAGTGCAAGATTTTCTGATGAGAGAGGCCCAGCCATGGAGGCGTCATTTAGAGCAGAGATTTCAGAATCTATAGTCAATAATTCCTGTTTTTCAACCTTCTGTCGGGCTTTAACCCATTGTTTAATAGATATTTTTAATGATCCCAGCTTTTGAATAAGTCTCTGAGACGGCGAGGGAATGTCTGCCACCGGAGTACTCAACCATACAGATCGGACAAAATCACAAAACTCAGGTAACTGAAAAAGAGCGTGGTCAAACTTGAAAGGGTATGGGACCCTTACCTCACGAAAGTCCAATTCCAAGAGAATAGGGAGGTAGTTAGATAAAGCAGATAAGCCAATCCAGGATCGGTAATTATGCAAATTTTGGACCAGTGTGTCCGCCAACATGAAACGATCTAGTCGCTTGGAAATCCTCAGTGGAGACGACCGCCCATTGCACCATGTTGGGCCCAATTTGGTAGGCATAATATCGAAAAGACTCTTATCAACAAAGAAATCGAAGAAGTGTGAACATAAAGGATCCCCACGAGCAGAGTTGCCCCATGTCTCAGTCGACGAAAGAGTGAGATTGAAATCACCAGTGAGAATTAGATTTCCAAAACCCAACAAACCAGATTGATGGGCTGAGTCCCAGAAAGAGCACCGCTCAGAGTAGGGAGCATAGATGTTAAATAAATTTACTTCACCAACAAAACCCATAATTTGACCTTCCAGTTGAATCCCCAACGAAGTACTGAATGCAGAAAGGCAAAATTTATTTGGATCCCATGCCAACAATAAGCCCCCAGAAAGACCCAAGGCATCTGTGGAGCAGATAACCCAATTTGGATGAATACGAAGAAAGAGTGCCCGGGCTCGAGACGCAGGCACCATAGTTTCTTGTAGAAATATCATGTCAAGAAGATAAGAATCCAATAAACCTTTGAGGGCTAATCTTTTCTGAGGGCCCCTGAACCCTCTAATGTTCAATGATAAAAAGATCATTGCTTAACCCTAGCAAGGGCTTTCATGCCTCTAAGCGCCCGGGATGAATCCAAAGAACAATCAGAAGGGGAAGCCGACACAGAGTGGTTGGATGGAGTGGAATCAATGGACAGGGGGATGCCCTTTTGAGCACTACGTGTCTTGATCGGAGAGAACTGAGCAATACCACCCTTCCTAGCCCCTTTCACCAGGAAATCCCCCTCATAAGTCCCCAAATTGATATTAGGAGTTATGTCCTGACCCAGAACCTCGACTGGTTGATTTGCTAAAAAGGTGGCCAAAGGGACCTGCGTTTTAAAAATATCCGCAAATGAGGGACCATCCCGGATAACCAGGCCATCAGTGCCCGACCCAACCCCAATTCCATAAACCTGTAATGACCCCACAGCCCAGAAGTAGGCTCAACCCGAAATAGACCCTCAATTAAAGAATGTGTAATAGACAGACCCATATGGGAGGCTGAGGTAACCCCATCCAGGTTTACAACAGAATGAGAAAAATAAACTACCGGAAGAGTCCCAGTGTGTGGGGTCGCCATAGAAGAAGGGCTCGATAAAGGATTTAGATAGACATCCAAAGTTGGATCTGAGTATTCACGTTCCTCGGATGGTAGAGATTCCTGAAAGTCCGTCGGAAGACCCCCAAGTAACCCATCACCAATACGTTCCCCCTTTTCCTCCAGACCACCCAAAAATTCTAGGTTAATGCTAGATAAAGTTGAAGTAAAGGAAGGGTCCAGTCGATTTAGCTTACCTAAGATTGTAGAAGGGTACAAACCCTCCAATACCTTATCCTTTGGCGAGATGGACACAGGAGCTGAGCCCTCCAATTCCCCATCCGAAGATGGATTGATGTCAGAAGTACAAGCTTTAATATCATCTGTGGAATCCCACTCCGAGCCTGAGCTACCATCAGTGTAGTCCCTCCACAAGTGACCCACAACTTTACACTTGGAACATCTAAAAGGAATGCCCCAATAATCCAAAGTTTGGGTATATCGCCGCTCGCGCCACATAATAACCAGAGACTCAAAAAGACCCAAGGACATGTCAATTTCCACAAGAACCCTCTCGACGCAACGATCCCGACCCTTAAGAGTTTCCTCAGATATGTGAAGAAACCGACCAATGTGATTAGCCACAGCCACAAAAGCTTCACGATTCCACATCTCCATGGGAAACCCAAGTAGGAGTACCCAAAGGTGTCTAAACCTAAGTTTCTCAGATGAAGAGTCAAATCCCATATGCTAACGTTTGAGCATTAAACTGCCATTACCTCGAATCCAGGTCTGATCCAGAATCTTAACCGTGTGTTCCTCCAAACGGAAATAGAACATGTACCAACCCTTTCTCAATATGTAAATGTTATGCATATAACCTATAATACTAGCCCAATGGGTTGCTACCCACTGACCGATGTCCTTGGGGTTCATAACTCCATAAGAAAACTTCCCAACCAGGGCCTCAATGGATAGAGCTGCAATCCCCTCCAAACCAGTGATACGATCCATCAGTAAATCGGTACCCTGATCCCTTAGGTGAAACTTCCTATTTTTTCGATTTGAAATAGTCCCATAGGTCCCTTGAAATGATTGTGGACCGAGGGTTTTTTTGATAACCCCAGCCTGTGCAATAGCCGGTCTAGTAGAACCTTCCTCTGAGGAAAGGTTAACCTCAAGTAACTTAGAGGTGGGAAGATGCATATTCCAGGCTGTCACATGACCAGGTTGGGCGACCGTCCCAATCACCCGTGGAGAAATATTATTGGTAGCTTGCGCCAACCACATCCGCTTATATTCCTCATCTGGCATGATAACCCCCTCCTGAACCCACCAGTCGTTAGAATTTTGTCCACCACCTCTCGAAAATTCCCCCCAGAGGGTTTGGGTGCAGTTCCATCTTTGAGAAAGTGTAGGTTCCAGAAAATAGAGAGGTCGGTATAGATCGGGAGAGTAACAACTAACACAAAAGGTCAACCCTATAAAAACAAAGAACAAGTTGCTAACAGACCATTGACAACGGTCCCGAAGTGGGGATATCGTCGGGTTCCCTGAGAGACTCCCATCTATGTTAGCTGGATATCAGGGTCACCTGTGGACCGCCTCATGAACCTCCATTTCTGGTTTGCCCTGGTTTTCCCTCAATACTATGCGTCTTCCATCATCACTGAACATATTCTAGGGTCCACTTCTAAAGAAAATACCAAAAAGGGAGGTAAATTACAATTAATAGGATACACTAATGGTTGACACCATAGTTATAATATGATACGTGTTGAATGCAAGGATTTAGTTATGGGTAGTATAGGTTAGACTGAAGTAGTTGAATTGGTGAATAACTTATTTTTACTTTGTTGATTTAGGTTGCATACCAATCATTAATTTCAAGACATGTCGTAAGATGAATATGGATCTTATAAAATGGGAAGCCCGAATGGTTGTTTAGATGTATTCTAGTAAGCTAAAGGAGAAAAGATGGTATGTGTATTAAGCGAATTGTTTGAAGTTATGGCTTAAAGTAAATAAATCATGAATTAAGATTGTTACTTGTAATTATTGTTCTATAATAAGATTGGATATGAATAGTGATAATTGTCTTCTAGCTAAGTTTATGACTTACACCTGTTTATGTGTATAGCTATAGTTGCATTTATTTCATTTTTTTTGGTGAATTATATTGCGTAGTCCTTAAGTTAGTATTTACTGTGCAGATAGCTTTATTGCACAGGACTTAGTGCAAAAGGTATATTGCACGGGTTTTACTACACATGTAGTTTTTACTGCGCACGTGTTAGTGCAAATTCTTTTACTGTGCAGTTCTCAACAAAAGGTTGATGCGCAATTTTTAAGAAAGTATTTATAAGGAAGGATTGGAATTGTTGCCTTCTAAACCTTAGTTTATTAATGTATGTTAATAGAAGATATATTATGGGTGCTAAATATGGTATAAGTTTTTATGTGTGTGAAATGTGCTACACATGGAGATAATTATGCTTCCGCTAATATGATTGTAATTGTTATGCATTTGATATAAGATTTCATGGGTCTTATAAAATAGTTTAAGCTTCCACTATTTACTCATAGTTATTATGCATCTTAATAGGCACTTGTCATAAGAATGTATATAAGCATTTTGCATGTGGCTACTATGCATATATGTTTTATATTTAAAAAATATATATATTGTGTCTTAAGTCTAGTGTAACGAAAGGTGAGTTACAGTGATGGAGGAACAACACATGCCAATAGAAGTTGAACATTGAGGGCGATGGAGGAAGATCTAATTGATTACTCTACATACCCTTTTGAAGGTCGTGGTATTTATAGTTATTCGGGTAGGCCAAAAGATATTATGGAGGAAGATTGGGATGGTCTTTGACAACCCATGGGGAGGAGGTCCCTTTGGAGTTCTTTTTTCTTAAGAGATTTGAGTACATATATTTTGAGTATTAATCAGACTAGGGTTTTCAACAAGGCGAGAGATGTTAGGAATCTAAAAAATGACGATGATAGGCGTATGAAAATTGTTTGGGATCTCAATGATTTGGAACAACAAGAGGATGAGAAGGTAAAGCCTAAATGTTTTGAATTTGTGCCAAATATTGTCACTAAGAAGTTTGAAAGAGATGTTACATGGTGTCCTTTGGATGAGGTTTTATGCATAATCAGGAAATTAAAAGGGATCAGTTGAGAGGGATTAGAAGGGAGAACGATCTGAGTGGGAGGTGGAATTTGAGCCAAGATTTACAAGAACTAGGTTGAGAAAGTGAAATGCTTGAACCATCAGTTTTGTTAAATTCCAAATGGTGGTATTGGTGAATGGATTAGTGTAGAGATCTCAAGTTTTGAAGGATTTTTTTTTTTACATTTTTAACATTTAGGGTAATTGGTCACTACTTGATATTTAGGAACTCTTTTTTATAAGCTTTTTGAGCATAAACGGTGGTATTGGTGAATGGATTAATGTAGGGATCTCAAGTTTTGAAGGAATCTTTTTTAACATTTAGGGTCATTGGTCGTTGCACAATATTTAGGAACGTTTTTTATAAGCTTTTTGAGCATATGAATAAAATTCTACAAAAATCTAAATACTTCCTTTCTACAAATAATCTATTTATTTTCTCTTAAGGTCCAATAGACTAAGTTGGTCTTAGTAGACGTTAACCATCATCATCATAATCATCAAAAGAGTTACATTTTTTTTCTTTCTTGTTTGTATGGTCCTTATAGATATATCAGTATGAGGACATTTACTGAACAAGTGAAAAGATTATGTCTCCTACAAATGTTTTATACAAATTAAGCCAATCTTTGGTATGGATGGTCGAGTAGCAACAACAAGTTATCAAAGGTGGATTTTTTATTTGGTTATAAACCCATAGTTTCTACATGGTGCTTATAAAGGGAACCCTAGAAGAGGAGGGGAAGGTGGTGTTCTATTCCTCCCCATTATTAAGAAGCTCACATTCCAATATGGGAATGGAACATGATTAGGCAATTAAGTTAAAATGAAATTTGGAACATACTTTAAGGATATGGATTTTATTTCATGGTGTGAATGGCATGGAGATTTTTTGTAGACTTTAAATTAATATGTGACTGGATGTTGGGTATTTCATAGGTTGGGAACATATTGCTTAGAGTATTTATTTGAAGAGCAAACAAAAGTAGATTTTTCTTCATGTTCATCGGCATCACTCATATCTTCAAGATACTCAATGTGGGAGAAGACTCGGCTTCCAAGTGAGTGTGTTCATTAGAGGAATGTTCACTTCATACCTCAATGTGGGAGAAGACTCGGCTTCCAAGTGAGTGTGTTCATTAGAGGAATGTTCACTTCATACTATTGAAGTATTAGGTGAAGCAAGAAACATTTGCATGGCAACTATGTACTATAATAATGTGCATTGTTTTATTTTATGCTTGATGTAGACATGGACCCGTCTTTTACTTCAACAAATACTTATTTTTATTATGTCTACATGAACATGTTCTTTCAACTCATGTTTTGTAATTATGTTTTTTGTATCTTCTCCTCAGTCAAATGGTAGTTGTGCAATTGATGTTTTTTAGACAATATTGTGGATCTTATGTACTCTATGTGGAAATATACAACTTTGTTGTACCTTTTTTTCTTTATGAAAGTTACCATCTTTTTTCCATGTAATATCTATGTGTGGTGTGTGTGTGTATGTGCATGTGTATGTGTAAGATCTAGTTGATTACTCTACGTACCATTTTGAAGGTTGTGGTATTTTTAGTTATTCAAATAGGCTAAAGGATATTGTGGAGGAATATTGGGATGTCTTTAACAACCCATGGGGAGGAGGTCCTTTTGGAATTCTTTTTTCTTAAGAGATTTGAGTCTTAATAGGACTAGGGTCTTCAACAAGGCGATAAATGTTAGGAATATAAAACATGACGATGTTAGGTGCACGACAATTGTTTGGGAGCTTAATGATTTGGAACAACAGAAGGATGAGAAGGTAAAGGTTAAATGTTTTGAAGTTGTGCCAAATATTGTCACTGACAAGGTTGGAAGAGATGTTACATGGTGCCCTTTGGATGAGGTTTTATGCAAAGTCGATAAATTAAAAGGGATCAATGGAGAGGAATTATAAGGGAGAATGACCTGAGTGGGAGGAGGAATTTGAGCCAATATTTACAAGATCTAGGTTGATAAAGTCAAATGCTCGAACCATTAGTTTTGTCAATTCCAAATGGTGGTATTGGTGAATGGATTAATGTAGAGATCTCAACTTTTGAAGGATTTTTTAACATTTTTAACATTTAGGGTAATTCGTCACTGCTTGAGATTTATGAATGCTTTTTTATAATATTTTTGAGCATAAATGGCAGTTTTGGTGAATGGATTTGTGTAGGGATCTCAAGTTTTGAAGGTTTTTTTTTTAACATTTAGGGTAATTGGTTGTTGCGCGAGATTTAGGAACATTTATTTTATAAGCATTTTGAGCATAAGAATACAATTCTATGGCAATCTAAATAATTCATTTATTTTCTCTTAAGGTTTGATAGACCAAGTTGGTCTTAGTGGACGTTAAACCATGATCATCATAATAATCAAAAGAGTTTCATCTATTATTATTTTATTTCTTGTTTGTATAGTCCTTATAGATATATCAGTATGAGGACATCTTTACTGAACAAGTGAAAAGATTACGTCTCCTACAAATGTTTTATACAAATTAAACCAATCTTCGGTATTGATGGTATAGTAGCAAAGGCAAGTTATCAAAGGTGGATTTTTTATTTGGTTATAAATCCATAGTTTTTGTATGGTGCTTATAAAGGGAACCCTAGAAAAGGAGGGGAAGGTGGTGTTCTCTTCCTCCCCATTATTAAGAAGCTCACATTTCAATATGGGAATGGAACGTGATTAGGCAATTAAGTTAAAATGAAATTCGGAACACACTTTAAGGATATTGCTTTTATTTCATGGTGTGAATGGCATGGCGATTTTTTGTAGACTTTAAATTAATACGTGGTTGGATGTTGGGTACTTCATATGCTGGGAACATATTACTTAGAGTTTCTATTTGAAGAGCAAAGGAAAGTAGATTTTTCTTCATGTTCATCGGCGTCACTCATATCTTCAAAGAATTCAACGTGGGAGAAGATTTTGCTTCCAAGTGAGTGTGTTCATTAGAGGAATGTTCACTTCATACTATTGAAGCATTATGTGAAGCAAGAAACATTTGCATGACAACTATGTACTATAATAATGTGCATTGTTTTATTTTATGCTTGATGTAGACTTGGACCCGCCTTTTACTTCAACAAATGCCAATTTTTGATATGCCTATGTGGACATGTTCTTTCAACTCATGTTTTGTAATTATGTCTTTTTGTATCTTCTCCTCGAACAAATGGTAGTTGTGCAATTGATGTTTTTAAGACAATAATGTGGATCTTATGTAGTCTATGTGGAAATATACAACTTCGTTGTACCTTTTTTTTCTTTATGAAAGTTGCCATCTTTTTTCCATGAAATATGTATGTGTGGTGTGTGTGTGTATGTGCATGCATATGTGTGTACACACACATGTATATATCTAGACATATTATTATGAATATACGCATATGACATACATATATACACATGTGTATTGAAGTATATGTAGATATAGATGCATAATAAAAGCTCATATAAAATTGAATAAACCTTATAAGCAACTCATTCCAATAGAAATTGAACGTTGAGGGTGATGGAGGAAGATCTAGATGATTACTCCACATTCCCCTTTGAAGGTCATGATATGTTTAGTTATTCAGGTAGGCCAAAGGATATTGTGGAGGAAGATTGGGACAGTCTTTGGAAACCCATGGGGAGGAGGTCCCTTTGTAGTTATTTTTTTTAAGAGATTTGAGTACAAAGATTTTGAGTATTAATAGGAATAGGCTTTTCAACAAGGCAAGAGATGTTAGGAATTAAAAAAATTAAGATGTTAGGTGCATGGCAATTGTTTGAGAGCTTAATGATTTGGAACAACAAGAGGATGAGAAGGTAAAGGATAAATGTTTTGAAGTTGTGCCAAAGATTGTCACTAATAAGGTTGAAAGAGATGTTACATGATGCCCTTTGGATGAGGTTTTATGCAAAATTGGGAAATTAAAAGGGATCACTGGAGAGGGATTAGAAGGGAGAATGATCTGAGTGGGAGGAGGAATTTGAGCCAAGATTTACAAGATCTAGGCCGAGGTTGGTATATTTCTCAAGAGTTATTGAAAAGTCGAGGATTAAGGCTTGAATCTATGATTAAAGGATGTAACTAGTAAGTTTTTTGGAAGGAACATGCCATAGCAAACCCTTAAGGATTCAACATCAAAGGAAAGGAATTTGGTACTAGGTTATATGCTAGTGTTTTATTTCCTGGTTAGCGCTGGATGGATTTCGTTTTCAAGTCAACTAAAGACCTAGAAAAATTAATAGGAAAACTTTGTTTTGGGGGACTTATACCTTGTATTTGAAGAAAAGGACTCTATTTTTTTATTATGTAAAATCGAACTCATTCTCGATCCAACCAATCTAAGTGAATTGGATCCTAAGAATTCCTTTATAGATTGATAGAAGAGGGTTTGCAAGGTTACAAGGGATAGTATTAGAAAATATATGGAATTTGACAATAGTCTTCAAGACAATTATGTACATTCGATAGCTCGAATCTCGGTGGAGATGAATCTAAATAATGGTATGCCCCATGTTATAGAAATCAAGGTAGGTAAGTGGAAATATTTGTAAATGGTGGATTTTGTAAAGATGCCCTTAAGGTGTGCCAAATATCACACCCATGGACATATAACTGAGGCTTGTTTATAAAAGTTCACAAAATGAGAGTGGAGAAGGAAAGCATAGATGAAGGTTGAGAGTACATGATTGGGAAGTTAAATTTTGGAGGCAACGGAAAATAGTGGTAAGGAGAAAATGGAAAGGATTCTCATACAAAATCAACAAATACATTATCTTTTTCTCAAGCAGAAAAGAGTGGGGGATTGGGGTCAAGGTATCTAGAAATCCTAAAGAAGGTCTCAATGTCACTACATGCGGATAAGAGTGAGTCAACAAAAGGTTTTGGTGGAAGAGGTAGTTTTTTGGAGACTATCTCTAGTACTCCTGAGAATGTTGTTAAAGGAAAGGAGAAAGTTGCATAGTTCAATGATATGAATCTAGATTAAAGTCAAGAAAAACACATAATCTTATAGGCACGTTAGTTTCATCTCCTCCTTGTCTTTTGGTTAGATGTATTGATGATGATTCAAATGACTAGTTGGCCCTCCCTGGTGGGCAATGTCATGAAATTCAAGCCAGGGTCTAGGGATCGTGGTGTTAAAGGGTTTAGCTATAATCTAGAAAGGAATTTGAAATTCTTGTCAAAAGAAGAGTACAATGAATATACTCCAATTCCAATCCTTTCTCACAGTTTCCCTCCCTTTTGTCTTTTTGAGTCCCTATAATTAAATCCATCAATGTCAGCTATGTTGGGGATCTCTAAGGATCCTACTAAATCAAAGTATAATATATGATCAAAAATATGAGAATAAGGGATGGAGGGAGGTCTAGAAGGGGGATTATGCTTGGATTTGAGTAGGGAAGGAGTGCCTTCACTGGGAAAAAAAGACCTTTCTCTCAAAATCCCAAGACAAGTCTTTGTGGGAAATTTAAAAATGTAAAAAACATATAGTCAAATGGGCCCTTGGAGGAGTTCCCAGATGAGAGGTTTTCAAATTTTTTTCGCTCCAAGATTCGAGTGTAAACCCTGAGCGTGAACCTGTTGCACCGTTCCCCCTTCGTTCCTAAGTCCTTCCTTTGAAGCGGTCGTTGTGTCCTCCCGCTGCTCTCTATGGGCTCTGGAGGGGGCCTTGAGGCCTCTTCCTCTCCCCCACCAGCGATTACTGCCTTCCGAAAACTCATTGCTGCAGGAACCAAACGACCAACATCAAAAGTTCAACATAAATTCATCAAGAAGCTCGCCAGCATACCCACGGTTGCTCTTCCTCCTGAAGAATCCTGTCAAGCTGCTCTGAATCTTGCTGAACGAGGGCTTATCGGACAATTCACTGGCCTTTGGCCATCTCCCAGAGCCGTGGAATCTTGGGTGCAGAGGAACTGGCGCCATCTAGCCATTGCAGATATCAGAAGTTATCTTGTTGGTAAGGGCTTTTTTGTATTTGTATTTGATAATGTAGAAGACCGAAGCCTCATTTTCAGAAATGGCCCATACTTCATGGGCCCCCAGGGACTCTACTTAAACAATTGGACACCAAACTTTGACCCAACATAGGACATGCCCTCGGCTGTTCCAGTATGGATCCGTCTCCCCCATTTACCTCTACACTGTTGGAATCCGAAGTCCCTAGAGTCTATCGGTAATGCCCTCGGGAGATATATTGACCGAGCCAAGATAAAGGACCAGTACTCATGCGCTAGAATATGCGTTGAAGTGGACCTGGAAGTGGGGCTACCTAAAGCCATTAAGCTTACCGTGGTTGATTGGGTCCATATTCAAGAATTGGACTATGAGCAGCTCCCTTTTAAATGTCGACACTGCCGCGGCTATGGTCACTTTGCACGAAATTGCAAGAAGAAGGTGGAGGAAGATGCAGAGAATTCCACTGAAGAGAAATGGAATCAGGTGCAGAAAGAAACCTAGCCTAAACAAAATATCAGAATCAAAGGTAAAGGAGTGGCATCAGAGACTAATGCACATAATCCCAGGTTGACACAGGGAGAAGGGAGTACTAAACCTTCAATGGCAGCAACAGTTAATAATCAGTTTGAATCTCTCAACACTGTTCCAGAGTCTATTCTTGAGGAGGTCGAACAAAAATCTGCCTCTCAATCAGTGGAGAAGGGAAGAGCAGAGGCCGCTTCCATGGTCACCCCCCCTCCCCCTTCCTATGCTGAAATGATAAGGAAAAAACAACCTGAAATCTCCAGATCCTCAGAGGATGAGTCTTTTGACAGACCATCGAAAAAAGCAGGGAGGAAATCCCATAAGGAAGTTCGAGAAGAGGAAGCAGAGATGCAAAAAATGCAAGGAAATCAACCCACCATTAAAATGTCTATAGGGAGAAACACCAGAAACAGAAACCCCAAGGGCGGTTCTACTCTCTCCAACCCTGGTAAATAATGCGTCTAGTCTCTTGGAATTGCAGAGGTCTAGGGAACCCTATGAAAGCCGAAGCAGTTAAAGACCTATTGAAAATCAAAACTCCCGAGATCCTTATGCTCCAAGAGACTAAAATCGAAGGGGATACCCTTCTCGACATCAGCAAATCCAAATGGAATAAGAATGCCGGAAAGGCCATTAGTGCTTGAGGTACCTCTGGCGGTCTGGCCACCTTATGGACGGATGATATGTTTCATCTTGAAAGTCATTTTGATACTCAACACTGGATTTTCATTGAACTTCGACATTCTTCCAGTAAGATCATTTTCTCCCTTTCTAATTTTTATGTCCCTGTTCTCTCTTCTGAAAAGAAAGAGTGTTGGATTTCCCTTATTGAATTTTTGGAAACCTCCTCTCCTACAAATATCATCTTTGCCAAAGACTTCAACATTGTCCTTGATCCGAAGGAAAAGCGAGGAGGTAACTGTGGAAGAGACCAAATGCTCCCCATAGTGGAAGAGCTTATTCAGCAGTGGGATCTTCTTGACATTAAACCACTGAAAGGTTTGTATACCTGGACAAACAATAGAATAGGTGTGGATCACATATATGCCCGCCTTAATAGATTTCTAGTTCAAAGCTCTTTACTGTTGGATAAAAGGATTATCTCTTCCAAAATTCTTCCAAAACTCACCTCTGATCATAAGTCCATTCTTCTGCATTTGGAAGATGAAGAAAATCTGGGACCCCTTCCCTTTCGATATAGTCCACTCTGGCCCGAAAAAGATGGCTTCATGGATGTTGTGAATAAAGCTTGGTCTATCTCTATTTCCAGTTCCCCCAGCTTTGTGTGGGAGCAGAAGATCAAGGCGACCAAGATGGCTCTAAAAGCCTGTATATAAAAACCCAACAACAATCCTTCTAGCCAGCGAATTCAGGTTATTCATCATTTAGCAGAGGTGCAGGCTGACATGGAATGTAAAGTTATAAACTCAACTGATTTAGATAAGGAAATTTCTGCCCAGATAAAAACCTTTCATTCCTTCAGATGCGAAGAAGAATATTGGAGACTAAAATCTCGTAGCTTGTGGCTTAAAGCTGGAGATAGAAACACATCCTACTTTCATAGGTATTACAGGGCTCGAATCTCCCGAAATCACCTCTCTGAAATCACTTCTACTGATGGAAAGATTCACAAAGGTTTTGACCAGCTTAAATTGGCTGCTACAACTCACTTTCAAAATCTATACACCGAAGATGGAGTTGAATGCGAGGGGACCACTTCATATTTTCTCTCCAATATCCCTCCTTTAGTTAGTATGGATGACAATTCAACTCTCACGAATCCTATCACTGAAGCTGAAATCAACGACATAATTTGGTCTATGGAGCTGGACAGCGCCCCTGGGCCTGATGGATTCTCAATTCAATTTTACAGAACATGTTGGTGAATTATAAAAACTGACCTGTTGAGAATGGTCAAAGCCTTCCAACGTAGAGCTAAAGTAGGAGGTAGCATCAATTCCACTTTCTTGGCCTTAATCCCTAAAGAAGCTAGTCTGAGCTCCTTTGATAGATTCAGACCTGTGATGAACCTACAATAATTAATTAATGCAAATACACGAGATATCAGAAATAATAGAACTCAGAATCACTTTTATATTGATCACGGGCCACTTCGAGGGGGCAACCTCCTTTGAGCAAGCTCAATACAATTAACTTCACAGTGCCTTCATAGGCCTCAACACACACTTAGGCACCAATACCATGGGTCAATACTATGTGTTAATACAAACCATGGGTTAAGTCTAGGCGCCAGTACTATGAGTCAAAACCATGGGACATATAATACTATGGGACGACTTACAAAGCATATGCGTCCAATACTATGGGTCAATACTATGGGCTAATATAAACTATGGATCAACAAATACTATGGGACGACTTACAAAGCATATGCATCCAACAACAATATACTAACAAAGTAAAGAGATGGGTTCCTAACATCCCCTCTCCCTTAGAAAAAGCTTTGTCCCCAAAGCTTTAGATGTGGAAATTGATGCAGAATCTGAAGGAGTGGGTCCCCTGTAGCATCCTCTGGTTGCATTCCAAGCCACTGGCGCCTTTGGAGTTTCAGGGAGGATTGCATGGAAGGTTGTAGACGAAGAAGAACCATATCAACGATGTGAAAAGTGCACTCAGAACGGTGCCGATCGGCTTGTTGTTTCAGTCGAAGTCTTGCCATGTGAAAATTGTCCTGCAGAATGAGAAGAAGCTGATCACGGTTTCGAAGAATTGAGTCAATTGCTTGAACTGGGGAGCTGCTGAAGGTGTATGGAAAAAGAACTGGTGGTGCCTGTCCAAAGACTGCTTCATATGGTGTCCTTTGAGATGTGGTACTATACCACTGGAGCGCTTCTAGGAAATCCATAGAAATAGTTGTCCAAATCTATGGAGGGATGGGTAAGGGTTCGAGCAGTCCCGAAAGGAGGGTTGTTTCACCCTTGTTGACCTGGAAAGTATCACAGTCAACCACCATCAGTTGGATTGTCCTTTTGAGTCCCTGCCAAAAGAAGTTACATTGTTCCTGGTCATACGTTTTGAGGAACCCAGAGTGCCCTATTGATGAAGAAGCATGGAGTTCATAGAAGAGATAGCCTCGTTGAACAGATTGCAACCAATTTGGAACAAGCAGAGAAATAGCTGTAAGAGAAACTGGGTCATCAAATGTGCGAGGAGGAGCATCTTCCACCATATTGTCCTTACCCTTCTGGTAAGTGGTCGCATAGTCATAACCCATGAGTTGGATAACCCATGTCAGGTGTGTTGGGGAGGAGACCTGTTGTTCCAGGAAAGTTTCCAGACTCTGGAGATCAGTCTTGATACAGAAATAATTCCCCAATAGGGATGGCTGCCGCTTCTGTACTGTATGAAAAATAGTCATCATTTCCTACTGAGAGGTAGATGCGGTTAAATTCTTACCGGAAAGGTCTCTTGAAGGCAACAAGCTCATTGGTTCAGCAAAGACACCTGCATATCTATCCAAGAAAGTAGTGGAGACTGTTGATGGGTGCATCTGAATGGAATGGAGCTGAGCGATGACACCATGTGATGACCAGGTGATGTGAACTGATGATGTAGAGAGACCCTGGTTGTAAGCCCATAAATTTGTGTTGTGCCCCATTGACGGAAAACTGCATCCAAAGTTCAGCAAAATCCCATAAGATGGGGCCAAGTGTGCGTAACCATTGAACGCCCAAAACCACATCACATCTGCCTAAGGACAAGGCAAACATGTGAGAGCGCAGGTTATAATCTTCCATAGAGATACGCACATTGTGACACTTCCCCTTGCAAGGTAAGGTGCCCCCATTGGAAACCATGACTTCAAAGTTGGAACAAGGATGGACAAAACAATCAGCCTGTTTGGCAATCCGAGGGTCAATGAAGTTATGAGTGCTACCAGAATCAATGAGTATGTTAAGAGGGAGCTTCTTGAAGTATCCCCTGACCCGCATTGTTTGTGGGGTGGTGACGCCAGTTACAGCATGGAGAGAGATCTCGGGTGGGTCGTCTTGAGATGGGGTGTCAACAGGTGGGTGCTGAATGTCGACCTGAACATCTACTGTATCTGGAGCTTCTTCACCAAGTTCTGAGGCAGGCGAAGAATCCACATCCAAGAGATAGAACTTTTGTTGAACACATCTATGTCCCCGAGTGAATTTCTCATCACAATTATAACAAAGCCCTTTTTCTCGGTGTGCCTGCATCTTTGTTTCAGACAACTGCTTGATATGAGTTGGTTGAGGAGCAAGCGTGATGGGAGGTCGTTGGGAACCCATATTTTTGAAGGTAACAAAGGTGGGTTTGGAGCGTTGTTGAGCTGCGATCTTGTCCTCTGCCAACTTAGCCAACCCTAGGACTTCCATCATTGTGTTGGGACAGAACATTTTGACCTCTGAGCGGATTTCATCCTTGAGACCACTGATAAAACAACTCCTGTAGAATTCATCAGACAATCCTTATGTGTGATTGGCCAATTTCTCAAATTCTGTCTGATACTCTCTCACTGTGCCAATTTGGTGAATTTTAGTGAGTGCTCCTGTGAAATCATCAAAAGCACTAGGACCAAATCGTGGCAAAATGAGTTGGCAAAAATCTGTCCAGTTTGGCTCGGGATGAGCTTTGATGTACAAACGGTACCATTGAAGGGCTCCCTGTTCCAAATGAAAGGATGCAAGTGGAACTTTCTGGGCATCAAAAGTATTATGCAGACTGAAATATTGTTCTGCTTGATATATCCATCCAGCCGGATCAGTACCATTAAAGCGAGGAAAATCAAGCTTCGACCCACGAAAATTGCTGGAAGAAAAGAACCTGGTGGCTGCAAAAGATTATGGCTATCTAGTATTGTTCATGGCTGAATGCTGAAGATGGAGGATGAGAAATTTTTCATCCAAATCTTGGAGTTTGGTTTGGATGGCTGCTAGTGCTTCCTCCATGGTTTTTGCTCCTGTGCGAGTGACAACCATAACCAGGAATTTTTTCCTTTTTTTTTTTTGGTGGGGGGGGGGAATGGATAGAAAAACACAAACACAAGCTTATTTAGTAAGGGGAAATTTGGATTTGGGAAAAACTCGAAGGGGTAATTGGGGTTTGAATAGGTTTTCGACACTTTCTGAGGGACAGGGAAGCAAAAAATGGGGATTTCAGAAGCGGGAACTCTATGGTAAAATTTGAAGGCAATCGGGTGAAAATTGAAGAAGTTATGGCAAACCCTAAAAATAGACAAATGTGGGATTTCTAGTCTTGGGAAGTGGAATTTGGAATAGGAATATGCAGAATGGGATTGCAGGGATGTCAGTGAAGTTTCAGGGAAAACGGAGTTGAAACAAGGGAGATATAACTTTTTTCTTCTTCTGAGAAATGGATCGGCAACAACATCACGGAATGGATCCGCAACAAATGGATCTGCAACAGCGCGGAATGGATCCACAACAAATAGATCTGCAACAGCGTGGAAGAGATTGAAAACGGCTGGATCTGAAACGACGACTGGATCTGGAACGACTTTCAGAATAGATCTGAAACGGCTGGATCTGGAGCGGAAGTGATCGGCAACAGTTCAACTGAAAATAGATATGGACCCCAGGTATGTACGGCTTCCTAACAGTTCAGGGGTTTCACTCGGCCACCAATGTTGTCTGACGGCTTGCGTATTGGGGCAGTACCTCTCACTCCACGGCCCAGGTAAAACTGATAACCGCTTTGCCACAAACGATAGCTCTTGGTTTACCTCACGGGTGGGAACTAGTCAATCAGGTAGGGGTCGTTGCCCTTTTCGCTAGCAGGTCCTCTCAATGGGCCAGCTACTTCGGGGTTCCTGTGGTACTCCTCACAATGAGTTTTAGGGCTTATGCCCAAGTACTTCCCACAGTTAAGCGAATAGGGATTATTCCCAAATCCGAAGCTGCAACAGATGCGAAAAAAAATTTGGCAGAAATTCCACCCAACGAGCCCAAGAAAGTGCTATGATACCAGATGTGATGAACCTGCAATAATTAATTAATGCAAATACACGAGATATCATAAATAATAGAACTCAGAATCACTTTTATATTGATCACGGGCCACTTCGAGGGGGCAACCTCCTTTGAGCAAGCTCAATACAATTAACTTCACGGTGCCTTCATAGGCCTCAACACACGCTTATATACTAAGTCTAGGCGCCAATACCATGGGTCAATACTATGTGTCAATACAAACCATGGGCTAAGTCTAGGCGCCAATACTATGAGTCAAAACCATGGGACGACTTACAAAGCATATGCGTCCAATACTATGGGTCAATACTATGGGCTAATATAAACTATGGCTCAACAAATACTACGGGACGACTTACAAAGCATATGCATCCAACAACAATATACTAACAAAGTAAAGACATGGGTTCCTAACAAGACCAATATCCTTGTGTAATGTTTTGTATAAAATTCTATCCAAGATATTGGCTAATAGAATCAAACCACTGCTTGGGAGGCTCATTTCCTCCTCCCAAGGTAGTTTTTCCAAAGGGAGATATATCTTGGATAATGTCATCCAAGTGCAAGAAGTCATGCATTCTAGTTATCACCGGAAGGAGCAGGGGATGCTCATAAAACTTGACATGACCAATGCTTTCGATAGGGTCAATCTCTCCTTCCTCTTTAGAGTTCTTCACTCTTTTGGCTTCAACACTGAATTTGTCAATTTGATCAGAGCCTGTACGAGCAAGCCTTGGATAGCCCCTCTTGTGAATGGAAGACCTGGAAATTACTTTAAAGCTTCGCGGGGTCTAAGGCAAGGCTGCCCTCTCTCCCCCTTCTTGTACATTCTGATGGCTGATTCTCTGAGTCGGAAGCTGTTTTCTGAGCAGCAGGCTGGATCAGTCCCAGGTATAAGGCCATTGAAAGGTATTGCGCCCATTAACCATGCCTTATTTGCTGACGATTCTCTATTGCTGGGTGGAGCCTCTTTAAAGATTGCGAAGGCATTCAAAGTTATTCTTCAAAACTATTGCTCTATCTCGGGAGCCCTCATAAACAAAAGGAAAAGTGCTATTTATGGATGGAACTCAGACCATCAAACCATTCAGAGAATTGCTCACTTCATGGGATTTTCGGGACATGATAGCTGGGACAAGATTAAATATCTTGGCCTCCCCTTAACTCTGGGAGCTAATAAACCGTCGCTGTGGTTGGAAGTGCTGAGTAAAATGAAGTCTAAAATTGCTTCTTGGGGTGGTCGATGGCTCACTACTGCAGGGAAAGTCATCCTCATTAAATCAGTGCTCTCTGCCTTGCCCATTTATCAGGCCTCTTTTTTGTTGGCTCCAAGCTCGATTACGAAGCATGTCTCTAAGCTGTTAAGAGATTTTCTGTGGCAGGGTGGAAAAGGAAATGAAAAGAAATATCATTTAGTTAACTGGGACACTATTAAACGCCCCATGGATGAAGGAGGTTTAAATATCCGTGATCCAAAGCTGGCTAATCTAGCCTTGGGTGGTAAAATCCTGTGGAAGTTGTACACTAACAGAAAGCATCCAATTAGCCAAATTTTCAAGAAAAAATATCTTAGTGGAGTCTCTCTGTGAAATATTTAGATGAACAACACTCCTACAGGATCTAAGACTTGGAATCTTTGCCACAGAGGTATCGAATTCTTTCAGAATCACTTATACAGAATACCTGGGAACGGTAATAAAATATTACTGTGGCATGACAGCATTATGGGCCATGTCCCCCTTATCAATTCTGATGAAATTCATGACATCCGTCATTGGCTAATGCAGAATAACATTCACACGTTCGCTGATATCTCTTCATGGGATAAATTTGGAAATTGGATTTCGTGGTCTCTCCCCTTTGCTCCTGCGCATCTTCTTGATCAACAGCCCTCCCTCTTAGCAGGGTTGACGGGCTTAGCTCCAGTGCATCTTCAGGCTAAAGACTCGTGGGGTTGGGGAAGAACCGGATTCTATTCCCCTGCGCAAGGATTTTCAACTCTTCAATCTCATGCTGCGTCCACTCATAATTCCTCATTCTGGAAATCGGTTTGGGATCCTCTTGGTTTGCCCAAAGTAATTTTTTTCTTTTGGACTTTAATTCGCAGGAAAATTCTGACTGGTCACAACCTGATAAAAAAAGGCATCCTTGGCCCTCATCACTGTGCACTATGTTGTAATGTTGCTGATACCTTGGAGCATTTGTTTGTGGACTATCCCTTCGCCCATGATGTCTGGGATCACTGTATTCAGGGTCTTAATGCCGCTGTGCCATCTCAAGCCTCTATGGCTGCTCTTTTTTCATCTTGGAAGGAGAGATACCCTCATGCGCTCCTCAACAAATCTCTCTGGGCCCGGATCTGGCAGGCCATCCCAAAGTATGTCTGTTGGAAACATTCGCTGGCTAGGAATGATAGGATTTTTAACAACACTCTCAGTCTCCCTTCGAAGGTTGCTTTAAAAGCCAAATCCCTTCTCCTTGAAACAATGGCTCAACAGTCCTTTAAGAAAGAGATCATTCTTCTTCCAGCTGAAAAGAAATGGATGGGAACTTACACCTTCAGAGATAGAAGCAAGGCCATGACCAGATCCATTGACACTCCAGGTTGGAAAGTTCGGATTATTGAGGCATCTTTTCAGGATTGGTGGAGGAAGCAGGGTAAAGCTTCCATATTTTTTGATAGCGCTTCTAAAGGGAATCCCGGGACGTCCGAAGCTGGTGGAATAATATTTTCCCCGGATGGCACAAGGAAAGATAGCTTCAGCTGGGGTCTAGGACAGAGAACCAATAATCAGGCTGAAATTCTCGGGTTGTTAAAAGCTGGTCAGATAGCTCGGGACAATGGTTATAAAGATATACAAATATTCGGAGACTATGAAATTATGATAAAAATTCTAAATTCAAATGAACAATTCAACACTCCTCCACTCAACAACACTTTGCAAAGGCTGCGGTATCTGCTGCTCGGGTTCTCCTCTTCCCTCTACTTCCACATTCTGCGTGGATTGAATAAAGAAGTTGACCTCAAAGCTAATATGGGATGTCTTATGTCCCAAGGGACCTACAGAATAAATAATGAAGATCCCTTTTGGATTCTTATCCCCTGAGGCTCAGATTTGTAATAATTGGGAAAGCTTGCTAGATCTTGCTGGATTTTGAATCTTTTGTATTATTGGTAGCTTTGGGTTAACCCCATCCGCTCCTCATTCTCAATAAAATAACCGTTCTAGTTAAAAAAACAAAAAATGGGCCCTTGGAGGAGGGTAGGCCCCGAGAAATATATAACCATGATAATTCTCTCTTTAAACATAAGAGTCTTGGGTAGACCTTCTAAACAACAATCCCTAGAAAGGTTCATCTTTCTCCATCAGGCAAACATTTTTGTGTTCCAAGAAACTATGGGAGGGGGGGGGTAAAATATTTGTAGGGAATAGATCCAAGGTGTCGAAGTAATTTGATTTCCTTTCATTTGATGTTGTTGGAAGGTTAAGGATTTTAATAACCGGGTGAGGGGGGGTCTATTATTCTTCTTAATTCCTCTTTTCTTTTGGTAGATTTTCAAGCTCTAGAGCTTCAAAAAACTTCCTCAGAGGTTAATTGGTATCGGCCATATGATAACGAGAAACCTTACCAGGAGGATTTAATTATGAAATATTTTCTTAACAAAGAGAATATTGTAATAGGGGGTGACCTCAACTTTAATACCAAAAGTTGAAAAGTTTTGGGGAGTCGGGCATCAAGGATTGATTCCCTAGTAGATTTATTTGCACACAAAATTAAAGAAGCTTGCTTGATATATGTAGAAACAAACAAGATGATGACCACATGGAGAAAATTCATAATCAATGAAGTTGTTGTGTCCAAGAAGTTAGATAGACTCTTAGTATTTGAAAACCTAATGGGAGCTAAGGAAAGAATGAGGTATTGGGTGGGTAGAAGGGGAGATTCTGATTGCCAACACTTTTTTCTTCAAATGGATAGGGAGAACAATGACCCACCCAATCCTTTAAAATTAAACCATATGTGGTTAGAAGATGAAAAATGATCCAATTTGGTCGAAGTTGATTGGAGACCCTTTGGTGAATCCTTAGGGGGGTCTGCTAGTTTTCAATTTGCAACAAAACTAAAAAGAGTAAAAAAGTGGTGCCATGTTGGTCTAATAATAAATAAATAAAATGCCAAGATGGATCTAAAGGAGGTTGAAACCCAAATAGATGAGGTCTATGGGAAAAATATTGAAAGGGTTTGCATATAAGAGGTGATAGTCATTATAAACATTTGGAATAGAAGAAGAGGGAGATTTCGAGTTTGGAGGGAAGCAAATTTGAGGATGAAAAGTAGGGTGGTATGATTGATAAAAGGTGATGAAAACACCAAACTTTTCATAAATTTTCTAACCACAAAAAGAATGTAAATATTATTAGGGAGATGGACAAACCTAATATAGAAAAGTTGGGAAGGTTAAGGAGATTCAAATGTAGTGTTAATCATTTTAAAGCATCATAAAGAGCCACACGAGGTAAATATAGCATAAATCATTAAATTAACCTCCCTTTTCCTAGTTTTGTTAGCGAGGAAACTAAGGATCTCTTGATGGAAGAGGTTTATATGGAATAACTTAAAAATGGACCAGCCTCTTTCTAGAAGGACAAGAGTCCCAACCCTAAGTGATGGCCACTAGAATTCTTCTTAGGCTTGTATTCTTTATTTGAAGTAGATAGTCCAAGGGTTATCAAAGCGTGTAGAAAGAGTGGTATAGTTTATGGATCATTTAATTCTACTTTTACAGTTGTAATTCCTAAGTAGAATAAGCCACCTAGATTTGATGATTTCATGCAACTATATAAAGATGATAGCAAAGTTCATATAATCTAGCGTAAAAAGAATATTGTCATAAACTATTTTTCAAGAATAATTTGGCTTTTTAAGTGGAACACAAATCCAGGATGGAATTGGGGTGGCTCAAAAGGGGCTTCATTCTATGAAAACAAAGAGGATGCCTACAATTGATCCAAGTGGATAACAATGGTCACTCACTTCTTCCACCGACTCATGATGGTTCTACATCTCATGAGTTCTAGTATAGTTTTGTAGGTCTTGTACTTTCAACGCATTTTAGGGTGTTTTCCATGTGTTTTTAGTAGTTGACATGGATTGTGAGACCTACCAAACACATAGAGCATAGAATAAGCTTTGTAATAATCCAAGGAATTCCCCAGGGGAATCTTGAATGTGAAATTTGTGGTCTAAATAAGTTGTTGCATCAACTAGGTTGCTTAGGCTTTGTATCGCACAGGGTTAGGGTTTTGGATATTTATGGGTTTTGCCTCGCTTGGTTTTATAATTTATGTTAAAAGGAAATTTCAGGCTCTTGTAACAATCTTCATGCAAATGAGCATAGCCGACCCATCTTTCTTTAGAGATAGCCTACCACTATTATGGATAATCATGTTGCTTTGCAATTTGTAGTGTTTTCTATTTTAATTAATTAATAGAATTTAGATTTCATTGTATTACTATGCTCTTTGTAATAACTTTGTGTGGTTTTCCTATATATCTATTTTCATTGTTTTCTCCGTGTAAGCTAGATCAATGGTATCAGAGCATTGTGCTCTTTGTTATTTTTTTGTGCATGTCCCTGCCAATGTCAAGGTATAGGGAGTTGGGCCTTAAACTAATTGAACTTGGTGATGATTTTTATGCCCCAGATTCTCTGCTGCGCACTATACTAGATGTGCCAAGGAGGGGGGGCCTTTTTCTATTGTAAAAGGCCAAGCTGGGGTTGCTTTATGTAAAAGTGTGGGTATATCGATGAGCCATACCCCTTGGTCAGTCATGGCAAGTGTTAGTCCTAAAGTTTGTACCGACTGCTAAGCACAAATTTAGGCACCTCGAGTTAAATGGATTTGGATTTTAGGGTTGGTTTTGTAGGGGTCAAAAGATTAATTCACATGGATAAAGCATAAGACAACTGAAAACATAAGCTTCTGAGAATAACATTTGATAACTGGACTGAAGCAAAGCTGATGTCAAAGATGTCTCAGGTTCAAGGTTTATTGATCATGTGTGGAACAAACAGTCCATTCACACATAGCATTAAAACACCATATTCAGAAAAACATTCTAAGCATGGAATCTGAGATACTTAATCACAGTATGAGCATTTATAATAAAAACATCATTATAAAGGAATTCATGACCATAATCAGTTTACACAAAACTACAAGATACTCATATTTAAAGACAGAGAGAACCTGAGTCATAAAGGACAAATTCTCATATTCATATTCCGAGTTTCCAAAGGAAATTACAAAGTATATATCGTAGACCTGCAAAATTTGGACTCTCGACCCTTCTGCAAAAAATCACAGCCTTTTCGCCGGAACCCCCCTTCTCCTACCTTGAAGGCCTTTTTAATTTATAGAAATATACAATGTAGGTTATTCCAAACCTCTGGAAACAGATTGGATTAGTAAACAACAAAAGATAAAACAACCTATGATCTGTCACAAGAAATCTAGGACAGTTGAGGATGCTTTCTTTAAATCCGGGGTTTGTTACAATCTGCTGCTTGATATGCTGACTTAATGCCTAAAATATTTTGCCATCTATATATGAATCTGGAACTTCCTGCTAAGAATACTACTTGAAATATGGAACTGAATGCCTGAAGAATTTGATATAATCCTTTGTCCCGATACTCTGCCATCAAAATTGGAAAACCATTTCTTTCCTTTAATGAAATGATTGTTCAACTCTTGCCTTGAAGTACACATGAGTATTACTTTGACAACTAGTAGGCGTTCTCTTTTTGTTAAACACTTTCCTTTCATTGACAATTTCGGTGCTGCTTGGCGTTTTCCTTAACAATTGCATGTATATCCACTCATAAGCGCTCACAATGCGTAGAGCTCCTCTCGTGGCACTTGTGAAAATACTATTGATGGCTAGATTCTTAATGTTGACTACCCTTAATGCACTCGAAACCTGTCAGCCAACCATATAATAACATAGGATGGACGTTATGTTCTGTATAATATAAGAAGATGTTTTAACATAAAATAAACTTGAACTCTTCATATGAATGGGTATATGGAGTAACCTTTGACGTGTTGAGTACACAATCCCATTCGTAAACTTTGATCTTAACACATGGATATAGTTGGTTTGGTACTTGAACTTTGTAATTACTTGGAAGTATGAGCTTAGAGATTAACGCCCAAAGAAAGTTTTACAAAAATGACAAAACAAGAAATGAATATTATGGATTATAAATAAAGCTTGGGTTTGACTTTGAGCTTGAATGCATGAATTGGGCGTTTATTAATGGAGTGGTAGTTATAACATAAGATGGATATGGTAATTTTAATGGAATCAATGTGGAGAGGGAGTGGGAGTGAGAGTGAAATGGTGAGGTGGGATGATGAGTGGGATAGATAGGTAAGAGAATGAGTGGGATGAGGTTAGTGGAATTTTTTGTAAAATATAAAATCAAATTTTATAAAAAATGATTTTATATTAAAATTTAAATTTTATTAAATAAAATTAAATTGAGTCATGAAAATGGATGCTTAAGAGAGATAACAAAAGATTTGACGGGCTTTGTTTCATGATACTGAGGTTTTCAATAAAAATGACTCAAGATGACATAAATATTGGGGATTTTGATTGAAAATATTATTGGATTTTTCGACAACGAAATTTAGGATCCATCTCTATATGCGCACTGTAGGAATCTAAAAACTTTGATGGGGCAAATCCTGGTACGAACAACAGGTCCTCTTGGTCCTCATTTCAAGGTGTACTAGTTTTATGGCCCTGCTAACTACCTCTCGGTGAGTGGTAATTCCTCATCATGTTGGGAATTTATGCCTTGGGTAGGTATTGGTGCACTTGGGGTGTCTCCATTAGGACACATGGCCTAGGAGCCCCTAGCCACACTCATGATTTCATGCTTTATAAAAGTGATTGTGCTTGAAAGGGTTGTCATACTCGCTCTAACACACCTTAATTATACCCACTTGGACCTTATTTTATTGAATATCCCCCTCCCTTTGGTTATCCTAGTAAAAAAATGCAAATCGTCCACCTCTAAAAGAAAGTTTTTGAGGCCGAACCAAGCAAGAAGGAGGGAATTGAGGGAAAAATAAACTTTGTTGGGTTAGTTGGGCCATAACGTCCTCCTTCCAAGCTCAAATTTTCACCATCTTGAAGCTATCATCACTTTGTATCAACGCTTATGGATTAATTGTGTAAGAATTTTAAGTCCGATGTTTCGGGTGGACACTCCACCCATATTCAGGCAATCAAACTGAAGCTGCTAAATGATAGAAACATTTAGGCTTAGTAAATAATAAGATAAAAGACTAACCATTGAGGATAAAAACTCAAGAAGGAATGTATATCTAAAAATGAGAAATAAATAATATAAAGTTTAAAATTAGTTGATAAATAAAATCATCAAAGGGGAAATAGTAAAATATAAAGAATTATCAAAATGTAAATGTTCATAAAAAGGTAATTTTAAGAAAATGATTAAAAACCATAAACCAAAAGGGTAAAATTAAGGAGGCGCAATCCAATAAAAAGGGAAATATTTAAAGTAATAATAATAATAATAATAAAAAATAATAATAATAAAAAATAATAATTACAATAATAAAAGAAATCACGAGAATAAGAAAAAATAATTTAATAATTAGAATGAATTTGAATAAAGTTTTAATTTAATAATTAGAATGAATTTGATTAAAATAATATTTTTTTGGTATTTTTTTGTCTTATGAGGTTTAGTCTCCAAATTATGGGTGACAAATCCTAAAAATGAATTTCAGCGCAAAATCAGATAGGGTGGAATTTAGATTTTTCTCTTATACATAAGGTGCCCTCCTCTCATTGTAAACAAGATCACGGGATCAAATATCACTGAAATTTTATTTCTACTTATGTATATGAGATCTTAAGTGGCGCACACCTCTCTTCTTGGCAATTCTAGGGTTTTTCAAAGATAAATTTGAATGTTTCCAGGTTTCTTGCAATCTCTCAAGGATAATACAAGGAAGTTCACTCTCTTGGGGAGGAAGGATTCTAGGGTTTGCTTTTCTTTTCTCCTTTTCTCCCATTGATGTAAGTAAGATTTTGGCTTATTGTCTTGCATTGCAGAGTGCATCCAAGGTAGGAGTAATCAAGGGTTTATGCATGTTATCTTAGTCTTGATTGGTGAGGCATTTCTCTTGAAGTATCCCTCTTGTTTTCGGCCTTAGCATCTTTGTTTGTCTTAATTAGGTTGAGTGCTAAAATAAACTAGGGTTTCTTAGCCTTGCCCTAATTTTTATATATAACAAAAACGGTTATTTTTTATTCGGTAGAACACGGTTGGGCCATAGCCTAATCAACCTCCCTTACATTTCCTTTAGTCCACTTGAGTGAAGAGTACCATATCCTACTATTACAAAACTAAGGGGAAACTGCCTTCCTACGGGATAGGAGACCAAAGAGGAACATCATCATTTTTTTTTCAGCTCTGCATGAGCTAAGAGGTAGCCCATATTGGCCTTTGCATCTGCTTCCTGATTTAGGCTTCGGAGAATATGGAAGAAGGAGGTAGATTTGAATTTTTGCAGCAATTTACGAACCCTCTACAAGGTCTTGTTGAGCACCGAATTATTAAAATTATCTTCCGTGTTTAGGATTTTTATTATGATTTCCGAGTCTCCAAAAATTTTATTGTCTTGACCAACGTTCCCTTGGGAAAGCTGACAAGCTTTGAGCAATCCTAATATTTCAGCCTGGTTATTAGTGCTCTGTCCGAGACCCCAACTGAAGGTGTCTTTACTTTGACCATCCGGACTGTAGATGATTCCTCCCGCTCCTGCTGGCCCTGGATTACCTTTAGCTGCTCCATTAAAGAAAATCGTGGCTTTACCTTGATTCTGCCACCACAGATGAAATTCAAAATCAGTGCTCCTCAGTCTCCACGCTGGATTGCTAATAGGTCGAGAAGAGAGCTTATTCTGAGTTCACTGCAGAGGAGCTCCAAGCTAGCTAATCTCTTCAGGAAGCAGTAGATTATCATGTTTAGGGGGACGATTTTCCAAAGTTTCTAACAGTAGAGATTTGGCTTTAGCCACCACGATGGAAGGGGAGCACAAGCTGTTTTGGAAAATTTCTTCATTCCTAGCTAGCCACACTTCCCAGCAAATGTATTTTGGGATTGCAAACCAAATTTTTGACCAAAGAGAATTACTCTTAATCGCATGGGGTTATCGATCTTTCCAGGTGGAGAATGAAAAAAAATTGTGCTCTGCGTTGGACATAAAGCGTTGAGCCCCTGCAGCGCCAGCTTCCACACCTCCTGCGTGTAAGGGAATTTGATGAACACATGGTCAATTGATTCCTGAGACAAACAACAAAGAGGGCATCTCTGAGGCCCAATAATTCCATGCTTAGCTAAATTCTCACCTGTCAGCAGTCTTCTGTGAATGAGGATCCAACATAATTTTTTTATTATCTTGGGGATGCTGTAGGAATCCCACATGTGCTTCCACAAAGCGTTTGAGTGAGTTTGGGTATTATGCGATTGGAGGACAACATAACCGTGAGCTGCTGTGTACACACCTGCAGGACCCCATCCCCATTTATCACGAACTCGAAGATGGACCAGAGCTAACCCAAAAAGCGCCACGATCAAAGAATTCTCTTGTGCTTGCATCAAGTCCGGAGCTCGAGGATAATGCCATGCTTCCCAATTCCACTAGGATCCCAAATAGAAATATCAACCAACGTTTGAATGCCACGCTGAGATAGCCAAACCCGTAACTCAGAAAATTCTTTTGTTTACCTGAGAGGTGGATTTTGTCATCCCACAACCAGATGTTCTTCCCATTGCCAGGAATTCGATAAAGCTGGGCTTTGAAGAACTCCCATCCACGACTGCACAACTCCTAGAGCGTGGTGCCTTTGCTGGAGATTCCTGCATCCATGCTATTTACAGAGAGCCCATTCAAATATTTTTTAGTGAGCACTTGACTTACGAGATGGCTTTGGTTTGAGAAGATCTTCCATAGTATTTTTCCTCTCAGAGCCAAATTAGCCAATCCTGGATCTCTTATCTGGAGGCCACCATCAGAGAATGATTGCTTCACAATGTCCCAACTGACCAAATGATTTTTTTTTTATTCCCCTTACCTCCTTGCTACAAAAACTTTCGAATTAGCTGAGACATCTGCTCGGTAATCATCTTTGGAGCCAAAAGAAATGAAGCCTGATAAATGGGGAGAGATGAGATAACCAATTTAATGAGAATTAGCTTTCCAGCGGTGGTGAGCCACTGTCCACCCCAGGAAGCCAATTTTGCCTTGATTTTGCTGATTATTTCGAGCCATTGAGAAGTCTTGGCAGTGCCCAGAGTTAAAGGCAGGTCTAAATATTTGATGGAGTTCCACACTGCATATCCCATAAAGCCTAAGGAATTGGCAATTTGAAGGATGGTTGGTTGATCTACCTTCCAACCATACACTGCACTTTTTCTCTTATTAACCAAAGCTCCAGAAACTCTGCAGAAGCTGTGGATTACATCGTTGAAGGCCCTGGCAATTTTTATAGAGGCACCTCCCAAGAGGAGGGAATCATCAACGAACAAGGCATGGTTTAAAGGTTCTAGCTCTTTCACCACTTGGATACCTGGAGCTGTGCCTGCTAGCTTCTCAGCTGTCAGTTTTCGGCTAAGTGAATCAACCATCAGAATATACAGGAATGGGGACAAGGGTCATCCATGCCTAATACCCCTCGTGTCTTGGAACTATTTGGATGGCCTGCCATTGACAAGAGGGGTGATCCAAGGCTTTCCTATACACGCTTTGATCAGCCTTACAAAGTTAGTACTAAATCCAAAGGAAAGAAGGACTTGAAAAATAAAGGAGTGTCTTACCCGATCGAAGGCATTAGCCACATCAAGCTTTATAAGCATCCCTTGCTCTTGCCGATGGTAACTGGAGTGGATGGTTTCCTGCACAAGGATCACATTATCCATGATATGTCTTCGTTTGACAAACCCTCCTTGACTGGGAGAGAAGATTCTTTCTAGCAGAGGCTTGATTCGATTTTCTAGGAGTTTGGACAGAATTTTATATGAAGCTTTGCACAACGATATAGGCCTGAATCGGTCAAAAGTTCCAGGGTTTTTTTCCTTGGGGATTAAAGCTAAAAAGGTAGAGTTTGTGCTGCCTCCAACCTTGGCTTTTTGGAGAAAGCCTTTAATCATTCGAAATAAATCCATCTTAATTATGTCCCAACAAATTCTATAAAAATGTATGGAAAAACCATCGGGCCCAGGGGCTTTGTCCGGCTCCATCGACCAGATTACATTGTTGATCTCAGTTTCGGAGACGGGCTGCAAAAGACATGTATTTTCCTCCTCTTCAACAAGTCTCGGAATATTAGTAAGAAAATCTGAGAATTCTTCTTCGGAGTCCATGCCTTCTTCCGTGAAGAGCTGCTAAAAATGGGAAGTCCCAGCCTCTTTTAATTGATCTATTTCTTTGTGAACAGACCCGTCAGGAGTAGTGATTTCATCTAAATGATTACGAGAGAGGTGAGCTTTAAATTGATTATGAAAGAAGGTTGTATTTCTATCGTCAGACTTGAGCCAAAGGATTTTAGATTTAAGCCTCCAACGCTCTTCCTCCTGCCTATAGGAGCGAAATGTGTTAAGCTGAGCAGCTTTCTCATTCTGAATGTCATAGGAGGTGATGTCTTTAAACTCCAATTCCATTTGCATGTCTAACAACTGGTTAGTGCATTGCTTTCTGCGACTAGAAGGAGAGGTTGAAGGCTTTTTAATCCACTTTTTCAAGGCCAATTTAGTGGCTTTTAATTTCTGCTCCCAAACAAAGTTGGGCGAGCCTATGACAGGAGCGCTCCAGGCATTTAAAACGGTGTCCATAAACCCTTCTCTAATAGCCCAGAGAGGGTTGAACCAGAAGGGGATGGGTCCCAATCTTTCTTCTTCCTCGAGTTGTAATAAAATAGGCTTGTGATCAAAAGTCAATTTTTGCAGAACTCTAGTAGAGATGATCTTTTTTCCGTTAGAAGGTACTTTGCAATAAGAGTCTATCCAACCGAGCTGAAATGTGATGCCTCCCAACTCTGTTATTTGTCCAGGTGTAAAGCCCTTTCATAGGCTTGAAGTCCATCAAGTCCCACTGCTGAATAAGATATTCAACAAATGGGAGAAAATGGTCTCTGTTGATATTGCCTCCATGCTTCTCCTTAGGTTCAAAAACTAAATTGAAGTCTCTAGCAAGAATTAAATTCTTGGGAGGGCGCATCTCTAGAAATTCAGACAGAGATTGCCAATAGTCTTTCTTTTCTACATAAAGGACTGGAACATAGAGATTGACAAGAGCAAAGGTTATCTTACTTGTAACATGGCGGAGCTCGGTGAAGATCTAGTGCTGCGTCTCAAAGGAGCTATTGAGGTGAAATTTGTTATCCTCCCGTAGAGTAGCCAACCCTCCGGAGGAGCCCCTTGCACTTACTGCTTTCCCGACATTTCTTTTCCATTTCGAACTATTGATTTCTAGAAGGGCTGCCCCTTCTATTTTAGTCTCTTGGAGCAAGAGGATCTCAAGGGTTTCATATTTCAACAGATTGTTTACAGCTTCGGCTTTTTAAGGGATTCCCCAAGCCTCTGCAATTCCAAGAGACTAGTCGCATTATTTACTAGCAGGTGAAGGACCAACTCCTCCCTTGGGAGGCCCGTTTCTCGTATTTCTTCCTATGGACATCTCAATCGTAGACTGGCTACCTTTCATTTTTTTCCTTTCAGCTTCTTCTTCCCTTGTCTCCCTATGAGAGTTTCGCTCGACTCTTTTCGATGGCCTCTTGAAGGTCTCGTCTTCCGAGGATCCTAAAATCTCCGGAGACTTCTTCCTTGTCATTTCTACATAGGAGAGAGGGATAGAAACTCCTGTTGGGGATCCAACTTGTAGAGGGCCTATTTCTTCTAGATTTTTGACTTCAACATTTTTTGTGGCCTGCTGTTCCACCTCATCCGCAGCTGAAGCTGGCTGATCTTCAAGGGTACTAAGAGTCTCAAAGGGGTTGAAAATTGTCTCTACTCTTGGGGGGGCTGAGCTCCCTTCACCATGGAGCTGTCCATAGGGAGGGACTTTACTCCTAGCGAGTGCTCCTTTACCTTTAGTTATGTTGTTCTGTTTTGTAGTGGTTGATTTCTGGACCGTAGTCCATTGATCTCCCTTTATTTTCTCAGCCTCCTCATCTCCTTTCTTTTTGCAGTACCTAGCGAAGTGGCCATAACCATGGCAATATCAGCATTTGAATGGGAGTTGCTCGTAGTCGAGCTCTTGAATGTATGACCAATCTGCCACCGTGAGATTTATAGCTTCAGGGAGACCCACCTCTACACAAATTCGTGCACAAGTGTACTGATCTTTCCTTTCTGCACGATCTATGTATTTTCCAAGCTTATTGCCAATGGCCTCTAAATATTTGGGATTCTAGCAGTGCAGAGGTAAGTGAGGCAGGCGAACCCAAACTGGGACTGCCTAGGGCACATCTTGCGTCAGATCAAAATTCGGTGTCCATTTATTCAGATACAGCCCCTGAGGGCCCATAAAATAAGGTCCGTTCCTAAAGATTAGATTCTTGTCCTCTGCATTGTCAAAAACAAAGACAAAAAAACCCTTACCAACTAAATAGCTTATGATGCCTTCTTGAATCAAAGATCTCCAGTTCTACTGTACCCAGTTGTCCACAGCTTTGGGTGATGGCTAGAGGCCGGTGAACTGCCCAATGAGGCCACGTTCAACAAGATTCAAAGCAGATTTGCAAGGGTCTTTAGTCGGCAGGGAGACTGTAGGAATGCTGGCCAGACGTTTCACAAACTTTTGCTGCTGCTCACTAGCTAGACGTTTACCACTGGCAGCCACCAACTTCTTGAACGCAGCTAGCTCGGGAGGAAGCAGGGAGGCCTCGAGGCCCCCTCCGAGAGACATGGAGGTTGAATCAGCACGCAGGAAAAAAAATTGAATACCAAGAAATGCGTTTCACTCTAAGAACTCGATCAAAAAAGCTGTCACTTAGGTTTTCTTGCCTTACCCTAATTCATGAAGCATTTCATTGTCAATTTTTTAGAGGATAAGAGCTGGGTGTAGTTCCTTGTAATACCCCAGTTTGACCCCATAATATAAATTTGTAAATATTGAAGTAAAGGGGCGAAGAAGGCATAAACAAATGGTCAGGATGACAAAAACTATTCAAATATGTACATTTTTTTTATATTAAAATAAAATCTCTAAGTGCCAATTAGAGGAAATTTCAACTTAAAATGGGCCTTAGGAAAATCCTTGTCATAATGTGTAAGCCAATCAAAATCCTTTAGATTTTAAAATGTGTGTCATATGACTAGGCACTTTAATATTACATGGCAATTATTTAATTATTTAATTTGAGTATAGGTGAAATTTTTTAACAATATAATTTACCTACCCTAAACATGAATGTTGGCCAAGTGACCCAAAATTATATTAAATATTAAAAATTAAATTAACGTGCTAATAAATTTATATGATTAATTTAGCCCCTTATATCTATGATTAATTTAGTCTCTTATATTTAGGAATTTATTTAAGAAATTTGAAATAGAATGTTAAAATTTGGGTTAACAAATTTTATTAAATCACTTGTTAATAAATTAATTTAAATATAAAATAGATAGATATGGATTTTTTATAAAAGAATTTGGATTAACAAATTTGATTAAATCATGTGTTAATAAATTAAAAAATATAAAATAGATAAATAGGATCATTTATAAAAAAATCGGGTTAACAAATTTGATTAAATATTGTGCTAATAAATTAATTTAAATATAAAATAAATAGATAGGGACTTCTTATGAAAGCATTTGGGTGAACGAATTTTATGAAATCTCGTGCTAATAAATTAATTTAATTATAAAATAGAAAAATAGGGTCTTTTATATAAAAAAAATTGGGTTAACCAATTTTATTAAATCTTATGCTAATACATTAATTTAAATATAAAATAGATAAATAAGTTATTTTTGATATATAGTGACATATAGTGTGCAACTTAGATAAAAGTAAAATAATCTCTCTCTCTCTCTCTCTCTCTCTCTCTCTCTCTATATATATATATATATATATATATATATATATATATATGAGTAAGATTAAGAACTTTCCATTAAAAATCAAAGAGTGTTGTACATAAAATTACAAAAACGGTATTCCCAAACCTCTTGTAGACTTGTCCTTCCATCTCCCTTGATTAGCCCTTCCCATTACATCGCAAGCCAACCGCTAAAAGCAAAAAAACCAGACCCCCCAACGCCATTTAATTTCCCTTTCCATTACAAGGTGAGCCAACCACTATAAGCCAAAAAGAACCCCAAAAGACTCCTAGTAACGTATTACATTCCATCCATCCCTTCTTCCCCCACAGACTTGGCACTATGCCATAACAAAAAATTCCAAATCCCCATCTCAAAGCCATTACAATAACTTTTCGACTTGACATTACCCACCAGATCGACACAGACCAAAATGAGACAAAAAAAAAACACAACAGTACTCTTACCCCTCGCCCACAACCGAAGAAGTCCCTCCCTCAGGAGGATTCTCCACTCAAACCGGCGGCAACTGCACAGGTACATTTGGAGGAGACTTTGCATTCATTGGGCCACAACCAAACGAAGATTTTTCCAAGTCCAGGACCCCCTCCATATCCACCAGGATCCTTAGCAAGTCTTCCTTGAGGTTGGTCTTGACCTGAGTAACCAGGTCCCCGAAGTTCTCCCTCTCCATCATTGTTTTTTCTAGTAACTTCCTCATAACCCAGTATGGGCTCAGCCTCATAGACATGCCATGCTCTTCCATATTCCTCTTCCATAATTGAAATGGCATCGTCAATATGGGGGGGATCCCCTCTATGAAATCCTCTCCCTAGTCGTATTCTTCCTCTCTCCGATCACTACTCCCTTCCCCCACATGACGACTTCTCATACCTTGGCGAGGGGCCATCTTCAAATTCCCTACCGCTACAGCATAAAGCTTTCTCTGCACCCACATAACCTCAATTCAATTCAACACTTATTCCTTCATTGCCTTCCCCGTTAAATACTTATCAGGTAGCTCCCCTGCAGTGCCATCATTCAATTCCATCATCACTGCCATCATCACTGCCTCTGAAACACAATTAAAACCAGGTTTAATAACTCCATAATCCTCTCATCCTGTCTCTTCCTCCTCCCTGTTGGCTCCCATGCTTTCATTGTACCTCTCATTCGTCACCAGGGCATTTCGCAAAGGCAATGCCTTCAAGCGGGTGCTATCGATCCTCACACTGTCACCTCCATTAAAGTTTCGCAACCCTCCATCATCCTTCCCTATATTACTCCACCTTCCTTTCATGCTCGACATTTAAACCTCCAACTCGCCGCTAGGTGTTGTCCCAACCCTTAACACCTCATCTTGAACTTCGCACGTCACGTTGCCTTCCACAGGTGCCCTCGTGCCTGTTTTTTTTTTTACAGAAACTGATAGTATTTTATTAAAAGGGAGAGTAAAACTCCTTAGGAAATAGAGTTACAAACCACCATATAGGCCCTTTTAGTCTTTGAATCCAATAGAGAACCAACTTTAATTATGCCTTGCTCAAAAATACGAACCTGAGAGAAACCTTCTAATTTTATGGAGCAGTAGCTATACTATCTTACATATTGGCCTAACAAAATTACAAAAAAACATTGCATGATTTTTGCCTAAAAAAGGACCCATGGAACTTGAGATTCCTGCTTGAGAGGGGAGGGAGTAGCTGATGAAGCTTCATCCTCCTCTTCCTTTTGCTTCTGATGGAGGGTAACAATTTCTCTCTGCAGAGACTCCACTTTAGCTTGCAGGTCTTCCATCTTGTCTTGTTGCTGCTCTACCTTATCTGCCATAAGGTCCAATTGTAGCTGGAATTGTCTGCATTCCTCTTGTATCGGGTGGTCCTCTTCTTCCTTCCATTCATCCCAATGTCTGTCACGGTTATTTCGATCCTATTCAACCCAGTCCACACGCCGACTTATCCTTCAAAGCCCATGTTGTATCTTCCTAGCGCCGCATTCCGCACAACAAAACACCCTATCTTCTTCCCCGTCTCGACTCATGTTCTCCATCTCTTCTTCAATTCTGCAATAATTGTGCCTTTGTCCAGGATAGAACCTTACCCAGCGCAGAGGGAAAATAGAGAATGCAGCGAAGGAAACGTCGGGGCTAACCTTATAAATCAATTTCCTTCCAATATCAATCACATAATTTCCATTTATGGCCATAATTTCCCACGATCCCATCGCAAGCGAAGACCCCGATCTGCACAACAACATCCATTGGGGATGACGCAACCCAGGTTCAGAGCATTAGTGGGAGTTGCTAAGGAAAATATTGCTTTGTCGTCCATCCACATTCCTGAGAGCCAAATCCATGAGCTCATACTCTCACTTACTAGAGATCCGTCTATTAATGATGGATCATCGAGGGGGAGAATTTAATTCCCTGTATACTCAAATCTTATTGCTGGCATCAAGCATGTGTTCCACGCGTCCACAATCTTTCACGTTGGTGTAAGCATGAGGCTCATCATCAACCTTGACTTTTATCCCTCTAAGTGTAAGGAGAAGTGAGATGTTATGTCTCCATCCAAGAGCATTGGATTGTCCCTAGGGGACTTCCACGTAATGAACCCCTTGACTTTTAGAGTGGAATTATCCTTCAGTTATGGAGGTAGCCTCATTAGCCAAAGAATATGTAATAGAGTTATACCTATGAAGAATATGTAGGCAATATACCGATCTTAGAGCTTCTAGGTTTGCCCAAATTCTTGTTTGAATTCGAGCTAGTGCAGCGTTTTTGAGCGGGGTCCGACTTTTGCTTGCCTGAATTACAGTTCGAGAGTCTCCCAATATAATAACTTCTGAAATTCTTCTTTCGACTAGCACTTTGGTGTCGATCCACAAGGTTAACATTTTTGCCCTGTTATTTGTCTCCAAGCCTAGGCTCCATGTGAATTCTTCTTCAATGATTCCACCAGGGTCGAAAAAAACCCCACCCGCACCTGCCGCCCCGGGGTTGCCTTCGCAACTCCATCAAAATACAAAATAAATTTTTTCTGGGTCTTTTTTCCATAGATCAAATTCTTCGTCCTTAAGCCACAACTCCGAGGTGCCATCAATATTAACCATGGGAGTAGGAGTGGTGAGCTGCAACTGCAAAACCTTGAGCCATTCTTCTTCCTCCCTGCTGTTAAATTTTCTGAATTTAATTCAATATGATCTAGGATCTTAACTGAGAGAACAACATGTACAGCATATCTACAGCATATCAATCATGGAGACAATAATGCAAGCACACAAGAGACACAAAGATTTACTTGGGGAAAACCATAAAGGTGAAAAACCCCAATAACTTCCTCAGAGATAGATAGAGCAATGATACAACCAACCAAGAGAGATAGCCATAACCTAGCAGCAATCCTCCTCCTCCATAAGTGCGCCTCTCCTCCTTGAGAGCATGTGAGAGAAGTGAGTGAGTAAATAGAGTGCCTCCCGCACTCTATTTATACTTGACTTGACTTGCCTTTTTACCTAACTCATGTAGGCTCGAACTTAACCACATAATATAATGCTGACTGGGCCGACCCCCAATAGGGTGGTCTAATAACCCTTTGACCCACATGGCCGACCCCCAATAGGGTGGTCTAATAACCCTTTGACCCACATGACTTATACAGGGCCGAACCCAAACAAGGTGGTCTAATAACCCATCAAGTATAAGTTACGACACTTACAATATAAATGACGACACTTCCTTATAGAGGAATAATACCATCTCTATAGGAATATAATATACATATATGTGAAATACATTCCGAAGTTACATATACATCAACACTCCCTCTTAACTAGGAAGGTATTTCTCAGCACAGTTCTTTTAGCACAAGTCATCTTCTCTGGATCATCGTCACTGGATAATCATCATCGAGTCATCATCATCGTCACTGCTGCTGCTATCTCAATCAATCTCTGAATCTACTCGTCATAGGAAGTTCTACAGAGCCAGTCCTTTTTCATACTGGATGTAGGCCCACCACCTGCAGGTCTTCATCATCACTGGCCATACTGTGGAATCCTCAGGACTTATTACGTGCGTCACAAAACCTGGCTGCAGCATCCCAGGCTATTACGAGCACACAGCTCTACCTGTAGGATCTCCCAGGAGCACATTACATGTGACCCATCACAAAACCTGGCTGAAGCATCCCAGGCTGTTACGAGCACGCGGCTCTACCTGTCGGATCTCCCAGGAGCACATTACATGTGATCTCACCACAAAACCTGGCTGAAGCATCTGAGGCCTTTTTCATCCTGTCCAGATCTCCCAGGAGCAAATTACATGTGGTCCACCACAAAACCTGGCTGAAGCATCTGAGGCCTTTTTCATCCTGTCCAGATCTCCCAGGAGCAAATTACATGTGGTCATGGCAAAACCTGGCTGAAGCATCTGAGGCCTTTTTCATCCTGTCCAGATCTCCCAGGAGCAAATTACATGCCATAGGACAAAACCTCGCAAGAGCATCTCAGGATGTTACGGGTACACAACTCCGACCTGAAATCTCCCAGGGCACAAATTACATGTCCTCCCAAGCAAAACCTTGCAAGAGCATTTGCCAGATGTCCTAGGGCACCGAATTACATGCCATAGGCAAAACCTCGAAAGACCATCTGCAAATCTCCCAGGGCACAAATTACATGCTTTCCTGCACAACCTGATCCACGGCCACAAAGTATCATCTGATACTCATCAAACATCATCCTGATGTACACATGATCATCCTGATCATCATCACTGCAACATCCTGCTGCATGTCATCTGGAGAAGCTTGTCATCCACGATCATCCAAGTATCCACCTGATACATACATAGATACATGATCCACACAATGTATCCATCAACATACATGATCCACCTGATCATACAAAGATACATGATCCACACAATGTATCCATCAGCATACATGATCCACCTGATCATACAAAGATACATGATCCACACAATGTATCCATCAGCATACATGATCTACCTGATCATACAAAGATACATGATCCACACAATGTATCCATCATCATCCATGATCTACCTGATCATACAAAGATACATGATCCACACAATGTATCCATCATCATCCATGATCTACCTAATCATACAAAGATACATGATCCACACAATGTATCCAACAGCATCCAACATGATGCGTTCATACAAAATACATACACATGATCCAACCGATCATATCCAGCATCCAACATGATGCGTACATACATAAATGATCCAACTGATCATATCCAGGCAGAAACCAGAACATCATCCTGATGCTCATCATCCAGCGCTTACATCCACAGCCATGTGAAGGATCCTCCTTCCCACATGCTTGGAATGGCTTCAGCAAATGTGTCCATCACTTCTTCCTCGAAGTGTCCTCGACCTGAAGCACGCCAAGCTTCTCTCTGGAGTACTCGAACTTCACCCTGGCTAGTGGCTTCGTCAGCACATCTGCAATCTGCTCGTCCATCGCAACATACAGGAGCTTCACAGCTCCTCTCTGCACCATATCCCTGATATAGTGATATTTGATCTCTATGTGTTTCGACCTGTCATGAAACACTGGGTTCTCGGACAGCTTCACACAACTTTGGTTATCACAGAAGATACCAGTAGCCTCCAACGGGAGATCAAATAACTCAGACAGTAGCTTCCGTAGCCATACTGCTTCACAACTAGTTGAACAGGCAGCAACATACCCTGCCTCAGCTGTACTCAGTGCTACGCAGGACTGCTTCCTGCTAAACCAAGAGATCACACCTGATCCCATACTGAAGCAGCATTCAGATGTGCTCTTCCTATTTGCAGCACTGCCAGCCCAATCTGAATCAACATAACCCTGTAGGTTAAACTTTTGATTCACCTCATACTTGAGCCCATAATCCACTGTACCCTTCAGGTACCTCAGAACATGCTTTTACAGCAATCAGGTGAACACTCCTCGGATCCGTCAGGAACAGGCTCAATGTGTTCACAACAAAGCAAATGTCCGATCTCATGTTCGTCAGGTACATCAAGGACCCAATCATCTGGCGATACATAGAGACATCAATCGGCTCAGATGAAGCATCACATAGAAGCTTCAGATTTGATGCCATAGGTCTGGCCATGGCCTTGCAATCCATCATCCTGAACCTCTTTGGGATCTCTACTGCATACTTCCCTTGTACAAGGAAGATTCTATCTGCACTCTGCCACACCTCCATGCCAAAAAAAAACAAATAGTGCATCATCCCCAAGTTCTTCATCTCGAACTCGGTAGTAAGCTTCCGCTGCGTGTCGACAATCAATCTATCTTCACCATACCAAGTTCTGCACATATATGATTTCCTATCATGTGTCTCAGAACCAAGTGGCTGCTCTACATACACTTCTTCTTCAACTACACCATTCAAGGAAGCTGTCTTGAATCCATCTGCTGTATCTTCTATTTCATCACTTTTATATTTCTCAATGCTGCCATCTGCAACATGCTTGATCTGATAGTTCCATTTGGAAGTCATACCAAACTTCCCTTCATGTCTTGGGATTACATCCCAAACATCATTCTTCATGATCGACGAATCATGGCATTTCATTTCTTCATCCCAGATCCTGGGAACTTCAATATCTTCAATATCTTCAATAGATATCTTTGTTGCTGGAACAAATGTTGTAGTTCTTCTTTTGTAGGAGATGGCATACGATCTTTCCTACACAACAAGTTAAATTGCATGATTAGAAAACATCTCATAGTTTTCAGAACAAATTCTTACACATAAAGAAATATGCCATACAGTCATGTAATTATCTTAGCCAATGCTTCAATACAACATTTATCCATATTCCGTAACTTTCTAGATGCCTTCCAATCTCTACCAGAACATTGTTAAGAGTGTGCACAACTCCCAACATGTCAGCAAAGAGGTTTCATTCTAGATAAGTAGCAATGGAATGTTGTACAGTGCCATAGGCCACTTACCCATGCATATTAGGAGTATACTGTTCATCAATGCAATTATTCTAATATGCATAATACACAACCTAATTCTAGGAACATCAGTATATACATTATTGAACAGTATCATTTAAGAAATGACAATTCAAACACTTATCTTTGTTTGTTCGTTGGGTGGAATCCCTTTGAGTCTTCGCTTCCTTGCAGGAGCTGCTGGATTCCTAATCTGAAGTAGCTTCTTCTACACCTTTCTATTGTGGGATGTAGAGAGATGGTCAACTCCCTCTGAATATTTGCATCCTTGCATAAACCACTGGAGTGTACTCCCTCTTGATCTTTGCTTCCTAGATTACCTGTTCTTGAATCTCATATTCATCCTTGGTCCCTATGCATGCTTATTAGTATCATGAATGTGTTATCCTTGTGATCTCATATAAAATCATACATTCATTAGTATACTATTAAAACACAATAATCCCAAGCATGTATAGTCATGATCATTTCAAACAGAAAATAATAAGCATTAGCATTCAAGGTTTATGTAGGATTCTTAAGGTTAGTCAACTCATAAGAAACATAACATGTCTAAACCTGTAATTACTCAAACAAGATAAGAGATATATTATGCATAAAACCCGTGATTATTCAAACCTATACCTTCATGATTCTTCTGGTTAGTCATATCATCAATTAAAGTAAGAAATATAATATGCATACAACCATGATTATTCAAACCTATGACTCTTTGTGAATAATCATTATCAACAACACAATAGTATAAGATCCTAACACAAGGTAGGATTTTAGCTTGATATAGGAAAAACATACCTGGATTAGCATGCTAGCTAGTTATGTCTAACATACCCGTATAATGTCTTTTGGTTCTCTTCAATGACTTGTGTTAGTAACCTGCATGTCTCAATGGTTAGCCATTATAAAACCAAGTTATACATACCTCGTAAATGGATCTTCTATGAGATCCATGACAATGGATGAGTCTTTATCCTCATGTCACCATGATCATATGTTCTTGAACTGGAGCATGATCTGTCTTTCTTGGTGTACCTTTCATGTTAGTAGACAACATAAACCTCATACAACACCATAATGCATTAGTACAATCATAAGTGTCAACACCCTAAATAATGAATATCTTCTATCATGCATTCATAATTTTGTTAAGGTGATACGACAAATCTAAAAACAAAATTGTACTTAACTGTAATAACATGAAGACAAACATACCATAAACTTAATCATGGACAAATATCAAAACATACCTCGATGAGTCATACCTGTCGAGATCGCTTGTAATCTTCTTATGTAAGGCCTTAGCCTCATCTCCCTCTGAAACAGGAACTTCTTCACCTATGTAGGTGACCAATCCATCTTCTTCTAGGATTAACCCAATCCACTTGATGTGCAAGAACTGGACCTGGAGCTGGATATGGGTTTGTCAGAGAAACCCCAAAAATTCAAACTTTGAATTTCAAACTTCCGAAAGGATAGAAATATGCGCCTTGATGAGCTGATCAAATTGGTAAATTCATAATTTGAAAACTGCAAAGTTTCACTCCTCAATTTTGCCTTTGAAACTTCTGGATTCACTGGACGTGACCCTGAACTGGGGTTTGATGAAGCCCACTCTTTTTCCCAATCAAAAGGTTTGATCCAAAGCTCTAAGCTTCTATTTTTCTGAGGAGCTTCCAGCCGTGGTCTCAGATTTCAAAAATTCCCATTTTTATAGAAGCCCTAATTTTCCACTTTCCTGATCAAAGTCCCGAACTAGGGTCTGATCAAGCCCGGCCTTCTTCCCAACCAAAAATTCTGATTTTGGTCTCTAAATTTTTATTTTGATGAGTAGCATTCAGCCGTGGTCTCCGATTACAAAAATTCCAACTTTCTTCAAAGCCCTAAATTCCGGAAGCCATGAATGAAGGTACCAAAAAATAATTCTGTTTTGACAGAAATATGTACCTGATTGTTTCTGGTGTAACTCTAAAATTTTTGATCCACAGGGTCTGAAAAAAGTTTCCTGAGATATCCTGACCTGTTACCTTTCCATCCTGATAGGTGTGACCTCAATTGGATTCTCTGAGAGAGAGTTATGCCAAATGTCGCAACGTGACCTGTTTTGGGATAAAACAGAAGAGCGAACTTGTACAGCGTGCCACGTGTCACTGTTTGAACTTCGGCCTCTGAAAAAGTTTTCTGAGATAGATCGGCCTGTTATATTTCCATCCTGACAGGTCTGACCTCAATTGGATTTTCTGAGAGAGAGTTATGCCAAGTGTCGCAACGTGACCTGTTTATGGGATAAAACAGTAGAGCGACCTTGTACGGCGTTCCACGTGTCATTGGTTCAACTTCGGCCTCTGAAAAAGTTTTCTGAGATAGTACAGACTGTGTACTACCTGTCACTTTTTACGAAATTTCATTTGGAGCTTCCTAGCCCAAGTTATGACCTTTTTCCCAAGGTCACCTGATTTTGACTCAGATCTGGAAGAGGCAGAAACCCTATATTGTACAGATCATAAATCACAAAGTACAACGAATTAGAGGTTGTCCTTTGGACACAAGGTACCCGGAGATTTTAGCTTCGTCCTGTAACAATTTCAGATCCGAAAACTTCGCCAAAACTGATTTATAGCGAAAGTGCTACGATGACTGGTTTTTGCTATATCAAGCCCTAGCATCGTAAGTGCAACAAGTGTCATACATGCCATATCATGCCTTCTTTCAGGCTAGCTCTGATACCATGTTAAATTTTCTGAATTTAATTCAATATGATCTAGGATCTTAACTGAGAGAACAACATGTACAGCATATCTACAGCATATCAATCATGGAGACAATAATGCAAGCACACAAGAGACACAAAGATTTACTTGGGGAAAACCATAAAGGTGAAAAACCCCAATAACTTCCTCAGAGATAGATAGAGCAATGATACAACCAACCAAGAGAGATAGCCATAACCTAGCAGCAATCCTCCTCCTCCATAAGTGCGCCTCTCCTCCTTGAGAGCATGTGAGAGAAGTGAGTGAGTAAATAGAGTGCCTCCCGCACTCTATTTATACTTGACTTGACTTGCCTTTTTACCTAACTCATGTAGGCTCGAACTTAACCACATAATATAATGCTGACTGGGCCGACCCCCAATAGGGTGGTCTAATAACCCTTTGACCCACATGGCCGACCCCCAATAGGGTGGTCTAATAACCCTTTGACCCACATGACTTATACAGGGCCGACCCCAAACAAGGTGGTCTAATAACCCATCAAGTATAAGTTACGACACTTACAATATAAATGACGACACTTCCTTATAGAGGAATAATACCATCTCTATAGGAATATAATATACATATATGTGAAATACATTCCGAAGTTACATATACATCAACACCTGCTTGTGGATGGGGGCATTTCCAACTTAGAGCAGTTTTCAGAAATGTACTTAGATAAGAGCCTTTTACAACTTCTAGCCACCTTATATGATAGGGACTTAACATTCCCAAAGATCAGTTTGTTTTGAGTAGTCCAGACTTTCCAACATATATATTTTACGAGGGCTTTCCATAAATTGAGAAACAAAGGCTTACAGTTCAGAGAGAAGGGATATAACGACAACCACTGGCTGAAGAATTGCACTGGTCTTCTAGATAGGTCCATCGTGAAAGGAATAGGTCCCAAAACTTGCATCCATAATTCTATTGTGAAGGGGCAGGCTATAAACAAATGATACTCAGATTCTTCCTCTTGCTTGCAAAGCATACATTAAAGGGTCCATGAAATCCTCTCTTCTTAAGATTCTCTCTAGTTAGAAGTTTCCCATGAGCCATCAACCAACAAAAAAAATTGATTTTAGGGGGAGCATTATTTTTCCATATATTCATCCACCATAGTAGCCTTGGCATATTGCATTTCCTTTTCAAGAGCACATCATATCCTTCTTTGACATTGTAGTGTCCCCCCTTACCTCCCCATCCTCTTTTATCCTTTGTTTCCAAGTCCAGCGGAAATTTTCCCTTCATTCTGCTCTTGATAAGCAGTAGATCATTCGGTAATTCATCTAGAGAGGCAGGAAAATTCCAACCAACCCAAGAGACAAAGATTGGGTTCCAAGAGAAAATAGCAGCAAAATTTTGAATTCCTTGATTCAACATCTAGACTTTGATAGCCTAAAACATCGTGATCTCTCCCAGTGGGGTTTCCATCATGATAGAATATTTCCACAAGTTTATTTTCTTTCCATTACGTGGGTCCCAGTGAATCCAGTCCTTGAAAAAATGACATGATTTAACATAGAGTTTACATATTTTAGTTCCTTTCTTCCCCTCGGGAGGAGAGTCCAAGCACCTCAAAAAATTCCCTTTGGTATACTTCCTTCTCGGAGCTTGGCCAACTCAATTATTTGAATCTATCAACATCCACCAAAGGATTTTGACCCCAAAAGAAAGATTCACTAGTCGAGTGTTGCGAACCCCTAGACCACCTTTATCCACTAGGCTTTTAACAACATTCCAACTTACTAGGGGAAATTTGTGCTCATTATTCCCCCCACCTTTCCACATAAACTTTCTAACCATTTTGTTGATTTGCTGAAGAACCGTTGAAGGAGCCAAGAGAACTTAGCAAAGAAAGAGAGCAATTGAGGATAAAACAACTTTGATAAGGGTAACTATACCTGCCGGGTTTAACCAATTTATTCCCCATTGTTGGATTCTTCTCCCAATATTTTCCAGTATCGGCTACCAGTCTCTTTTACTTTGTTTATCCTTGGAAATAGGAACCCAAAGATACTTGAAAGTCTCCCATGAAGTGGTGCTACTGAACCCAAATATTCGCTGAATACTAACCAACATCCGAGCAGGGACATTCCACCCGTAGATGTGACTCTTCGACTTATTCACTTTACTACAAGAGGCCTCACAAAAAATATCCAGAATGTCTTTGAATATTTGTGCAACAGTTATTGAAGCCCCTCTGATGAGCAGGGTATCATCTGCAAAATGGGAGTGATTAATTTCTTTGACTATTCTGACAATTTGAACTCCTTTAATGTCACCATTTTGCCTAGCTTGTTCAAGGGACTTGCTTAATGAGTCCGCCATAATAATGTAGAGAAGGGTGGAAAGAGGACATCCCTGTTTGAGACCACAGGAGGCTTGGAAGAACTTGGACACTCTGGCATTGACTAGAGGGATGATCCAATATGGGTTCCCAATACAGTGAGATAGGTCTAAATTTGGAGAAGGAAGCAGGATTAGCTTCCTTGGGAATTAAGGCCAGAAAAGACAAATTGATTTCCCCTCGTAGAGAAGGATTTCTTTGAGCGTAAGCCATCATTATGATGAGATTTTTTTATATGATTCCCTAGCACATCCTGTAGAAGTGCACTGAAAATCCGTCAGGCCCCGGAGCCTTATCTCGTTCCATACTCCAGATCAGCCTTATCTCGTTCCATACTCCAGATCACAGTCTTGATTTTTTCTTCAGTGATGGGCTTGGTTAGATTTTTTGTTATCCTCTAAGGAGAGGATAGTGGGGATACCAGGGATGGCCTTAAGTTGGACTTCAGAAAGATATTCTTCACTATTAGAGTACAATGAGCTAAAGAAGTTAAAATCTTCTTCTTTAATAGCCCCAAACTCACTGACTTTTCTCCCATCTACAGTTTCGATTTCCCTCACCGCTTTTTGATGTTCCGGGGCCTTAGCTTGCATGTGGAAGAATTTGGTTTTTTGTTCCCCCCATTTCAGCCATAAAATTTTGGATTTGAGTCTCCAATACTCCTCCTCTCTTCGTTGAGTTGAGTGTAGAGAGATTTGAAGATCATCTTCTTTTTGGAGATCCTTATCCTTGACTTCCTTGCTTTCCATTTCCAATTGATGCCTAGAGGGGGCCTCCATGCATGATCTCTTCTCTTCAACCGGAGTAGTGGAGGAAGATTTGGCCCAATTATTTAGATACCTTTTAATCCTTCTCATTTTTTCTTCCTATATAAAGAACGACGAACCTCTCATGTCGATATTCCAGGCCTTACCCACAATATTTAGGAAATCTGGCCGATATTTCCATATAGGGGAGAACCTGAAAGGGATAGTACCCAGGCCAATAGCTAGCACCAAAACAAGAGATATTGGAAAATGATTCGAGACACTGGAATACAGGATTGAAGAGGATAAGGAGAGGTTCACAATCATTAGGGAATTAGCCACAAGAAATCTGTCCAATCTGGATGCAATATGGCTAGGCCTTGATCTTCTGTTATTCCAAGTATATTTTTTTATTAAAAGGAGGAATGTCTACAAGATTCCATCTTTGGATTATATCCTTAGCTCATTCCCTCTACAAATCCCAGACCACAGAACCACCTTTTTTTTCATTCCCATCTAGGACTAAATTCAGATCCCCAACTAGGATCAGGTTTGGGAATTGGTCCAGGCCATCCCAATCCAATAGAGAATACCATGAGACTTTCTTGTCAAAATAACTAGCACGAGCATACATATTTAAAATAAATACCTGGAGATTGGATTGAATATGAGTCATCATAACAACTTGCCAGTGAAGAGCTTGAAAGGATCTTTCCAAAGTGAACTTGGATTGGTCGTAGAGAGTAGGCATACCACCAGACGCTCCACGAGCGCTGGTAGAGATTGCCTTACTTTGTTTCCACATCGATTGATACATTTGAAGGAGGATCACATCCTCCGATTTTGTCTCGTGGAGAAGAAGGATTTATGGGCGTTGAGATCTTATTAAGTCTCTAACTGCTTCTTCCTTTTCCTCAGAACCCAGACCCCTGCAATTCTAGGAGATCAGTTGCATTACTTACCTTTGGATTGAAGGGAGACCCATTTGGGCCTGGTTTGCCAATTTATTCCCGAGGAGCGACCTCCTGGGGTGTTCTCTGCCATCATTTTTTCTATAGTGGGATGGGTTCCCAAGTTCTTTTCTCTTTCAACCTCTTCCTCCCTTTTTTTTTTTTTTTTTTTGTCCCTTCCTATTGCGGGCACTAGTTCCGATTCCGATGAATCTGAGTCAGATCCCCCCCTTTGCAGGCGATCTTCTAAAGGATTTCGATCTCGGGTTGTTGATCACATTCTGGTGTGAGCCAATTTATGGGTTGGGCTCATTATCTTCTCGTGATGAGCCAGTTTGGATGGCCCGATTCTCCATTTCCTTAGGGATGTTATTATGTTATGTCTCTTGATTAACATTCTCCTCTGCTTGATTTCCTTCCTGATATTCCTCCTCCATTCTCAGACTCTCATACCTATTAGTATCTCAATTTGCCCCCTTTTTCTGTGGGATTTTAGTTCGATTTTCTCTGTCTGTCTGATCCACAACCTTCCTTTTGGCCCCTTTTTTGGAGTTGTTTCCTCAATCTACTTTGGTCCAATGTTATTCCAGTTCCGTATTAGGCGATGGGGGGGGGGTTCTCATAGTCCTTAGAAAAATGCTCGTATTCATGACAAATACGACATTTGAATGGGAGTTGTTCATAACCACCTCCTAGATATGTTCCCATGAGCCTAGATTTAGTTTGATTGCCTCAGGTAGCCCAATCTCCAGATCCACCTCGACACAGATTATGGCATAGGAGAATTGGTCTTTTGGTTCAGTCCGATCAATGTATTTCCCCAACATATCACCTATGGCCTTCAGAGCCTCTGTGTTCCAGCAGTGGATCGACAATTGAGGCATCCTTACCCAAACCGGAACAAACGAAGGAACATCTTGGTTTGGATCAAAATCCAGAGTCCGTCGATTCAGATAAATCCCCCGGGGAACCATGAAGTAAGGCCCACTACAAAAGATCAAATCCCGATTTTCCTTGTCAACAAAATGAAAAATAAAAAATCCTTTTCCCATGAAAAAACCCCCAAATCACCTCGTATCAGAGGACTCCATTTCTTTTGGACCCAAGTTTCAACCATTATGCAGGAAGGCCATAACCCAGAGAACTGGTCGATCAAACCTTTTTCTACGAGAGGGAAATAAACCTTTTGCACACTTCCACTAGGCAAGGGGACTTTCGGCACTTGATCTAGATTCTTGACAAATCTTCTCATGGAGGATGAAGGGGCCTTCTTCCCCTGAGATTCTACCAAACATTTGAATGCCTCCACCTCATGAGCCAGGTGTGGGGGCATCTCCCCTCGACGAGCCCATGCTTAGCTGCGCGAACTCCAAACCCTAGCTGACAACAGAGCCACAAGGAGCAAGAATCGTTGATTTACCTAGCCTCGTGCCCGTTCTTACACTTGCATCCGGGATATATTAATTTTTTTTTTTGTAAGCTGCAACAGTCTATTAATCATAAAAAGTCAAAAATACATAGGGAGGTACTGTCTCTGGTGGCCTGAGAGAGTGAAGCCACCACCCCAGGTACTCAAAAGGATTAAAATGGTTATGTCCATAATAACAAAACCCCTGCCCTGAGTAGGGAGACCAGGGTATTTCAGTGGCATAGCACTATCTGTAGAAGCCTATAAAACTATAATCTAGCAAACTATGAAGAAAATTAAGGAAAACAAGCTGAAAAACACAAGGAGTAACTAGAACCTCCTTAGCTGGGTGCTGTTGGTGCATTTTCATCAAGGGGATTCTCCTCAAGGATAGGATAGCTATAGTAATCCTCATCCTCTGATTCCTTCATGGACAACTTGACAGGAAAAGGCATAGTCTTTCGGCAAGAGGGAGCTGTGATCTCCAGGTCGCCTTAGACTCGCTTAGTCAGAACAGGGTCGGAGGTGGTGGAAATTGGAAAGGAGAACATCGACAGTGCCTTGCCCATGAGCTTGGCAGTGTACTCAACATGCTCGCGAGCTCCTGCAGCAGTAGAGGTGTCCCCTTGTGCTTCTTCACCAATTTTGATGTCGCGTTGAACATGTCTGATGGGGGCATAGGAATGCCAGCCAAAGGTCATTTCTAGACTCCCAAGCATGGCTTCCATGTTAGCCATATTAGATTTCAGGGTTTGAGTTGAATGCCTGGCCTTGGCCCAATTTGCTGTACCATGTCCTCCATTAGTGCCCCCGACATATTCTTCACTAGCCAGTAAGGATCGATTTGCCCTCCATGTCGCCCAATGGAAAGGTGGTCAGCTATTATGCGTGCTTCCCAATTGTCAATGAGTAGGTGAACATGGATGGATAACTCCTCCCCGTATCCCTCCTCCACTGGCTCTGTTTCTCTGGAGGCATCGCGATCACGACCCATCCTAGCTCTTCTCAGCGTTCCTCTGTGGAAGCGCATTGTAGCAATCCAGAAATACTTCCTAGTGGTGGAAACCCAAGAGCGAGCGGGAGGAGCCGGCGGGGGGATACCTGTGAATATAGAAGCCAGTGAGTGGGAGGAACCCAATTCATAGGCCAAAACCAGATGAAATGTCACGCAGGAGCCAAGAGATCATCCCATTAAACGAGCTGAAGTTATGTCTGGCTGCGGGAATTAATGCCACACGAAGGAGACACATGGAGGGGGTACACTAAGGTCGATACCATCCTAGATGAGGTGACATCTCCAGTGCTTAAATGCGATGAGCCAGGGCTTGAAGCACCCCACCCCTTAAATGCACATCCGATCCTTCACCATGGGTCAAGCTCACGTGCATAGGTGTCATGAGATCCTGAGCCCAAGTGTCGATGCTGGCCATATCACCCGCATCCGGGGTAGCGAAATCCAAATTGGACAAAACTTGGCATTGTTAGATTAGATCCCTTGAGCTCATGGAGGAGAGATGTCCTTCCTGGAATGTTGAGTTACATATTACTCCCTCCTTAGATAGGTGATCCGCTAAAGCATTGGCTTTTCTTCTCACATGTTGGAAAGAAACAGAGCTGACTTGAGTTAAGGTGGTTGCCAGTTCCTGCAGTCGTTGCTCAAGCATCCAACTTGGTGAAAGTTTCTCAACCCTCAATCCATTGTGTAGTCGACGAGCTAGTGATATAATGATCTGAGAGTCGCCTTCCACAACTAGGGGTATCAGACCTTGCCGGTTTGCACTCTTGAGTCCTTCGAGGAGACCTGATAATTCAGCTGCATTGTTGGTGTCGTGGCCTAAAGCGCCAAAGTAGACCAACCTGACAGTTCCTAAATCATCCCTGATGGCTTCACCAAATCCTGCTGCCCCTGGGTTGCCTTTTGAGTCACCGTCAAAAGTGAGTTTGAAGAAGCCTACAGGGGGATTGCTCCATTGTTCCGGACTGGGAGAGTCGACTGAAGGCCTACTGAGGGAGTGGGGGATGGATCTGATGTTAAGATTCTAGTCGATTAGGATGCCCCGTTCCAAGGGCAAGGTGGGGAAGTATATAGTGCTCGAGTCCTTCACGGACAAAGTGTCTTGCAAGTTGGATCTGATTGTAACCCATATATCCGAGATATGTTTCTTCTTATCTTCAAAAATTCTTTTGTTCCTTTATTTCCAAATATTCCAGACTACCAGGCCCGGGATTAGCTCCCAGATTAGATTGGCAATGGTGCTTTGAAACAGAGTTTCAGGCCAGTTGGCTATTGTTTGGACTATGTGCCCCCTGATTATGTTGGTGCATTTGCAGGGGCATGCCACTTTGTCCCAAAGTTCTCCGACGAGGGCACATGAGTCCAACAGATGGTCAATTGTCTCGGGGTGATTTCCACACATGATGCACCATGAAGGGCCCTAGAAGCCCCTTCTCAAGAGGTTGTCCCAAGTAAGAATACGCCTGTGGGCCAGGAGCCAGAGGAAAGAAGAGACTTTAGGCCAAAAATGAGATTCACATATTTTTAACCAGAGTGGATCTGGCTGGTCCTCTGGTATGCTAGTGTGAAGAGAGTAGGCCTCTTTGGTTATGAAGGTCCTTTTTAGGAGGTGTCCCCAACTAATAATGTCGTGGCCTTGGTTGGCTCGCAGGTGTCTAGTTTGAAGATCTTTCCAAACTTGCGCAGTGCTTTTGGTTGGGACGGGGGGAGTCCAAAGGTGAGGTGGTTTCCACTCTCGGACCTCCATGGAGTCAGATGGAGTCCAATAGTCCTGAACGACCGAGTGTTTGTTGTATGGACAATGCACCTGGAGTTTTGGCTGATTTATTTCACTGTGGAGGCTTGGTAGCTGTTGCCACGAGTCAAACCAAAAGTTTGCTTGCTTTCCGTTTCTAATTTCCCAGAAATTGTGCTGCTGAATTAAGGCTCTTTGACAATTGTCTACCAGACAAATTAATGAGCTTGGGGGATCCTAATCATACCTAATGCGCTGCTGAGGCGGCCATTCGGGTGCATATTTGTGATTCCAGAGTTTTCTCCAGGGGGAGATAGTATATGTGACCCAGTTCCACCAGATTTTGGCAGAGAGGACCTAATTATTGATTTTCGGATCCCGAATCCTGAGACCCCCTTTCCTCTTGGGCGTGTAGACAATATTCCACTTGACAAGGGACCACTTATGGTTGTTGTGGTTTCCCCCCTAGAGAAAGTACTTTTCAATTTTTCACATCATCTTGAGTACCCACTTGGGGGCAGCGAGGACCAAGAAGAGATAGAGAGGCATGGACTACAAGACTACCTTAAGGAGGACGATTCTGCTGGGCAGGTTTAGAGAAAGGAAAGTCCAGGAGGAGATTTTATTTTCCAGTTTATCAAGGAGCTCTTTCCAGGAGGAATTATTGATGGCTGAATCAAAGAGAGGCGTGCCTATATACTTGGACGAGAGGGAGGAAATCGAGTACCCCATGATGCGCGAAATATTTCTCTGGGTGATGGGATGTGTGTGAAAGAAAAAGATTTGAGATTTTTCTAGATTAATGGTGGTGCCCGAAGCTTCAGAGTAGACCTGTAAAGTACGTTTAAGAGTAATGGATTCCTGAACTGAGGGGTTCCCAAAGAGAATATTGTCATCCATGAATTGCTGAGAGGTTGTGGGAGGGTACCCATGAAGGGATAGTCCTCTGAGAGCTCGTGATGAAACCTCCTCCTTGAGCACTCTTCCAAGTACTTCTGCCATTAGGATAAAGATGAAGGGGGATAGTGGATCCCCTTGAAGGATGCCCCTGGAAAGGGCGAAAGTGGCAGAAGGATAGCCATTGACAAGGATGGAAAAGAAAGCGGAGGAGGTGAGGGCCATAACCTAGTTTGTCCATTCTTGGTAGAAGCCGAAAGCGAGGAGAATTTTTTCTATGAAGTCCCAACTTAGTTTGTCAAAATCTTTAGATAGATCTAGTTTGACCAGCATTCCTGGGGTCTTGGTGGTTTCCAGGGAATGAAGCACATCATGAGCCAAGATGATCCCGTCAAGGATTTGACAGCCTTCCACATTCCCCGTTTGCTCTAGTGAGATGAGAAGCGAAAGGAGCAATTTTAGGCGATTGGCCACTACCTTGGTGATGATTTTATAAATAACATTGCATAAGGATATAGGTCTGAACTTACCAGGGCTGGTAGCACCAATTTCCTTGGGGGATTAGGGTGAGGAAGGTGGCGTTCAACATAGGGAGGACCCATTGCTTTTGCTTGGATTCTTCAACGACCTCTAGAATTTCTTGCTTTAAGAGGTCCCAACAGTGATGGAAGAAGTTGATGGTGAATCCATTTGGTCCCGGAGCTTTGCCTTCCGCCATTTGTTTGACTGCTACTTCCACTTCTGTCATAGAGATGTCCTTCATGAGAGAGGCATTGTACTCAGCCGTGAGAATGGCTGGGATGTGATTTGTAACCTGGCTGATCACACGAGTTTTGTCTTGATTTTCTTCTGTAAGTAGGTCCTGCAAATAATTTATTAGATACTGTTCAATATCCTCTTGGTTGCGGATATTGACTCCCTCTGCTATTTTGATGGTGGCAATCCTATTGTTCGTTCTGTGCTGGACGGTAGAACGATGAAAGAAGGTGGTGTTTCTTTCTCCCTCCTTTAACAAGTTGATTCTAGATTTCTGTCTCCAGAGGATTTCCTCTTGTTCGCAGCGCGTGTCGAGTTGTTTGAGAGTTTCTTTCTCCTTTTGTTTTAGAGTGTCTGATTGTACCTGCTCCATGATGTCGCTTTGAATGCGTTCCAAATAATTCTCTAGCTCACTCTTTGCTGTGAATATGTTTCCAAAGATGGTGCGATTCCAGGTTCACAGCTTGGATTGGAGAAGCTTTAGTTTCTGGTGCAAAATGGCCATTTTAGAGCGTCCTGCCAACTTCATATTGATCCACCAACTGTGAATTGTGTTGTGAAAAGAGGGGTGAGCCAACCAAAAATTTTCAAAACGAAAGGGGCGGAAATGTTTGCTACTAGAGTGTTGCCAATTGAGGGAGATTGGCTAGTGATACGAGCCTGTAGAGGGGAGAAATCCAGTAGTGAGAAAACCTCCCATGTCCACAACTTTTTTCGAGATGAGGAAGCGGTCCAGATGAGAGGCAATTTGCTGATCTCCTCCTCGGTGGTTGTTCCAGGTTAGGTAGCCTTTGGACGGTAGTGGGTCGATGCGTCCACAACAATCGATGCAAGTTTTGAAAAGGGTGTGTTCAGGGGATAGGGTTCAACGACCCCTCTTTTTTCCCTGGAGAGAGGTGATCATATTGAAATCACCTCCAAGGATGAGCAAGGAGTTAGGATGTTGAGAGGAGAACCAAGTGATATGATCTAGGAGATTCTGTTTGAGGGATGGGGCTTGAGGCCCATAGACATTCATTAGCCGACCTGTGATATCAGTGCCTAAAATATGAAAGGATGCAGACAAAGAGTGGGAAGTAGAGGAAAAGTTGTTCAGGTCTATTAGAGAAGGATTCCAAGCCATCGCTATTCCTCTAGAGATTCCAATGGCGTCAATCGCCATAGCTTGACTTGCTCTCCAGATTTTGGACATTAGAGAATGGAATGAATCGCTGGTGCATTTGGTTTCCTGCATGAAGATAACTGTGGGAAAGTCTTGTAGAATATTCTGTTTTAACATACGGTGCTTTGTAGGCCCATTGAGCCCTCTCACATTCCATGAGATTAACTGCATTGAGAACCTGGAGATACAGTGGGGAAGAAATCCGTTAGTTGGGAATATTTACCTGACTCCACCAGTCGGGTTCCCAACTGACTGATCCTTTGTAGGTCAGTTTTCCTTCCATGCTTCTTGTTATCCCGTTGAATTCTTTGCATTTCTTTTTGAGGAAGATTATGGACTCCAAGTTTGAAATGCTTTACCTTGTTCAGGGCCTCCGTCAGAAGCTGGATTTTCTTGGGTGGGATGGAGTTGTAAGCTTTCCTTGTGTATGCATCCTCCATGCCTAAATGTCGAGTTCTCCAAACTCCAATTCGATCATTTCCTCATCCATGAGTATTTCTGGTCCAAGGGTATCTGCTTGCTTTGGTGGGGCAGGCATTGAGGTCCCTTGCTTCTCCATAGTTGTTCCGATGTTTGGGACGGGCTTGTTCTTTTGGATTCTAGTCACCTCTGGGGTTATGTTTTGTTGTTTTATCTATGTGCATCCTATTGTTCTCTGGTTCCTCCCCTTTCTTCTCCGTTTCTGGATTTTCAGGTTGTCCATTAAGGGATGTAAAGCTGTTATTGGTGGTTGGTTTGTTCAATTTATTTTCCTCCGCAGGCATTTTGCGGTGGTGCCGCCTTTTCTTTCCTGAATTTTGGAATCCCTCCTCATCCTTGTTTCCTACTTGTGGCTCGTTGGGATTAGGTTTATTGAGGTGACAGTCATGTACATATGTCCATGTTTGTGACATTTCCTGCAATGAAATGGGACATGCTCATAATCCAAATACTGTATCCATTCAAAGTCTTCATGAGTGAGGCTGATTGAGTCCGACAAAGACTTAGCTATATGCATGTAGATGCATATCCGAGCGTACGAGGTGTACTTTCCATTCCTTATCTGCTACGCCGCCCTGACATATCTTCCAATTGTATTTCCGATGTCCTTGAGAGTATCCTCATCCAAATAATCCCGTGGTAGGGAGTACATGCGAATCCATACAAAGGCCCAGGTGAAGTCTTCTCTGTCAGGGATAAATATCTCATTCCAGTTCCGGAGGTAGAGACCAGCTGAGTTGAAAAAATAGGGGCCTCCATCCTTAACCTGTTCTTTGTCCTCAAGCCTGTGGAAAATGATGGCAAAGAACCCTTTGGATGCTAGCTACAGGTCGAAATGCGCTTTGGGTTTCCATTTTTCCATTATCCACCCTCGTAGGGCTTGATCAGTTGGCCATAAACCAATGAAACTACCGACAAGGGAACGATCTCTCATTTTCCGTGCTCTTGCATTGATGCGTTCTGCCGGAATAACAAGACATGGTCTTTTTGTCGCTTTTTCAATGCATGTGGCCATTCCCGTGGCCGGGTTGGAGGCTGAGATTATATTCATAGATTCCTGGCTTTCAAGGTGAACCAGCAGTACATCTGTGGACCCAATTTTCCCAGAGGTAGCGGGATCAGAAGAAGATGGGGCCATATTCAAATGGGGGGGCGTGTGGGAGGGGACGTCTGCCCCTCCTCGTGGAGCTTCCATTGGTTCTTCCAATGGATTAGGGGATGTAAGGGGGAAAATATTTGTGACAGGGTGATGCAGGCAGGGATCGTCAAAACCCTAGGCGAATCATACGAGCATACATAACCCTAGCAGAGCTCGTTACTCAGGGAAATCCATTTATCTTCCAGAGCATAATAATCCACGAGGTATATTAAAATATTGTTTACATGGAATTATTTTATTAATTTCATAAGTCTACATGGAATTATTTTATTAATTTCTTAAGTTTTCCTTAGAATTAGGCCCTTTTTAAGAGATGGGGGGGGGTATGAATCCACAAGTGGGGAAGTGATAGAGGGCTTCAACTTATATTCTTAGCCTTATCCATTTAAACCAAGTTATTAAACCATGATCAAGAGCCATGCTTTGATTAAGCCTTATTTAATTATCCTAAGATGGGATTAAGAGGGGAAAAGTGGTCCCATGTGGAGTGGCGACATAACAATATGAAATATGCTTATAAAAGTGAGTTTTCAAGCTTGGGAGGGGTTCGTTCCTCATGCATTCTTCCACCATTCGAATTTCATCCCACTCCCTTGCTTTCACCATCAAATGCCATAGCTTGGTGTCGTGATAGAGAACCAAGAGGCCATTGTTGATCATGAATTATATGTTAGCAATAAAACATGCGAGAGAGAATAAAACAAATAAAAGCAATCAACAATAGCAACACAAGATTTATCCTGGAAATCCCCATAGGGAAAAACCAACCATCAATGATAGATCTATTATTGGTCCTTGGCCAAACTAGGCCAAGGCCGCCAAGAGCATCTCACCTGCTCACTTTGGCCCCTTATAATGGACGATTCCAACCCTATAAATAAGGTTCTTTACATGCAAATACAACTAGCAAGAAACTACGGGCTACCAAAACCATGTCCCCAAAACCACTTTCTACCTTGCTCATTCTCAAGTCAAGGTTAACCCTAACATTATACATGCCATTAACCCGGGTAGATTGGTGTATGAGAGAAACTTGGCCTACAACTTCTTCCCTGGAGTCCCAATTCGAAGACTTCTTGTCTAGCCCGTGATGGAGTGCTAGAAGGGAACTGGAGGCTACCCGAGGGACTGTTAACTCATATAAGGGAGCTTGTTCATGGCATTGTGTAGGTTGATGGGGAAGAAGAATCGAGGATTGAGAGAGTTGTGGAGGGAGGTTTCTGCACTAGTGGGTTGATTGAGCTGAGTGGCAGTGGGAGAGATTTTCCCTTGTGGATTTATAACCCCATCTCGGGGTCGCCTGTCAAAGTAGATATGTCTTGACAGTTCCTATGGTTGGGAGGAACTTCCTTCACATGCAACTAGTTGGAGATTTTTTTTATTTAAAAAGATAAGTCTCTAACAGTTTATGAATGCCATGGTGAATTCTATGTTTGTGCACTGTTTAATTATTGTTTATGATCGTATATGTGTTGGGAATTGCATGGCTGCGTGTGTGTGTGTGATGCTTATAATTCCTGTAATATTTAGCAATTGAATATATGCATTTTGTGTGACCATGTATATTTATTTCTAATGTGTAAATAAATGAGTTTATGAAAAACGAAACTGAGCATGAATGTTAAATTTGGATATGGAATTTGAGTGCCTCGTGGTTTTTGTGGTCGAATGAGGCTGTCGGGTATGTTACATGGTGGTATCAGAGCCAAGGTTTTCAACACTGGGATTGAATGGGTCGGAATTTGACTTTACATATAGTTTCAGAAGTTGCACATAAAGTGTTTGAATAAATGCTCTTATGGAAAATTTGGGAAAAAAAGTATGGAATCCTACCAATGGATTAATTCATCGCAATAATCAACAGATAGACGATTGAATTATGGAATAAGCCGAATGTGGAGACAAACCATAGTAAAATATTTAATGTTGGAGTTGGTTCTGTGTAAACTGGGTAAACATGTATAGTTTGCAAGTTAACTGTTTTATGGAGTGTCATTACGAAATTTGTGTGGAATTCTAACATGTGCCAAGGTTACAATTTTTGTTATTAGACAAAAATCTGTAGTCGTGAGTATTAACAAAGATTTCCATCCAGAGGAAAACTCAGATGTAATTCTCTATTGGCCATGTGTGAGATTCATGGGGACAATTGCTGCCAGAAATATGTTGATTGTAACCTTATATTTATAACCTCACAGTATAAAATTTGAAAATTAAGTATCTATGAAAAAATTAAAATTTAGGGAAATTTGATTTGGGCCCCACATTTTCCACATGGACATGGGAGTGTGATGTGGGCGGTGGCCATCCAAATGGCTAATGAGTACATATTGCAACATTGGAAGGGATCATATGCAAGGGTGGCATCCACGTAGGATATACATAAGTCTGTTTATGCCATGGACGATCTAGATTGAATCGGTCATGACGGATCATTAGATCTGAACCATTAGCACATTAGAAGGCAATCAGAGGTTAATGGAGGGGATCCCTAATGCCAACAGTCTAGATTGCACCGTGCAAGTTCAATGGGATGATCACGATCGTTCGCGAATAATGGAGGTGATAATGCTCTAAGGTAAGGGTTATGCCGCAGATGGATTAGATTAGATCATGCATCTTACAACTTTTAATTTGAGCCATTTGCGCAAAAGAAATGTGCCCAAGGTTTAATATAAGGGTTATGTCACCAACAATGGATATTTGATCACACAAGACCCATCGTGTGATCCTTGCATGTTAGCGGAAAAGGAAAGTGCATGGGGATATGATAAAGGTACTATGTCGCCAATGGCCAAGACAAAATTGCACATGTTTCAACTTTTAATCCTAGCCATCCGTGCATAGGGAATATGATCGTAGTTGATCTCGAGGTATGGTATGCCAACGATCGAGATTTAATATGGGACCGTAGAAAGATTTAATTGTAACCATTTGTGCAGGCAACAAACCCCTCGTATAAAAGAGAAATCTAGAGACTGGAAAATGTTGATAATTAACAGAAAATGGCAATGAATTCGACATTTGTTCTTAGGCGTTGTAAATAAAAAAATATAGTGGAACTTATGCACTAGATTGTGCAAAATCAAAGAATTAAAAAAAAAACGAGGGCGCTTCCTGTTGTAGTCCCAAGGTTCATGTGGTTATCATAGATACATTACATAATATAAGCAATCATACACAATGATACAGATAAAAGAGACGAGACAAATAGAGAGAACACAAGCCTTTATATTAACGAGCAAGAACATAATACAATCCTAGAACCAATCTCTCTAGTACATCGGCTCAACAACCTATATATATATATCTGTCAATACAGTTACATAACCGTCTGTCGGTCTATCCAACCGACCCGACCTATACTAGTCGACGCGACCTATCGACATATGCTTCAGAGTTGTCGGGCGGAGGGCCTAGTCGATAGGCCGACCTAGGCCCCTCCAACATCTCCCCCACCTCAAAATATTTCTTCATCCCGAATAAATGGGGAGATAAAAAATACAAAGTAAGATGGTTATGATGATGGTAAACTGGAGCTAGTAGCATCGGGCAGCTATAAGCAGACTTCGAGAATGACGTCGACGGAAACAGAAAGATGGTGCTGGAACTCTTCCCAGGCACGTAGCAAATTCTGAATGTCGACAGTGAGTGTTGTGAGCTTCGACAAGTTTTCCACCTTGTCGTGGGTGGATAGAGCCTGTAAGTGAATCATATCGGGGCCAAATGTAGTGAATGTTTCCTGGGCAGCAACAAGTAAATGTCGAAGTCGGGGGTGAATTTCTTCAAGTTTATTGAGGCCGCAGCGTGCCTGAGATAGCCACTGTGTTTCCCGTTTTTCTAACTCGTCCAGCTTTTTATTTTCCATGACGATCGGATTATCCAGGATTTCAATAAATGCCTCTTCTGTAGTTAAACGCTATCGGTGAAGTGATCCTAGCAGTGTCCTTGTCTTTTGCAATTCTTTGTAGAATTTATCATAATGTACGTTCCAGTTGTCGAGAACTTCGACAAGTTTTGCTGCTTGAATATCATACCGTTTGAGTAAATTGACAGCTTCTGTGAAGGCTGCAAATTGATTTGTCATGAGAGAAGCTACTTCGACAGCTTGGTCCTGTTGTCTTTTGAGTAGCTCGGACTGTAACATCGATATGACAGATTCAAATAGCTGGCATGCTCTATCAAGAGGTGATGTCGTGTCAGAACTCGCTAGAAGTGGGATAATTCGTTGAGCTAAATTTTCACATTTAGCAAGGAATGTAGTCCGTTCTTCCTATAGCTGCAGTATCTGATGTTTTGATTCCTATCAGCGACATCTTTGTAAATCAAGCTCTTCTTGGGAGGCCAACTGTGGCTGATAGCTTGTAGTAGCTCCAAATTGATCTAAGTATACAGAGAGAGTATTTTTTGATTGACCTTGCTGTGTTTGATGCATTTGCAGATGCTGCTGCAATTCTCTTTCTTTGTGTTTCTTCTCTTTGTGTTTCTTCCAGCTACTCTTTTCTTTGCTTAAGGTTTGTTGTTCTAGCCCGTTATTTTTGCGGCTGTTGCTGGATGACTGTCGATGACTGCTTGCGTGGTGGCAACAACTTGTTCTGCCTGGGTTTGTGTACTTGGTACTGCTTCGGTGGTGACTGGAGTTTCGTGTTCAACAATTCCGACACTTGGTGGAATGTCTGTTGGTATGCTAGATTTATCCATATTGCTTGCACTGATATCTGGAATATTAGTATGCTCTAATGGTTTTGTCGTGTCGGCTGCAAAATCTTGAATTGCGGTAGGTTCCTTGGCTTGAATGGAAGCGACTTCGGCTGCTTCTGTCGTGGTTGCTTCTTTGTTGTGCTGCTGTGTGACCGGACTAGACTTGGATCCGTCGACAGGGGGACTCGACTGACTTATCGGGATTGATGGCAGGTCGATGGATGTCATAAGCGGACTCAAAGAAGTGGTACTGTCGAGCGGACCCGGACTAACTGAACTAGACTTAATTGTAGACTCAACATGGGGAGTTGCAACGTGGGGGGGGTTTCACTTTCAATGAATTTCGGTAATGTAGTGACTGGGAGAGGAGTATAGACAGTCGTTTGTTGTGAATAAACTAGACCTAAAGGGTCAGGGTTTCTAGTATGATGGATCTTTTTGTGACCGACAATTTCTGGGACTGTCGATGGTAAAGGAAAACTTGCGATTTGAATGGTGACATGGGGAGCTAGGTTAACCGAGACAGTGGTTGGAGATGCAAAGATTGGTTTTTGAATGACCATCTCACGGCAGTTGGGACGTAGTGTCAGAAGGTTTGAAATAAACGTACTCAAAGCGGCGTCTGCTGGATTAATAGGGGCAGGTAATGTGTTAGGAACCCATGTCAATCCTTCTCTTTACTATGTTAGTATATTGTTGTTGGACGCATATGCTTTGTAAGTCGTCCCGTAGTATTTGTTGATCCATAGTTTATATTAGCCCATAGTATTGACCCATAGTATTGGACGCATATGCTTTGTAAGTCGTCCTGTAGTATTATATGTCCCATGGTTTTGACTCATAGTATTGGGCATAGACTTAGTATATAAGTGTGTGTTGAGGTCATTGAAGGCACCGTGAAGTTAATTGTATTGAGCTTGCTCAAAGGAGGTTGCCCCTTCGAAGTGGCCCGTGATCAATATAAAAGTGATTCTAAGTTCTATTATTTCTGATATCTCATGTATTTGCATTAATTAATTATTGCAGGTTCTTCACATCTAGTATCAGAGCACTTTCTTGGGCTCGTTGGGTGGAATTTCTGCCAATTTTTTTTCGCATCTGTTGCAAGTTCGGATCTGGGGATAAACCCTATTCGCTTAACTGTGGGAAGTACTTGGGCATAAGCCCTAAAACTCATTGTGAGTACCACAGGAACCCCAAAGTAGCTGGCCCATTGAGAGGACCTGCCAGCGAAAAGGGCAACGATCCCTACCTGATTGACTAGTTCCCACCCGTGAGGTAAACCAAGAGCTGTCGTTTGTGGCAAAGCGGTTATCAGTTTTACCTGAGCCGTGGAGTGAGGGGTACTGCCCCAATATGCAAGCCGTCAGACAACATTGGTGGCCGAGTGAATCCCTTGAACCGATAGGAAGCCGCACATACCTGGGGTCCATATCTATTTTCAGCTGAACTGTTGTCGATCACTTTCGCTCCAGATCCAGCCGTTTCAGATCTATTCTGAAAGTTGTTCCATATCCAGTCGTCGTTTCAAATCCAGTCGTTTTTGATCCCTTCCATGCCGTTGCAGATCCATCTGTTGCGGATCCCTTCCATGCCGTTGTAGATCCATCTGTTGCGGATCCCTTCCGTGCCACTGTTGCCGATCCATTTCTAAAAAATAATAATAATAATAATAATAATAATAATAATTCTGTTTTTCGGCCATATTTCCCTTGTTTCAACTCTGTTTTCCCTGAAACTTCATTGACATCCCTGCAATCCCATTCTGCATATTTCATTCTTGAAGACCCCATCCCAAATTCCACTTCCTAAGACCATAAATCCCACATTTGTCTATTTTTAGGGTTTGCCATAACTCCTTCATTTTTCACCCAAACGCCTTCAAATTTTGCCACCGTGTTCCCTTCCTAATTCTGCTTCTTTGTCCCTCTCTACCAAATTTTCTCATTCTTTCACCCCGCTTCTGAAATCCCCATTTTTTGCTTCCCTGTCCATCAGAAAGTGTCCAAAACCTAGTCAAACCCCAATTACCCATCCGAGTTTTTCCCAAATCCAAATCTTCCTTTACTAAATAAGCTTTTGTTTATGTTTTTCTATCCATTTTCCCCTCCCCCCCCCCCCAAAAAAAAAAACAAAAAACTCTTGGTTGTGGTTGTCACCCACGCAAGAGCAAAAACCATGGAGGAAGCAATTGCAACCATCCAAACCAAACTCCGAGATCTGGATGAAAAATTTCTCAGCCTCCATCTTCAGCATTCAGCCATGAACAATAACTGACAGCCATAATCTTTTGCAGCCACCGGGTTCTCTTCTTCCAGCAATTTTCGTGGGCCAAAGCATGATTTTCCTCGCTTCAATGGTACTGATCCGACTGGATGGATATACCGAGTAGAACAATATTTCAGTCTGCATAATACTTTTGATGTCCAGAAAGTTCCACTTGCATCCTTTCATTTGGAACAAGAAGCCCTTCAATGGTACCGTTGGTACATCAAAGCTCATCCCGAGCCAAACTGGACAGATTTTTGCGAACTCCTTTTGCCATGATTTGGTCCTAGTGCTTTTGATGACTTCACAGGAGCACTCACTAAACTTCACCAAATTGGCACAGTGAGAGAGTATCAGACAAAATTTGAGAAACTGGCCAATCACACAGCAGGATTGTCTAATGAATTCTACAGGAGTTGTTTTATCAGTGGTCTCAAGGATGAAATCCGCTTAGAGGTCAAAATGTTCTGTCCCAACACAATGATGGAAGTCTTAGGTTGGCTAAGTTGGCAGAGGACAAGATCACAGCTCAACAACGCTCCAAACCCACCTTTGTTCCCTTCAGAAATATGGGTTCCCAACGACCTCCCATCACGCCTGCTCCGCAACCAACTCCTATCAAGCATTTGCCTGAAACAGAGATGCAGGCACGTCGATAAAAAGGGCTTTGTTATAATTGTGATGAGAAATTCACTCGGGGACATAGATGTGTTCAACAAAATCTATATCTCTTGGATGTGGATTCTCCGCCTGCCTCAAAACTTGATGAAGAAGCTCCAGATACAGTAGATGATCAGGTCAACATTCAACACCTACCTGTTGACACCCCATCTCAAGACGACCCACCCGAGCTCTCTCTCCATGCTGTAACCGGCGTCACCACCCCACAAACAATGCGAGTTAGGGGATACTTCAAGAAGCTCCCTCTTACCATACTCATTGATTCTAGTAGCACTCATAACTTCATTGACCCTCGGATTGCCAAACAGGCTGATTATTTTGTCCATCCTTGCTCAACCTTTGAAGTCATGGTTGCCAATGGGGGCACCTTACCTTGCAAGGGGAACTGTCACAATGTGCATATCTCTATGGAAGATTATAACCTGCGCTCTAACATGTTTGCCTTGTCCTTAGGCGGATGTGATGTGGTTTTGGGCGTTCAATGGTTACGCACACTTGGCCCCATCTTATGGGATTTTTCGGAACTTTGGATGCAGTTTTCAGTAAATGGGGCACAACACAAATTAATGGGCTTACAACCAGGGTCTCTCCGCATCATCAGTTCACATCGCCTGGAAAAAATCCTTAAGAAGAATTCACATGGTATCATTGCTCATCTCCATTCCCTTCAGATGCACCCATCAATGGTCTCCACTACTTCCTTGGATAGATATGCAAGTGTCTTTGCTGAACCAATGAGATTTCCGCCTTCAAGAGACCTTTCCGGTAAGAATTTAGTCGCATCTACCTCTCAGTAGGAACTGAGGGCTATTTTGCATGCAGTACATAAGTGGAAACCATACCTATTAGGGAATTATTTTTGCATCAAGACTGATCTCCAGAGTCTGGAAAATTTTCTGGAACAATGGGTCTCATCCCCAACACACCTGAAATGGGTTATCCAACTCATGGGTCATCCCTATGCGATCACTTACAAGAAGGGTAAGGACAGTATGGTGGAAGATGCTCCTTCTCGCACAATTGATGACCCAGTTTCTCTTACAGCTCTTTCTCTGCTTGTTTCAAATTGGTTGCAATATGTTCAACAGGGCTATCTCTTCTATGAATTCCATGCTTCTTCATCAGAAGGGCACTGGGTTCTTCAAAATGTATGACGGAGAACAATGTAACTTCTTTTGGCAGGGACTGGAAATGAAAATTCAATAGATGGTGGCCGACTGTGATACTTTCCAGGTCAACACAGGTGAAACGACACTCCTTTCGGGGTTGCTCAAACCCTTGCCCATCCCTACACAGCTTTGGCCAACTATTTCTATGGATCTCCTAGCAGCGCTCTAGTGGTACAATACCACATCTCAAAGGACACCATATGAAGCAGTCTATGGACAGACACCACCAATTCTTCTTCCATACACCCTTAGCAGCTCCCCAGTTCAGGAAATTGACTCGGTTCTTCGAAACCACGATCATATTCTTCTCATTCTGTAGGACAATCTTCACATGGCCAGAATTCGCCTGAAACAACAAGCCGATCAACACCTTTCTGAGCGCATTTTCCGTGCAGTTGATGGGGTTCTTCTTCGTCTACAGCCTTCCAAGCAATCCTCCCCGACACTCCAAAGGCGTCAGTGGCCCGAAATGCAACCCGAGGATGCTACCGGGGAACCACTTCTTCAGATTCTGCAACAATTTCTCCAACCAAAGCTTTGAGGACAAAGCTTTTTCTAAGGGAGAGGGGATGTTAGGAACCCATGTCAACCCTTCTCTTTACTATGTTAGTATATTGTTGTTGGACGCATATGCTTTGTAAGTCGTCCCGTAGTATTTGTTGATCCATAGTTTATATTAGCCCATAGTATTGACCCATAGTATTGGACGCATATGCTTTGTAAGTCGTCCCGTAGTATTATATGTCCCATGGTTTTGACTCATAGTATTGGGCATAGAATTAGTATATAAGTGTGTGTTGAGGTCATTGAAGGCACCGTGAAGTTAATTGTATTGAGCTTGCTCAAAGGAGGTTGCCCCCTCGAAGTGGCACGTGATCAATATAAAAGTGATTCTAAGTTCTATTATTTCTGATATCTCGTGTATTTGCATTAATTAATTATTGCAGGTTCTTCACATAATGCTATAAGGCTGGTTTCTTCTTCTACTTTGGTTGGGGAAGAGGGGGGGGTCTGAATGGTTAGGTCGACATGGGGTTCGACCGGAATTTTGGGTTTTTTAACAAGGATTCTAGAGGATGGATACTTATCTATTGCTAGAAATTTTATGAACTGATCTTCAACAGGTAATTTGTTCTTGGCTGCATTTTCAAGAATCTGAGTAGCAGTGTCGTATAAATCGATCTCGTCTTCTTCCGTAGGTTCTTGAAATGTTACTTTTCTTTTCCCTTTTCCCTGGGTCAGTATTACCTTGTTTTATCGGGCTATATTGAGTTCAGCTGCTACCTTCTGTATGTTGTCATCTGTCAAAAGATGTTCTAGGTTGTCAGACTTTGTGCTGCTGTCCAATTGTTCCCCGACTTCTGCTGATTCTATGTGCGGAGTCTGGGTAAGTGCTAACACCTTAGGGTTAGGTATCGGCTCGGGTTGATAAGTGAAGGTGTTCATATACAACTGGATTTCGTATGCTTCTTCCTGTTCCATATCACTGAGAGGCTCGACATAATTGAAGTTGATTTTCCTTGCTTGGGCCAGAATAGCTAATACTTCGTTAGACTGTCGACTTAACTCCGTGAAAATTTCACTTACCAAAGGGTAATAGTCGAGGCGCCATGCTGGACCTGCTGCTCCTTCCATGTACCAGACTGCTGTATCATCCAAAGATAGTTGGATGTGTACGGGGGTATACTTCGACGAAAGTTCTGTGGTACTCTCCATCTTGTTGCCATTGTTTTAAGGTCTATAAACCATGCTTCTAGCCAAAGTTTAATTGTAGGTCCATGTCGACTTGCTCCTGGTGCAAAACAACGAAAATTCTCCATAAGGACAAGTCATTCTTGCAAGAAATCCTTGCTTCCTTTTGGTCAAAGATGGGTCATAGCAATCCATATGAGTACAGATGGGTAACGGATGCTAGTTCCCTCCTCTTGGCACTTATGGCATGTGTATTTGAGAATATCGGCCAAGAAATTTGCCCATTTGTATATTTTTCCATTCATAGCCATATTCTTGATAGCTTCCAACATGTCGGTCTTCAAATCTGATCCCCTGCCTGTCCGTGAAAGTGCATGCGACACAATCTTGGCAGCAGTTTTGTAGTTGCCATATACAATTTGGCTCACGACTATGCCTCGTGAGTTTTTTCCAGCAGGAGTATCAACAAACTCGTCAACCAAGTCTGCGCCTGAACTTGTTGGTATAGCGTCTCCCTTATCTGATAGGCCAGTTATCTTGTGGATAATTTCTCCATTGATGTCGATCGGGACATCAAAATAAAGTTTTCCATTATGATACCTGCTAACAATAAATTGTGCAATAACTTCTTTAAGTCCTCCGAAGGTATCCAACAAGGGTGCCTTCATATAATGTAGAATTATGGCTGTCTGTAATCGTCATGCTTCCTCCCTCTAGCAACTGCCTGCTTCCTTCCCCCATTCTTCAATGTCCTTCCATGCTCTCTTCCAAGTGGGTTCTACTACTTTCGCATTCTGAATCATCTGGAGTCTTGTTTCTAATGGTGTTTGTGCTTTTTCCAGCTCTCTAACTGTCGTCGCAGCGGCCCTGATAGCTGTTAAAGTTTTTCTGGGAGCCATGGCGGATTCAGGGCTCAAGAATGAGAAAGTAGCTTCAGTGGGGTCAGGGAGCTTTGTATCTTGGAGTTCAAGTTCTTAGAAAAAGAGTGCCCAAGAATCCTCGAGATCCAGATTTACGGTGGAGTTACTTGGCACGGGTGAACGGGACGTAGAGGCCTATATTGATGGTTGATTTGATGGGGTTATTAAATTGGACTGACAGGATATCGGCGCCCCGTCAGGTGCATTACTTATGGCATCGCGGGTATCTTTAGCCTTTATTTCTTTGTCATTATGATTCCGTGATACCTTGTTTGATGTGTGATGCCGATGGACTTCTCTAAATGAGTTTGTTCGGTCCGGGATCCATTGCTTCTGTCGTGGCTGATTTTCCTCTGCAACTCGTTGGCGTTCTTGTCAATGTCTATAATATCGATGGTTATGCGCCAGACTTTTTTCTTTGCTCCTCCCATCCTTCTTCTGCCACTCTCTCGTCATTCTGCTTTTAACATGCTCTGTTGTTTTTCTTGATTGCTTATAATACTCTCATTCGGTTACTTCTTAACCGGTTTTTTTTTCTTTTCTTTTCGAATATTCATGACTTGTACCACTTAAGTTGGGCGCCATTTACCGCTTTCTTGAAAACATTTCCTTGTAGTGTTTTCAGTCAGACTGATCCGTTAGGATTTAATGCTTCGACAATAAAGGGTCCCATCCATTCTGTATGCAGCTTCTTCGGCTTCCCTTTTACTCGGCTATTATAGAGGAGTGCCAAATCTCCAACTGACAGATTCTTCTGTTTGATATTTCTATCATGCCACGCTTTCTGTTGCTGTTTTTGGACTTGCTGACATTCTATCTCCAACTGTCGACTTTCATCCAGCTTCGATAGTTGTAGTAGCAGTTCTTGTCGAGTATCTTCGACGCCAATATGTAAAGCTGCTGCAATGGTCGGTGCTTGTCATCGAAAATGTAATGGGACAATAGCTTCTTGTCCATAGACAAGTGAGAATGGTGTCAGACCCGTCCGTCTTTTATATGCTGTTCTATATGCCCAGAGAACAACAGGTAATTTGTCATCCCAGCCATCTTTCTCTGTGTTGCATATTTTCGTCAGTACTTTTGTAAGTGTTTTGTTGAACGATTCTACAACGCCATTTGACTGAGGATGGTACGATGTGCTTATTCTATGATCAACTGCAAATTCTTTAGTCAGTGCTTCAATGGTTTTACATACAAAATGCGTACCTTGGTCACTTATCAATGTTATGGGGCATCCAAAACATGCTATGATGTTTTCATAAATAAACTTAGCGGCAACTTCGCTTGAACATGTTCCGACCATTTCTGCTTCTGCCCACTTGGTAATATATTCGACAACACTGATAATATATCGAGCACCTGTCCTCCTTCCTACCACTGGGAATGGTCCAATAAAATCGATAGCCCAAATTTCGAATGTTCGGCTAGGGTTGATTGGAAACAGTGGCATTTCTGTTCTCGGGAGTGGTTGGTCCATGCCTTGACATCTATCACACTTAGATACAAATTCTTGACAGTCTTTATGAACTGTCAGCCACCAAATTCCGGCTTGCAGGATTTTTCTAGCTGTTATGTCTGCATGATAATGTCTTCCCGCCGGTCCAACATGAGCTTCTACAAGTATATCCTGTCGTTCATGGTTGAGTGCACATCGACGTAATATATCATCCAAGCTAAGTTTATAGAGGAATCCATTGATCAGAGTGTAGGGGGATGCTTTCATTGCTAAGATCTTCCTCTTTTTCTCAGTCATTCCTTCAGGAGCTTTCCCATCCTCAAGAAATTGTGCAATTTCCGCAAGTTTTGAAGGGACTGCTTCAATATGAAACAAGTCTGCGTCTGGTAAGTCATCTTCAATTCTTGTCGGTTCTTCTCCTGTGTCGACTCTTGACAGGTGGTCTGGTGCGACATTAGCTTTTCCAGGTCGAATTATTACTTCAAATTCAAATTCTTGAAACAGTAATAGCCAACGGCATAAAATCCCATGATGCAATGGTTTATTGACTAAGTATTTTAAAGCTTGATGATCTGTATAAAATACAAAAGGGTTAGCCAATAAATAATGACGGTATTTCTGTAGTGCAAATACCATACCTAATGCTTCCCTTTCGGTCGTGGAATAATTTCTTTCAGCTTTATTCAATTTCTGTCACGTCCCCATCTTGACCCTATCACATTAAAATTGTAAATGATGTAATCTTGTTATATAATCGTGGTGCGGAGATCAAGGCCAAGGCCCCGCCATCGATTTATTGATGCATATGGTTTACGTGCTAGCCCGGCACAATGGAATTGTAAATATCATGTAAATATGCATTTAATAAAAATACCCACAACTAGCTATGCAATGCAACAAGAGATGGGGGGCATGATTTTACAAGGAATTGGGAGGGAAAACATTCAAACCCTTGGAGCCAATCAAGTCAAGCCAAGTGTCAATGAGAGAACCCATCAAACCCTCAACTACCCATGTTGACTTTTGTACCCAATCATTGATTTCTCCCAAGAGTTGGTTGAGGTAGTTAATGCCTTGGGGAATGAGAGGTATGGCTGTCTAATTTCAGGTATGGGAAAGCCACCCTGTATGGGAAATCGCGTTTTGATTCTTGGGCAAGAAAAGAGCCATGAATTTCTCCCCAAGCCATTATCCATCAACCAGTTGCTCTCCCTCACGAGTTTGGAGCTACTTGGGCGTTTTCTAGACATGTTTTCCAGTGTTTTCCTTCATTCTTAGCTGGGAGAAGGGTGTTTTTGTGTTGTATACCAGTGGGGACGAAGGGGAATGGAATTGGGGTTCCATAGAGATCGTTTGGCTGCCGAATGCTCAGTTAGTTGGGGAAGAAATCGTTTTCCTCCCTGTGATTGTTTCTCCCCATCCCATAATCCGTTTTTGGCTAGAAACGAATTGGGGAAAACCCATGACCATCCTGTTGTAAATCCCATTGTTAAATGTGTATCCTTGCCCAATGATTGTGCTTGCTGTGTGAGAAAAGAGTATGTTGGGGTATGGGTTATGGGTCTCCATTGTTTTGGCTTGAGCTTGAGTGCAAGCATCCAGGGTTCTGATGTAGCCTGATAAACCCAGCTATGGACTGGCTTGGCTCAAATGAAATGCTTAATCGGCTGCGTATGAGCTAAATGTCCCCCTTTTCCTTGTAGGAATAATGCCCAGCTCGAGGGTGGCAGTTGTGTTGAGAGATTGATGAACACAACTGGCCTATGGTTGGGTGGAACGTTGCAGCGACATAGCTAGTTGTCTGGGACAATTACAAAATGGAGATAAGTGTTTTTCTGTCTATGTATTTACTTCTGTACTGTATTAATTTGATGACTGTTGATATGTTGTATGCATGAGTAATGTGCGTGGATAGTTTAATTCCGCTGTGCATAATTGATTTGTTTTACATATGCACACAAATGATTTATTCATATGATTCTAATGAATGGGCTGAGATTATGTGAAAGCCCCAGAGATTGGCATCATGTTCCCTCCCTTTGCCTTGGATGGATGGGTGGGTACGTGACAATTTTTGACTGCTGAATGCATTAGGGTAATCCATGCCATCTTCTCCGGGTTGGGTTAAGATGGCGCCGACTGCTATTCTAGATGCGTCAATATGTACATGAAATTTATTCGACCAATCTGAAGATAGGAGGATGGGTGCTTCGACCATTTTTATTTTCAACATGTTAAATGAGATTTTGCATTCCTCCGTCCACCTATAATCTCGATCATCTTTTAGCAATTCTTCAAGAGGATAAGTCATATCGGAATAATGTCTGATAAACTTCTTGTAATATCCGGTATGACCCAACAGGATCCGTACTTGTTTTGGATTAACTGGAGGCTTCAGGTCGAGGATAATTTTTATCTTCGCGTAATCGACCTTGATTCCTTCTTTGCAAACTACGTGGCCTAGTAATATGCCGATGGGTGTCGGGAAAATGCACTTTTTAATATTTAGCGACAATTGTATTTGTCGACATCGTTCCAACATTAGTCAAAGCCATTTGCAATGCTCTTTTACCATTGTATAGATTGTCCAATCATCAAAGTATACAACCATGGTTTTGTAGATATATTCTTGAAATGCTTTGACGACAATTCTTGAGAAGACCGCAGGTGCGTTCTTCAAACCGAAGGGCATAACTTTGTACGTGAATGACCTGAATTCGCACACGAATGTTGTCTTTTTCTGATCTTCCTTTGCAATAGGTACTTGGTTGTACCCCGAGAATCCATCCGTGAAAGAGTAGCACTCATGCCTTGCAACTTCATTAATAATTTCATCTGCGAAGGGAGTTGGAAAATGATCTGTGAGGGTTACCTTGTTTAGCTTGTGAAAGTCGACACAAATTCTCAGTCGTGTTGGATCTTGTTTCTTTGGCTGAACAACCATCGGGCTTGCCCATTCCGACTGGTCGATAGGATATATGATTCCTGCTGCAAGCATGCTATCGATCTCTTTTTTAACGATATCCTTCTATTTGTGAGTAAGCTTGTATGGTCTTTTCTTTACAAGTCTGGAATCTGGTTTAATATCAATTTCAATCTCACCCATCTCTTACACAAGTCCTTTCAAGTCTCTATAATCTTGAGCAAATACGTCTTGAAATTCTTTGAGGATACTGGAGATTTCTGTTGTTTTCTCCTCACTCCAGTAATCGCCAATCTTTTCCATTTTCGGTCAGTTGTCATTTGAAATATCTACTTCCTTTATTTTAATCTTCACGTCCATCCATTCTAGTGCATGAATGTCACTTATTTGTCTTTCACCTTCTTTGATTTGTGTGAAAGTTGATGGAAAGTCTTTTCTGACAACCTTTCGGGTTCGTCTTTTTCGACAATCTCTATGCTAAAGATTGTTTTTATGGGCTTCGACATGTCGGGATGATCCTTTCTCCATTGAAAACTTTTTCCGGCTGATGTCTCCTTTTCTAGGCTTAGTCTTGTCGAATGCTGGATTTCTATCGACTTTATGTTGTAGCAGGTAGTAGGTGGGTGCATAATATTCTACTTTTCTGCAAGTGTTAAAGTTTCTGTCAGCCGCATAAATTCTTTGATGCTTCTACTTGCTTTGACCAGCTTCTCATCCCGCGGAGAAAACTGGAAGTCCTTGATGAAATTTTCTTTTAAGTCTTTCCAGAAAAAAAGTTTCTCCTCTCGCTTCTTCCATATTGTACCATTTTTTAGGTAGATCATCAAGTGTTCTAGGGAAGAGTTGAGTCCATGCTCTTTCATCTTTATAGCCCAATTTTCTCCACTCTCTTTCGCAACAGTCGATGTGGATTTCAGGATTTTGTCCTTGTGTAAACAGAGGGATATCGACCTGAGTTGTCAATTTTCTACCTCCAAACCTTTTTGTAAAAAATGTTGATGCCGTATTCTAGTTTTGGATTTTTGACTGATGGGTGTCCCACCATCTTGCAGCTTGACCAGTAAATGTCTCTACCAAACTTTGTAGTTGGCCTTGCTCTCCGACATGTTTTGATACCTGTTCGACATGTATAGCAGGTGAATCACGTTCTTTATACCTTAATGTCGAATTACCTGATTGTGCATTTCTGTCTGGAACAAGTGTTGGATATGCTCACATTTTTCGTTCGAATATCTTCGGTGTGTATAATACTGAGAGACACTTCTTTATTTGCTTCTTTGAGATGGCTTCCATAGTCCAACATTCTTTCGCATGTACATCATAGTTCTCTATTTGCCAGTCATAGAGTTCTGCATTGGAATTGTATCCGAGCGAGACAAGATCTCCAAGGTGAAGTTCTCCTTGGGTATTTGGCTCAATGTGATCTTCATTATTGTCTATGTGGTAAAGCTGTCGAATATCTTTATCGATTTATGTAGGTTCCGACCATGGTTCTCCCTGAGATGGGAAGATTGGTACGATAACCTTCTGCCCGTTGCCTTTCAATTTGATCCGACTTTTGTCTAAGGAAATTGAGGCCTTCATCTTTCGTCCCCAAGGTCGACCAACCAAGGCGGGGAAAGATCTTGCATCATTCTTGGGAGTGATGATCTCGAAATCTACTGTTGTCGTGATGAATTTGATGGAAGTTTCGACTCCTTTCCATACTCCAATCGGCTCAATTAATCCTTGATCTGCGAGATTTAGATAGATGTCTGATTCCTACAGTTGTGGTCGACTGAGTTGGTCCCAGGTATCGCGAGTCATGATATTCACTTGGGATCCAAAATCTAGTACGACTTGTCATACATGATATCCGTTTATGTCAAGGTCGACTAATGGGTCAATATCATTTTTTTCTTTTTGCTTTAGTCGGCAAATGTTTTTTGTTTGTCTTTGCTCGACATGTTTATATTTTAATTTATACAACAGGTCAATCATTTTTCCTACAGCTTCCTCGTTTGAAATTAATCTGAGCAATTCATTAAGAACTTCCTGTCAGTTTTCTTCAATGTCTTTGTGTGCTGCTAAGTCATGAAATATGTCGGATGCATCTTTGTACACAAATTTTTGTTTTATAGGATTTGGGTAATCCTCTTTATCGACAATTCTACTTATCTGTGGCTTATCTTGACCAATGTGAGTGCCTTGCCTAGTTACAATTTGCAAGTTTTTTGTACGAAGCACATCATTTTTTGAAATACAAGATAAAACATGAACATTCTTTTTATTATTTATTTTCTCAATCATGGTAGGGAAATCCTCTAAATAGTGATTTCCTACCCCACACTTTGTACAAAATTTAAGATCAGTTCTTTCTTTATAAGGGCATTCTGCATGCCTATGATCCTCACTGAGACATGTGAAACACGCACAGGTCGATTAGGTCGAATACTGCGACCTCCACCGTCATGACCACGACTCTGGTATCCTCCGCGTCTATTGTAGCCATCATATCGTCGATCATATCGAGGGTCATTATACCTTGGGTATCTGTCGTTCTTGTTTTGATTGTACCGATTATTTCTTCCATCATTTCTTTCAAATCTGTCGTTTGTTGTATTTTTGTCGTGATGCTGCTCAATAGAGTTTGTCTGGTACACTGCATGGTAATTTTGCCGATTTTTCAGGTTCAAATGACATTCTTCAATTGCATGTGTATTGACTTCACAAATTTGGCACCATTTTGCCTTCTTGTTTTTCAGATTGTATGGACAATCATTTGTGGTATGTGAATCATACTCTTTGCAAAATTCACATAAACATCTGGATTGAATGAGTTTAACTTCTTGTCGTCGATCCTCAATTCGACAAGAATCTTTGGTATGTCCTGAAGTTCGACATGTTGTACACCATAATTCTGTCCCTTTTAGAGTCATATTTCGGATAGCCTTCTCCATACTTTCAAGGTGTTCGTCTAAGTGTATATCCATGGATACTAGAGGGTATTCATCATCCATTTCGATTTCTAGTGCTACTTTTAATCCCTCTGCATAAGTATTAACACTTTGTCGACGGACATGTATTCTGATTTTATTTATTAGATCGGCAATAAACCATTTGATTAATAGTTTTTCTTCAATCTCATAGTCTAATTTGCTCAGGAGGTCTTTGAACCTCTTGTCATACTCCTTGACAGTTTCTGTCGGCTTTTGGACTGTCATCTTTAGTCGTTCTACCGCTAGGTATGTCGCATCTTCGATCATGAAAAAGGCCAAAAAGATTTGTTTGATTTGTGCCTTGGTTGCATTTGGCGACTTTGCTATGTACCCCATGTACCATGTTAGTGCTCTTTTTCTTAATGAACCAACAAACTGTGCAACCTGTCTTTCTTCACTGGTGATTTGATTGGCTGTCCATATTGCTTCGCACACAAACTAGTGTCTTATCGGGTCTTCATCACCTTCATAGAACAGAAGGTGTGTTGTTGAGTGTGCCATGTCTGCTGGTGTATTATTTTGAGAGTTTGATGGTGGTGTGTGTGGTTTATTTCCACAATCAGAACTTGGTGCTTTGTCAATTTGAATTAGCAGTCTCTCTGGACTTGGTTCTCTATCTTCAGAATTAGTGATTCTAACTTCTTCTGTATCGCCAGGTCTGCCTTCTTCTACCACTTCTGTAGAAATCCAGTTAAAGTTCTGCTCGAACGGGATTTCACTGAATCTTGGGCTTTCCGAAGTACTTGACGAGTTGCTCAGATTTGGTATTGGCAGGGGGGCGCTTCCTCATGCTCTGAGTACACTAGATGAAAGCTTCTATTCTAAAATTCGGGTTGAAAAGATACCCAATTTCCTTCCTTCGGTCGATGAATCAATAGTCTATTAATATCATCGCCTTCTATACTTCGACGACTCCAAATTCCCGACTGACTAGCATGGAGACCGAGATTTTCTTCGTCAATTTCTTGCACCCGAATGCTTTGTGTTAAATGAAATGGAGAAGGAGGTGTTACCATTTTAGGTATCTGAACATGGAGAGCTCTACCACGCTATATCCACAAGTCTTCATCCATCGGCGACAGGTCTTCTTCGACACCCCGATCATCGCAGGATCGGCTTGACTCTGGCAGATTTCCTTCTGTGTCTATCGCGACATTTAATCCTCGCGTCCTCCGGAGCGCAATTGCTTGCTCCCACATCTCTTCACGTCGCTGCCTCCTCTTTTCTCTTTCAATTTTCTGTATATCTGGGGTGCTTTTATGACTCAAAAGTATGTCTTTGTTGGATTTTCTTCCACTACTAGCCATGTCATCTTGTCATATGTCGATTTTCATCAAACTAGGTACATCAGAGCATGCTTCATCACCCCCCAATGCCGGCCTGAAGGTTTCTAGATCACTGGGGAAGTAAAGACCATGATTTGTTCAAGAAAAATTCCCATTCGCGCTCCTTTACAAATCTTTCCCACTTACGTTCTTTCTCCTTCCAATTAGATTTTAGAAGTGGCGGGAGCAGTAATGGTCGTGTTTCGAAAATATGCGCAACGCCTTTATCGATCAAAAATTTGAACAATAGAGTCGGCAGAGAACACATAAATTGATCAGCTAATTCGGTGAAGATCTTTCTTCTTATTTCGTCAACCGAGACGCGGTCTTCAATCACCTGTTCTTCACAGAAATGGTTTGCAATCTTTTCGCACCAATCCAATAGATTCATGCGTCCTTCGTTGATTAGCTTTGACAACAACTTCCTCTCTGCTTCATCAACTGGTCTTTTCATCCAGAAGCTTCTTCAAGGCGGTCGGAACGGACTCTACAAATCTCTCATGGTCTCGGAGAAGAATCGATCTCTCGATTGGCTAATCGTCAGCTTGTTATGTCGTGCATAGTTATGTAGATAATTCATGATTTTCTTCTCCCACCAATCTCTAATCTCCTGTTCTAAAATCATAGGTCATGCTGCTATTTGTTTTTCATGTATCAACCGGAAACGGAACCAGATGTTGTAGTCCCAAGGTTCATGTGGTTATCATAGATACATTACATAATATACGCAAGCATACACAATGATACAGATACAAGAGACGAGGCAGATAGAGAGAACACAAGCCTTTATATTAACAAGCAAGAACAAAATACAATCCTCGAACCAATATCTCTAGTACATCGGCTCAACAGCCTATATATATATATATATATATATATATATCTGTCAATACAGTTACATAACCATATGTCGGTCTATCCAACCGACCCGACCTATACTAGTTGACACGACCTGTCGACATATGCTTCAGAGTGGTCGGGTAGAGGGCCTAGTCGACAGGCCGACCTAGGCCCCTCCAACACTTCCCTCGACCTCAACCCGCCCCGCAATGACCTACAAGGGAGCAAGCCCCTTTGACCCCCATTTTAATTTTTATAAATCAACAAAGTTAATTTTCGAGTTGAAGGGTGGCTACAAGAACAATATAAATTTAAAGAATTGTGGATTGGAAATAGTTGTAATTTGCAGCTCCAATATCAAAACATAACATTGCTATAGTAAATAGAACGCTTATGAAAAGGAGAATAAAAATAAATAGGCTTTCATAATAAATCATTACAGATCTTTTCAGGAAATGAGCATAAAGGGACCTGTAGGTCCTATTTGAAAAAAATGTCAGATGTTGTTTTTTGGAATTTATAAATATATGGATATATTTACATGTATATGGAATTTTTATTGAATTTTAGAACAATTGATGTAAAAGATTATAGATATAGTTTGAAATTAAACAGTCACAGGACAATATTTCAGAATAATACAAAAAAATAAAATGGAAGAAGGGGAGCTTCCATACAACCATGAAGATGATGTCAGAGGTCAAGATATCGGTGTGGGAAATGCAGAAACAAAAACAAATGAGAATAGAGAAGATATAAAATCCACAGGAATTTGTAGAAACCATGAGAAGCATGAGGATGGAGGTACATATTTATATGGAAGACAATGAAAGGATGTTGAGAGAACGGTAACAACAAAATTAACTGAATACTCAATTGGTGCAGAGTCTAAATATGCTACAGAGGCAAATTAAAATGGGCTCAGCCTCAATTGAGGATAATGAAGGAAGAGAAGGCTATGAATCCACAAGTGGGGAAGTGATAGTGGGATTCAACTTATATACTTAGCCTTACCCATTTAAGACATGTTATTAAACGATGATCAAGAGCCATGCTTTGGTTAAGCCTTATTTAATCATCCTAATAAGGGATTAAGAGGGGAAAAGTGGTCCCATGTGGAGTGGCAACATGGCAATATGGAATATGCTTATAAAAGTGATTTTTCAAGCTTGGGAGGGATTCGTTCCTCATGCATTCTTCCACCATTCAAATTTCATTCCACTCCCTTGCCTTCACCATCAAATTCCATAGCTTGGTGCCGTGATAGAGAACCAAGATGCCATTCTTGATCATGAATTATACATGCCATTAACCCAGGTAGACTAGTGCATGAGAGAAACTTGGCGTGCAACTTGTGCCTTGAAGTCCCGATTCAAAGACTTCCTGTCCATATTGTGCTGGAGTGCTAGAAGGGAACCAAAGGCTACTAGAGGGATTATTATCTCAGAGAAGGGAGATGGTTCTTATCATTATGCAGGTTGACGGGGAAGGAGAATTGAGGATTGGGATAGTTGTGGAGGGAGGTTTCTGCACCCGTGGGTTGATTGAGCAGAGTGATAGTGGGAGAGATTTTCCCTTGTGGATTGATAGCCCCAGCTCAGGAGTGGTTTGTCAAAGTAGATATGGATTGATTGTACCTATAGTTGGGAGGAACGTCCTTCACATGCAGCTAGTTGGAGAACATATTATTTAAAAAGATAGGCCTCTAATTGTTTATGAATGCCATGTTCATGAATTCTACGTTTGCACACTGTTTAATTATTGTTTATGATTGTATATGTGTGTGGAATTGCATTGTTGGGTGTGTCTTTCATGATTATAATCAGTGTATTATTTAGTAATTGAATATGTGCATTTTGGGTGACCATGTATATTTATTTCTGTTGTGTAATTAAATGAGTTTATGAAAAAAAAATTGAGCATGAATGTTAAATTAAGATATGGAAATTGAGTGCCCCATGGTATCTATGGTTGAATGAGGCTACTGTGTACATTACATAGTGGTATTAGAGCCAAGGTTTTTAGCACTGGGATTGAATGGGCTAGCCCGCGAACCGCTGCTAGAAGGGGGGTAGTCATGTAGAGAATATAACACATACCCAACATTATCCCACTTGTTTTTTTCTCTACATACATGTATACGAACCGTTACACCAAAACCCCGAGGTGTTAGTGAAGGCCGCCCACTAGGATCTTAATATCTCACCACGCTCCGCAGTCCAGACTCTGGGCTGGATGTGCGCCCGTATGGTGGTGTCCCCTTTGAGCCATACAAGCCCTGAATGAACACTACAATGCCGACGTTGCCACCCGCTCTATGACTCTGATACCAGATGATACGAACCGTTACACCAAAACCCCGAGGTGTTAGTGAAGGCCGCCCACTAGGATATTAACAACATGGATTACATGCTTTTATTAGATAAACAATTCAGGTAATGAATGCCCATTGTTGATCTACACCAAGAAAAATTCTCAGTGCTCACATATTTTTTCAATGAATCTACAACATTCTCCAAAGTGTCGAACTTTTCCCACAACACCTTCTTGCTTTCAACCATGTCTCTTACAAAGTCATACTCCACATCAATATGCTTCATTTTTTAGTGATAAGTGGGGTTCTTCGCTAGGAAGACTGCATTCCGACTATCACAATATAACCTCACAACTTGCTGTTCAAACCCAATGTCTGAACATAATCTCCATAACCATACAACCTCTTTACTTGCATGAGTGGCTGCCATGTATTCAACTTCTGTAGTTGATAGTGCCACTATAGCCCATTTCTTACTCATCCAACTGATAGCACCTCCAAATAGGTTAAACACATACCCACTTGTAGATCTTCTATGATCCAGATATCCATCCCAATCAACATTAGCAAAATGATTTACATTCAACACCCTGTCCTATTCATCTCTTCCTTGATAACATATTGCACAATCTATAGTTCCACGTGCATACCTGAACACCCTCTTTACAGTTGTATAATGCTCCTTTCTTGGTTTTGACATATAGTTGCACAAAAATATCATTGCATGGGCAATGTCTAGGGCATACCATCGCATATATCAAACTTCCAATTGCACTAGCATAAAGAACATGAGACATGTATTCTTCTTCTTCTTCAGTCTCGGGACACTATTTTGTAGATAAACTTACACCTATAGGAATAGACTTGTAGATATTCTATGATCCAGATCTCTCGCCTATTCAACATTAGAAAAACGATGTACATTCAACACCCTGTCCCATCCAACTCTTACTTGATAACATATTGCGCTATCTATAGTTCCATGCAAATACATGAACACCCTCTTTACAGTTGTCCAATGCTCCTTTCCCGGTTTTGACATATACCTGCTCAAAAATCTCACTTCATGGGTAATATATGGTGAAGTGCATACCATGGCATATATGCATCAAACTTCCAATTGCACTAGCATAAGGAACACGAGACAAGTCTTCTTCTTCTTCTTTATTCTTGGGACACTATTTTGTATATAACCTTACACCTACATCAATAGGGGCTTTTACTAGTTTACATTCCTACATATTAAACCTGTGTAATATTGTCTCAACGTATTTTCTCTGGTTCAACCAGAGTTTCCTTTCTGTATTACTTTTGATCTCCATCCCCAAGAGGAAATTGGTAGCATCGAGATACTTCATTTTGAAATTGGAGGATAGCTGTGATTTCACCTCCTTGATAACCTCCATGTTGTTTCCAATGAACAACATGCCATTGACATACAACACTACATAAACAAAATATTTTCCAACCTGCTTGCAATAGACACATTGATCAACTTTTATTTTGACAAATCCCAGTCACAATTTGTATGCATTGAACTTATGGTACCACATCCTTGGATATTTCTTTAGACCATAAAGGGACATTTTTAGCTTGCAAACCAATTCCTTCTTACCTGTTACTATAAATCCTTCAGGTTGCTTCATGTAGATTTCTTCTTCTAGGTCCCCATGTAGGAACACTGTTTTTACATCTATTTGTTCTACCTCTAGATCAAATTCTGCAGTAAGAGACAATAGAAATATAATGGAAGTTAATTTTGCAACAACAAAAAATATCTCACCAAGGTCAATTTCCTCTACCCAAGAATAACCTTTTGCTACTAGTCGAGCCTAATACTTCTCGACTTTTCCTGCTGCATTCAATTTCTTTTTGAACGCCCATTTGCTACCAACATGTTTCATTCCATCAAGCAATTCGACCAAATCTCAGTCCTCATTTTTCTCCAAGGCCTCCATTTCTTCTCCCATGGCCTTCTTGCAGATTTTACACTCTTCATATTTAATTGCCTCTTGAACATATCTAGGTTCATCATTAATAGCAGATAGAACAAAACCATAATGAAAATCAGGTGGAATATAACTTTTAGGTGGCCTCCTTACATAGCCAGACCTCCTAAAAAATGGAGTATGTGGTTCCACCTCATCATCTAATTTAAGTGACTGTTCCCCCTCATCTGAATTAGATCCTTAATCCTTTATCTCACACTCCATTTTCTCTGGTCCTTTTTCTTTTGATTCTTTTTCATTCCTGGAAGTGCTCTCAACTATTGTGAAGAGCACATCTCGATTGCACACTATTTTCCTTGCTACAAGATTCCAGAGTTTGTAACCTTTTAGTCCATATTTCTATCCAATAAAGATACTTTTCTCTGCTTTATTATCCAGCTTGGTCATTTTCTCCTTAGGAACATGCACAAAAGCATCACATCCAAAAACTATGAAATATGCAATAGAAGGCCAGTTACCATACCATAACTCAAGATGAGTCTTGTCGACCAACATTGATGTGGGTGAACTATTCTTCAGATAACATGCAGTTCTAACAACTTCAACCCATAATTCTTGTTCTAGCCTTGCACCACTAAGTATACTCCTTTCCTTCTCCATTAGCGACCTGTTCATCCTTTCTGCAACCCCATTTTGTTGGGGTGTATACGGATTTGTAGTTTTTCATACTATACCACATTGTTTCAAAACTAATCAAACTCTTTAACACATGAATTCACCTCCATTGTCAATTCTCAGCACTTTTATTTTCCTTCCTATTGGTTTTCCACGAGTGCCTTGAAATCCTTGAATTTACTGAAAATTTCATATTTCAATTTTAAGAAATAAAACCATGTATTCCTCTAGAAATCATCTATACATTACACATTATATACATATACTCCCAGTGATGGAATACAAGACCAAACACATCACTGTGTATTAACTCCGGGATCTCATTTTCCCTTGTAGCACTATAAGGGAATTTCACTCAATTCTGTTTCCCATATAAACAATGCTCACAAAAATCAAAATCTAGTTTGCAATTAGACATACCTTCAACCATACCTTTACCTTGTAATGCTTGAAGGCCCTTCTCTCTAATATGTCCCTATTGGGCCCTAGAAATGCCCCCTTTTGGCCATACTTATTATACCATTTGGCCTTGATTACATCCCATTTTCACAAGCCATATATATGCCTTTCTTCCAGATCAATCAATTATCTTGACAGGTATAACTCATTATTGCTTTATTCATTTTATGCCTAAGATTGTTAAAGTTATGAATTCTGGCCTTTGATTTATGCTAACTTGTGTGATTTCATTAAGTTAAGATCAAAGCACAAGTGTATCAGTCGCCATGCCTTGGGAAAGAATCATACGTGGGCCAACTGTTACTCTTCTAACTCCACTCCTCATATTTTCAAGGGACAACGCATCTCTCCACGTGAAGCTCTAACAAGTCACTAAAACAGAGCATAGATGCAACATACAGGACGCCTCCTGATTGGTTGAACCGTTGATCCATTGACTGCCAGTGTAACAACATCCTTCATGACTAACGGCCTCATTCATTATGGTTGTAACAGTTAGCTGTAACTCTGCAGCATGAAGATCGTAGATATTCATTGCTGCACGACATTAGTGGATCACGAACTGTATTCCTCATGTATAAATTCGGGAAGGCTTTCCAAGTCCGGGGTCGGATAATTATTATTTTGTACAGTCTGTAACAAAGAACTGAGACTGTGAATTACCATCTTTAATGAAGAGCAGAGTTACTTCCATTTCTGTGTCTTAATTCGTGGTAGTTCATGGCGTCTCTGTTAGAAGGCTAGGGCCTGCCTTCTCATAGAGATTGCTGAGTTAAGTAGGTAGTTAGATTTATTCATTTCCCTTTGTGTGTTGTGGAATTGCATTAGGTGTATTTCTGATAGGTGCAACAGAGAGTTTATGATTGCATTCTTTATTGGTAGTTTATTTCTTTGCATATGAATAGTTGCAACTACGTGGTGTGACAGTCGACTGTGTAGGTTAGTTTGATTAATGAATGTGTGTTCAATAGCTGTTACAGCCAACCTCAGCTCCATTCCTTTCAGTCATTTATGCTTTCTAGGATTTCTAATGGTTATCAATTTATAGTTCAAGTTTATTTCTTAATTTTGGTTGCTGTTGTATCTTTAATTGAATTCATAGATTAGGCAGATTATGGTTGAGTAACAGTAGTTGCTGGATGGATCATTTTGGTAAATATTGAATACTGTAGTTTGATAATTATAGGATTTAAATTCTTGCAAAAGTAATTTAGTTCAATTTCATTCTTAGATCAATAATTGCTAGGTTGATTTCTGTAGGAAGGTAGTTGCACTATGAATTCCTAGATGTATGAGTTAGATTAGTTTTCTTTATGGAATGAGTTTGGCTGAGCAGATAGGTAGTATTATCATCTTTATTTATTCAATCAACTGCTAGAGATGTCTATGCATAGATTGTGCTTATTGCCATTGAAATAAAAGACCTCCCCGGGTTTGAAAATTTATATTGAGCATCCTGTGTGTTAGTTGTAATTAATTGACATATAGGGTGACCAACAGTCCCAACCTTTTATGCCACAACATAATATCTCCTGTAGAGACATCATGTTCTTTACTTTCTTCACTTTTATTCTCATGAACGATACATTTGTCACACCCATTAGTGACGATGCTTCCTAATAGCTTGTATAGAGTTCCAAATCGAACTCCCCTCATCAAAACCATTGCTCCTTTAACCACTTTACATTTGTCTTTTCTATAAGTTTTAAACCTGTATAGAGAAGCAAATCATATAGATTATTTTAAGAAAAACATAGATTACACCACAACATTCACACATAGTACACATAGATTTACCCTGGAAACCCTTGACTGGGAAAAACTAGCAAAACTTGGATCCACAACTCCTATTTTTCTCATTATCATTATGAATCACTCATAATACAATATAGGTATTCTGCAACATCCAATACCCTAATACGTTAACTCGGATTAGAAAATAGACCCCAATCCCTCAACTGAGAATAAATGACATATTTTAGACAATTCCCAGAAATAGCCGAAAAAAACCCAAAATGTTTTGGAGCTCATGGGAACGAAAATGGCCTAACGACCATTTCCGCCATTTGCTTCATGGAAGGGGGAGGGTGTCGACACTCTCACCCCTCTTACCCCCCTGAGCCAGTGCAACATGCAACGTTCGACGCATATGGCATAACACTAGATGGAGGGGATTGATCACTGCACAGTCAAATGCGCACCCCCCCCCCCACTGCCGCTCCCCACACACACATGAGAAGAATATAACATATACTCAACATTCTACCACTTGTTGTTTTCTTTGCATATAGGGGGTACAATATTTTATTGGATCATCAATCAAGGGCACGAATGCATTGCTCCGTTACACCAAGAGAACTTCTCAGTGCTCATAAATTTTGTCAATGAATTTGCAACATTCTTCAAAGTGTCGACTTTATCCAATAATACCTTCTTGCTTTCAACCATGTCTCTTACAAAGTGAAATTGCTGTTATGTAGAATTTTTCCCTACGGATAAGTCAAAACTCTCTTAACTTTAAAGTAGATTTCCAACTAACTCTAAAGCAAGAAACAAGTCAAAACAAATGCTACCTTGAAATTCCTGAATTAACTTTTGACAACAAGATTAAACGTATTCAGAAACAAATGAGAGATAAGACACACCTTTCAAACTGACGTTTGTCCCGCTTCTAGCTCTTGATCCAAAGCTCCAACGTAGAACCTGTTAAGATCATCCAAAGAACAAACATACAAGCTTCCAAATATCTTGAATGTAAAGATTATATTCAAATCTAGATTAGATACATTTCATGCTAAGAACTTATGCTAAACACATGAAATGGGAAAGACAAGACAAGTTATCTTATTACAACTTGAAGAATGCTTACAAAGGTTGCTTGATGTCCAAGCCAATCTTCTAGATCCAAGTGCCTTCTCCTCTAGCTATCTCCATAATGCTGCAAGATCATAAGTTTGGTACTTCAAGAGTCCTCCCCTTTCCCCATGGAATGCCTCTCTTTTATAGTGTATGGTAGGGTTAACCAACAAGAGAGATGGGTGGATCTAGGGAGAGATAAGTGGATCAAGGTTTCTAATCACAGAAAGTGAGTTGGGATCGAATCAGGGACCCCAATCTTCCACTATCTTTGAAAATCCAAAATCCCACAAGCCATGGGAAAAAGGCTAATAAAAGAGTACCACACCCTGTGGTCTGAGCACAATGCGGTACTACCGCGTTCTGGGGAAAAAGCATAGCGCGGTAGTGTGGAGTACCGCGCGCATATAAATGAGCAAGGCGCGGTAGTGTAGGTAAATAAAGTCTCAGCTGGGTCAGAACTTGTCAGGGTAGATTTACCTTCAAGGTTCATTCATATTCTGGGTGGTTCAAACAACAGGGGAAGTGTCGTCAACTCTGTTTGTGGTGGAGATGCGACACTGTGGAATATAGAGGTATAATAGATGCCCCATAAAGTGTGAGGTCGGAAGGGACTTATGGCCGAAAGAATTTACGAATATAATGTGCAGAGATAGCATCGAGGAGAGCGACAAGGAGCTGAAACTGAAACAAAGTGTTAGATATACCACCGAGGCGGGCATCCCCATGCTCGGAAACAAATGACTCAAAGCATGGCTGTCGACCAAAACATTGCAGATCCATGAGTACTGAGATGATATAGACTGTGGACAGACCATGGCTACTATGAACAAGCGTAGATCCATGAGACAATAATGACACAGCCACGACCAATACAATAAGTGGATCTGTGTGACAATACAAAGGACATCTCCATCGCAACCTGGACGCAATCAAGATGCTAAGGCACGCCCAAGGTCTTCTACCCGATCGCAAAAGATACGAGTCTAGCCATGTGATTACAAGGTGTTGAAGTCAAACATGGTAGAAACCATTTGATTACCGGTCAATGATGTGAACCGTTAACAAATGCGAGGGAAATCACCAATGATGAGGATGATCCCCAAGGTATCTGAAGTACATCTCCACGAAATGCGAATAGATGAGTTGATGTCGAGCATTTGAGAGATCGTTCGATCAGAGGTCAATGATGTGAACCTACTGTCGAACACGAGGAAATCTGCCATTGAGGCATGCAGGTACCAAGGTACTAATGGTTGATCTCTAAGTCCAATTCCCGGATGGTGATTTGGTGTCGACGGGAATAGACTCGTCGAAGGAGGGCCATAATGATTCCCACATCATCGACATGAAATCAGCACGAACGATAAGATGATGAAACAATGGAGTATGTACTGACACAACGGAGGCCTGACACAATGAACGACTCTGAACAATGCAACCCTTTGAACATATAACGACATGTAATAGGACTTGGCAGCAGGGATTATTGACAACATAGAATAGACACCGGATGAGTAGGCTCGTGGCCAGGGAGACGACTCATGATGATGACCATAACTCAGTGAAAAATGGATACCCAATATAGACAAGAGACGGACACATGCCATGTTCAAAGGTAACGACTGACAAGCTGCCATAAATAAACTTGACTCATCCCCCCATATTCCCCCGACATGATAGACGAGTACCTCTTTGTTGTTTTGTGAGCTTGAAGAGGATAACAGATGCTCGGTGTATCTCATCTCATGGATGAGTCCAATCTCACATGTTTTACGAACTTGAGAAAGGAGGGGTTCGTCCCAAAGTGGGTCCTTCGATGTTAAAATTTTAACGAGTCCAAGGAAGGAAAACTCGGTAGTTTTTTGCATTTAGAGAGCCTGAAAAACTTAAAGGAAGCTCCATAATGTACTTTTTCGTAAATTTAGTCCCTCGATCCCGAAAAAGTGTAAAACAATTCCCGAGAGAACTCTCCCAGCCGAGATTGACTGAGGTATACCTTTCTCGTAAATAGTCTAGACGGGCCGAAAAAGGGGTAACCTATCACCGAATAGACGACCTTTCAAATACTTTTACAAGTGTGAAAGAGTCAAGATCACTTGGCAATCTTTTCAATTTTAGGGAGTCTGAAAAGAGCTTAACTATGGACTCCTATGGTCTTTTTCGTAATTTTTAATTATTCTGGTCCGAGAAAAGAATAAAATACAACCAGGATAATACTTTCCTCATCGTTTAACGAGCATGAGTAAAGCTGACTGTACTCGACACCATTTACTTGAGTTTGACAAGCACGACACGGGTGTAAAAGCGCTTGGAATCTTTTTCAAGTTTTAAATCCAGAGCACGAAAAAGATAAAGTGGGCTCAAAATGAAGGTCAAATCATGAATAAACACCAGTGTGAATATATCGCTCTTTTACTGGGGATCCTGTCAATAAATGCTCAAAAAAATGGACATTAGCAATGTGAAAAAGGCTTTATTTTAACCATTTAAAATAATAATTAAAAAAATATATGTGAAAATGCTATATAAAGAATGGTTAAAAATAGAAATTACCATTTCATTTGTGTTTTTACCCAAAGAGGATATTTTTACCCATTTGAGGAGCAAAACTTCAAGGATCCATATCGGGAGTTCCAGGACACCATTTCGACAACCGTCTGCACCAGGTAAGAGCTCTTGAGCTCCTCTTTCATTTCATATAGGAATTATTTGCTTTCATTAGGAAAAATTCGATTTTTGGGCAAGCCCTATTGGGAAAAAATCGCCCTTCACAGTACCGCGTGGGGGATCTATCGCGAAACGCGGTACTGTCTAACAGTACCGCGCTGTAGTTCCAAACAGAGGCGCGGCACTGTACAGTACCACGCGGCAGAGTTTCCCCCAGGCGCGGTGAAGGCGATTTTTTAGTTTAAGAAATCAAATTTTCTCAAATTTTTTGCTGAAACTAAGTTTCTAAATAGTTACTAAATGTTTTCCCTGACCTTTTGCAGGAGTTTGCAACTTGTTTGGAGCAAAATGGTAAGCTGGAAAGAAAGAGAGCACGAAGTGGATGATTTTGCAGTTGAAAATAACTTACCGACCGTGACCGCATTGAGAGAATGTGGTTTGTTGAAGTTCTTTAAGACCAAGGGGATTCGTCAGCAACCCAAGCTTCTCACTCATCTCATCCAATTGTGGGACCCTGACACTCAAGCTTTCCGAGTGGGAGAGCATGTTCTCGAAATTCAAGTCGAGGATATTTATTTCCTCATGGGCCTCTCGAAAAGAGGGGCCCGGGTGAACTTTACTGGATACTCAGCCTCAGAATCAAGTACAGATGACTTGATCGCTCGATATTGTCGTCAGGGTTCGGGTAAGAAAGGCGGGAAGGTGGTCATAAAGGATGTTATAGAACTTCCTGTAAAAACTGTACTGTTCACCATCACGCGTGCAACATGAAGTGTGAGTCCGCATCAGACATCCCGCACACAAGTGAATCTCGCAGCAGAGTGCATGGGAGGAACAGTATTTAACTGGTGTGAAGCATTGTTGGCCAATCTCAAAGAACAAGTGCACAAGTGTAGGGTTGGAAAGAATTCCCAATTCGGCTATGGGAGCATCCTAGTCACCTTCTTTCTGGCGAGGGTGCCACTGTTGCGCCCGTAGATATCTATGCCCCCCCGTCCACCTACTGAGCCATGGATGGCTCGATGGAGTGATTATGCTGGACGTCTAGGGGGACCTCAGCGCTTAGCCTTCGGTGAGGATTTCTTTTCCTGGCTCGAGGAGCAGATAGTTATGATTGATGACTACCCTTATGCCGGGGTAGATTTCCGCAAGGACATCGACCTGGCACTGCCAGAGGATGATGATTGGGACAACTCCGGTATGACCTTCATGGATATGTATTTTTTCCTTTTTTGAATATTTAATTTTTATTACTTTTTTAGAATGTGTAAAAGACGTCTAATGTATGTTGCAGACCATGGACCACAGAGACCAGCTGGGTACTCTCCATTACGTCGTGGTGGTGTCGATCGTCAAGCTGTTCCTAACGAGGAGGAGGATGAAGACGAGGCAGGAGGCGTTCGGGACATTGAGAGGAACTTGCAGGGATTGACTCATGGTATCCCTGCTATGAGGATGGATGACGTCCCTTATCATCTCCAGCGGCATATGTAGGTGTGCCTGGTCGTATCAGTCGACTTCTTCGTAAGGTGGTTCGAGCTGTAGTATGTTACCACCAGCAGCAGGAGGAGTCCGATGAGGGACATGATAGGTCTCCTAGATCTCCATAGATGGTCTCTTGATCTTTTTGCGGCATGTACACGATATGTAGGCTTTGAGAGCCAAATTTTGTATATGGGATTTGGTCCCAAATTTTGTCTTTGACACAAACTTTATGTATTTTGGAAAAAACACTCTTATATACAGTGATATGGACCTATTTATGATCTAAGTATTTACAATGACTTGTGCATTTTATTTTTTATGATGTGTTTATGTGTGGGCAAGATGCCAATCCAAAATGTAATTAGCCAATGAATCAGCCATACAATTGAATTCTCTCGGTATGTGTTGATATGTGCTAAAATTAAATGATCGTTCCAAGAGGCGTACTCTCCGAAATAAACGAAGTAGTATAGGATCGCGAACTGCGTAAACATGGTTTAGATGAGAAACCACGAGTTGGGAGTCTAAAAAGACTGATAAGGAGTCAATTCCGAGTGAAGCAACCTCCGTCAAGAGACCAATGACTGCATGGTACTCCGCGCTATTGTTGGTTGCAGGACCTAAACAATTGGCTCCTGAAGAAAACAACTTGCCAGTGGGGGAATAGATTACCCATTATGCGGAAGCGAGATTCCGGGTATGTCGGCTTGCACCGTCTGCGAATCCAAAGTAGGCAGACATCTGCGCATAAAGTCACGAGTCAAAGTAAGAGTGGATACATGAAATCCACGCGCACACCAAAAAGAAAGCAAAAGCAAACTAAGTACATTATGTACAACAAGTAACCCGCGTAGGGTAACCTCATGCGTAGAAACGTTTGAGGTATAGCCCGTTGCAGGGCCGTGCCAATGGCGTACCATCACAATCGATTAGTTCATAGGCTCCTTTTTCTAAGACACATTTTACAATAAATGGGCCGTACCACATAGATTCAAGCTTACCTTTTCCAAGCTTATCATGCATTTGATCATATGTAAGCACGAGGTCACCCTCATTGAAGATCTGAGGTTGAATGGATTTGTCATATTGAGCTTTGACGCATATTTTGTGAGCTTCATTAGCCAAAGCAGCGTCGCGGCGGGTTTCATCTAGCTTAGCTAGGTATAGAAACCGTTCCTCTTCGGAAGTAGTGTGTGGAAGTAGCTCTATGGCTATCTTGAGTGATGGAATTTCACATTCAATCGGCAGAATGGCTTCTAGGCCATACACCAGTTGGAATGGTGTAAACCCAGTAGCACTTTTCATTGAGGTTCGGTATGCCCACAGTGCTGAGAACAGAGATGAGTGCCAATTGGATTTCTGGGTACCCACAATACGCTGAATCATTCGTTTCAGGACTTTGTTAATGGATTCAACTTGGCCATTAGCTTGTGGGTAATACGGGGTTGAGTTTTCATGGCGAAAACCCAGTTTCGCACTTAGTTCTTCGATCATATGGTTTCTGAAATGGGAACCATGATCGGTCACAATAGACTGTGGGACACCGAATCTAGCTATAATATGATTGGATATGAATTGCGCTGCTGTTTTGCCGTCCTCAGCATACGTAGGCATCGCTTCAGCCCATTTTGTAAAATAGTCGACAGATACTATGACATAGCTATGCCCCCCGGCTGAAGTGGGCTTACAGTGCATGAAATCGATACCCCATTTGGAAAAGGGGCCGACAGAAATAACAGGATGGAGTGGAGCAGGATGCGAGTGTGTTTTTCTATGAAAGAATTGACATGGCGGACACTTCTTGACTGTTTCAATGCAGTCTTTGAAAATTGAGGGCCAGAAGTATCCTGCTCGCAGTATTTTCTGGGCCGTAGCCATCCCAGAGAGATGACCACCACATGCTCCAGCGTGGCAGTCATTGAGAACGCGTTCCGCCTCATCTAAGGTCAAACAGCGTCGAAGGACGGTGTCGACACCACGCCGATAAAGAGTATCGTTGACTATGAGGTAGTATTTTGCGTGATGTCGGATGCGTCGCCGTTCGTCGCGAGTGAGGTCGGGACGGAAGCGTTGGGTTTGGAGATATAAAAGAATATCCCCGTACCATGGATCAGACGTGCTAATGAGGAACAATGATTCGTCAAGAAGAGAATCAATGGGCTCGGGTTGCTCAGTAGCACGGGGCAAGTTACAAATTAATTCCGCGAAGACCAAAGACTTCTTGGACTTAGCCTTGACAAACTCCAAGTCAAACTCTTGAAGGATGACAATCCAACGAGAGTATTTTCCCCCAAGCACCTGACGTGTGAGGATGTAATACATTGGGTTGAAGTCGGCTATAACAGTGGTCCGACGGAGTAAGATGTAGTGGCGGAATCTCTGGACAACAAATACTGTTGCCAGAGCCAGTTTTTCAACATGTGAATAGCGGGTTTCGGAGTCAAGAAGACTCTTACTGAGATAGTATACCACATGTTCTATGTCGTTTTGGTCTTCCTGGACTAGCACCATACCGATGGTGGAAATCGAGGTTGCGAGATACAGAATGTAGTCCCGTGTGTAATTGGGGGGTTGAATCACAGGATCTTTCATTAAGGCTGCCTTTAGATTGTCAAAGGAGCGTTGGGCTTCGTCATCCCAAATGAAGGGAACATTCTTCTTGAGAAGCCGCATGTAGCCTTTTGTTATCTCGGACAGATTGCAGATGAAACGACGTAGCAAGTTTGCATGCCCTTGCAAACATTGAAGTTCTGGAATATTTGTGGGTGAAGGCAGGCTATGATAGCTGCTACCTTTGCGGGATCTAAACGTATCCCGTCTTTGGAGACTATGAAGCCCAACAGTTTTCCGGCTTCTACACAAAAGACGCACTTATGCGGGTTCAAATGTATATTGTAGCGACGACACCTTTCGAAAATGGTGCTTAAGTGGTTTGGATGGTCTTCCCGGGTTCGAGAGTGAGCGGGGAGATCATCAAGATATGGTTCTACAATATGTTTGATGTCATGAAATGCGTAGGACATCGCCCGTTGGAAAGTTGCCCCGACATTTTTCAGGCCGAAAGGTAACTTTCGATATGCAAAGATCCCCCAAGGGAAGATAAAGGCCGTTTTGTGCTGGTCGGCTGGGAGGATATCGATCTGATTATAGCCAGAGAAGCCATCCATAAATGAAAATATGACACTCCCGTCACAGTTATCGATGATCTGGTCGATAAACGGAGTTGGGTAGTTGTCCTTTGGACAAGCCTTGTTCAAATCATGGTAATCAACACAGACCCTAATCGTTCCCTGTTTCTTGGCTACGGGAACGATGTTGGATACCCATTCTTTCAATGGGACAGGATAGATAAAACCAGCACGCAAAATGTTTTCAACTTCTGCTTTAATGGCGGCTGCCTTACAAGGATGGACGGGTCGAATCTTTTGCCGAACAGGTCGGACGCCAGGGAAAGTAGGAATTTCGTGGACCACAATCGAGGGGTCTATCCCTGGCATTTCTTCATAACTCCAAGCAAAAACATCGCGAAAAGTTTTGAAGTAGGCACTATAGAACTCCGTTTTGAGGGGAGTACATGTTTTGCCGATGTGTAAGTTTTCCACGATACCAGGCTTCACTGAAATATCGATAGGAGTGGTTGCCATAAGATTGGCCAAGTTTCCTTCTGAAAATACCTCATCGAGGGAAGTGGGGAACTTGGTTTGAACCATCCCAAGTGAAGTGCTGGGTTTTGTATCAGGCTCAAGTGGCTGAATAGTGGGGAATGAAGATCGATGATGAAAATCTCCCCATGGTGGTTCATCACCGCACATAACCTCCATAATTGATTCGTCGGTGGGAAAAATCAAATTGAGAGGATCGAAAAGTGGTGGGTATGGATGAGTTTCAGCCAAGAGCTGTGCCACGGTGTGGTCAGTAGAACAGTCGACCCAATCGGTGGCTGATTGGATCGCGTTATATGCTGCGAGGTTTCTGTTCAGAGGCATAGAGTTGCTGTAGTCTTCAATCTGTGAGGGACTCGGAATCACCCATGAATCGTTGGATGGGGTGATACTCGATGAAATCATACTAATTGGTTGAGCATGGGTTCCCAGCTCTGGAAAAACTCCAATAAGGGATGAATCCTTCATGAGACCAACACCAACGTCTTGGAACCGGTACCGAGGTTGATCCAATAACGGGACGGTGTTGGCGGAGTTTGGATGGGAGTCTGGGATACAGTAATCCAGTTGATCAATAGTGACAATTTTCCCTTCATGAGGAAATTGCACAATCTGGAAGACTGTAGATGCTATGGCGGTCATGGCATAAAACCAGTTCCGTCCAAGGAGGAGATTGTAATCCAAAGGTGCATCTACGACTTCAACGTGTACGGATACTGTTTTGCCCCCCAGTTCGACACCAATTGAGGGAATGAGTCCATAAGGTTGAAAACCGTGTCCATCAAACACCCTGAGAGTAGTAGGAGAAGTGGTGGCCTCGAGTGAGCCTAAGGCTCTCCAACAGTTCAAAGACATGATCGACGTGGAAGCACCTTCGTCTAATACTGTGCGATGGATGGTATTTCCACGGATTTTTGTATGTACCTGGAAGGCTAACTGATGAGAAAGCCTAGGTTTGGCGTGCTCCAAGTTAAACATGATGGAGTTTGAAGTATCTGGGTCCATTGCCCCCAGTGCTGAAAGTAGGGTTCTACGCTGCGTGGGGCAGTGTTGGAGAACCTCGAGAGTCGACATGGCGCAAGGTGCTTGAGCCAAATCCTCAACAATGTTGTAGTTTTGGGCAGCTCGCGCATTCGGATTAAATTTCGCCTTTCGTATGGTGCCCTTGGGTGGGCGTAGCACTGTGTCCATCAGTGGTCTCTCGATATGGAGATGACCGTTCGGGGGGGGAATAGGAATCGGATCTTCAACAGAAGATTTTCCTTTGGCTGTCTCTGATTGTTTGTTTGAACTTGGAGGGTTGTCATACGTCTTTGAACGAGTGGTGATATGAACCTCTTCGTTACTAGTCATCAGGATTTCGCGGTTTGTGGATGTCTCTCCGCAGGTGGGATTGGTCAGGTTGCCCCCTTGTGGGGTTTCTTGGGAAACCATTTGCTGTTGCTGTTGGGGGAAAGGGTCAGTTAACACTGCCGGGCGAGAGGATCCTTTAACGAACTTGTTGACCTCATCCTTGTAGGGACAGTCACGCGTGTAATGATCATCTTGACAAATCAAGCAGGGAAACTTAGCTTTCCGACGTGGTTTCTGGTCATTCTGGGTGGGCTGTGGTTTGGGGTTCTCCTGCTGGTTTTTCTTGGATTTACCACGATTGTTTTTCTTCTTTCCCCCGGATGGTTGTGACGTAGATTGAACTGCGTTCACCTCGGAGGAAACAATAGGAGAAGTAGTTGTTTTTGAAACAGCCTGGGTAAAAGCGGGGGAAGCAGAAGCTTGTTGTCCCATCGAGTTGGTAGCAGGCTGGGTCTTGACTGAACCGGCAATACCATCAATGGGGGGTACAGTGGTAGGCTTCGTTGGATCAGTGTGAACGCGGGAGGCATGTGGAAGAAGTTCATGTAAAGTACCGGATTGAGTGTATACCAAATCCATGTACTGGGATGCCGAGATGGCTTGTTCTTCTGTAACCGGTCCGCGCATAGCGATATCTCTAGCTATGGGAGGCAAAAAGGATTTTGTAAACCAATCAGCAAGTAGCTAATCCGAAATAGGTGCCTTTATTAGCCTATGGCGTCGTCGCCACTCATGGATGTGATCTGAAATGTGGGTAGAAGTGGTTTGACGCAGTGAAGTTAACAGTTCTGTTCCAGTCTCATACCGGATGGGGAGCTGGAAATGAGTCAGAAACTGCATAGCCAAAGTGTTGAAATCACGAAAAGAGTGTTGTGGCAGCTCGATGTACCATTTTGCTGCCGTTCCGGTGAGTGTACGTTGGAAGAGCCGAAGTCGGATGGAATCATCCATCAAGGAGTTGGATGAACACCAAAGATGGAAGGTCATCACGTGGTTCTTGGGGTATTCCCCGGGCTTAGGATCGAACTTGGGAATGTCCGATGGTAGTTTGGATGGAATAGGTGGCCAGTGAGGTTCATGCCATATAGGATCGTTGATAAGCCTCGACAAATCAGGTAAGTAAAGTGTGGCCAAAAAGGGAAGTTGACGGTTGGTCTGCGGGTATGAGTAATAACCATGTGGTGCAGAGAACCCTGGAGGGCCCTGCATAGCATACTGCTGCGTGTTATACCCATATGTGTTTCCCGCGGGATACTGCTGGAAGTTCTGTGGATAGTAAGCCATCTGGTTAACCGATTGATTGCAGGCAACCGGTTGGTAAGTGTTCTGCTGAGTGGGTATGGTACCCTGGGGTTGTTGATACCCAGGAATGGTTGCTGTTCCTTGTTGGGGAAAATTTCCTTGGAATTGTTGTGTTCCAGGGATGTTACCACTATACTGTGTAAGTGGAGGGTTTCCCATAGCAGGGTTGGGGGGTGGCTGCGACGGTGGTGTCCATGGAAGGGTCGTTCCTGCTTGAGGAGCGAGTGGGAAGTGAAGTGATGGGTTCCATGGAGTTGTAGCAGCTGAAGGGTAAGGGAAGCCAGAATTCAAGTTGGGGGAAATCTGAGATTGCCCCCCAGCTTGGTTCCAGTTTCCAAAAAGTGAGTACCCCCCACTCTGTGGGATTTGAGGATCCCAAGAAGGGAGCATGCCTGACGGGGGAGGTTGAGAATGAGGTCCGGTTGGAATACCGGAATAAGGTTGCCCGCTGCCAGGTGTGCTGTACATACCGTACTGAGCAGATGCTGCTGGTTGGGATAGTTGTTGGATAGAACCAATAGGTTGTCCGCCAGCGGATGGGTTGGATGGCCCTATGAGAGGAGGTTGTTGAGTAGGAACGGGGTTCCCAAAAAAAGGTTGTCCTCCAACTAGTTGGGTTGATGACCCTATGGGAGGAGGTTGTTGACCAACAATGGGGTTCCCAACAAAAAGTTGCCCCCCAGCTGGTTGGGTTGATGGCCCACCAGGGAGGGTTTGTATGTTGGAGTTAAGGGCCACTGCAGTCGGTTGTCCACCTCCTGAAATAGTGTAAATGGTGGCTGAAGGTGATCCTCCGGTCGAAACGGAAGATCCAGCAGTATAACTAGGTTTTATTCCACCGCTAGCCAAATATGATAGTGTGGATTGGCCAACGGCGCCAAAAGTACCGATTTGCGGAGGAGGTCGTCCATATCTGACAGGTGAGGACAGAGAAAAAATTGGGTTATCCCTCATAGAATGTGCGCCAAAAATGGGTGATGGAAGCAAATGTGGGGAATTTAGCCCAGGGGTATCGGTGTCGTCCATAACGTGTTCAATGATAGGAGGACCATTGAGAACTGGGTCCGAGTTCATATCCTGAAAAATATTTTGGGGATCCGGCGGGAACCTAGGTATATTAAAGTCCGAAGGTCCTGAGCCGTCTGCAAAGGAGTGACGAAACTCTGTGCTAGACGGGACATTGGGAACCCTATAGTCAGAAGGACGAGAAACGAGGGGATATTTAGACGTTGTCGAAAGCATTTGCTCTGTGCTGCATCTAAACTGTGCCGATGCTAACGGAGAGTTCGCTAGACTAACCATACTAGACTGGATGGAAGCCATTATTTCATGTCCCGGTGGGAGGTTGGGTAGATCTATAGTACGAGGTACGTTGCTAGAAGAACTTGCTCCTGAGGATGAACACTGGGTGACGTAGTAATAACAGGAGGAAGTTCCGCCTGGGAAGTAATGAAGCCATAATCAGGTTCAAAAGGTGTGTCAGGGAGTCAAGTATCTTCAACAATTTCAACGTATCCGCCTGGGACTGAAATCAAGCCGGTATGTCCTGGTCGGACCCTTCGGTGGCACCGACAGATCCATCTGTGTCATCGTGAAAAGTGTCTGATGGACGGGAAGTGTTGACGTCCAGTAGAAGGATGACCTCTGGTCTAGTACTCTGGGTTGTGCTAGGTTCAGCTGCTGTAACTGTTTCCACTGTGACAGATAAATCTGGAATGACAGTGGGTGAGGTGACAGTGGAAGTCTCAGATATGCTAGTGGTTGCAGAAGCTGCAATAGATTCTGAGACTGTGCTGTGTGTGGCAGTTACGGGTGGAACTGAAGATGTTGTATGTATCGGCGATGGAATGTTGCCTGGACCAGCACCGCGGCCAGGAGGAGCAGGAATGTGTGATGCAGGCGGACCAGAAGTCCATGGCGGTGGTGGTGGTGGAGGGCTTTGGCCCTGTATTCTTCGTGATCTTCGTGGTTGTTCTGACATGATGACAGGAAAATGAAAATCGGGGTAGTGTCATAAACAAAGAACTCAAAAACTCTAATGCAACCGAGTGTGCAGAAGAGGAGCTAGAAAAAGCAAGGCTTGCAGGCCAAAAAAGTAAGCTCTAACATCTATACTGAGACCGCTGTCTCAATAAGCGAGCTGATGCAAAAAATGGCCAGAATGCCAACAAGCAGTCCCTACAAAGAAAAAATGACCCTCTATGAAGATGAGATACCAAGCAAACTCCTAACTAAGAGCTGGAGACCTCAACAAGCTGTATCCTTCGCAAGGTGATGAAATCCAAGTCGAACAATACAACATGAGAGACCGATATAAGAAGGATATCCCTCTACCGAAAGGGATCCTGGGTAAAAGAGCCCTAGTAGAATAGATACTAAGCTACCTCGTTCATGACACGTTGGAAAAGGTTTTGGGCACTTCAGCCTTCCGAAGAAGACATCGATCGATGTTGCCTTAGGGCTAAGTGGAGTGCGGTATTCCACAGAGTCCGTCCGGTTCTCAATCTCGCGGCCGTTTAACCCCTTAAAGTTAAAAACAGTCAGGAGGACCCTCCACAAACTAGCTGTGACCGTGTCAATAAATACTAGAGGATTTTAGTTCCCTAAAGACAACGACTATGTCTCAGATGAAAATGATAAGGGGGAATTATTTTGATGCCTATCCCCGGTGTCCTACCTAACTACCAAATTCTTTTGATTTCCTCAAGTGAGGTTAAAGTTGGTTTAATTAGGGAGATTAATTTTAGTGGCTGTCTTACTCAATCAGGTAGTGGACGTGAAACTTGATGGTGTTATGACGACTCAAACCATGCAAATGAGAATGAATAAAAAATAAGCCTTTGTCTTCGATGAAATCTAGCTAAGGGAAAGATAGAGTTTCTTCGATCAAATATGCATGAAATTTTTCACAAGCAATCAAAAACCAAAGTAAAAGAATTTTCTTTTCTTTTTGTAAACAAAGCCAAACTGAAATAAACACTCCTTTTAATGCACTGATCCTACAATCTACAATGCTTCAACTATGATAATTTTTGTGGCAAAATCAATGGTTCATTTCCTAATGAAAAATAATGCTACTAGACTTTTTCAATTCAAACAACAAAATTGCTCTCAAATAATAATATTTTAATTACTGAAAATGATAAAAATAATGTGACTGTAAAAGCTACAGGATTCAGTAACAGAGAACAGTGGTGTTGAGTTGGTTGTGGTGAAAAAATCAAGCCAATGCAATCAAACTGGAAAAATGAACCAATGTGTCAAAAATGCCACTAATTCAAATAAATCAAGCTCACAACAGGGAAATAATCAGATCACACAGACTGTAAAATGACCAGGATGCTAACAGGCAACAACAAAGACTACCTAAGGCAGAGAGAGACTCAGGAAACCAAGCCATTATAAAAAATTTAAAAAATTGCAGACACTACCGCGGGTCAGGGTCTGATTGGAGCGCGTGATCCAGGTGGATATCGGTGGCGGCCCACCTCTTCCAACTGGCTCAAAACAGTCTTCTGGCAATTTTGGTAAATTACTATTTTTAGCAGTTTTTCGGGTGCTGAACTTCCGGAGCCATTTTGAGGCCCTAAACGACCTTTTTTGGCAATTTGGGGGGCCAAAGGATTGTCCCCGGCATACATTTGGCCCCAATCGAAAGTTGTAAATCTCGGATAGACCTTTCCAACGGGCTACCGAGCGCCCCAAACAGAGATCGTATGCAAAAGTTACGACCCCGGGAAGTTGATGTACTAACTTACCCAAACGGGGCCCACATGAATTTATGACGGTTCATCTTCTAGGGTTAGGTTTTTGGATGTTTGGGATTCTTTCCCTCATGCTTATGATAAATAGGCCCTTTCGGCCTCTCTTTGTATTCATCTTGGCACGAATGAGCATAGCGGCCACATCTCTTCTCAGAGATAGCTACCACCATTCCAGCTATTGTATTTTACAGTCTGTTCTATTTCCGCTATTTAATACAATATGTGTTTACTGTATCACTGTGTTATTTGCAATATATATCTGTGTATGATTCTGTATATGCTATCTTTTGTTTCGTTCCCACATAAATCCGGATCAGTGGTATCAGAGCAGTCTGCTCTTTGATTGTTTCTCAGTGCATGTCCCCGACGAGGTCAGAATACAGAGAGTTGGGTCTCGAACTAGTTTCACTTGGGGAAGACCACTCTCGCCGCCCCAAACGGCCTCCCATGGCGGAAGAAAAGAGAGACGACGGAGCAGTAGATCCTATCAAGTTGTTGCTCGAGGAAGCCCTCGCGCGACAGAGGAACGAGATGATGGACAATTTCGCCCAAATCCTTCAACACATGCCAACAGCGGCAAGTGCACCCTCAACGAGCAGCCATTTCGGAGATACGACTCCCTTCAAGGTACAAGTTAATTTTGATATCCCTCTATTTGAAGGCCAAATCGATGCCGATGCTCTAGATAAATGGTTGAATCTACTAGAAGGGTATTTCTCTGTCCACCAATTTTCCGACAGGGAAAAGATCATCTTTGCGCTCCTTAAGGCTGTCCCCCATGTCAAAAATTGGTGGGAAACTTATTGTGAGCAAAACTCATCAGACGAGTCTGGATTGTTTGAATATTCCAATCCCACTTGGGCCTCTTTTATAGATGCATTCAAGGAACAATATTACCATGTTGGAAACTATGATGACCAGTACACAAAATGGACCATTCTGCATCAAGAGAGGGACCAAATGGTGTCGGAGTACACCAACAAATTTCATACCTTGCGCACAAAGGTGGGTATCAAGGACTCCGAGCGGCACCTAGTACTGAAATATCGCAGTGGCCTACACCGGTACATCCGAACAGAGATGGATTTCCTGGAAATCTCTTCACTCGGATCCGCCTATCGATATGCTGTCAAAATTGAGCAGAAATTTCAACAAAAGAACAAGCGTGACTTCGGACCTGCGCAGAAGCAGGGAAAGGGAAACTCTGGCTCGCAGAACACGGGGCAAGAAAAGGACAACCAGTCCCAACCACAGGCGAAGAAGGGTAAAGAAAAGACAAAGAAGGACACTGAGAAGTGGTGCGAGTTCCACAAAAGTCCCTGGCACAACACTGATGATTGTCGCTCAAAACAGTCATTGGTGGCTGAGATCAAAGCTTCAGAATCAGATCCCAGTTCCGATTCTGACTCGGAACCTAATTTCATAGCCGCGCGAAAAGGGAAGCAGATCATTGATGCAGAACCCAGTGCCGTTGTTGCCACCACACAGATTCAGCCAGAGGAGCCTGAAGAGTCGGAGGCAGAGGAGCGCCTTTTCCACTCACAGATGTGGGTGAAGGGAATTCCCCTACACTTTGTTGTGGATAGCGGCAGCCAGAAGAACCTAATCTCAGAAGAAGTCATCAAGAGATTGGAGCTACCAATAACGCCACACCCACAACCATACACCATTGGATGGCTAAGACAAGGACGAAGGATCCGTGTCAGTCACCAATGTCGCCTACCATATGGCATCAAGCCCTTCAAAGATGAGGTATTGTGTGATGTGGCCCCACTTGAAGTATGTGATGTTCTCTCAGGACAGCCATATATGTGGAAGCGCCATGCTGTATATGAATCCCGACCTCACAGTGTCATTGTCACTTTGGGAGGACAACTCTATCGGATACCAGAGATAGTTGCACCTACCCCAAACGAGCAGGGAAGGAAGATAATCTCCCACAGTGGGAAATTTTCCCTATTCGCAATTGCCACCAAAGGTGAACATCAGATCGCAGAGACATCCACAACCTCTGCAGATTATCCTTCTACTCAGCAGAAACAAGAAAAACACAAAGTTAGTGCAGCATCGCCTATTTGGGTACCTGCACAGTGCAAGGCCACGCATTCAAGGGGCACCTCCAAAAAGAAACCATCCACATCGGTGCATACCAAGGATACCACAATAACCAAAACTGTTGAACAGCTCCAGCGCATCCATCAGCAACAATTACAACCCTCTGAAGATGTCAAAGTAAGGCAACCTTTCCACTTCAGCAAATGTCGCACCAAGAGCTCAACTCGACACACAGCTCGACATATGATAAGGGATTTAACGCAATGGAGACCATTGCTTCCTAAGGAGGGAGGATTGATCCAGGTGGATATCGGTGGCGGCCCACCTCTTCCAACTGGCTCAAAACAGTCTTCTGGCAATTTTGGTAAATTACTATTTTTAGCAGTTTTTCGGGTGCTGAACTTCCGGAGCCATTTTGAGGCCCTAAACGACCTTTTTTGGCAGTTTGGGGGGCCAAATGGTTGCCCCGGCACACATTTGGCCCCAAACGAAAGTTGTAAATCTCGGATAGACATTTCCAACGGGCTACCGAGCGCCCCAAACAGAGATCGTATGCAAAAGTTACGACCCCGGGAAGTTGATGTACTAACTTACCCAAATGGGGCCCACATGACTTTATGACGGTTCATCTTCTAGGGTTAGGTTTTTGGATGTTTGGGATTCTTTCCCTCATGCTTATGATAAATAGGCCCTTTCGGCCTCTCTTTGTATTCATCTTGGCACGAATGAGCATAGCGGCCACATCTCTTCTCAGAGATAGCTACCACCATTCCAGCTATTGTATTTTACAGTCTGTTCTATTTCCGCTATTTAATACAATATGTGTTTACTGTATCACTGTGTTATTTGCAATATATATCTGTGTATGATTCTGTATATGCTATCTTTTGTTTCGTTCCCACATAAATCCGGATCAGTGGTATCAGAGCAGTCTGCTCTTTGATTGTTTCTCAGTGCATGTCCCCGACGAGGTCAGAATACAGAGAGTTGGGTCTTGAACTAGTTTCACTTGGGGAAGACCACTCTCGCCGCCCCAAACGGCCTCCCATGGCGGAAGAAAAGAGAGACGACGGAGCAGTAGATCCTATCAAGTTGTTGCTCGAGGAAGCCCTCGCGCGACAGAGGAACGAGATGATGGACAATTTCGCCCAAATCCTTCAACGCATGCCAACAGCGGCAAGTGCACCCTCAACGAGCAGCCATTTCGGAGATACGACTCCCTTCAAGGTACAAGTTAATTTTGATATCCCTCTATTTGAAGGCCAAATCGATGCCGATGCTCTAGATAAATGGTTGAATCTACTAGAAGGGTATTTCTCTGTCCACCAATTTTCCGACAGGGAAAAGATCATCTTTGCGCTCCTTAAGGCTGTCCCCCATGTCAAAAATTGGTGGGAAACTTATTGTGAGCAAAACTCATCAGACGAGTCTGGATTGTTTGAATATTCCAATCCCACTTGGGCCTCTTTTATAGATGCCGTCAAGGAACAATATTACCCTGTTGGAAACTATGATGACCAGTACACAAAATGGACCATTCTGCATTAAGAGAGGGACCAAACGGTGTCGGAGTACACCAACGTACTGAAATATCGCAGTGGCCTACACCGGTACATCCGAACAGAGATGGATTTCCTAGAAATCTCTTCACTCGGATCCGCCTATCGATATGCTGTCAAAATTGAGCAGAAATTTCAACAAAAGAACAAGCGTGACTTCGGACCTGCGCAGAAGCAGGGAAAGGGAAACTCTGGCTCGCAGAACACGGGGCAAGAAAAGGACAACCAGTCCCAACCACAGGCGAAGAAGGGTAAAGAAAAGACAAAGAAGGACACCGGGAAGTGGTGCGAGTTCCACAAGAGTCCCTGGCACAAAACTGATGATTGTCGCTCAAAACAGTCATTGGTGGCTGAGATCAAAGCTTCAGAATCAGATCCCAGTTCCGATTCTGACTCGGAACCTAATTTCATAGACGCGCGAAAAGGGAAGCAGATCATTGATGCAGAACCCAGTGCCGTTGTTGCCACCACACAGATTCAGCCAGAGGAGCCTGAAGAGTCGGAGGCAGAGGAGCGCCTTTTCCACTCACAGATGTGGGTGAAGGGAATTCCCCTACACTTTGTTGTGGATAGCGGCAACCAGAAGAACCTAATCTCAGAAGAAGTCATCAAGAGATTGGAGCTACCAATAACGCCACACCCACAACCATACACCATTGGATGGCTAAGCCAAGGACGAAGGATCCGTGTCAGTCACCAATGTCGCCTACCATATGGCATCAAGCCCTTCAAAGATGAGGTATTGTGTGATGTGGCCCCACTTGAAGTATGTGATGTTCTCTTAGGACAGCCATATATGTGTAAGCGCCATGCTGTATATGAATCCCGACCTCGCAGTGTCATTGTCACTTTGGGAGGACAACTCTATCGGATACCAGAGATAGTAGCACCTACCCCAAACGAGCAGGGAAGGAAGATAATCTCCCACACTGGGAAATTTTCCCTATTCGCAATTTCCACCAAAGGTGAACATCAGATCGCGGAGACATCCACAACCTCTGCAGATTATCCTTCTACTCAGCAGAAACAAGAAAAACACAAAGTTAGTGGATGTCGCAACGTGACCTGTTTTGGGATAAAACAGAAGAGCGAACTTGTACAGCGTGCCACGTGTCACTGTTTGAACTTCGGCCTCTGAAAATTTTTTCTGAGATAGCTCGGCCTGTTATCTTTCCATCCTGACAGGTCTGACCTCAATTGGATTTTCTGAGAGAGAGTTATGCCAAGTGTCGCAACGTGACCTGTTTATGGGATAAAACAGTAGAGCGAACTTGTACGGCGTTCCACGTGTCATTGGTTCAACTTCGGCCTCTGAAAAAGTTTTCTGAGATAGTACAGACTGTGTACTACCTGTCACTTTTTACGAAATTTCATTTGGAGCTTCCTAGCCCAAGTTATGACCTTTTTCCCAAGGTCACCTGATTTTGACTCAGATCTGGAAGAGGCAGAAACCCTATATTGTACAGATCATAAATCACAAAGTACAACGAATTAGAGGTTGTCCTTTGGACACAAGGTACCCGGAGATTTTAGCTTCGTCCTGTAACAATTTCAGATCCGAAAACTTCGCCAAAACTGATTTATAGCGAAAGTGCTACGATGACTGGTTTTTGCTATACCAAGCCCTAGCATCGTAAGTGCAACAAGTGTCATACATGCCATATCATGCCTTCTTTCAGGCTAGCTCTGATACCATGTTAAATTTTCTGAATTTAATTCAATATGATCTAGGATCTTAACTGAGAGAACAACATGTACAGCATATCTACAGCATATCAATCATGGAGACAATAATGCAAGCACACAAGAGACACAAAGATTTACTTGGGGAAAACCATAAAGGTGAAAAACCCCAATAACTTCCTCAGAGATAGATAGAGCAATGATACAACCAACCAAGAGAGATAGCCATAACCTAGCAGCAATCCTCCTCCTCCATAAGTGCGCCTCTCCTCCTTGAGAGCATGTGAGAGAAGTGAGTGAGTAAATAGAGTGCCTCCCGCACTCTATTTATACTTGACTTGACTTGCCTTTTTACCTAACTCATGTAGGCTCGAACTTAACCACATAATATAATGCTGACTGGGCCGACCCCCAATAGGGTGGTCTAATAACCCTTTGACCCACATGGCCGACCCCCAATAGGGTGGTCTAATAACCCTTTGACCCACATGACTTATACAGGGCCGACCCCAAACAAGGTGGTCTAATAACCCATCAAGTATAAGTTACGACACTTACAATATAAATGACGACACTTCCTTATAGAGGAATAATACCATCTCTATAGGAATATAATATACATATATGTGAAATACATTCCGAAGTTACATATACATCAACACCTGCTTGTGGATGGGGGCATTTCCAACTTAGAGCAGTTTTCAGAAATGTACTTAGATAAGAGCCTTTTACAACTTCTAGCCACCTTATATGATAGGGACTTAACATTCCCAAAGATCAGTTTGTTTTGAGTAGTCCAGACTTTCCAACATATATATTTTACGAGGGCTTTCCATAAATTGAGAAACAAAGGCTTACAGTTCAGAGAGAAGGGATATAACGACAACCACTGGCTGAAGAATTGCACTGGTCTTCTAGATAGGTCCATCGTGAAAGGAATAGGTCCCAAAACTTGCATCCATAATTCTATTGTGAAGGGGCAGGCTATAAACAAATGATACTCAGATTCTTCCTCTTGCTTGCAAAGCATACATTAAAGGGTCCATGAAATCCTCTCTTCTTAAGATTCTCTCTAGTTAGAAGTTTCCCATGAGCCATCAACCAACAAAAAAAATTGATTTTAGGGGGAGCATTATTTTTCCATATATTCATCCACCATAGTAGCCTTGGCATATTGCATTTCCTTTTCAAGAGCACATCATATCCTTCTTTGACATTGTAGTGTCCCCCCTTACCTCCCCATCCTCTTTTATCCTTTGTTTCCAAGTCCAGCGGAAATTTTCCCTTCATTCTGCTCTTGATAAGCAGTAGATCATTCGGTAGTTCATCTAGAGAGGCAGGAAAATTCCAACCAACCCAAGAGACAGAGATTGGGTTCCAAGAGAAAATAGCAGCAAAATTTTGAATTCCTTGATTCAACATCTAGACTTTGATAGCCTAAAACATCGTGATCTCTCCCAGTGGGGTTTCCATCATGATAAAATATTTCCACAAGTTTATTTTCTTTCCATTACGTGGGTCCCAGTGAATCCAGTCCTTGAAAAAATGACATGATTTAACATAGAGTTTACATATTTTAGTTCCTTTCTTCCCCTCGGGAGGAGAGTCCAAGCACCTCAAAAAATTCCCTTTGGTATACTTCCTTCTCGGAGCTTGGCCAACTCAATTATTTGAATCTATCAACATCCACCAAAGGATTTTGACCCCAAAAGAAAGATTCACTAGTCGAGTGTTGCGAACCCCTAGACCACCTTTATCCACTAGGCTTTTAACAACATTCCAATTACTAGGGGAAATTTGTGCTCATTATTCCCCCCACCTTTCCACATAAACTTTCTAACCATTTTGTTGATTTGCTGAAGAACCGTTGAAGGAGCCAAGAGAACTTAGCAAAGAAAGAGAGCAATTGAGGATAAAACAACTTTGATAAGGGTAACTATACCTGCCGGGTTTAACCAATTTATTCCCCATTGTTGGATTCTTCTCCCAATATTTTCCAGTATCGGCTACCAGTCTCTTTTACTTTGTTTATCCTTGGAAATAGGAACCCAAAGATACTTGAAAGTCTCCCATGAAGTGGTGCTACTGAACCCAAATATTCGCTGAATACTAACCAACATCCGAGCAGGGACATTCCACCCGTAGATGTGACTCTTCGACTTATTCACTTTACTACAAGAGGCCTCACAAAAAATATCCAGAATGTCTTTGAATATTTGTGCAACAGTTATTGAAGCCCCTCTGATGAGCAGGGTATCATCTGCAAACTGGGAGTGATTAATTTCTTTGACTATTCTGACAATTTGAACTCCTTTAATGTCACCATTTTTCCTAGCTTGTTCAAGGGACTTGCTTAATGAGTCCGCCATAATAATGTAGAGAAGGGTGGAAAGAGGACATCCCTGTTTGAGACCACAGGAGGCTTGGAAGAACTTGGACACTCTGGCATTGACTAGAGGGATGATCCAATATGGGTTCCCAATACAGTGAGATAGGTCTAAATTTGGAGAAGGAAGCAGGATTAGCTTCCTTGGGAATTAAGGCCAGAAAAGACAAATTGATTTCCCCTCGTAGAGAAGGATTTCTTTGAGCGTAAGCCATCATTATGATGAGATTTTTTTATATGATTCCCTAGCACATCCTGTAGAAGTGCACTGAAAATCCGTCAGGCCCCGGAGCCTTATCTCGTTCCATACTCCAGATCAGCCTTATCTCGTTCCATACTCCAGATCACAGTCTTGATTTTTTCTTCAGTGATGGGCTTGGTTAGATTTTTTGTTATCCTCTAAGGAGAGGATAGTGGGGATACCAGGGATGGCCTTAAGTTGGACTTCAGAAAGATATTCTTCACTATTAGAGTACAATGAGCTAAAGAAGTTAAAATCTTCTTCTTTAATAGCCCCAAACTCACTGACTTTTCTCCCATCTACAGTTTCGATTTCCCTCACCACTTTTTGATGTTCCGGGGCCTTAGCTTGCATGTGGAAGAATTTGGTTTTTTGTTCCCCCCATTTCAGCCATAAAATTTTGGATTTGAGTCTCCAATACTCCTCCTCTCTTCGTTGAGTTGAGTGTAGAGAGATTTGAAGATCATCTTCTTTTTGGAGATCCTTATCCTTGACTTCCTTGCTTTCCATTTCCAATTGATGCCTAGAGGGGGCCTCCATGCATGATCTCTTCTCTTCAACCGGAGTAGTGGAGGAAGATTTGGCCCAATTATTTAGATACCTTTTAATCCTTCTCATTTTTTCTTCCTATATAAAGAACGACGAACCTCTCATGTCGATATTCCAGGCCTTACCCACAATATTTAGGAAATCTGGCCGATATTTCCATATAGGGGAGAACCTGAAAGGGATAGTACCCAGGCCAATAGCTAGCACCAAAACAAGAGATATTGGAAAATGATTCGAGACACTGGAATACAGGATTGAAGAGGATAAGGAGAGGTTCACAATCATTAGGGAATTAGCCACAAGAAATCTGTCCAATCTGGATGCAATATGGCTAGGCCTTGATCTTCTGTTATTCCAAGTATATTTTTTTATTAAAAGGAGGAATGTCTACAAGATTCCATCTTTGGATTATATCCTCAGCTCATTCCCTCTACAAATCCCAGACCACAGAACCACCTTTTTTTTCATTCCCATCTAGGACTAAATTCAGATCCCCAACTAGGATCAGGTTTGGGAATTGGTCCAGGCCATCCCAATCCAATAGAGAATACCATGAGACTTTCTTGTCAAAATAACTAGCACGAGCATACATATTTAAAATAAATACCTGGAGATTGGATTGAATATGAGTCATCATAACAACTTGCCAGTGAAGAGCTTGAAAGGATCTTTCCAAAGTGAACTTGGATTGGTCGTAGAGAGTAGGCATACCACCAGACGCTCCACGAGCGCTGGTAGAGATTGCCTTACTTTGTTTCCACATCGATTGATACATTTGAAGGAGGATCACATCCTCCGATTTTGTCTCGTGGAGAAGAAGGATTTATGGGCGTTGAGATCTTATTAAGTCTCTAACTGCTTCTTCCTTTTCCTCAGAACCCAGACCCCTGCAATTCTAGGAGATCAGTTGCATTACTTACCTTTGGATTGAAGGGAGACCCATTTGGGCCTGGTTTGCCAATTTATTCCCGAGGAGCGACCTCCTGGGGTGTTCTCTGCCATCATTTTTTCTATAGTGGGATGGGTTCCCAAGTTCTTTTCTCTTTCAACCTCTTCCTCCCTTTTTTTTTTTTTTTTTTTTGTCCCTTCCTATTGCGGGCACTAGTTCCGATTCCGATGAATCTGAGTCAGATCCCCCCCTTTGCAGGCGATCTTCTAAAGGATTTCGATCTCGGGTTGTTGATCACATTCTGGTGTGAGCCAATTTATGAGTTGGGCTCATTATCTTCTCGTGATGAGCCAGTTTGGATGGCCCGATTCTCCATTTCCTTAGGGATGTTATTATGTTATGTCTCTTGATTAACATTCTCCTCTGCTTGATTTCCTTCCTGATATTCCTCCTCCATTCTCAGACTCTCATACCTATTAGTATCTCAATTTGCCCCCTTTTTCTGTGGGATTTTAGTTCGATTTTCTCTGTCTGTCTGATCCACAACCTTCCTTTTGGCCCCTTTTTTGGAGTTGTTTCCTCAATCTACTTTGGTCCAATGTTATTCCAGTTCCGTATTAGGCGATGGGGGGGGGGGTTCTCATAGTCCTTGGAAAAATGCTCGTATTCATGACAGATACGACATTTGAATGGGAGTTGTTCATAACCACCTCCTAGATATGTTCCCATGAGCCTAGATTTAGTTTGATTGCCTCAGGTAGCCCAATCTCCAGATCCACCTCGACACAGATTATGGCATAGGAGAATTGGTCTTTTGGTTCAGTCCGATCAATGTATTTCCCCAACATATCACCTATGGCCTTCAGAGCCTCTGTGTTCCAGCAGTGGATCGACAATTGAGGCATCCTTACCCAAACCGGAACAAACGAAGGAACATCTTGGTTTGGATCAAAATCCAGAGTCCGTCGATTCAGATAAATCCCCCGGGGAACCATGAAGTAAGGCCCACTACAAAAGATCAAATCCCGATTTTCCTTGTCAACAAAATGAAAAATAAAAAATCCTTTTCCCATGAAAAAACCCCCAAATCACCTCGTATCAGAGGACTCCATTTCTTTTGGACCCAAGTTTCAACCATTATGCAGGAAGGCCATAACCCAGAGAACTGGTCGATCAAACCTTTTTCTACGAGAGGGAAATAAACCTTTTGCACACTTCCACTAGGCAAGGGGACTTTTGGCACTTGATCTAGATTCTTGACAAATCTTCTCATGGAGGATGAAGGGGCCTTCTTCCCCTGAGATTCTACCAAACATTTGAATGCCTCCACCTCATGAGCCAGGTGTGGGGGCATCTCCCCTCGACGAGCCCATGCTTAGCTGCGCGAACTCCAAACCCTAGCTGACAACAGAGCCACAAGGAGCAAGAATCGTTGATTTACCTAGCCTCGTGCCCGTTCTTACACTTGCATCCAGGATATATTAATTTTTTTTTTTGTAAGCTGCAACAGTCTATTAATCATAAAAAGTCAAAAATACATAGGGAGGTACTGTCTCTGGTGGCCTGAGAGAGTGAAGCCACCACCCCAGGTACTCAAAAGGATTAAAATGGTTATGTCCATAATAACAAAACCCCTGCCCTGAGTAGGGAGACCAGGGTATTTCAGTGGCATAGCACTATCTGTAGAAGCCTATAAAACTATAATCTAGCAAACTATGAAGAAAATTAAGGAAAACAAGCTGAAAAACACAAGGAGTAACTAGAACCTCCTTAGCTGGGTGCTGTTGGTGCATTTTCATCAAGGGGATTCTCCTCAAGGATAGGATAGCTATAGTAATCCTCATCCTCTGATTCCTTCATGGACAACTTGACAGGAAAAGGCATAGTCTTTCGGCAAGAGGGAGCTGTGATCTCCAGGTCGCCTTAGACTCGCTTAGTCAGAACAGGGTCGGAGGTGGTGGAAATTGGAAAGGAGAACATCGACAGTGCCTTGCCCATGAGCTTGGCAGTGTACTCAACATGCTCGCGAGCTCCTGCAGCAGTAGAGGTGTCCCCTTGTGCTTCTTCACCAATTTTGATGTCGCGTTGAACATGTCTGATGGGGGCATAGGAATGCCAGCCAAAGGTCATTTCTAGACTCCCAAGCATGGCTTCCATGTTAGCCATATTAGATTTCAGGGTTTGAGTTGAATGCCTGGCCTTGGCCCAATTTGCTGTACCATGTCCTCCATTAGTGCCCCCGACATATTCTTCACTAGCCAGTAAGGATCGATTTGCCCTCCATGTCGCCCAGTGGAAAGGTGGTCAGCTATTATGCGTGCTTCCCAATTGTCAATGAGTAGGTGAACATGGATGGATAACTCCTCCCCGTATCCCTCCTCCACTGGCTCTGTTTCTCTGGAGGCATCGCGATCACGACCCATCCTAGCTCTTCTCAGCGTTCCTCTGTGGAAGCGCATTGTAGCAATCCAGAAATACTTCCTAGTGGTGGAAACCCAAGAGCGAGCGGGAGGAGCCGGCGGGGGGATACCTGTGAATATAGAAGCCAGTGAGTGGGAGGAACCCAATTCATAGGCCAAAACCAGATGAAATGTCACGCAGGAGCCAAGAGATCATCCCATTAAACGAGCTGAAGTTATGTCTGGCTGCGGGAATTAATGCCACACGAAGGAGACACATGGAGGGGGTACACTAAGGTCGATACCATCCTAGATGAGGTGACATCTCCAGCGCTTAAACGCGATGATCCAGGGCTTGAAGCACCCCACCCCTTAAATGCACATCCGATCCTTCACCATGGGTCAAGCTCACGTGCATAGGTGTCATGAGATCCTGAGCCCAAGTGTCGATGCTGGCCATATCACCCGCATCCGGGGTAGCGAAATCCAAATTGGACAAAACTTGGCATTGTTGGATTAGATCCCTTGAGCTCATGGAGGAGAGATGTCCTTCCTGGAATGTTGAGTTACATATTACTCCCTCCTTAGATAGGTGATCCGCTAAAGCATTGGCTTTTCTTCTCACATGTTGGAAAGAAACAGAGCTGACTTGAGTTAAGGTGGTTGCCAGTTCCTGCAGTCGTTGCTCAAGCATCCAACTTGGTGAAAGTTTCTCAACCCTCAATCCATTGTGTAGTCGACGAGCTAGTGATATAATGATCTGAGAGTCGCCTTCCACAACTAGGGGTATCAGACCTTGCCGGTTTGCACTCTTGAGTCCTTCGAGGAGACCTGATAATTCAGCTGCATTGTTGGTGTCGTGGCCTAAAGCGCCAAAGTAGACCAACCTGACAGTTCCTAAATCATCCCTGATGGATTCACCAAATCCTGCTGCCCCTGGGTTGCCTTTTGAGTCACCGTCAAAAGTGAGTTTGAAGAAGCCTACAGGGGGATTGCTCCATTGTTCCGGACTGGGAGAGTCGGCTGAAGGCCTACTGAGGGAGTGGGGGATGGATCTGATGTTAAGATTCTAGTCGATTAGGATGCCCCGTTCCAAGGGCAAGGTGGGGAAGTATATAGTGCTCGAGTCCTTCACGGACAAAGTGTCTTGCAAGTTGGATCTGATTGTAACCCATATATCCGAGATATGTTTCTTCTTATCTTCAAAAATTCTTTTGTTCCTTTATTTCCAAATATTCCAGACTACCAGGCCCGGGATTAGCTCCCAGATTCGATTGGCAATGGTGCTTTGAAACAGAGTTTCAGGCCAGTTGGCTATTGTTTGGACTATGTGCCCCCTGATTATGTTGGTGCATTTGCAGGGGCATGCCACTTTGTCCCAAAGTTCTCCGACGAGGGCACATGAGTCCAACAGATGGTCAATTGTCTCGGGGCGATTTCCACACATGATGCACCATGAAGGGCCCTAGAAGCCCCTTCTCAAGAGGTTGTCCCAAGTAAGAATACGCCTGTGGGCCAGGAGCCAGAGGAAAGAAGAGACTTTAGGCCAAAAATGAGATTCACATATTTTTAACCAGAGTGGATCTGGCTGGTCCTCTGGTATGCTAGTGTGAAGAGAGTAGGCCTCTTTGGTTATGAAGGTCCTTTTTAGGAGGTGTCCCCAACTAATAATGTCGTGGCCTTGGTTGGCTCGCAGGTGTCTAGTTTGAAGATCTTTCCAAACTTGCGCAGTGCTTTTGGTTGGGACGGGGGGAGTCCAAAGGTGAGGTGGTTTCCACTCTCGGACCTCCATGGAGTCAGATGGAGTCCAATAGTCCTGAACGACCGAGTGTTTGTTGTATGGACAATGCACCTGGAGTTTTGGCTGATTTATTTCACTGTGGAGGCTTGGTAGCTGTTGCCACGAGTCAAACCAAAAGTTTGCTTGCTTTCCGTTTCTAATTTCCCAGAAATTGTGCTGCTGAATTAAGGCTCTTTGACAATTGTCTACCAGCCAAATTAATGAGCTTGGGGGATCCTAATCATACCTAATGCGCTGCTGAGGCGGCCATTCGGGTGCATATTTGTGATTCCAGAGTTTTCTCCAGGGGGAGATAGTATATGTGACCCAGTTCCACCAGATTTTGGCAGAGAGGACCTAATTATTGATTTTCGGATCCCGAATCCTGAGACCCCCTTTCCTCTTGGGCGTGTAGACAATATTCCACTTGACAAGGGACCACTTATGGTTGTTGTGGTTTCCCCCTAGAGAAAGTACTTTTCAATTTTTCACATCATCTTGAGTACCCACTTGGGGGCAGCGAGGACCAAGAAGAGATAGAGAGGCATGGACTACAAGACTACCTTAAGGAGGACGATTCTGCTGGGCAGGTTTAGAGAAAGGAAAGTCCAGGAGGAGATTTTATTTTCTAGTTTATCAAGGAGCTCTTTCCAGGAGGAATTATTGATGGCTGAATCAAAGAGAGGCGTGCCTATATACTTGGACGAGAGGGAGGAAATCGAGTACCCCATGATGCGCGAAATATTTCTCTGGGTGATGGGATGTGTGTGAAAGAAAAAGATCTGAGATTTTTCTAGATTAATGGTGGTGCCCGAAGCTTCAGAGTAGACCTGTAAAGTACGTTTAAGGGTAATGGATTCCTGAACTGAGGGGTTCCCAAAGAGAATATTGTCATCCATGAATTGCTGAGAGGTTGTGGGAGGGTACCCATGAAGGGATAGTCCTCTGAGAGCTCGTGATGAAACCTCCTCCTTGAGCACTCTTCCAAGTACTTCTGCCATTAGGATAAAGATGAAGGGGGATAGTGGATCCCCTTGAAGGATGCCCCTGGAAAGGGCGAAAGTGGCAGAAGGATAGCCATTGACAAGGATGGAAAAGAAAGCGGAGGAGGTGAGGGCCATAACCTAGTTTGTCCATTCTTGGTAGAAGCCAAAAGCGAGGAGAATTTTTTCTATGAAGTCCCAACTTAGTTTGTCAAAATCTTTAGATAGATCTAGTTTGACCAGCATTCCTGGGGTCTTGGTGGTTTCCAGGTAATGAAGCACATCATGAGCCAAGATGATCCCGTCAAGGATTTGACAGCCTTCCACATTCCCCGTTTGCTCTAGTGAGATGAGAAGCGAAAGGAGCAATTTTAGGCGATTGGCCACTACCTTGGTGATGATTTTATAAATAACATTGCATAAGGATATAGGTCTGAACTTACCAGGGCTGGTAGCACCAATTTCCTTGGGGGATTAGGGTGAGGAAGGTGGCGTTCAACATAGGGAGGACCCATTGCTTTTGCTTGGATTCTTCAACGACCTCTAGAATTTCTTGCTTTAAGAGGTCCCAACAGTGATGGAAGAAGTTGATGGTGAATCCATTTGGTCCCGGAGCTTTGCCTTCCGCCATTTGTTTGACTGCTACTTCCACTTCTGTCATAGAGATGTCCTTCATGAGAGAGGCATTGTACTCAGCCGTGAGAATGGCTGGGATGTGATTTGTAACCTGGCTGATCACACGAGTTTTGTCTTGATTTTCTTCTGTAAGTAGGTCCTGCAAATAATTTATTAGATACTGTTCAATATCCTCTTGGTTGCGGATATTGACTCCCTCTGCTATTTTGATGGTGTCAATCCTATTGTTCGTTCTGTGCTGGACGGTAGAACAATGAAAGAAGGTGGTGTTTCTTTCTCCCTCCTTTAACAAGTTGATTCTAGATTTCTGTCTCCAGAGGATTTCCTCTTGTTCGCAGCGCGTGTCGAGTTGTTTGAGAGTTTCTTTCTCCTTTTGTTTTAGAGTGTCTGATTGTACCTGCTCCATGATGTCGCTTTGAATGCGTTCCAAATAATTCTCTAGCTCACTCTTTGCTGTGAATATGTTTCCAAAGATGGTGCGATTCCAGGTTCACAGCTTGGATTGGAGAAGCTTTAGTTTCTGGTGCAAAATGGCCATTTTAGAGCGTCCTGCCAACTTCATATTGATCCACCAACTGTGAATTGTGTTGTGAAAAGAGGGGTGAGCCAACCAAAAATTTTCAAAACGAAAGGGGCGGAAATGTTTGCTACTAGAGTGTTGCCAATTGAGGGAGATTGGCTAGTGATACGAGCCTGTAGAGGGGAGAAATGCAGTAGTGAGAAAACCTCCCATGTCCACAACTTTTTTCGAGATGAGGAAGCGGTCCAGATGAGAGGCAATTTGCTGATCTCCTCCTCGGTGGTTGTTCCAGGTTAGGTAGCCTTTGGACGGTAGTGGGTCGATGCGTCCACAACAATCGATGCAAGTTTTGAAAAGGGTGTGTTCAGGGGACAGGGTTCAACGACCCCTCTTTTTTCCCTGGAGAGAGGTGATCATATTGAAATCACCTCCAAGGATGAGCAAGGAGTTAGGATGTTGAGAGGAGAACCAAGTGATATGATCTAGGAGATTCTGTTTGAGGGATGGGGCTTGAGGCCCATAGACATTCATTAGCCGACCTGTGATATCAGTGCCTAAAATATGAAAGGATGCAGACAAAGAGTGGGAAGTAGAGGAAAAGTTGTTCAGGTCTATTAGAGAAGGATTCCAAGCCATCGCTATTCCTCTAGAGATTCCAATGGCGTCAATCGCCATAGCTTGACTTGCTCTCCAGATTTTGGACATTAGAGAATGGAATGAATCGCTGGTGCATTTGGTTTCCTGCATGAAGATAACTGTGGGAAAGTCTTGTAGAATATTCTGTTTTAACATACGGTGCTTTGTAGGCCCATTGAGCCCTCTCACATTCCATGAGATTAACTGCATTGAGAACCTGGAGATACAGTGGGGAAGAAATCCGTTAGTTGGGAATATTTACCTGACTCCACCAGTCGGGTTCCCAACTGACTGATCCTTTGTAGGTCAGTTTTCCTTCCATGCTTCTTGTTATCCCGTTGAATTCTTTGCATTTCTTTTTGAGGAAGATTATGGACTCCAAGTTTGAAATGCTTTACCTTGTTCAGGGCCTCCGTCAGAAGCTGGATTTTCTTGGGTGGGATGGAGTTGTAAGCTTTCCTTGTGTATGCATCCTCCATGCCTAAATGTCGAGTTCTCCAAACTCCAATTCGATCATTTCCTCATCCATGAGTATTTCTGGTCCAAGGGTATCTGCTTGCTTTGGTGGGGCAGGCATTGAGGTCCCTTGCTTCTCCATAGTTGTTCCGATGTTTGGGACGGGCTTGTTCTTTTGGATTCTAGTCACCTCTGGGGTTATGTTTTGTTGTTTTATCTATGTGCATCCTATTGTTCTCTGGTTCCTCCCCTTTCTTCTCCGTTTCTGGATTTTCAGGTTGTCCATTAAGGGATGTAAAGCTGTTATTGGTGGTTGGTTTGTTCAATTTATTTTCCTCCGCAGGCATTTTGCGGTGGTGCCGCCTTTTCTTTCCTGAATTTTGGAATCCCTCCTCATCCTTGTTTCCTACTTGTGGCTCGTTGGGATTAGGTTTATTGAGGTGACAGTCATGTACATATGTCCATGTTTGTGACATTTCCTGCAATGAAATGGGACATGCTCATAATCCAAATATTGTATCCATTCAAAGTCTTCATGAGTGAGGCTGATTGAGTCCGACAAAGACTTAGCTATATGCATGTAGATGCATATCCGAGCGTACGAGGTGTACTTTCCATTCCTTATCTGCTACGCCGCCCTGACATATCTTCCAATTGTATTTCCGATGTCCTTGAGAGTATCCTCATCCAAATAATCCCGTGGTAGGGAGTACATGCGAATCCATACAAAGGCCCAGGTGAAGTCTTCTCTGTCAGGGATAAATATCTCATTCCAGTTCCGGAGGTAGAGACCAGCTGAGTTGAAAAAATAGGGGCCTCCATCCTTAACCTGTTCTTTGTCCTCAAGCCTGTGGAAAATGATGGCAAAGAACCCTTTGGATGCTAGCTACAGGTCGAAATGCGCTTTGGGTTTCCATTTTTCCATTATCCACCCTCGTAGGGCTTGATCAGTTGGCCATAAACCAATGAAACTACCGACAAGGGAACGATCTCTCATTTTCCGTGCTCTTGCATTGATGCGTTCTGCCGGAATAACAAGACATGGTCTTTTTGTCGCTTTTTCAATGCATGTGGCCATTCCCGTGGCCGGGTTGGAGGCTGAGATTATATTCATAGATTCCTGGCTTTCAAGGTGAACCAGCAGTACATCTGTGGACCCAATTTTCCCAGAGGTAGCGGGATCAGAAGAAGATGGGGCCATATTCAAATGGGGGGGCGTGTGGGAGGGGACGTCTGCCCCTCCTCGTGGAGCTTCCATTGGTTCTTCCAATGGATTAGGGGATGTAAGGGGGAAAATATTTGTGACAGGGTGATGCAGGCAGGGATCGTCAAAACCCTAGGCGAATCATACGAGCATACATAACCCTAGCAGAGCTCGTTACTCAGGGAAATCCATTTATCTTCCAGAGCATAATAATCCACGAGGTATATTAAAATATTGTTTACATGGAATTATTTTATTAATTTCATAAGTCTACATGGAATTATTTTATTAATTTCTTAAGTTTTCCTTAGAATTAGGCCCTTTTTAAGAGATGGGGGGGGGTATGAATCCACAAGTGGGGAAGTGATAGAGGGCTTCAACTTATATTCTTAGCCTTATCCATTTAAACCAAGTTATTAAACCATGATCAAGAGCCATGCTTTGATTAAGCCTTATTTAATTATCCTAAGATGGGATTAAGAGGGGAAAAGTGGTCCCATGTGGAGTGGCGACATAACAATATGAAATATGCTTATAAAAGTGAGTTTTCAAGCTTGGGAGGGGTTCGTTCCTCATGCATTCTTCCACCATTCGAATTTCATCCCACTCCCTTGCTTTCACCATCAAATGCCATAGCTTGGTGTCGTGATAGAGAACCAAGAGGCCATTGTTGATCATGAATTATATGTTAGCAATAAAACATGCGAGAGAGAATAAAACAAATAAAAGCAATCAACAATAGCAACACAAGATTTATCCTGGAAATCCCCATAGGGAAAAACCAACCATCAATGATAGATCTATTATTGGTCCTTGGCCAAACTAGGCCAAGGCCGCCAAGAGCATCTCACCTGCTCACTTTGGCCCCTTATAATGGACGATTCCAACCCTATAAATAAGGTTCTTTACATGCAAATACAACTAGCAAGAAACTACGGGCTACCAAAACCATGTCCCCAAAACCACTTTCTACCTTGCTCATTCTCAAGTCAAGGTTAACCCTAACATTATACATGCCATTAACCCGGGTAGATTGGTGTATGAGAGAAACTTGGCCTACAACTTCTTCCCTGGAGTCCCAATTCGAAGACTTCTTGTCTAGCCCGTGATGGAGTGCTAGAAGGGAACTGGAGGCTACCCGAGGGACTGTTAACTCATATAAGGGAGCTTGTTCATGGCATTGTGTAGGTTGATGGGGAAGAAGAATCGAGGATTGAGAGAGTTGTGGAGGGAGGTTTCTGCACTAGTGGGTTGATTGAGCTGAGTGGCAGTGGGAGAGATTTTCCCTTGTGGATTTATAACCCCATCTCGGGGTCGCCTGTCAAAGTAGATATGTCTTGACAGTTCCTATGGTTGGGAGGAACTTCCTTCACATGCAACTAGTTGGAGATTTTTTTTATTTAAAAAGATAAGTCTCTAACAGTTTATGAATGCCATGGTGAATTCTATGTTTGTGCACTGTTTAATTATTGTTTATGATCGTATATGTGTTGGGAATTGCATGGCTGCGTGTGTGTGTGTGATGCTTATAATTCCTGTAATATTTAGCAATTGAATATATGCATTTTGTGTGACCATGTATATTTATTTCTAATGTGTAAATAAATGAGTTTATGAAAAACGAAACTGAGCATGAATGTTAAATTTGGATATGGAATTTGAGTGCCTCGTGGTTTTTGTGGTCGAATGAGGCTGTCGGGTATGTTACATGGTGGTATCAGAGCCAAGGTTTTCAACACTGGGATTGAATGGGTCGGAATTTGACTTTACATATAGTTTCAGAAGTTGCACATAAAGTGTTTGAATAAATGCTCTTATGGAAAATTTGGGAAAAAAAGTATGGAATCCTACCAATGGATTAATTCATCGCAATAATCAACAGATAGACGATTGAATTATGGAATAAGCCGAATGTGGAGACAAACCATAGTAAAATATTTAATGTTGGAGTTGGTTCTGTGTAAACTGGGTAAACATGTATAGTTTGCAAGTTAACTGTTTTATGGAGTGTCATTACGAAATTTGTGTGGAATTCTAACATGTGCCAAGGTTACAATTTTTGTTATTAGACAAAAATCTGTAGTCGTGAGTATTAACAAAGATTTCCATCCAGAGGAAAACTCAGATGTAATTCTCTATTGGCCATGTGTGAGATTCATGGGGACAATTGCTGCCAGAAATATGTTGATTGTAACCTTATATTTATAACCTCACAGTATAAAATTTGAAAATTAAGTATCTATGAAAAAATTAAAATTTAGGGAAATTTGATTTGGGCCCCACATTTTCCACATGGACATGGGAGTGTGATGTGGGAGGTGGCCATCCAAATGGCTAATGAGTACATATTGCAACATTGGAAGGGATCATATGCAAGGGTGGCATCCACGTAGGATATACATAAGTCTGTTTATGCCATGGACGATCTAGATTGAATCGGTCATGACGGATCATTAGATCTGAACCATTAGCACATTAGAAGGCAATCAGAGGTTAATGGAGGGGATCCCTAATGCCAACAGTCTAGATTGCACCGTGCAAGTTCAATGGGATGATCACGATCGTTCGCGAATAATGGAGGTGATAATGCTCTAAGGTAAGGGTTATGCCGCAGATGGATTAGATCAGATCATGCATCTTACAACTTTTAATTTGAGCCATTTGCGCAAAAGAAATGTGCCCAAGGTTTAATATAAGGGTTATGTCACCAACAATGGATATTTGATCACACAAGACCCATCGTGTGATCCTTGCATGTTAGCGGAAAAGGAAAGTGCATGGGGATATGATAAAGGTACTATGTCGCCAATGGCCAAGACAAAATTGCACATGTTTCAACTTTTAATCCTAGCCATCCGTGCATAGGGAATATGATCGTAGTTGATCTCGAGGTATGGTATGCCAACGATCGAGATTTAATATGGGACCGTAGAAAGATTTAATTGTAACCATTTGTGCAGGCAACAAACCCCTCGTATAAAAGAGAAATCTAGAGACTGGAAAATGTTGATAATTAACAGAAAATGGCAATGAATTCGACATTTGTTCTTAGGCGTTGTAAATAAAAAAATATAGTGGAACTTATGCACTAGATTGTGCAAAATCAAAGAATTAAAAAAAAAACGAGGGCGCTTCCTGTTGTAGTCCCAAGGTTCATGTGGTTATCATAGATACATTACATAATATAAGCAATCATACACAATGATACAGATAAAAGAGACGAGACAAATAGAGAGAACACAAGCCTTTATATTAACGAGCAAGAACATAATACAATCCTAGAACCAATCTCTCTAGTACATCGGCTCAACAACCTATATATATATCTGTCAATACAGTTACATAACCGTCTGTCGGTCTATCCAACCGACCCGACCTATACTAGTCGACGCGACCTATCGACATATGCTTCAGAGTTGTCGGGCGGAGGGCCTAGTCGATAGGCCGACCTAGGCCCCTCCAACATCTCCCCCACCTCAAAATATTTCTTCATCCCGAATAAATGGGGAGATAAAAAATACAAAGTAAGATGGTTATGATGATGGTAAACTGGAGCTAGTAGCATCGGGAAACTATAAGCAGACTTCGAGAATGACGTCGACGGAAACAGAAAGATGGTGCTGGAACTCTTCCCAGGCGCGTAGCAAATTCTGAATGTCGACAGTGAGTGTTGTGAGCTTCGACAAGTTTTCCACCTTGTCGTGGGTGGATAGAGCCTGTAAGTGAATCATATCGGGGCCAAATGTAGTGAATGTTTCCTGGGCAGCAACAAGTAAATGTCGAAGTCGGGGGTGAATTTCTTCAAGTTTATTGAGGCCGCAGCGTGCCTGAGATAGCCACTGTGTTTCCCGTTTTTCTAACTCGTCCAGCTTTTTATTTTCCATGACGATCGGATTATCCAGGATTTCAATAAATGCCTCTTCTGTAGTTAAACGCTATCGGTGAAGTGATCCTAGCAGTGTCCTTGTCTTTTGCAATTCTTTGTAGAATTTATCATAATGTACGTTCCAGTTGTCGAGAACTTCGACAAGTTTTGCTGCTTGAATATCATACCGTTTGAGTAAATTGACAGCTTCTGTGAAGGCTGCAAATTGATTTGTCATGAGAGAAGCTACTTCGACAGCTTGGTCCTGTTGTCTTTTTAGTAGCTCGGACTGTAACATCGATATGACAGATTCAAATAGCTGGTATGCTCTATCAAGAGGTGATGTCGTGTCAGAACTCGCTAGAAGTGGGATAATTCGTTGAGCTAAATTTTCACATTTAGCAAGGAATGTAGTCCGTTCTTCCTATAGCTGCAGTATCTGATGTTTTGATTCCTATCAGCGACATCTTTGTAAATCAAGCTCTTCTTGGGAGGCCAACTGTGGCTGATAGCTTGTAGTAGCTCCAAATTGATCTAAGTATACAGAGAGAGTATTTTTTGATTGACCTTGCTGTGTTTGATGCATTTGCAGATGCTGCTGCAATTCTCTTTCTTTGTGTTTCTTCTCTTTGTGTTTCTTCCAGCTACTCTTTTCTTTGCTTAAGGTTTGTTGTTCTAGCCCGTTATTTTTGCGGCTGTTGCTGGATGACTGTCGATGACTGCTTGCGTGGTGGCAACAACTTGTTCTGCCTGGGTTTGTGTACTTGGTACTGCTTCGGTGGTGACTGGAGTTTCGTGTTCAACAATTCCGACACTTGGTGGAATGTCTGTTGGTATGCTAGATTTATCCATATTGCTTGCACTGATATCTGGAATATTAGTATGCTCTAATGGTTTTGTCGTGTCGGCTGCAAAATCTTGAATTGCGGTAGGTTCCTTGGCTTGAATGGAAGCGACTTCGGCTGCTTCTGTCGTGGTTGCTTCTTTGTTGTGCTGCTGTGTGACCGGACTAGACTTGGATCCGTCGACAGGGGGACTCGACTGACTTATCGGGATTGATGGCAGGTCGATGGATGTCATAAGCGGACTCAAAGAAGTGGTACTGTCGAGCGGACCCGGACTAACTGAACTAGACTTAATTGTAGACTCAACATGGGGAGTTGCAACGTGGGGGGGGTTTCACTTTCAATGAATTTCGGTAATGTAGTGACTGGGAGAGGAGTATAGACAGTCGTTTGTTGTGAATAAACTAGACCTAAAGGGTCAGGGTTTCTAGTATGATGGATCTTTTTGTGACCGACAATTTCTGGGACTGTCGATGGTAAAGGAAAACTTGCGATTTGAATGGTGACATGGGGAGCTAGGTTAACCGAGACAGTGGTTGGAGATGCAAAGATTGGTTTTTGAATGACCATCTCACGGCAGTTGGGACGTAGTGTCAGAAGGTTTGAAATAAACGTACTCAAAGCGGCGTCTGCTGGATTAATAGGGGCAGGTAATGTGTTAGGAACCCATGTCAATCCTTCTCTTTACTATGTTAGTATATTGTTGTTGGACGCATATGCTTTGTAAGTCGTCCCGTAGTATTTGTTGATCCATAGTTTATATTAGCCCATAGTATTGACCCATAGTATTGGACGCATATGCTTTGTAAGTCGTCCTGTAGTATTATATGTCCCATGGTTTTGACTCATAGTATTGGGCATAGACTTAGTATATAAGTGTGTGTTGAGGTCATTGAAGGCACCGTGAAGTTAATTGTATTGAGCTTGCTCAAAGGAGGTTGCCCCTTCGAAGTGGCCCGTGATCAATATAAAAGTGATTCTAAGTTCTATTATTTCTGATATCTCATGTATTTGCATTAATTAATTATTGCAAGTTCTTCACATCTAGTATCAGAGCACTTTCTTGGGCTCGTTGGGTGGAATTTCTGCCAATTTTTTTTCGCATCTGTTGCAAGTTCGGATCTGGGGATAACCCCTATTCGCTTAACTGTGGGAAGTACTTGGGCATAAGCCCTAAAACTCATTGTGAGTACCACAGGAACCCCAAAGTAGCTGGCCCATTGAGAGGACCTGCCAGCGAAAAGGGCAACGATCCCTACCTGATTGACTAGTTCCCACCCGTGAGGTAAACCAAGAGCTGTCGTTTGTGGCAAAGCGGTTATCAGTTTTACCTGAGCCGTGGAGTGAGGGGTACTGCCCCAATATGCAAGCCGTCAGACAACATTGGTGGCCGAGTGAATCCCTTGAACCGATAGGAAGCCGCACATACCTGGGGTCCATATCTATTTTCAGCTGAACTGTTGTCGATCACTTTCGCTCCAGATCCAGCCGTTTCAGATCTATTCTGAAAGTTGTTCCATATCCAGTCGTCGTTTCAAATCCAGTCGTTTTTGATCCCTTCCATGCCGTTGCAGATCCATCTGTTGCGGATCCCTTCCATGCCGTTGTAGATCCATCTGTTGCGGATCCCTTCCGTGCCACTGTTGCCGATCCATTTCTAAATAATAATAATAATAATAATAATTCTGTTTTTCGGCCATATTTCCCTTGTTTCAACTCTGTTTTCCCTGAAACTTCATTGACATCCCTGCAATCCCATTCTGCATATTTCATTCTTGAAGACCCCATCCCAAATTCCACTTCCTAAGACCATAAATCCCACATTTGTCTATTTTTAGGGTTTGCCATAACTCCTTCAATTTTCACCCAAACGCCTTCAAATTTTGCCACCGTGTTCCCTTCCTAATTCTGCTTCTTTGTCCCTCTCTACCAAATTTTCTCATTCTTTCACCCCGCTTCTGAAATCCCCATTTTTTGCTTCCCTGTCCATCAGAAAGTGTCCAAAACCTAGTCAAACCCCAATTACCCATCCGAGTTTTTCCCAAATCCAAATCTTCCTTTACTAAATAAGCTTTTGTTTATGTTTTTCTATCCATTTTCCCCTCCCCCCCCCCAAAAAAAAAAAAACAAAAAACTCTTGGTTGTGGTTGTCACCCACGCAAGAGCAAAAACCATGGAGGAAGCAATTGCAACCATCCAAACCAAACTCCGAGATCTGGATGAAAAATTTCTCAGCCTCCATCTTCAGCATTCAGCCATGAACAATAACTGACAGCCATAATCTTTTGCAGCCACCGGGTTCTCTTCTTCCAGCAATTTTCGTGGGCCAAAGCATGATTTTCCTCGCTTCAATGGTACTGATCCGACTGGATGGATATACCGAGTAGAACAATATTTCAGTCTGCATAATACTTTTGATGTCCAGAAAGTTCCACTTGCATCCTTTCATTTGGAACAAGAAGCCCTTCAATGGTACCGTTGGTACATCAAAGCTCATCCCGAGCCAAACTGGACAGATTTTTGCGAACTCCTTTTGCCATGATTTGGTCCTAGTGCTTTTGATGACTTCACAGGAGCACTCACTAAACTTCACCAAATTGGCACAGTGAGAGAGTATCAGACAAAATTTGAGAAACTGGCCAATCACACAGCAGGATTGTCTAATGAATTCTACAGGAGTTGTTTTATCAGTGGTCTCAAGGATGAAATCCGCTTAGAGGTCAAAATGTTCTGTCCCAACACAATGATGGAAGTCTTAGGGTTGGCTAAGTTGGCAGAGGACAAGATCACAGCTCAACAACGCTCCAAACCCACCTTTGTTCCCTTCAGAAATATGGGTTCCCAACGACCTCCCATCACGCCTGCTCCGCAACCAACTCCTATCAAGCATTTGCCTGAAACAGAGATGCAGGCACGTCGATAAAAAGGGCTTTGTTATAATTGTGATGAGAAATTCACTCGGGGACATAGATGTGTTCAACAAAATCTATATCTCTTGGATGTGGATTCTCCGCCTGCCTCAAAACTTGATGAAGAAGCTCTAGATACAGTAGATGATCAGGTCAACATTCAACACCTACCTGTTGACACCCCATCTCAAGACGACCCACCCGAGCTCTCTCTCCATGCTGTAACCGGCGTCACCACCCCACAAACAATGCGAGTTAGGGGATACTTCAAGAAGCTCCCTCTTACCATACTCATTGATTCTAGTAGCACTCATAACTTCATTGACCCTCGGATTGCCAAACAGGCTGATTATTTTGTCCATCCTTGCTCAACCTTTGAAGTCATGGTTGCCAATGGGGGCGCCTTACCTTGCAAGGGGAACTGTCACAATGTGCATATCTCTATGGAAGATTATAACCTGCGCTCTAACATGTTTGCCTTGTCCTTAGGCGGATGTGATGTGGTTTTGGGCGTTCAATGGTTACGCACACTTGGCCCCATCTTATGGGATTTTTCGGAACTTTGGATGCAGTTTTCAGTAAATGGGGCACAACACAAATTAATGGGCTTACAACCAGGGTCTCTCCGCATCATCAGTTCACATCGCCTGGAAAAAATCCTTAAGAAGAATTCACATGGTATCATTGCTCATCTCCATTCCCTTCAGATGCACCCATCAATGGTCTCCACTACTTCCTTGGATAGATATGCAAGTGTCTTTGCTGAACCAATGAGATTTCCGCCTTCAAGAGACCTTTCCGGTAAGAATTTAGTCGCATCTACCTCTCAGTAGGAACTGAGGGCTATTTTGCATGCAGTACATAAGTGGAAACCATACCTATTAGGGAATTATTTTTGCATCAAGACTGATCTCCAGAGTCTGGAAAATTTTCTGGAACAATGGGTCTCATCCCCAACACACCTGAAATGGGTTATCCAACTCATGGGTCATCCCTATGCGATCACTTACAAGAAGGGTAAGGACAGTATGGTGGAAGATGCTCCTTCTCGCACAATTGATGACCCAGTTTCTCTTACAGCTCTTTCTCTGCTTGTTTCAAATTGGTTGCAATATGTTCAACAGGGCTATCTCTTCTATGAATTCCATGCTTCTTCATCAGAAGGGCACTGGGTTCTTCAAAATGTATGACAGAGAACAATGTAACTTCTTTTGGCAGGGACTGGAAATGAAAATTCAATAGATGGTGGCCGACTGTGATACTTTCCAGGTCAACACAGGTGAAACGACACTCCTTTCGGGGTTGCTCAAACCCTTGCCCATCCCTACACAGCTTTGGCCAACTATTTCTATGGATCTCCTAGCAGCGCTCTAGTGGTACAATACCACATCTCAAAGGACACCATATGAAGCAGTCTATGGACAGACACCACCAATTCTTCTTCCATACACCCTTAGCAGCTCCCCAGTTCAGGAAATTGACTCGGTTCTTCGAAACCACGATCAGATTCTTCTCATTCTGTAGGACAATCTTCACATGGCCAGAATTCGCCTGAAACAACAAGCCGATCAACACCTTTCTGAGCGCATTTTCCGTGCAGTTGATGGGGTTCTTCTTCGTCTACAGCCTTCCAAGCAATCCTCCCCGACACTCCAAAGGCGTCAGTGGCCCGAAATGCAACCCGAGGATGCTACCGGGGAACCACTTCTTCAGATTCTGCAACAATTTATCCAACCAAAGCTTTGAGGACAAAGCTTTTTCTAAGGGAGAGGGGATGTTAGGAACCCATGTCAACCCTTCTCTTTACTATGTTAGTATATTGTTGTTGGACGCATATGCTTTGTAAGTCGTCCCGTAGTATTTGTTGATCCATAGTTTATATTAGCCCATAGTATTGACCCATAGTATTGGACGCATATGCTTTGTAAGTCGTCCCGTAGTATTATATGTCCCATGGTTTTGACTCATAGTATTGGGCATAGAATTAGTATATAAGTGTGTGTTGAGGTCATTGAAGGCACCGTGAAGTTAATTGTATTGAGCTTGCTCAAAGGAGGTTGCCCCCTCGAAGTGGCACGTGATCAATATAAAAGTGATTCTAAGTTCTATTATTTCTGATATCTCGTGTATTTGCATTAATTAATTATTGCAGGTTCTTCACATAATGCTATAAGGCTGGTTTCTTCTTCTACTTTGGTTGGGGAAGAGGGGGGGGTCTGAATGGTTAGGTCGACATGGGGTTCGACCGGAATTTTGGGTTTTTTAACAAGGATTCTAGAGGATGGATACTTATCTATTGCTAGAAATTTTCTGAACTGATCTTCAACAGGTAATTTGTTCTTGGCTGCATTTTCAAGAATATGAGTAGCAGTGTCGTATAAATCGATCTCGTCTTCTTCCGTAGGTTCTTGAAATGTTACTTTTCTTTTCCCTTTTCCCTGGGTCAGTATTACCTTGTTTTATCGGGCTATATTGAGTTCAGCTGCTACCTTCTGTATGTTGTCATCTGTCAAAAGATGTTCTAGGTTGTCAGACTTTGTGCTGCTGTCCGATTGTTCCCCGACTTCTGCTGATTCTATGTGCGGAGTCTGGGTAAGTGCTAACACCTTAGGGTTAGGTATCGGCTCGGGTTGATAAGTGAAGGTGTTCATATACAACTGGATTTCGTATGCTTCTTCCTGTTCCATATCACTGAGAGGCTCGACATAATTGAAGTTGATTTTCCTTGCTTGGGCCAGAATAGCTAATACTTCGTTAGACTGTCGACTTAACTCCGTGAAAATTTCACTTACCAAAGGGTAATAGTCGAGGCGCCATGCTGGACCTGCTGCTCCTTCCATGTACCAGACTGCTGTATCATCCAAAGATAGTTGGATGTGTACGGGGGTATACTTCGACGAAAGTTCTGTGGTACTCTCCATCTTGTTGCCATTGTTTTAAGGTCTATAAACCATGCTTCTAGCCAAAGTTTAATTGTAGGTCCATGTCGACTTGCTCCTGGTGCAAAACAACGAAAATTCTCCATAAGGACAAGTCGTTCTTGCAAGAAATCCTTGCTTCCTTTTGGTCAAAGATGGGTCATAGCAATCCATATGAGTACAGATGGGTAACGGATGCTAGTTCCCTCCTCTTGGCACTTATGGCATGTGTATTTGAGAATATCGGCCAAGAAATTTGCCCATTTGTATATTTTTCCATTCATAGCCATATTCTTGATAGCTTCCAACATGTCGGTCTTCAAATCTGATCCCCTGCCTGTCCGTGAAAGTGCATGCGACACAATCTTGGCAGCAGTTTTGTAGTTGCCATATACAATTTGGCTCACGACTATGCCTCGTGAGTTTTTTCCAGCAGGAGTATCAACAAACTCGTCAACCAAGTCTGCACCTGAACTTGTTGGTATAGCGTCTCCCTTATCTGATAGGCCAGTTATCTTGTGGATAATTTCTCCATTGATGTCGATCGGGACATCAAAATAAAGTTTTCCATTATGATACCTGCTAACAATAAATTGTGCAATAACTTCTTTAAGTCCTCCGAAGGTATCCAACAAGGGTGCCTTCATATAATGTAGAATTATGGCTGTCTGTAATCGTCATGCTTCCTCCCTCTAGCAACTGCCTGCTTCCTTCCCCCATTCTTCAATGTCCTTCCATGCTCTCTTCCAAGTGGGTTCTACTACTTTCGAATTCTGAATCATGTGGAGTCTTGTTTCTAATGGTGTTTGTGCTTTTTCCAGCTCTCTAACTGTCGTCGCAGCGGCCCTGATAGCTGTTAAAGTTTTTCTGGGAGCCATGGCGGATTCAGGGCTCAAGAATGCAAAAGTAGCTTCAGTGGGGTCAGGGAGCTTTGTATCTTGGAGTTCAAGTTCTTAGAAAAAGAGTGCCCAAGAATCCTCGAGATCCAGATTTACGGTGGAGTTACTTGGCACGGGTGAATGGGACGTAGAGGCCTATATTGATGGTTGATTTGATGGGGTTATTAAATTGGACTGACAGGATATCGGCGCCCCGTCAGGTGCATTACTTATGGCATCGCGGGTATCTTTAGCCTTTATTTCTTTGTCATTATGATTCCGTGATACCTTGTTTGATGTGTGATGCTGATGGACTTCTCTAAATGAGTTTGTTCGGTCCGGGATCCATTGCTTCTGTCGTGCCTGATTTTCCTCTGCAACTCGTTGGCGTTCTTGTCAATGTCTATAATATCGATGGTTATGCGCCAGACTTTTTTCTTTGCTCCTCCCATCCTTCTTCTGCCACTCTCTCGTCATTCTGCTTTTAAAATGCTCTGTTGTTTTTCTTGATTGCTTATAATACTCTCATTCGGTTACTTCTTAACCGGTTTTTTTTCTTTTCTTTTCGAATATTCATGACTTGTACCACTTAAGTTGGGCGCCATTTACCGCTTTCTTGAAAACATTTCCTTGTAGTGTTTTCAGTCAGACTGATCCGTTAGGATTTAATGCTTCGACAATATAGGGTCCCATCCATTCTGTATGCAGCTTCTTCGGCTTCCCTTTTACTCGGCTATTATAGAGGAGTGCCAAATCTCCAACTGACAGATTCTTCTGTTTGATATTTCTATCATACCACGCTTTTTGTTGCTATTTTTGGACTTGCTGACATTCTATCTCCAACTGTCGACTTTCATCCAGCTTCGATAGTTGTAGTAGCAGTTCTTGTCGAGTATCTTCGACGCCAATATGTAAAGCTGCTGCAATGGTCGGTGCTTGTCATCGAAAATGTAATGGGACAATAGCTTCTTGTCCATAGACAAGTGAGAATGGTGTCAGACCCGTCCGTCTTTTATATGCTGTTCTATATGCCCAGAGAACAACAGGTAATTTGTCATCCCAGCCATCTTTCTCTGTGTTGCATATTTTCGTCAGTACTTTTGTAAGTGTTTTGTTGAACGATTCTACAACGCCATTTGACTGAGGATGGTACGATGTGCTTATTCTATGATCAACTGCAAATTCTTTAGTCAGTGCTTCAATGGTTTTACATACAAAATGCGTACCTTGGTCACTTATCAATGTTATGGGGCATCCAAAACATGCTATGATGTTTTCATAAATAAACTTAGCGGCAACTTCGCTTGAACATGTTCCGACCATTTCTGCTTCTGCCCACTTGGTAACATATTCGACAACACTGATAATATATCGAGCACCTGTCCTCCTTCCTACCACTGGGAATGGTCCAATAAAATCGATAGCCCAAATTTCGAATGTTCGGCTAGGGTTGATTGGAAACAGTGGCATTTCTGTTCTCGGGAGTGGTTGGTCCATGCCTTGACATCTATCACACTTAGATACAAATTCTTGACAGTCTTTATGAACTGTCAGCCACCAAATTCCGGCTTGCAGGATTTTTCTAGCTGTTATGTCTGCATGATAATGTCTTCCCGCCGGTCCAACATGAGCTTCTACAAGTATATCCTGTCGTTCATGGTTGAGTGCACATCGACGTAATATATCATCCAAGCTAAGTTTATAGAGGAATCCATTGATCAGAGTGTAGGGGGATGCTTTCATTGCTAAGATCTTCCTCTTTTTCTCAGTCATTCCTTCAGGAGCTTTCCCATCCTCAAGAAATTGTGCAATTTCCGCAAGTTTTGAAGGGACTGCTTCAATATGAAACAAGTCTGCGTCTGGTAAGTCATCTTCAATTCTTGTCGGTTCTTCTCCTGTGTCGACTCTTGACAGGTGGTCTGGTGCGACATTAGCTTTTCCAGGTCGAATTATTACTTCAAATTCAAATTCTTGAAACAGTAATAGCCAACGGCATAAAATCCCATGATGCAATGGTTTATTGACTAAGTATTTTAAAGCTTGATGATCTGTATAAAATACAAAAGGGTTAGCCAATAAATAATGACGGTATTTCTGTAGTGCAAATACCATACCTAATGCTTCCCTTTCGGTCGTGGAATAATTTCTTTCAGCTTTATTCAATTTCTGTCACGTCCCCATCTTGACCCTATCACATTAAAATTGTAAATGATGTAATCTTGTTATATAATCGTGGTGCGGAGATCAAGGCCAAGGCCCCGCCATCGATTTATTGATGCATATGGTTTACGTGCTAGCCCGGCACAATGGAATTGTAAATATCATGTAAATATGCATTTAATAAAAATACCCACAACTAGCTATGCAATGCAACAAGAGATGGGGGGCATGATTTTACAAGGAATTGGGAGGGAAAAAATTCAAACCCTTGGAGCCAATCAAGTCAAGCCAAGTGTCAATGAGAGAACCCATCAAACCCTCAACTACCCATGTTGACTTTTGTACCCAATCATTGATTTCTCCCAAGAGTTGGTTGAGGTAGTTAATGCCTTGGGGAATGAGAGGTATGGCTGTCTAATTTCAGGTATGGGAAAGCCACCCTGCATGGGAAATCGCGTTTTGATTCTTGGGCAAGAAAAGAGCCATGAATTTCTCCCCAAGCCATTATCCATCAACCAGTTGCTCTCCCTCACGAGTTTGGAGCTACTTGGGCGTTTTCTAGACATGTTTTCCAGTGTTTTCCTTCATTCTTAGCTGGGAGAAGGGTGTTTTTGTGTTGTATACCAGTGGGGACGAAGGGGAATGGAATTGGGGTTCCATAGAGATCGTTTGGCTGCCAAATGCTCAGTTAGTTGGGGAAGAAATCGTTTTCCTCCCTGTGATTGTTTCTCCCCATCCCATAATCCGTTTTTGGCTAGAAACGAATTGGGGAAAACCCATGACCATCCTGTTGTAAATCCCATTGTTAAATGTGTATCCTTGCCCAATGATTGTGCTTGCTGTGTGAGAAAAGAGTATGTTGGGGTATGGGTTATGGGTCTCCATTGTTTTGGCTTGAGCTTGAGTGCAAGCATCCAGGGTTCTGATGTAGCCTGATAAACCCAGCTATGGACTGGCTTGGCTCAAATGAAATGCTTAATCGGCTGCGTATGAGCTAAATGTCCCCTTTTTCCTTGTAGGAATAATGCCCAGCTCGAGGGTGGCAGTTGTGTTGAGAGATTGATGAACAAAACTGGCCTATGGTTGGGTGGAACGTTGCAGCGACATAGCTAGTTGTCTGGGACAATTACAAAATGGAGATAAGTGTTTTTCTGTCTATGTATTTACTTCTGTACTGTATTAATTTGATGACTGTTGATATGTTGTATGCATGAGTAATGTGCGTGGATAGTTTAATTCCGCTGTGCATAATTGATTTGTTTTACATATGCACACAAATGATTTATTCATATGATTCTAATGAATGGGCTGAGATTATGTGAAAGCCCCAGAGATTGGCATCATGTTCCCTCCCTTTGCCTTGGATGGATGGGTGGGTACGTGACAATTTTTGACTGCTGAATGCATTAGGGTAATCCATGCCATCTTCTCCGGGTTGGGTTAAGATGGCGCCGACTGCTATTCTAGATGCGTCAATATGTACATGAAATTTATTCGACCAATCTGAAGATAGGAGGATGGGTGCTTCGACCATTTTTATTTTCAACATGTTAAATGAGATTTTGCATTCCTCCGTCCACCTATAATCTCGATCATCTTTTAGCAATTCTTCAAGAGGATAAGTCATATCGGAATAATGTCTGATAAACTTCTTGTAATATCCGGTATGACCCAACAGGATCCGTACTTGTTTTGGATTAACTGGAGGCTTCAGGTCGAGGATAATTTTTATCTTCGCGTAATCGACCTTGATTCCTTCTTTGCAAACTACGTGGCCTAGTAATATGCCGATGGGTGTCGGGAAAATGCACTTTTTAATATTTAGCGACAATTGTATTTGTCGACATCGTTCCAACATTAGTCAAAGCCATTTGCAATGCTCTTTTACCATTGTATAGATTGTCCAATCATCAAAGTATACAACCATGGTTTTGTAGATATATTCTTGAAATGCTTTGACGACAATTCTTGAGAAGACCGCAGGTGCGTTCTTCAAACCGAAGGGCATAACTTTGTACGTGAATGACCTGAATTCGCACACGAATGTTGTCTTTTTCTGATCTTCCTTTGCAATAGGTACTTGGTTGTACCCCGAGAATCCATCCGTGAAAGAGTAGCACTCATGCCTTGCAACTTCATTAATAATTTCATCTGCGAAGGGAGTTGGAAAATGATCTGTGAGGGTTACCTTGTTTAGCTTGTGAAAGTCGACACAAATTCTCAGTCGTGTTGGATCTTGTTTCTTTGGCTGAACAACCATCGGGCTTGCCCATTCCGACTGGTCGATAGGATATATGATTCCTGCTGCAAGCATGCTATCGATCTCTTTTTTAACGATATCCTTCTATTTGTGAGTAAGCTTGTATGGTCTTTTCTTTACAAGTCTGGAATCTGGTTTAATATCAATTTCAATCTCACCCATCTCTTACACAAGTCCTTTCAAGTCTCTATAATCTTGAGCAAATACGTCTTGAAATTCTTTGAGGATACTGGAGATTTCTGTTGTTTTCTCCTCACTCCAGTAATCGCCAATCTTTTCCATTTTCGGTCAGTTGTCATTTGAAATATCTACTTCCTTTATTTTAATCTTCACGTCCATCCATTCTAGTGCATGAATGTCACTTATTTGTCTTTCACCTTCTTTGATTTGTGTGAAAGTTGATGGAAAGTCTTTTCTGACAACCTTTCGGGTTCGTCTTTTTCGACAATCTCTATGCTAAAGATTGTTTTTATGGGCTTCGACATGTCGGGATGATCCTTTCTCCATTGAAAACTTTTTCCGGCTGATGTCTCCTTTTCTAGGCTTAGTCTTGTCGAATGCTGGATTTCTATCGACTTTATGTTGTAGCAGGTAGTAGGTGGGTGCATAATATTCTACTTTTCTGCAAGTGTTAAAGTTTCTGTCAGCCGCATAAATTCTTTGATGCTTCTACTTGCTTTGACCAGCTTCTCATCCCGCGGAGAAAACTGGAAGTCCTTGATGAAATTTTCTTTTAAGTCTTTCCAGAAAAAAAGTTTCTCCTCTCGCTTCTTCCATATTGTACCATTTTTTAGGTAGATCATCAAGTGTTCTGGGGAAGAGTTGAGTCCATGCTCTTTCATCTTTATAGCCCAATTTTCTCCACTCTCTTTCGCAACAGTCGATGTGGATTTCAGGATTTTGTCCTTGTGTAAACAGAGGGATATCGGCCTGAGTTGTCAATTTTCTACCTCCAAACCTTTTTGTAAAAAATGTTGATGCCGTATTCTAGTTTTGAATTTTTGACTGATGGGTGTCCCACCATCTTGCAGCTTGACCAGTAAATGTCTCTACCAAACTTTGTAGTTGGCCTTGCTCTCCGACATGTTTTGATACCTGTTCGACATGTATAGCAGGTGAATCACGTTCTTTATACCTTAATGTCGAATTACCTGATTGTGCATTTCTGTCTGGAACAAGTGTTGGATATGCTCACATTTTTCGTTCGAATATCTTCGGTGTGTATAATACTGAGAGACACTTCTTTATTTGCTTCTTTGAGATGGCTTCCATAGTCCAACATTCTTTCGCATGTACATCATAGTTCTCTATTTGCCAGTCATAGAGTTCTGCATTGGAATTGTATCCGAGCGAGACAAGATCTCCAAGGTGAAGTTCTCCTTGGGTATTTGGCTCAATGTGATCTTCATTATTGTCTATGTGGTAAAGCTGTCGAATATCTTTATCGATTTATGTAGGTTCCGACCATGGTTCTCCCTGAGATGGGAATATTGGTACGATAACCTTCTGCCCGTTGCCTTTCAATTTGATCCGACTTTTGTCTAAGGAAATTGAGGCCTTCATCTTTCGTCCCCAAGGTCGACCAACCAAGGCGGGGAAAGTTCTTGCATCATTCTTGGGAGTGATGATCTCGAAATCTACTGTTGTCGTGATGAATTTGATGGAAGTTTCGACTCCTTTCCATACTCCAATCGGCTCAATTAATCCTTGATCTGCGAGATTTAGATAGATGCCTGATTCCTACAGTTGTGGTCGACTGAGTTGGTCCCAGGTATCGCGAGTCATGATATTCACTTGGGATCCAAAATCTAGTACGACTTGTCATACATGATATCCGTTTATGTCAAGGTCGACTAATGGGTCAATATCATTTTTTTCTTTTTGCTTTAGTCGGCAAATGTTTTTTGTTTGTCTTTGCTCGACATGTTTATATTTTAATTTATACAACAGGTCAATCATTTTTCCTACAGCTTCCTCGTTTGAAATTAATCTGAGCAATTCATTAAGAACTTCCTGTCAGTTTTCTTCAATGTCTTTGTGTGCTGCTAAGTCATGAAATATGTCGGATGCATCTTTGTACACAAATTTTTGTTTTATAGGATTTGGGTAATCCTCTTTATCGACAATTCTACTTATCTGTGGCTTATCTTGACCAATGTGAGTGCCTTGCCTAGTTACAATTTGCAAGTTTTTTGTACGAAGCACATCATTTTTTGAAATACAAGATAAAACATGAACATTCTTTTTATTATTTATTTTCTCAATCATGGTAGGGAAATCCTCTAAATAGTGATTTCCTACCCCACACTTTGTACAAAATTTAAGATCAGTTCTTTCTTTATAAGGGCATTCTGCATGCCTATGATCCTCACTGAGACATGTGAAACACGCACAGGTCGATTAGGTCGAATACTGCGACCTCCACCGTCATGACCACGACTCTGGTATCCTCCGCGTCTATTGTAGCCATCATATCGTCGATCATATCGAGGGTCATTATACCTTGGGTATCTGTCGTTCTTGTTTTGATTGTACCGATTATTTCTTCCATCATTTCTTTCAAATCTGTCGTTTGTTGTATTTTTGTCGTGATGCTGCTCAATAGAGTTTGTCTGGTACACTGCATGGTAATTTTGCCGATTTTTCAGGTTCAAATGACATTCTTCAATTGCATGTGTATTGACTTCACAAATTTGGCACCATTTTGCCTTCTTGTTTTTCAGATTGTATGGACAATCATTTGTGGTATGTGAATCATACTCTTTGCAAAGATCACATAAACATCTGGATTGAATGAGTTTAACTTCTTGTCGTCGATCCTCAATTCGACAAGAATCTTTGGTATGTCCTGAAGTTCGACATGTTGTACACCATAATTCTGTCCCTTTTAGAGTCATATTTCGGATAGCCTTCTCCATACTTTCAAGGTGTTCGTCTAAGTGTATATCCATGGATACTAGAGGGTATTCATCATCCATTTCGATTTCTAGTGCTACTTTTAATCCCTCTGCATAAGTATTAACACTTTGTCGACGGACATGTATTCTGATTTTATTTATTAGATCGGCAATAAACCATTTGATTAATAGTTTTTCTTCAATCTCATAGTCTAATTTGCTCAGGAGGTCTTTGAACCTCTTGTCATACTCCTTGACAGTTTCTGTCGGCTTTTGGACTGTCATCTTTAGTCGTTCTACCGCTAGGTATGTCGCATCTTCGATCATGAAAAAGGCCAAAAAGATTTGTTTGATTTGTGCCTTGGTTGCATTTGGCGACTTTGCTATGTACCCCATGTACCATGTTAGTGCTCTTTTTCTTAATGAACCAACAAACTGTGCAACCTGTCTTTCTTCACTGGTGATTTGATTGGCTGTCCATATTGCTTCGCACACAAACTAGTGTCTTATCGGGTCTTCATCACCTTCATAGAACAGAAGGTGTGTTGTTGAGTGTGCCATGTCTGCTGGTGTATTATTTTGAGAGTTTGATGGTGGTGTGTGTGGTTTATTTCCACAATCAGAACTTGGTGCTTTGTCAATTTGAATTAGCTGTCTCTCTGGACTTGGTTCTCTATCTTCAGAATTAGTGATTCTAACTTCTTCTGTATCGCCAGGTCTGCCTTCTTCTACCACTTCTGTAGAAATCCAGTTAAAGTTCTGCTCGAACGGGATTTCACTGAATCTCGGGCTTTCCGAAGTACTTGACGAGTTGCTCAGATTTGGTATTGGCAGGGGGGCGCTTCCTCATGCTCTGAGTACACTAGATGAAAGCTTCTATTCTAAAATTCGGGTTGAAAAGATACCCAATTTCCTTCCTTCGGTCGATGAATCAATAGTCTATTAATATCATCGCCTTCTATACTTCGACGACTCCAAATTCCCGACTGAATAGCATGGAGACCGAGATTTTCTTCGTCAATTTCTTGCACCCGAATGCTTTGTGTTAAATGAAATGGAGAAGGAGGTGTTACCATTTTAGGTATCTGAACATGGAGAGCTCTACCACGCTATATCCACAAGTCTTCATCCATCGGCGACAGGTCTTCTTCGACACCCCGATCATCGCAGGATCGGCTTGACTCTGGCAGATTTCCTTCTGTGTCTATCGCGACATTTAATCCTCGCGTCCTCCGGAGCGCAATTGCTTGCTCCCACATCTCTTCACGTCGCTGCCTCCTCTTTTCTCTTTCAATTTTCTGTATATCTGGGGTGCTTTTATGACTCAAAAGTATGTCTTTGTTGGATTTTCTTCCACTACTAGCCATGTCATCTTGTCATATGTCGATTTTCATCAAACTAGGTACATCAGAGCATGCTTCATCACCCCCCAATGCCGGCCTGAAGGTTTCTAGATCACTGGGGAAGTAAAGACCATGATTTGTTCAAGAAAAATTCCCATTCGCGCTCCTTTACAAATCTTTCCCACTTACGTTCTTTCTCCTTCCAATTAGAGTTTAGAAGTGGCGGGAGCAGTAATGGTCGTGTTTCGAAAATATGCGCAACGCCTTTATCGATCAAAAATTTGAACAATAGAGTCGGCAGAGAACACATAAATTGATCAGCTAATTCGGTGAAGATCTTTCTTCTTATTTCGTCAACCGAGACGCGGTCTTCAATCACCTGTTCTTCACAGAAATGGTTTGCAATCTTTTCGCACCCATCCAATAGATTCATGCGTCCTTCGTTGATTAGCTTTGACAACAACTTCCTCTCTGCTTCATCAACTGGTCTTTTCATCCAGAAGCTTCTTCAAGGCGGTCGGAACGGACTCTACAAATCTCTCATGGTCTCGGAGAAGAATCGATCTCTCGATTGGCTAATCGTCAGCTTGTTATGTCGTGCATAGTTATGTAGATAATTCATGATTTTCTTCTCCCACCAATCTCTAATCTCCTGTTCTAAAATCATAGGTCATGCTGCTATTTGTTTTTCATGTATCAACCGGAAACGGAACCAGATGTTGTAGTCCCAAGGTTCATGTGGTTATCATAGATACATTACATAATATACGCAAGCATACACAATGATACAGATACAAGAGACGAGGCAGATAGAGAGAACACAAGCCTTTATATTAACAAGCAAGAACAAAATACAATCCTCGAACCAATATCTCTAGTACATCGGCTCAACAGCCTATATATATATATATATATATATCTGTCAATACAGTTACATAACCATATGTCGGTCTATCCAACCGACCCGACCTATACTAGTTGACACGACCTGTCGACATATGCTTCAGAGTGGTCGGGTAGAGGGCCTAGTCGACAGGCCGACCTAGGCCCCTCCAACACTTCCCTCGACCTCAACCCACCCCGCAATGAACTACAAGGGAGCAAGCCCCTTTGACCCCCATTTTAATTTTTATAAATCAACAAAGTTAATTTTCGAGTTGAAGGGTGGCTACAAGAACAATATAAATTTAAAGAATTGTGGATTGGAAATAGTTGTAATTTGCAGCTCCAATATCAAAACATAACATTGCTATAGTAAATAGAAAGCTTATGAAAAGGAGAATAAAAATAAATAGGCTTTCATAATAAATCATTACAGATCTTTTCAGGAAATGAGCATAAAGGGACCTGTAGGTCCTATTTGAAAAAAATGTCAGATGTTGTTTTTTGGAATTTATAAATATATGGATATATTTACATGTATATGGAATTTTTATTGAATTTTAGAACAATTGATGTAAAAGATTATAGATATAGTTTGAAATTAAACAGTCACAGGACAATATTTCAGAATAATACAAAAAAATAAAATGGAAGAAGGGGAGCTTCCATACAACCATGAAGATGATATCAGAGGTCAAGATATCGGTGTGGGAAATGCAGAAACAAAAACAAATGAGAATAGAGAAGATATAAAATCCACAGGAATTTGTAGAAACCATGAGAAGCATGAGGATGGAGGTACATATTTATATGGAAGACAATGAAAGGATGTTGAGAGAACGGTAACAACAAAATTAACTGAATACTCAATTGGTGCAGAGTCTAAATATGCTACAGAGGCAAATTAAAATGGGCTCAGCCTCAATTGAGGATAATGAAGGAAGAGAAGGCTATGAATCCACAAGTGGGGAAGTGATAGTGGGATTCAACTTATATACTTAGCCTTACCCATTTAAGACATGTTATTAAACGATGATCAAGAGCCATGCTTTGGTTAAGCCTTATTTAATCATCCTAATAAGGGATTAAGAGGGGAAAAGTGGTCCCATGTGGAGTGGCAACATGGCAATATGGAATATGCTTATAAAAGTGATTTTTCAAGCTTGGGAGGGATTCGTTCCTCATGCATTCTTCCACCATTCAAATTTCATTCCACTCCCTTGCCTTCACCATCAAATTCCATAGCTTGGTGCCGTGATAGAGAACCAAGATGCCATTCTTGATCATGAATTATACATGCCATTAACCCAGGTAGACTAGTGCATGAGAGAAACTTGGCGTGCAACTTGTGCCTTGAAGTCCCGATTCAAAGACTTCCTGTCCATATTGTGCTGGAGTGCTAGAAGGGAACCAAAGGCTACTAGAGGGATTATTATCTCAGAGAAGGGAGATGGTTCTTATCATTATGCAGGTTGACGGGGAAGGAGAATTGAGGATTGGGATAGTTGTGGAGGGAGGTTTCTGCACCCGTGGGTTGATTGAGCAGAGTGATAGTGGGAGAGATTTTCCCTTGTGGATTGATAGCCCCAGCTCAGGAGTGGTTTGTCAAAGTAGATATGGATTGATTGTACCTATAGTTGGGAGGAACGTCCTTCACATGCAGCTAGTTGGAGAACATATTATTTAAAAAGATAGGCCTCTAATTGTTTATGAATGCCATGTTCATGAATTCTACGTTTGCACACTGTTTAATTATTGTTTATGATTGTATATGTGTGTGGAATTGCATTGTTGGGTGTGTCTTTCATGATTATAATCAGTGTATTATTTAGTAATTGAATATGTGCATTTTGGGTGACCATGTATATTTATTTCTGTTGTGTAATTAAATGAGTTTATGAAAAAAAAAATTGAGCATGAATGTTAAATTAAGATATGGAAATTGAGTGCCCCATGGTATCTATGGTTGAATGAGGCTACTGTGTACATTACATAGTGGTATTAGAGCCAAGGTTTTTAGCACTGGGATTGAATGGGCTAGCCCGCGAACCGCTGCTAGAAGGGGGGTAGTCATGTAGAGAATATAACACATACCCAACATTATCCCACTTGTTTTTTTCTCTACATACATGTATACGAACCGTTACACCAAAACCCCGAGGTGTTAGTGAAGGCCGCCCACTAGGATCTTAATATCTCACCACGCTCCGCAGTCCAGACTCTGTGCTGGATGTGCGCCCGTATGGTGGTGTCCCCTTTGAGCCATACAAGCCCTGAATGAACACTACAATGCCGACGTTGCCACCCGCTCTATGACTCTGATACCAGATGATACGAACCGTTACACCAAAACCCCGAGGTGTTAGTGAAGGCCGCCCACTAGGATATTAACAACATGGATTACATGCTTTTATTAGATAAACAATTCAGGTAATGAATGCCCATTGTTGATCTACACCAAGAAAAATTCTCAGTGCTCACATATTTTTTCAATGAATCTACAACATTCTCCAAAGTGTCGAACTTTTCCCACAACACCTTCTTGCTTTCAACCATGTCTCTTACAAAGTCATACTCCACATCAATATGCTTCATTTTTTAGTGATAAGTGGGGTTCTTCGCTAGGAAGACTGCATTCCGACTATCACAATATAACCTCACAACTTGCTGTTCAAACCCAATGTCTGAACATAATCTCCATAACCATACAACCTCTTTACTTGCATGAGTGGCTGCCATGTATTCAACTTCTGTAGTTGATAGTGCCACTATAGCCCATTTCTTACTCATCCAACTGATAGCACCTCCAAATAGGTTAAACACATACCCACTTGTAGATCTTCTATGATCCAGATATCCATCCCAATCAACATTAGCAAAATGATTTACATTCAACACCCTGTCCTATTCATCTCTTCCTTGATAACATATTGCACTATCTATAGTTCCACGTGCATACCTGAACACCCTCTTTACAGTTGTATAATGCTCCTTTCTTGGTTTTGACATATAGTTGCACAAAAATATCATTGCATGGGCAATGTCTAGGGCATACCATCGCATATATCAAACTTCCAATTGCACTAGCATAAAGAACATGAGACATGTATTCTTCTTCTTCTTCAGTCTCGGGACACTATTTTGTAGATAAACTTACACCTATAGGAATAGACTTGTAGATATTCTATGATCCAGATCTCTCGCCTATTCAACATTAGAAAAACGATGTACATTCAACACCCTGTCCCATCCAACTCTTACTTGATAACATATTGCGCTATCTATAGTTCCATGCAAATACATGAACACCCTCTTTACAGTTGTCCAATGCTCCTTTCCCGGTTTTGACATATACCTGCTCAAAAATCTCACTTCATGGGTAATATCTGGTGAAGTGCATACCATGGCATATATGCATCAAACTTCCAATTGCACTAGCATAAGGAACACGAGACAAGTCTTCTTCTTCTTCTTTATTCTTGGGACACTATTTTGTATATAACCTTACACCTACATCAATAGGGGCTTTTACTAGTTTACATTCCTACATATTAAACCTGTGTAATATTGTCTCAACGTATTTTCTCTGGTTCAACCAGAGTTTCCTTTCTGTATTACTTTTGATCTCCATCCCCAAGAGGAAATTGGTAGCATCGAGATACTTCATTTTGAAATTGGAGGATAGCTGTGATTTCACCTCCTTGATAACCTCCATGTTGTTTCCAATGAACAACATGCCATTGACATACAACACTACATAAACAAAATATTTTCCAACCTGCTTGCAATAGACACATTGATCAACTTTTATTTTGACAAATCCCAGTCACAATTTGTATGCATTGAACTTATGGTACCACATCCTTGGATATTTATTTAGACCATAAAGGGACATTTTTAGCTTGCAAACCAATTCCTTCTTACCTGTTACTATAAATCCTTCAGGTTGCTTCATGTAGATTTCTTCTTCTAGGTCCCCATGTAGGAACACTGTTTTTACATCTATTTGTTCTACCTCTAGATCAAATTCTGCAGTAAGAGACAATAGAAATATTATGGAAGTTAATTTTGCAACAACAAAAAATATCTCACCAAGGTCAATTTCCTCTACCCAAGAATAACCTTTTGCTACTAGTCGAGCCTAATACTTCTCGACTTTTCCTGCTGCATTCAATTTCTTTTTGAACGCCCATTTGCTACCAACATGTTTCATTCCATCAAGCAATTCGACCAAATCTCAGTCCTCATTTTTCTCCAAGGCCTCCATTTCTTCTCCCATGGCCTTCTTGCAGATTTTACACTCTTCATATTTAATTGCCTCTTGAACATATCTAGGTTCATCATTAATAGCAGATAGAACAAAACCATAATGAAAATCAGGTGGAATATAACTTTTAGGTGGCCTCCTTACATAGCCAGACCTCCTAAAAAATGGAGTATGTGGTTCCACCTCATCATCTAATTTAAGTGACTGTTCCCCCTCATCTGAATTAGATCCTTAATCCTTTATCTCACACTCCATTTTCTCTGGTCCTTTTTCTTTTGATTCTTTTTCATTCCTGGAAGTGCTCTCAACTATTGTGAAGAGCACATCTCGATTGCACACTATTTTCCTTGCTACAAGATTCCAGAGTTTGTAACCTTTTAGTCCATATTTCTATCCAATAAAGATACTTTTCTCTGCTTTATTATCCAGCTTGGTCATTTTCTCCTTAGGAACATGCACAAAAGCATCACATCCAAAAACTATGAAATATGCAATAGAAGGCCAGTTACCATACCATAACTCAAGATGAGTCTTGTCGACCAACATTGATGTGGGTGAACTATTCTTCAGATAACATGCAGTTCTAACAACTTCAACCCATAATTCTTGTTCTAGCCTTGCACCACTAAGTATACTCCTTTCCTTCTCCATTAGCGACCTGTTCATCCTTTCTGCAACCCCATTTTGTTGGGGTGTATACGGATTTGTAGTTTTTCATACTATACCACATTGTTTAAAAACTAATCAAACTCTTTAACACATGAATTCACCTCCATTGTCAATTCTCAGCACTTTTATTTTCCTTCCTATTGGTTTTCCACGAGTGCCTTGAAATCCTTGAATTTACTGAAAATTTCATATTTCAATTTTAAGAAATAAAACCATGTATTCCTCTAGAAATCATCTATACATTACACATTATATACATATACTCCCAGTGATGGAATACAAGACCAAACACATCACTGTGTATTAACTCCGGGATCTCATTTTCCCTTGTAGCACTATAAGGGAATTTCACTCAATTCTGTTTCCCATATAAACAATGCTCACAAAAATCAAAATCTAGTTTGCAATTAGACATACCTTCAACCATACCTTTACCTTGTAATGCTTGAAGGCCCTTCTCTCTAATATGTCCCTATTGGGCCCTAGAAATGCCCCCTTTTGGCCATACTTATTATATCATTTGGCCTTGATTACATCCCATTTTCACAAGCCATATATATGCCTTTCTTCCAGATCAATCAATTATCTTGACAGGTATAACTCATTATTGCTTTATTCATTTTATGCCTAAGATTGTTAAAGTTATGAATTCTGGCCTTTGATTTATGCTAACTTGTGTGATTTCATTAAGTTAAGATCAAAGCACAAGTGTATCAGTCGCCATGCCTTGGGAAAGAATCATACGTGGGCCAACTGTTACTCTTCTAACTCCACTCCTCATATTTTCAAGGGACAACGCATCTCTCCACGTGAAGCTCTAACAAGTCACTAAAACAGAGCATAGATGCAACATACAGGACGCCTCCTGATTGGTTGAACCGTTGATCCATTGACTGCCAGTGTAACAACATCCTTCATGACTAACGGCCTCATTCATTATGGTTGTAACAGTTAGCTGTAACTCTGCAGCATGAAGATCGTAGATATTCATTGCTGCACGACATTAGTGGATCACGAACTGTATTCCTCATGTATAAATTCGGGAAGGCTTTCCAAGTCCGGGGTCGGATAATTATTATTTTGTACAGTCTGTAACAAAGAACTGAGACTGTGAATTACCATCTTTAATGAAGAGCAGAGTTACTTCCATTTCTGTGTCTTAATTCGTGGTAGTTCATGGCGTCTCTGTTAGAAGGATAGGGCCTGCCTTCTCATAGAGATTGCTGAGTTAAGTAGGTAGTTAGATTTATTCATTTCCCTTTGTGTGTTGTGGAATTGCATTAGGTGTATTTCTGATAGGTGCAACAGAGAGTTTATGATTGCATTCTTTATTGGTAGTTTATTTCTTTGCATATGAATAGTTGCAACTACGTGGTGTGACAGTCGACTGTGTAGGTTAGTTTGATTAATGAATGTGTGTTCAATAGCTGTTACAGCCAACCTCAGCTCCATTCCTTTCAGTCATTTATGCTTTCTAGGATTTCTAATGGTTATCAATTTATAGTTCAAGTTTATTTCTTAATTTTGGTTGCTGTTGTATCTTTAATTGAATTCATAGATTAGGCAGATTATGGTTGAGTAACAGTAGTTGCTGGATGGATCATTTTGGTAAATATTGAATACTGTAGTTTGATAATTATAGGATTTAAATTCTTGCAAAAGTAATTTAGTTCAATTTCATTCTTAGATCAATAATTGCTAGGTTGATTTCTGTAGGAAGGTAGTTTCACTATGAATTCCTAGATGTATGAGTTAGATTAGTTTTCTTTATGGAATGAGTTTGGCTGAGCAGATAGGTAGTATTATCATCTTTATTTATTCAATCAACTGCTAGAGATGTCTATGCATAGATTGTGCTTATTGCCATTGAAATAAAAGACCTCCCCGGGTTTGAAAATTTATATTGAGCATCCTGTGTGTTAGTTGTAATTAATTGACATATAGGGTGACCAACAGTCCCAACCTTTTATGCCACAACATAATATCTCCTGTAGAGACATCATGTTCTTTACTTTCTTCACTTTTATTCTCATGAACGATACATTTGTCACACCCATTAGTGACGATGCTTCCTAATAGCTTGTATAGAGTTCCAAATCGAACTCCCCTCATCAAAACCATTGCTCCTTTAACCACTTTACATTTGTCTTTTCTATAAGTTTTAAACCTGTATAGAGAAGCAAATCATATAGATTATTTTAAGAAAAACATAGATTACACCACAACATTCACACATAGTACACATAGATTTACCCTGGAAACCCTTGACTGGGAAAAACTAGCAAAACTTGGATCCACAACTCCTATTTTTCTCATTATCATTATGAATCACTCATAATACAATATAGGTATTCTGCAACATCCAATACCCTAATACGTTAACTCGGATTAGAAAATAGACCCCAATCCCTCAACTGAGAATAAATGACATATTTTAGACAATTCCCAGAAATAGCCGAAAAAAACCCAAAATGTTTTGGAGCTCATGGGAACGAAAATGGCCTAACGACCATTTCCGCCATTTGCTTCATGGAAGGGGGAGGGTGTCGACACTCTCACCCCTCTTACCCCCCTGAGCCAGTGCAACATGCAACGTTCGACGCATATGGCATAACACTAGATGGAGGGGATTGATCACTGCACAGTCAAATGCGCACCCCCCCACCCCACTGCCGCTCCCCACACACACATGAGAAGAATATAACATATACTCAACATTCTACCACTTGTTGTTTTCTTTGCATATAGGGGGTACAATATTTTATTGGATCATCAATCAAGGGCACGAATGCATTGCTCCGTTACACCAAGAGAACTTCTCAGTGCTCATAAATTTTGTCAATGAATTTGCAACATTCTTCAAAGTGTCGACTTTATCCAATAATACCTTCTTGCTTTCAACCATGTCTCTTACAAAGTGAAATTGCTGTTATGTAGAATTTTTCCCTACGGATAAGTCAAAACTCTCTTAACTTTAAAGTAGATTTCCAACTAACTCTAAAGCAAGAAACAAGTCAAAACAAATGCTACCTTGAAATTCCTGAATTAACTTTTACAACAAGATTAAACGTATTCAGAAACAAATGAGAGATAAGACACACCTTTCAAACTGACGTTTGTCCCGCTTCTAGCTCTTGATCCAAAGCTCCAACGTAGAACCTGTTAAGATCATCCAAAGAACAAACATACAAGCTTCCAAATATCTTGAATGTAAAGATTATATTCAAATCTAGATTAGATACATTTCATGCTAAGAACTTATGCTAAACACATGAAATGGGAAAGACAAGACAAGTTATCTTATTACAACTTGAAGAATGCTTACAAAGGTTGCTTGATGTCCAAGCCAATCTTCTAGATCCAAGTGCCTTCTCCTCTAGCTATCTCCATAATGCTGCAAGATCATAAGTTTGGTACTTCAAGAGTCCTCCCCTTTCCCCATGGAATGCCTCTCTTTTATAGTGTATGGTAGGGTTAACCAACAAGAGAGATGGGTGGATCTACGGAGAGATAAGTGGATCAAGGTTTCTAATCACAGAAAGTGAGTTGGGATCGAATCAGGGACCCCAATCTTCCACTATCTTTGAAAATCCAAAATCCCACAAGCCATGGGAAAAAGGCTAATAAAAGAGTACCACACCCTGTGGTCTGAGCACAATGCGGTACTACCGCGTTCTGGGGAAAAAGCATAGCGCGGTAGTGTGGAGTACCGCGCGCATATAAATGAGCAAGGCGCGGTAGTGTAGGTAAATAAAGTCTCAGCTGGGTCAGAACTTGTCAGGGTAGATTTACCTTCAAGGTTCATTCATATTCTGGGTGGTTCAAACAACAGGGGAAGTGTCGTCAACTCTGTTTGTGGTGGAGATGCGACACTGTGGAATATAGAGGTATAATAGATGCCCCATAAAGTGTGAGGTCGGAAGGGACTTATGGCCGAAAGAATTTACGAATATAATGTGCAGAGATAGCATCGAGGAGAGCGACAAGGAGCTGAAACAGAAACAAAGTGTTAGATATACCACCGAGGCGGGCATCCCCATGCTCGGAAACAAATGACTCAAAGCATGGCTGCCGACCAATACATTGCAGATCCATGAGTACTGAGATGATATAGACTGTGGACAGACCATGGCTACTATGAACAAGCGTAGATCCATGAGACAATAATGACACAGCCACGACCAATACAATAAGTGGATCTGTGTGACAATACAAAGGACATCTCCATCGCAACCTGGACGCAATCAAGATGCTAAGGCACGCCCAAGGTCTTCTACCCGATCGCAAAAGATACGAGTCTAGCCATGTGATTACAAGGTGTTGAAGTCAAACATGGTAGAAACCATTTGATTACCGGTCAATGATGTGAACCGTTAACAAATGCGAGGGAAATCACCAATGATGAGGATGATCCCCAAGGTATCTGAAGTACATCTCCACGAAATGCGAATAGATGAGTTGATGTCGAGCATTTGAGAGATCGTTCGATCAGAGGTCAATGATGTGAACCTACTGTCGAACACGAGGAAATCTGCCATTGAGGCATGCAGGTACCAAGGTACTAATGGTTGATCTCTAAGTCCAATTCCCGGATGGTGATTTGGTGTCGACGGGAATAGACTCGTCGAAGGAGGGCCATAATGATTCCCACATCATCGACATGAAATCAGCACGAACGATAAGATGATGAAACAATGGAGTATGTACTGACACAACGGAGGCCTGACACAATGAACGACTCTGAACAATGCAACCCTTTGAACATATAACGACATGTAATAGGACTTGGCAGCAGGGATTATTGACAACATAGAATAGACACCGGATGAGTAGGCTCGTGGCCAGGGAGACGACTCATGATGATGACCATAACTCAGTGAAAAATGGATACCCAATATAGACAAGAGACGGACACATGCCATGTTCAAAGGTAACGACTGACAAGCTGCCATAAATAAACTTGACTCATCCCCCCATATTCCCCCGACATGATAGACGAGTACCTCTTTGTTGTTTTGTGAGCTTGAAGAGGATAACAGATGCTCGGTGTATCTCATCTCATGGATGAGTCCAATCTCACATGTTTTACGAACTTGAGAAAGGAGGGGTTCGTCCCAAAGTGGGTCCTTCGATGTTAAAATTTTAACGAGTCCAAGGAAGGAAAACTCGGTAGTTTTTTGCATTTAGAGAGCCTGAAAAACTTAAAGGAAGCTCCATAATGTACTTTTTCGTAAATTTAGTCCCTCGATCCCGAAAAAGTGTAAAACAATTCCCGAGAGAACTCTCCCAGCCGAGATTGACTGAGGTATACCTTTCTCGTAAATAGTCTAGACGGGCCGAAAAAGGGGTAACCTATCACCGAATAGACGACCTTTCAAATACTTTTACAAGTGTGAAAGAGTCAAGATCACTTGGCAATCTTTTCAATTTTAGGGAGTCTGAAAAGAGCTTAACTATGGACTCCTATGGTCTTTTTCGTAATTTTTAATTATTCTGGTCCGAGAAAAGAATAAAATACAACCAGGATAATACTTTCCTCATCGTTTAACGAGCATGAGTAAAGCTGACTGTACTCGACACCATTTACTTGAGTTTGACAAGCACGACACGGGTGTAAAAGCGCTTGGAATATTTTTCAAGTTTTAAATCCAGAGCACGAAAAAGATAAAGTGGGCTCAAAATGAAGGTCAAATCATGAATAAACACCAGTGTGAATATATCGCTCTTTTACTGGGGATCCTGTCAATAAATGCTCAAAAAAATGGACATTAGCAATGTGAAAAAGGCTTTATTTTAACCATTTAAAATAATAATTAAAAAAATATATGTGAAAATGCTATATAAAGAATGGTTAAAAATAGAAATTACCATTTCATTTGTGTTTTTACCCAATGAGGATATTTTTACCCATTTGAGGAGCAAAACTTCAAGGATCCATATCGGGAGTTCCAGGACACCATTTCGACAACCGTCTGCACCAGGTAAGAGCTCTTGAGCTCCTCTTTCATTTCATATAGGAATTATTTGCTTTCATTAGGAAAAATTCGATTTTTGGGCAAGCCCTATTGGGAAAAAATCGCCCTTCACAGTACCGCGTGGGGGATCTATCGCGAAACGCGGTACTGTCTAACAGTACCGCGCTGTAGTTCCAAACAGAGGCGCGGCACTGTACAGTACCACGCGGCAGAGTTTCCCCCAGGCGCGGTGAAGGCGATTTTTTAGTTTAAGAAATCAAATTTTCTCAAATTTTTTGCTGAAACTAAGTTTCTAAATAGTTACTAAATGTTTTCCCTGACCTTTTGCAGGAGTTTGCAACTTGTTTGGAGCAAAATGGTAAGCTGGAAAGAAAGAGAGCACGAAGTGGATGATTTTGCAGTTGAAAATCACTTACCGACCGTGACCGCATTGAGAGAATGTGGTTTGTTGAAGTTCTTTAAGACCAAGGGGATTCGTCAGCAACCCAAGCTTCTCACTCATCTCATCCAATTGTGGGACCCTGACACTCAAGCTTTCCGAGTGGGAGAGCATGTTCTCGAAATTCAAGTCGAGGATATTTATTTCCTCATGGGCCTCTCGAAAAGAGGGGCCCGGGTGAACTTTACTGGATACTCAGCCTCAGAATCAAGTACAGATGACTTGATCGCTCGATATTGTCGTCAGGGTTCGGGTAAGAAAGGCGGGAAGGTGGTCATAAAGGATGTTATAGAACTTCCTGTAAAAACTGTACTGTTCACCATCACGCGTGCAACATGAAGTGTGAGTCCGCATCAGACATCCCGCACACAAGTGAATCTCGCAGCAGAGTGCATGGGAGGAACAGTATTTAACTAGTGTGAAGCATTGTTGGCCAATCTCAAAGAACAAGTGCACAAGTGTAGGGTTGGAAAGAATTCCCAATTCGGCTATGGGAGCATCCTAGTCACCTTCTTTCTGGCGAGGGTGCCACTGTTGCGCCCGTAGATATCTATGCCCCCCCGTCCACCTACTGAGCCATGGATGGCTCGATGGAGTGATTATGCTGGACGTCTAGGGGGACCTCAGCGCTTAGCCTTCGGTGAGGATTTCTTTTCCTGGCTCGAGGAGCAGATAGTTATGATTGATGACTACCCTTATGCCGGGGTAGATTTCCGCAAGGACATCGACCTGGCACTGCCAGAGGATGATGATTGGGACAACTCCGGTATGACCTTCATGGATATGTATTTTTTCCTTTTTTGAATATTTAATTTTTATTACTTTTTTAGAATGTGTAAAAGACGTCTAATGTATGTTGCAGACCATGGACCACAGAGACCAGCTGGGTACTCTCCATTACGTCGTGGTGGTGTCGATCGTCAAGCTGTTCCTAACGAGGAGGAGGATGAAGACGAGGCAGGAGGCGTTCGGGACATTGAGAGGAACTTGCAGGGATTGACTCATGGTATCCCTGCTATGAGGATGGATGACGTCCCTTATCATCTCCAGCGGCATATGTAGGTGTGCCTGGTCGTATCAGTCGACTTCTTCGTAAGGTGGTTCGAGCTGTAGTATGTTACCACCAGCAGCAGGAGGAGTCCGATGAGGGACATGATAGGTCTCCTAGATCTCCATAGATGGTCTCTTGATCTTTTTGCGGCATGTACACGATATGTAGGCTTTGAGAGCCAAATTTTGTATATGGGATTTGGTCCCAAATTTTGTCTTTGACACAAACTTTATGTATTTTGGAAAAAACACTCTTATATACAGTGATATGGACCTATTTATGATCTAAGTATTTACAATGACTTGTGCATTTTATTTTTTATGATGTGTTTATGTGTGGGCAAGATGCCAATCCAAAATGTAATTAATCAATGAATCAGCCATACAATTGAATTCTCTCGGTATGTGTTGATATGTGCTAAAATTAAATGATCGTTCCAAGAGGCGTACTCTCCGAAATAAACAAAGTAGTATAGGATCGCGAACTGCGTAAACATGGTTTAGATGAGAAACCACGAGTTGGGAGTCTAAAAAGACTGATAAGGAGTCAATTCCGAGTGAAGCAACCTCCGTCAAGAGACCAATGACTGCATGGTACTCCGCGATATTGTTGGTTGCAGGACCTAAACAATTGGCTCCTGAAGAAAACAACTTGCCAGTGGGGGAATAGATTACCCATTATGCGGAAGCGAGATTCCGGGTATGTCGGCTTGCACCGTCTGCGAATCCAAAGTAGGTAGACATCTGCGCATAAAGTCACGAGTCAAAGTAAGAGTGGATACATGAAATCCACGCGCACACCAAAAAGAAAGCAAAAGCAAACTAAGTACATTATGTACAACAAGTAACCCGCGTAGGGTAACCTCATGCGTAGAAACGTTTGAGGTATAGCCCGTTGCAGGGCCGTGCCAATGGCGTACCATCACAGTCGATTAGTTCATAGGCTCCTTTTTCTAAGACACATTTTACAATAAATGGGCCGTACCACATAGATTCAAGCTTACCTTTTCCAAGCTTATCATGCATTTGATCATATGTAAGCACGAGGTCACCCTCATTGAAGATCTGAGGTTGAATGGATTTGTCATATTGAGCTTTGACGCATATTTTGTGAGCTTCATTAGCCAAAGCAGCGTCGCGGCGGGTTTCATCTAGCTTAGCTAGGTATAGAAACCGTTCCTCTTCGGAAGTAGTGTGTGGAAGTAGCTCTATGGCTATCTTGAGTGATGGAATTTCACATTCAATCGACAGAATGGATTCTAGGCCATACACCAGTTGGAATGGTGTAAACCCAGTAGCACTTTTCATTGAGGTTCGGTATGCCCACAGTGCTGAGAACAGAGATGAGTGCCAATTGGATTTCTGGGTACCCACAATACGCTGAATCATTCGTTTCAGGACTTTGTTAATGGATTCAACTTGGCCATTAGCTTGTGGGTAATACGGGGTTGAGTTTTCATGGCGAAAACCCAGTTTGGCACTTAGTTCTTCGATCATATGGTTTCTGAAATGGGAACCATGATCGGTCACAATAGACTGTGGGACACCGAATCTAGCTATAATATGATTGAATATGAATTGCGCTGCTGTTTTGCCGTCCTCAGCATACGTAGGCATCGCTTCAGCCCATTTTGTAAAATAGTCGACAGATACTATGACATAGCTATGCCCCCCGGCTGAAGTGGGCTTACAGTGCATGAAATCGATACCCCATTTGGAAAAGGGGCCGACAGAAATAACAGGATGGAGTGGAGCAGGATGCGAGTGTGTTTTTCTATGAAAGAATTGACATGGCGGACACTTCTTGACTGTTTCAATGCAGTCTTTGAAAATTGAGGGCCAGAAGTATCCTGCTCGCAGTATTTTCTGGGCCGTAGCCATCCCAGAGAGATGACCACCACATGCTCCAGCGTGGCAGTCATTGAGAACGCGTTCCGCCTCATCTAAGGTCAAACAGCGTCGAAGGACGGTGTCGACACCACGCCGATAAAGAGTATCGTTGACTATGAGGTAGTATTTTGCGTGATGTCGGATGCGTCGCCGTTCGTCGCGAGTGAGGTCGGGACGGAAGCGTTGGGTTTGGAGATATAAAAGAATATCCCCGTACCATGGATCAGACGTGCTAATGAGGAACAATGATTCGTCAAGAAGAGAATCAATGGGCTCGGGTTGCTCAGTAGCACGGGGCAAGTTACAAATTAATTCCGCGAAGACCAAAGACTTCTTGGACTTAGCCTTGACAAACTCCAAGTCAAACTCTTGAAGGATGACAATCCAACGAGAGTATTTTCCCCCAAGCACCTGACGTGTGAGGATGTAATACATTGGGTTGAAGTCGGCTATAACAGTGGTCCGACGGAGTAAGATGTAGTGGCGGAATCTCTGGACAACAAATACTGTTGCCAGAGCCAGTTTTTCAACATGTGAATAGCGGGTTTCGGAGTCAAGAAGACTCTTACTGAGATAGTATACCACATGTTCTATGTCGTTTTGGTCTTCCTGGACTAGCACCATACCGATGGTGGAAATCGAGGTTGCGAGATACAGAATGTAGTCCCGTGTGTAATTGGGGGGTTGAATCACAGGATCTTTGGTTAAGGATGCCTTTAGATTGTCAAAGGAGCGTTGGGCTTCGTCATCCCAAATGAAGGGAACATTCTTCTTGAGAAGCCGCATGTAGCCTTTTGTTATCTCGGACAGATTGCAGATGAAACGACGTAGAAAGTTTGCATGCCCTTGCAAACATTGAAGTTCTGGAATATTTGTGGGTGAAGGCAGGCTACGATAGCTGCTACCTTTGCGGGATCTAAACGTATCCCGTCTTTGGAGACTATGAAGCCCAACAGTTTTCCGGCTTCTACACAAAAGACGCACTTATGCGGGTTCAAATGTATATTGTAGCGACGACACCTTTCGAAAATGGCGCTTAAGTGGTTTGGATGGTCTTCCCGGGTTCGAGAGTGAGCGGGGAGATCATCAAGATATGGTTCTACAATATGTTTGATGTCATGAAATGCGTAGGACATCGCCCGTTGGAAAGTTGCCCCGACATTTTTCAGGCCAAAAGGTAACTTTCGATATGCAAAGATCCCCCAAGGGCAGATAAAGGCCGTTTTGTGCTGGTCGGCTGGGAGGATATCGATCTGATTATAGCCAGAGAAGCCATCCATAAATGAAAATATGACACTCCCGTCACAGTTATCGATGATCTGGTCGATAAACGGAGTTGGGTAGTTGTCCTTTGGACAAGCCTTGTTCAAATCATGGTAATCAACACAGACCCTAATCGTTCCCTGTTTCTTGGCTACGGGAACGATGTTGGATACCCATTCTTTCAATGGGACAGGATAGATAAAACCAGCACGCAAAATGTTTTCAACTTCTGCTTTAATGGCGGCTGCCTTACAAGGATGGACGGGTCGAATCTTTTGCCGAACAGGTCGGACGCCAGGGAAAGTAGGAATTTCGTGGACCACAATCGAGGGGTCTATCCCTGGCATTTCTTCATAACTCCAAGCAAAAACATCGCGAAAAGTTTTGAAGTAGGCACTATAGAACTCCGTTTTGAGGGGAGTACATGTTTTGCCGATGTGTAAGTTTTCCACGATACCAGGCTTCACTGAAATATCGATAGGAGTGGTTGCCATAAGATTGGCCAAGTTTCCTTCTGAAAATACCTCATCGAGGGAAGTGGGGAACTTGGTTTGAACCATCCCAAGTGAAGTGCTGGGTTTTGTATCAGGCTCAAGTGGCTGAATAGTGGGGAATGAAGATCGATGATGAAAATCTCCCCATGGTGGTTCATCACCGCACATAACCTCCATAATTGATTCGTCGGTGGGAAAAATCAAATTGAGAGGATCGAAAAGTGGTGGGTATGGATGAGTTTCAGCCGAGAGCTGTGCCACGGTGTGGTCAGTAGAACAGTCGACCCAATCGGTGGCTGATTGGATCGCGTTATATGCTGCGAGGTTTCTGTTCAGAGGCATAGAGTTGCCGTAGTCTTCAATCTGTGAGGGACTCGGAATCACCCATGAATCGTTGGATGGGGTGATACTCGATGAAATCATACTAATTGGTTGAGCATGGGTTCCCAGCTCTGGAAAAACTCCAATAAGGGATGAATCCTTCATGAGACCAACACCAACGTCTTGGAACCGGTACCGAGGTTGATCCAATAACGGGACGGTGTTGGCGGAGTTTGGATGGGAGTCTGGGATACAGTAATCCAGTTGATCAATAGTGACAATTTTCCCTTCATGAGGAAATTGCACAATCTGGAAGACTGTAGATGCTATGGCGGTCATGGCATAAAACCAGTTCCGTCCAAGGAGGAGATTGTAATCCAAAGGTGCATCTACGACTTCAACGTGTACGGATACTGTTTTTCCCCCCAGTTCGACACCAATTGAGGGAATGAGTCCATAAGGTTGAAAACCGTGTCCATCAAACACCCTGAGAGTAGTAGGAGAAGTGGTGGCCTCGAGTGAGCCTAAGGCTCTCCAACAGTTCAAAGACATGATTGACGTGGAAGCACCTTCGTCTAATACAGTGCGATGGATGGTATTTCCACGGATTTTTGTATGTACCTGGAAGGCTAACTGATGAGAAAGCCTAGGTTTGGCGTGCTCCAAGTTAAACATGATGGAGTTTGAAGTATCTGGGTCCATTGCCCCCAGTGCTGAAAGTAGGGTTCTACGCTGCGTGGGGCAGTGTTGGAGAACCTTGAGAGTCGACATGGCGCAAGGTGCTTGAGCCAAATCCTCAACAATGTTGTAGTTTTGGGCAGCTCGCGCATTCGGATTAAATTTCGCCTTTCGTATGGTGCCCTTGGGTGGGCGTAGCACTGTGTCCATCAGCGGTCTCTCGATATGGAGATGACCGTTAGGGGGGGGAATAGGAATCGGATCTTCAACAGAAGATTTTCCTTTGGCTGTCTCTGATTGTTTGTTTGAACTTGGAGGGTTGTCATACGTCTTTGAACGAGTGGTGATATGAACCTCTTCGTTACTAGTCATCAGGATTTCGCGGTTTGTGGATGTCTCTCCGCAGGTGGGATTGGTCAGGTTGCCCCCTTGTGGGGTTTCTTGGGAAACCATTTGCTGTTGCTGTTGGGGGAAAGGGTCAGTTAACACTGCCGGGCGAGAGGATCCTTTAACGAACTTGTTGACCTCATCCTTGTAGGGACAGTCACGCGTGTAATGATCATCTTGACAAATCAAGCAGGGAAACTTAGCTTTCCGACGTGGTTTCTGGTCATTCTGGGTGGGCTGTGGTTTGGGGTTCTCCTGCTGGTTTTTCTTGGATTTACCACGATTGTTTTTCTTCTTTCCCCCAGATGGTTGTGACGTAGATTGAACTGCGTTCACCTCGGAGGAAACAATAGGAGAAGTAGTTGTTTTTGAAACAGCCTGGGTAAAAGCGGGGGAAGCAGAAGCTTGTTGTCCCGTCGAGTTGGTAGCAGGCTGGGTCTTGACTGAACCGGCAATACCATCAATGGGGGGTACAGTGGTAGGCTTCGTTGGATCAGTGTGAACGCGGGAGGCATGTGGAAGAAGTTCATGTAAAGTACCGGATTGAGTGTATACCAAATCCATGTACTGGGATGCCGAGATGGCTTGTTCTTCTGTAACCGGTCCGCGCATAGCGATATCTCTAGCTATGGGAGGCAAAAAGGATTTTGTAAACCAATCAGCAAGTAGCTAATCCGGAATAGGTGCCTTTATTAGCCTACGGCGTCGTCGCCACTCATGGATGTGATCTGAAATGTGGGTAGAAGTGGTTTGACGCAGTGAAGTTAACAGTTCTGTTCCAGTCTCATACCGGATGGGGAGCTGGAAATGAGTCAGAAACTGCATAGCCAAAGTGTTGAAATCACGAAAAGAGTGTTGTGGCAGCTCGATGTACCATTTTGCTGCCGTTCCGGTGAGTGTACGTTGGAAGAGCCGAAGTCGGATGGAATCATCCATCAAGGAGTTGGATGAACACCAAAGATGGAAGGTCATCACGTGGTTCTTGGGGTATTCCCCGGGCTTAGGATCGAACTTGGGAATGTCCGATGGTAGTTTGGATGGAATAGGTGGCCAGTGAGGTTCATGCCATATAGGATCGTTGATAAGCCTCGACAAATCAGGTAAGTAAAGTGTGGCCAAAAAGGGAAGTTGACGGTTGGTCTGCGGGTATGAGTAATAACCATGTGGTGCAGAGAACCCTGGAGGGCCCTGCATAGCATACTGCTGCGTGTTATACCCATATGTGTTTCCCGCGGGATACTGCTGGAAGTTCTGTGGATAGTAAGCCATCTGGTTAACCGATTGATTGCAGGCAACCGGTTGGTAAGTGTTCTGCTGAGTGGGTATGGTACCCTGGGGTTGTTGATACCCAGGAATGGTTGCTGTTCCTTGTTGGGGAAAATTTCCTTGGAATTGTTGTGTTCTAGGGATGTTACCACTATACTGTGTAAGTGGAGGGTTTCCCATAGCAGGGTTGGGGGGTGGCTGCGACGGTGGTGTCCATGGAAGGGTCGTTCCTGCTTGAGGAGCGAGTGGGAAGTGAAGTGATGGGTTCCATGGAGTTGTAGCAGCTGAAGGGTAAGGGAAGCCAGAATTCAAGTTGGGGGAAATCTGAGATTGCCCCCCAGCTTGGTTCCAGTTTCCAAAAAGTGAGTACCCCCCACTCTGTGGGATTTGAGGATCCCAAGAAGGGAGCATGCCTGACGGGGGAGGTTGAGAATGAGGTCCGGTTGGAATACCGGAATAAGGTTGTCCGCTGCCAGGTGTGCTGTACATACCGTACTGAGCAGATGCTGCTGGTTGGGATAGTTGTTGGATAGAACCAATAGGTTGTCCGCCAGCGGATGGGTTGGATGGCCCTATGAGAGGAGGTTGTTGAGTAGGAACGGGGTTCCCAAAAAAAGGTTGTCCTCCAACTAGTTGGGTTGATGACCCTATGGGAGGAGGTTGTTGACCAACAATGGGGTTCCCAACAAAAAGTTGCCCCCCAGCTGGTTGGGTTGATGGCCCACCAGGGAGGGTTTGTATGTTGGAGTTAAGGGCCACTGCAGTCGGTTATCCACCTCCTGAAATAGTGTAAATGGTGGCTGAAGGTGATCCTCCGGTCGAAACGGAAGATCCAGCAGTATAACTAGGTTTTCTTCCACCGCTAGCCAAATATGATAGTGTGGATTGGCCAACGGCGCCAAAAGTACCGATTTGCGGAGGAGGTCGTCCATATCTGACAGGTGAGGACGGAGAAAAAATTGGGTTATCCCTCATAGAATGTGCGCCAAAAATGGGTGATGGAAGCAAATGTGGGGAATTTAGCCCAGGGGTATCGGTGTCGTCCATAACGTGTTCAATGATAGGAGGACCATTGAGAACTGGGTCCGAGTTCATATCCTGAAAAATATTTTGGGGATCCGGCGGGAACCTAGGTATATTAAAGTCCGAAGGTCCTGAGCCGTCTGCAAAGGAGTGACGAAACTCTGTGCTAGACGGGACATTGGGAACCCTATAGTCAGAAGGACGAGAAACGAGGGGATATTTAGACGCTGTCGAAAGCATTTGCTCTGTGCTGCATCTAAACTGTGCCGATGCTAACGGAGAGTTCGCTAGACTAACCATACTAGACTGGATGGAAGCCATTATTTCATGTCCCGGTGGGAGGTTGGGTAGATCTATAGTACGAGGTACGTTGCTAGAAGAACTTGCTCCTGAGGATGAACACTGGGTGACGTAGTAATAACAGGCGGAAGTTCCGCCTGGGAAGTAATGAAGCCATAATCAGGTTCAAAAGGTGTGTCAGGGAGTCAAGTATCTTCAACAATTTCAACGTATCCTCCTGGGACTGAAATCAAGCCGGGTATGTCCTGGTCGGACCCTTCGGTGGCACCGACAGATCCATCTGTGTCATCGTGAAAAGTGTCTGATGGACGGGAAGTGTTGACGTCCAGTAGAAGGATGACCTCTGGTCTAGTACTCTGGGTTGTGCTAGGTTCAGCTGCTGTAACTGTTTCCACTGTGACAGATAAATCTGGAATGACAGTGGGTGAGGTGACAGTGGAAGTCTCAGATATGCTAGTGGTTGCAGAAGCTGCAATAGATTCTGAGACTGTGCTGTGTGTGGCAGTTACGGGTGGAACTGAAGATGTTGTATGTATCGGCGATGGAATGTTGCCTGGACCAGCACCGCGGCCAGGAGGAGCAGGAATGTGTGATGCAGGCGGACCAGAAGTCCATGGCGGTGGTGGTGGTGGAGGGCTTTGGCCCTGTATTCTTCGTGATCTTCGTGGTTGTTCTGACATGATGACAGGAAAATGAAAATCGGGGTAGTGTCATAAACAAAGAACTCAAAAACTCTAATGCAACCGAGTGTGCAGAAGAGGAGCTAGAAAAAGCAAGGCTTGCAGGCCAAAAAAGTAAGCTCTAACATCTATACTGAGACCGCTGTCTCAATAAGCGAGCTGATGCAAAAAATGGCCAGAATGCCAACAAGCAGTCCCTACAAAGAAAAAATGACCCTCTATGAAGATGAGATACCAAGCAAACTCCTAACTAAGAGCTGGAGACCTCAACAAGCTGTATCCTTCGCAAGGTGATGAAATCCAAGTCGAACAATACAACATGAGAGACCGATATAAGAAGGATATCCCTCTACCGAAAGGGATCCTGGGTAAAAGAGCCCTAGTAGAATAGATACTAAGCTACCTCGTTCATGACACGTTGGAAAAGGTTTTGGGCACTTCAGCCTTCCGAAGAAGACATCGATCGATGTTGCCTTAGGGCTAAGTGGAGTGCGGTATTCCACAGAGTCCGTCCGGTTCTCAATCTCGCGGCCGTTTAACCCCTGAAAGTTAAAAACAGTCAGGAGGACCCTCCACAAACTAGCTGTGACCGTGTCAATAAATACTAGAGGATTTTAGTTCCCTAAAGACAACAACTATGTCTCAGATGAAAATGACAAGGGGGAATTATTTTGATGCCTATCCCCGGTGTCCTACCTAACTACCAAATTCTTTTGATTTCCTCAAGTGAGGTTAAAGTTGGTTTAATTAGGGAGATTAATTTTAGTGGCTGTCTTACTCAATCAGGTAGTGGACGTGAAACTTGATGGTGTTATGACGACTCAAACCATGCAAATGAGAATGAATAAAAAATAAGCCTTTGTCTTCGATGAAATCTAGCTAAGGGAAAGATAGAGTTTCTTCGATCAAATATGCATGAAATTTTTCACAAGCAATCAAAAACCAAAGTAAAAGAATTTTCTTTTCTTTTTGTAAACAAAGCCAAACTGAAATAAACACTCCTTTTAATGCACTGATCCTACAATCTACAATGCTTCAACTATGATAATTTTTGTGGCAAAATCAATGGTTCATTTCCTAATGAAAAATAATGCTACTAGACTTTTTCAATTCAAACAACAAAATTGCTCTCAAATAATAATATTTTAATTACTGAAAATGATAAAAATAATGTGACTGTAAAAGCTACAGGATTCAGTAACAGAGAACAGTGGTGTTGAGTTGGTTGTGGTGAAAAAATCAAGCCAATGCAATCAAACTGGAAAAATGAACCAATGTGTCAAAAATGCCACTAATTCAAATAAATCAAGCTCACAACAGGGAAATAATCAGATCACACAGACTGTAAAATGACCAGGATGCTAACAGGCAACAACAAAGACTACCTAAGGCAGAGAGAGACTCAGGAAACCAAGCCATTATAAAAAATTTAAAAAATTGCAGACACTACCGCGGGTCAGGGTCTGATTGGAGCGCGTGATCCAGGTGGATATCGGTGGCGGCCCACCTCTTCCAACTGGCTCAAAACAGTCTTCTGGCAATTTTGGTAAATTACTATTTTTAGCAGTTTTTCGGGTGCTGAACTTCCGGAGCCATTTTGAGGCCCTAAACGACCTTTTTTGGCAATTTGGGGGGCCAAATGGTTGCCCCCGACATACATTTGGCCCTAGTCGAAAGTTGTAAATCTCGGATAGACCTTTCCAACGGGCTACCGAGCGCCCCAAACAGAGATCGTATGCAAAAGTTACGACCCCGGGAAGTTGATGTACTAACTTACCCAAACGGGGCCCACATGAATTTATGACGGTTCATCTTCTAGGGTTAGGTTTTTGGATGTTTGGGATTCTTTCCCTCATGCTTATGATAAATAGGCCCTTTCGGCCTCTCTTTGTATTCATCTTGGCAAGAATGAGCATAGCGGCCACATCTCTTCTCAGAGATAGCTACCACCATTCCAGCTATTGTATGTTACAGTCTGTTCTATTTCCGCTATTTAATACAATATGTGTTTACTGTATCACTGTGTTATTTGCAATATATATCTGTGTATGATTCTGTATATGCTATCTTTTGTTTCGTTCCCACATAAATCCGGATCAGTGGTATCAGAGCAGTCTGCTCTTTGATTGTTTCTCAGTGCATGTCCCCGACGAGGTCAGAATACAGAGAGTTGGGTCTCGAACTAGTTTCACTTGGGGAAGACCACTCTCGCCGCCCCAAACGGCCTCCCATGGCGGAAGAAAAGAGAGACGACGGAGCAGTAGATCCTATCAAGTTGTTGCTCGAGGAAGCCCTCGCGCGACAGAGGAACGAGATGATGGACAATTTCGCCCAAATCCTTCAACGCATGCCAACAGCGGCAAGTGCACCCTCAACGAGCAGCCATTTCGGAGATACGACTCCCTTCAAGGTACAAGTTAATTTTGATATCCCTCTATTTGAAGGCCAAATCGATGCCGATGCTCTAGATAAATGGTTGAATCTACTAGAAGGGTATTTCTCTGTCCACCAATTTTCCGACAGGGAAAAGATCATCTTTGCGCTCCTTAAGGCTGTCCCCCATGTCAAAAATTGGTGGGAAACTTATTGTGAGCAAAACTCATCAGACGAGTCTGGATTGTTTGAATATTCCAATCCCACTTGGGCCTCTTTTATAGATGCATTCAAGGAACAATATTACCATGTTGGAAACTATGATGACCAGTACATAAAATGGACCATTCTGCATCAAGAGAGGGACCAAACGGTGTCGGAGTACACCAACAAATTTCATACCTTGCGCACAAAGGTGGGTATCAAGGACTCCGAGCGGCACCTAGTACTGAAATATCGCAGTGGCCTACACCGGTACATCCGAACAGAGATGGATTTCCTGGAAATCTCTTCACTCGGATCCGCCTATCGATATGCTGTCAAAATTGAGCAGAAATTTCAACAAAAGAACAAGCGTGACTTCGGACCTGCGCAGAAGCAGGGAAAGGGAAACTCTGGCTCGCAGAACACGGGGCAAGAAAAGGACAACCAGTCCCAACCACAGGCGAAGAAGGGTAAAGAAAAGACAAAGAAGGACACCGAGAAGTGGTGCGAGTTCCACAAAAGTCCCTGGCACAACACTGATGATTGTCGCTCAAAACAGTCATTGGTGGCTGAGATCAAAGCTTCAGAATCAGATCCCAGTTCCGATTCTGACTCGGAACCTAATTTCATAGCCGCGCGAAAAGGGAAGCAGATCATTGATGCAGAACCCAGTTCCGTTGTTGCCACCACACAGATTCAGCCAGAGGAGCCTGAAGAGTCGGAGGCAGAGGAGCGCCTTTTCCACTCACAGATGTGGGTGAAGGGAATTCCCCTACACTTTGTTGTGGATAGCGGCAGCCAGAAGAACCTAATCTCAGAAGAAGTCATCAAGAGATTGGAGCTACCAATAACGCCACACCCACAACCATACACCATTGGATGGCTAAGACAAGGACGAAGGATCCGTGTCAGTCACCAATGTCGCCTACAATATGGCATCAAGCCCTTCAAAGATGAGGTATTGTGTGATGTGGCCCCACTTGAAGTATGTGATGTTCTCTCAGGACAGCCATATATGTGGAAGCGCCATGCTGTATATGAATCCCGACCTCGCAGTGTCATTGTCACTTTGGGAGGACAACTCTATCGGATACCAGAGATAGTTGCACCTACCCCAAACGAGCAGGGAAGGAAGATAATCTCCCACAGTGGGAAATTTTCCCTATTCGCAATTGCCACCAAAGGTGAACATCAGATCGCAGAGACATCCACAACCTCTGCAGATTATCCTTCTACTCAGCAGAAACAAGAAAAACACAAAGTTAGTGCAGCATCGCCTATTTGGGTACCTGCACAGTGCAAGGCCATGCATTCAAGGGGCACCTCCAAAAAGAAACCATCCACATCGGTGCATACCAAGGATACCACAATAACCAAAACTGTTGAACAGCTCCAGCGCATCCATCAGCAACAATTACAACCCTCTGAAGATGTCAAAGTAAGGCAACCTTTCCACTTCAGCAAATGTCGCACCAAGAGCTCAACTCGACACACAGCTCGACATATGATAAGGGATTTAACGCAATGGAGACCATTGCTTCCTAAGGAGGGAGGATTGATCCAGGTGGATATCGGTGGCGGCCCACCTCTTCCAACTGGCTCAAAACAGTCTTCTGGCAATTTTGGTAAATTACTATTTTTAGCAGTTTTTCGGGTGCTGAACTTCCGGAGCCATTTTGAGGCCCTAAACGACCTTTTTTGGCAGTTTGGGGGGCCAAATGGTTGCCCCGGCACACATTTGGCCCCAAACGAAAGTTGTAAATCTCGGATAGACATTTCCAACGGGCTACCGAGCGCCCCAAACAGAGATCGTATGCAAAAGTTACGACCCCGGGAAGTTGATGTACTAACTTACCCAAACGGGGCCCACATGACTTTATGACGGTTCATCTTCTAGGGTTAGGTTTTTGGATGTTTGGGATTCTTTCCCTCATGCTTATGATAAATAGGCCCTTTCGGCCTCTCTTTGTATTCATCTTGGCACGAATGAGCATAGCGGCCACATCTCTTCTCAGAGATAGCTACCACCATTCCAGCTATTGTATTTTACAGTCTGTTCTATTTCCGCTATTTAATACAATATGTGTTTACTGTATCACTGTGTTATTTGCAATATATATCTGTGTATGATTCTGTATATGCTATCTTTTGTTTCGTTCCCACATAAATCCGGATCAGTGGTATCAGAGCAATCTGCTCTTTGATTGTTTCTCAGTGCATGTCCCCGACGAGGTCAGAATACAGAGAGTTGGGTCTTGAACTAGTTTCACTTGGGGAAGACCACTCTCGCCGCCCCAAACGGCCTCCCATGGCGGAAGAAAAGAGAGACGACGGAGCAGTAGATCCTATCAAGTTGTTGCTCGAGGAAGCCCTCGCGCGACAGAGGAACGAGATGATGGACAATTTCGCCCAAATCCTTCAACGCATGCCAACAGCGGCAAGTGCACCCTCAACGAGCAGCCATTTCGGAGATACGACTCCCTTCAAGGTACAAGTTAATTTTGATATCCCTCTATTTGAAGGCCAAATCGATGCCGATGCTCTAGATAAATGGTTGAATCTACTAGAAGGGTATTTCTCTGTCCACCAATTTTCCGACAGGGAAAAGATCATCTTTGCGCTCCTTAAGGCTGTCCCCCATGTCAAAAATTGGTGGGAAACTTATTGTGAGCAAAACTCATCAGACGAGTCTGGATTGTTTGAATATTCCAATCCCACTTGGGCCTCTTTTATAGATGCCGTCAAGGAACAATATTACCCTGTTGGAAACTATGATGACCAGTACACAAAATGGACCATTCTGCATTAAGAGAGGGACCAAACGGTGTCGGAGTACACCAACAAATTTCATACCTTGCGCACAAAGCTGGGTATCAAGGACTCCGAGCGGCACCTAGTACTGAAATATCGCAGTGGCCTACACCGGTACATCCGAACAGAGATGGATTTCCTAGAAATCTCTTCACTCAGATCCGCCTATCGATATGCTGTCAAAATTGAGCAGAAATTTCAACAAAAGAACAAGCGTGACTTCGGACCTGCGCAGAAGCAGGGAAAGGGAAACTCTGGCTCGCAGAACACGGGGCAAGAAAAGGACAACCAGTCCCAACCACAGGCGAAGAAGGGTAAAGAAAAGACAAAGAAGGACACCGGGAAGTGGTGCGAGTTCCACAAGAGTCCCTGGCACAAAACTGATGATTGTCGCTCAAAACAGTCATTGGTGGCTGAGATCAAAGCTTCAGAATCAGATCCCAGTTCCGATTCTGACTCGGAACCTAATTTCATAGACGCGCGAAAAGGGAAGCAGATCATTGATGCAGAACCCAGTGCCGTTGTTGCCACCACACAGATTCAGCCAGAGGAGCCTGAAGAGTCGGAGGCAGAGGAGCGCCTTTTCCACTCACAGATGTGGGTGAAGGGAATTCCCCTACACTTTGTTGTGGATAGCGGCAACCAGAAGAACCTAATCTACGAAGAAGTCATCAAGAGATTGGAGCTACCAATAACGCCACACCCACAACCATACACCATTGGATGGCTAAGCCAAGGACGAAGGATCCGTGTCAGTCACCAATGTCGCCTACCATATGGCATCAAGCCCTTCAAAGATGAGGTATTGTGTGATGTGGCCCCACTTGAAGTATGTGATGTTCTCTTAGGACAGCCATATATGTGGAAGCGCCATGCTGTATATGAATCCCGACCTCGCAGTGTCATTGTCACTTTGGGAGGACAACTCTATCGGATACCAGAGATAGTAGCACCTACCCCAAACGAGCAGGGAAGGAAGATAATCTCCCACACTGGGAAATTTTCCCTATTCGCAATTGCCACCAAAGGTGAACATCAGATCGCGGAGACATCCACAACCTCTGCAGATTATCCTTCTACTCAACAGAAACAAGAAAAACACAAAGTTAGTGCAGCATCGCCTATTTGGGTACCTGCACAGTGCAAGGCCACGCATTCAAGGGTCCCCTCCAAAAAGAAACCATCCACATCGGTGCATACCAAGGATACCACAGTAACCAAAACTGTTGAACAGCTCCAGCGCATCCATCAGCAACAATTACAACCCTCTGAAGATGTGAAAGTAAGGCAACCTTTCCACTTCAGCAAATGTCGCACCAAGAGCTCAACTCGACACACAGCTCGACATATGATAAGGGATTTAACGCAATGGAGACCATTGCTTCCTAAGGAGGGAGGATTGATCCAGGTGGATATCGGTGGCGGCCCACCTCTTCCAACTGGCTCAAAACTGTCTTCTGGCAATTTTGGTAAATTACTATTTTTAGCAGTTTTTCAGGTGCTGAACTTCCGGAGCCATTTTGAGGCCCTAAACGACCTTTTTTGGCAGTTTGGGGGGCCAAATAGTTGCCCTGGCACACATTTGGCCCCAATCGAAAGTTGTAAATCTCGGATAGACCTTTCCAACGGGCTACCGAGCGCCCCAAACAGAGATCGTATGCAAAAGTTACGACCTCGGGAAGTTGATGGACTAACTTACCCAAACGGGGCCCACATGACTTTATGACGGTTCATCTTCTAGGGTTAGGTTTTTGGATGTTTGGGATTCTTTCCCTCATGCTTATGATAAATAGGCCCTTTCGGCCTCTCTTTGTATTCATCTTGGCACGAATGAGCATAGCGGCCACATCTCTTCTCAGAGATAGCTACCACCATTCCAGCTATTGTATTTTACAGTCTGTTCTATTTCCGCTATTTAATACAATATGTGTTTACTGTATCACTGTGTTATTTGCAATATATATCTGTGTATGATTCTGTATATGCTATCTTTTGTTTCGTTCCCACATAAATCCGGATCAGTGGTATCAGAGCAGTCTGCTCTTTGATTGTTTCTCAGTGCATGTCCCCGACGAGGTCAGAATACAGAGAGTTGGGTCTCGAACTAGTTTCACTTGGGGAAGACCACTCTCGCCGCCCCAAACGGCCTCCCATGGCGGAAGAAAAGAGAGACGACGGAGCAGTAGATCCTATCAAGTTGTTGCTCGAGGAAGCCCTCGCGCGACAGAGGAACGAGAAGATGGACAATTTCGCCCAAATCCTTCAACGCATGCCAACAGCGGCAAGTGCACCCTCAACGAGCAGCCATTTCGGAGATACGACTCCCTTTAAGGTACAAGTTAATTTTGATATCCCTCTATTTGAAGGCCAAATCGATGCCGATGCTCTAGATAAATGGTTGAATCTACTAGAAGGGTATTTCTCTGTCCACCAATTTTACGACAGGGAAAAGATCATCTTTGCGCTCCTTAAGGCTGTCCCCCATGTCAAAAATTGGTGGGAAACTTATTGTGAGCAAAACTCATCAGACGAGTCTGGATTGTTTGAATATTCCAATCCCACTTGGGCCTCTTTTATAGATGCCGTCAAGGAACAATATTACCCTGTTGGAAACTATGATGACCAGTACACAAAATGGACCATTCTGCATCAAGAGAGGGACCAAACGGTGTCGGAGTACACCAACAAATTTCATACCTTGCGCACAAAGCTGGGTATCAAGGACTCCGAGCGGCACCTAGTACTGAAATATCGCAGTGGCCTACACCGGTACATCCGAACAGAGATGGATTTCCTGGAAATCTCTTCACTCGGATCCGCCTATCGATATGCTGTCAAAATTGAGCAGAAATTTCAACAAAAGAACAAGCGTGACTTCGGACCTGCGCAGAAGCAGGGAAAGGGAAACTCTGGCTCGCAGAACACGGGGCAAGAAAAGGACAACCAGTCCCAACCACAGGCGAAGAAGGGTAAAGAAAAGACAAAGAAGGACACCGGGAAGTGGTGCGAGTTCCACAAGAGTCCCTGGCACAACACTGATGATTGTCGCTCAAAACAGTCATTGGTGGCTGAGATCAAAGCTTCAGAATCAGATCCCAGTTCCGATTCTGACTCGGAACCTAATTTCATAGCCGCGCGAAAAGGGAAGCAGATCATTGATGCAGAACCCAGTGCCGTTGTTGCCACCACACAGATTCAGCCAGAGGAGCCTGAAGAGTCGGAGGCAGAGGAGCGCCTTTTCCACTCACAGATGTGGGTGAAGGGAATTCCCCTACACTTTGTTGTGGATAGCGGCAGCCAGAAGAACCTAATCTCAGAAGAAGTCATCAAGAGATTGGAGCTACCAATAACGCCACACCCACAACCATACACCATTGGATGGCTAAGCCAAGGACGAAGGATCCGTGTCAGTCACCAATGTCGCCTACCATATGGCATCAAGCCCTTCAAAGATGAGGTATTGTGTGATGTGGCCCCACTTGAAGTATGTGATGTTCTCTTAGGACAACCATATATGTGGAAGTGCCATGCTGTATATGAATCCCGACCTCGCAGTGTCATTGTCACTTTGGGAGGACAACTCTATCGGATACCAGAGATAGTTGCACCTACCCCAAACGAGCAGGGAAGGAAGATAATCTCCCACAGTGGGAAATTTTCCCAATTCGCAATTGCCACCAAAGGTGAACATCAGATCGCAGAGACATCCACAACCTCTGCAGATTATCCTTCTACTCAGCAGAAACAAGAAAAACACAAAGTTAGTGCAGCATCGCCTATTTGGGTACCTGCACAGTGCAAGGCCACGCATTCAAGGGGCCCCTCCAAAAAGAAACCATCCACATCGGTGCATACCAAGGATACCATAATAACCAAAACTGTTGAACAGCTCCACCGCATCCATCAGCAACAATTACAACCCTCTGAAGATGTGAAAGTAAGGCAACCTTTCCACTTCAGCAAATGTCGCACCAAGAGCTCAACTCGACACACAGCTCGACATATGATAAGGGATTTAACGCAATGGAGACCATTGCTTCCTAAGGAGGGAGGATTGATCCAGGTGGATATCGGTGGCGGCCCACCTCTTCCAACTGGCTCAAAACAGTCTTCTGGCAATTTTGGTAAATTACTATTTTTAGCAGTTTTTCGGGTGCTGAACTTCCGGAGCCATTTTGAGGCCCTAAACGACCTTTTTTGGCGGTTTGGGGGGCCAAATGGTTGCCCCGGCACACATTTGGCCCCAATCGAAAGTTGTAAATCTCGGATAGACCTTTCCAACGGGCTACCGAGCGCCCCAAACAGAGATCGTATGCAAAAGTTACGACCTCGGGAAGTTGATGGACTAACTTACCCAAACGGGGCCCACATGACTTTATGACGGTTCATCTTCTAGGGTTAGGTTTTTGGATGTTTGGGATTCTTTCCCTCATGCTTATGATAAATAGGCCCTTTCGGCCTCTCTTTGTATTCATCTTGGCATGAATGAGCATAGTGGCCACATCTCTTCTCAGAGATAGCTACCACCATTCCAGCTATTGTATTTTACAGTCTGTTCTATTTCCGCTATTTAATACAATATGTGTTTACTGTATCACTGTGTTATTTGCAATATATATCTGTGTATGATTCTGTATATGCTATCTTTTGTTTCGTTCCCACATAAATCCGGATCAGTGGTATCAGAGCAGTCTGCTCTTTGATTGTTTCTCAGTGCATGTCCCCGACGAGGTCAGAATACAGAGAGTTGGGTCTCGAACTAGTTTCACTTGGGGAAGACCACTCTCGCCGCCCCAAACGGCCTCCCATGGCGGAAGAAAAGAGAGACGACGGAGCAGTAGATCCTATCAAGTTGTTGCTCGAGGAAGCCCTCGCGCGACAGAGGAACGAGATGATGGACAATTTCGCCCAAATCCTTCAACGCATGCCAACAGCGGCAAGTGCACCCTCAACGAGCAGCCATTTCGGAGATACGACTCCCTTTAAGGTACAAGTTAATTTTGATATCCCTCTATTTGAAGGCCAAATCGATGCCGATGCTCTAGATAAATGGTTGAATCTACTAGAAGGGTATTTCTCTGTCCACCAATTTTACGACAGGGAAAAGATCATCTTTGCGCTCCTTAAGGCTGTCCCCCATGTCAAAAATTGGTGGGAAACTTATTGTGAGCAAAACTCATCAGACGAGTCTGGATTGTTTGAATATTCCAATCCCACTTGGGCCTCTTTTATAGATGCCGTCAAGGAACAATATTACCCTGTTGGAAACTATGATGACCAGTACACAAAATGGACCATTCTGCATCAAGAGAGGGACCAAACGGTGTCGGAGTACACCAACAAATTTCATACCTTGCGCACAAAGCTGGGTATCAAGGACTCCGAGCGGCACCTAGTACTGAAATATCGCAGTGGCCTACACCGGTACATCCGAACAGAGATGGATTTCCTGGAAATCTCTTCACTCGGATCCGCCTATCGATATGCTGTCAAAATTGAGCAGAAATTTCAACAAAAGAACAAGCGTGACTTCGGACCTGCGCAGAAGCAGGGAAAGGGAAACTCTGGCTCACAGAACACGGGGCAAGAAAAGGACAACCAGTCCCAACCACAGGCGAAGAAGGGTAAAGAAAAGACAAAGAAGGACACCGGGAAGTGGTGCGAGTTCCACAAAAGTCCCTGGCACAACACTGATGATTGTCGCTCAAAACAGTCATTGGTGGCTGAGATCAAAGCTTCAGAATCAGATCCCAGTTCCGATTCTGACTCGGAACCTAATTTCATAGCCGCGCGAAAAGGGAAGCAGATCATTGATGCAGAACCCAGTGCCGTTGTTGCCACCACACAGATTCAGCCAGAGGAGCCTGAAGAGTCGGAGGCAGAGGAGCGCCTTTTCCACTCACAGATGTGGGTGAAGGGAATTCCCCTACACTTTGTTGTGGATAGCGGCAGCCAGAAGAACCTAATCTCAGAAGAAGTCATCAAGAGATTGGAGCTACCAATAACGCCACACCCACAACCATACACCATTGGATGGCTAAGCCAAGGACGAAGGATCCGTGTCAGTCACCAATGTCGCCTACCATATGGCATCAAGCCCTTCAAAGATGAGGTATTGTGTGATGTGGCCCCACTTGAAGTATGTGATGTTCTCTTAGGACAACCATATATGTGGAAGCGCCATGCTGTATATGAATCCCGACCTCGCAGTGTCATTGTCACTTTGGGAGGACAACTCTATCGGATACCAGAGATAGTTGCACCTACCCCAAACGAGCAGGGAAGGAAGATAATCTCCCACAGTGGGAAATTTTCCCAATTCGCAATTGCCACCAAAGGTGAACATCAGATCGCAGAGACATCCACAACCTCTGCAGATTATCCTTCTACTCAGCAGAAACAAGAAAAACACAAAGTTAGTGCAGCATCGCCTATTTGGGTACCTGCACAGTGCAAGGCCACGCATTCAAGGGGCCCCTCCAAAAAGAAACCATCCACATCGGTGCATACCAAGGATACCACAATAACCAAAACTGTTGAACAGCTCCAGCGCATCCATCAGCAACAATTACAACCCTCTGAAGATGTCAAAGTAAGGCAACCTTTCCACTTCAGCAAATGTCGCACCAAGAGCTCAACTCGACACACAGCTCGACATATGATAAGGGATTTAACGCAATGGAGACCATTGCTTCCTAAGGAGGGAGGATTGATCCAGGTGGATATCGGTGGCGGCCCACCTCTTCCAACTGGCTCAAAACAGTCTTCTGGCAATTTTGGTAAATTACTATTTTTAGCAGTTTTTCTGGTGCTGAACTTCCGGAGCCATTTTGAGGCCCTAAACGACCTTTTTTGGCGGTTTGGGGGGCCAAATGGTTGCCCCGGCACACATTTCAGCCCAATTGAAAGTTGTAAATCTCGGATAGACCTTTCCAACGGGCTACCGAGCGCCCCAAACAGATATCGTATGCAAAAGTTACGACCCCGGGAAGTTGATGTACTAACTTACCCAAACGGGGCCCACATGACTTTATGACGGTTCATCTTCTAGGGTTAGGTTTTTGGATGTTTGGGATTCTTTCCCTCATGCTTATGATAAATAGGCCCTTTCGGCCTCTCTTTGTATTCATCTTGGCACGAATGAGCATAGCGGCCACATCTCTTCTCAGAGATAGCTACCACCATTCCAGCTATTGTATTTTACAGTCTGTTCTATTTCCGCTATTTAATACAATATGTGTTTACTGTATCACTGTGTTATTTGCAATATATATCTGTGTATGATTCTGTATATGCTATCTTTTGTTTCGTTCCCACATAAATCCGGATCAGTGGTATCAGAGCAGTCTGCTCTTTGATTGTTTCTCAGTGCATGTCCCCGACGAGGTCAGAATACAGAGAGTTGGGTCTCGAACTAGTTTCACTTGGGGAAGACCACTCTCGCCGCCCCAAACGGCCTCCCATGGCGGAAGAAAAGAGAGACGACGGAGCAGTAGATCCTATCAAGTTGTTGCTCGAGGAAGCCCTCGCGCGACAGAGGAACGAGATGATGGACAATTTCGCCCAAATCCTTCAACGCATGCCAACAGCGGCAAGTGCACCCTCAACGAGCAGCCATTTCGGAGATACGACTCCCTTCAAGGTACAAGTTAATTTTGATATCCCTCTATTTGAAGGCCAAATCGATGCCGATGCTCTAGATAAATGGTTGAATCTACTAGAAGGGTATTTCTCTGTCCACCAATTTTCCGACAGGGAAAAGATCATCTTTGCGCTCCTTAAGGCTGTCCCCCATGTCAAAAATTGGTGGGAAACTTATTGTGAGCAAAACTCATCAGACGAGTCTGGATTGTTTGAATATTCCAATCCCACTTGGGCCTCTTTTATAGATGCCGTCAAGGAACAATATTACCCTGTTGGAAACTATGATGACCAGTACACAAAATGGACCATTCTGCATCAAGAGAGGGACCAAACGGTGTCGGAGTACACCAACAAATTTCATACCTTGCGCACAAAGCTGGGTATCAAGGACTCCGAGCGGCACCTAGTACTGAAATATCGCAGTGGCCTACACCGGTACATCCGAACAGAGATGGATTTCCTGGAAATCTCTTCACTCGGATCCGCCTATCGATATGCTGTCAAAATTGAGCAGAAATTTCAACAAAAGAACAAGCGTGACTTCGGACCTGCGCAGAAGCAGGGAAAGGGAAACTCTGGCTCGCAGAACACGGGGCAAGAAAAGGACAACCAGTCCCAACCACAGGCGAAGAAGGGTAAAGAAAAGACAAAGAAGGACACCGGGAAGTGGTGCGAGTTCCACAAAAGTCCCTGGCACAACACTGATGATTGTCGCTCAAAACAGTCATTGGTGGCTGAGATCAAAGCTTCAGAATCAGATCCCAGTTCCGATTCTGACTCGGAACCTAATTTCATAGCCGCGCGAAAAGGGAAGCAGATCATTGATGCAGAACCCAGTGCCGTTGTTGCCACCACACAGATTCAGCCAGAGGAGCCTGAAGAGTCGGAGGCAGAGGAGCGCCTTTTCCACTCACAGATGTGGGTGAAGGGAATTCCCCTACACTTTGTTGTGGATAGCGGCAGCCAGAAGAACCTAATCTCAGAAGAAGTCATCAAGAGATTGGAGCTACCAATAACGCCACACCCACAACCATACACCATTGGATGGCTAAGCCAAGGACGAAGGATCCGTGTCAGTCACCAATGTCGCCTACCATATGGCATCAAGCCCTTCAAAGATGAGGTATTGTGTGATGTGGCCCCACTTGAAGTATGTGATGTTCTCTTAGGACAGCCATATATGTGGAAGCGCCATGCTGTATATGAATCCCGACCTCGCAGTGTCATTGTCACTTTGGGATGACAACTCTATCGGATACCAGAGATAGTTGCACCTACCCCAAACGAGCAGGGAAGGAAGATAATCTCCCACACTGGGAAATTTTTCCTATTCGCAATTGCCACAAAAGGTGAACATCAGATCGCGGAGACATCCACAACCTCTGCAGATTATCCTTCTACTCAGCAGAAACAAGAAAAACACAAAGTTAGTGCAGCATCGCCTATTTGGGTACCTGCACAGTGCAAGGCCACGCATTCAAGGGGCCCCTCCAAAAAGAAACCATCCACATCGGTGCATACCAAGGATACCACAATAACCAAAACTGTTGAACAGCTCCAGCGCATCCATCAGCAACAATTACAACCCTCTGAAGATGTCAAAGTAAGGCAACCTTTCCACTTCAGCAAATGTCGCACCAAGAGCTCAACTCGACACACAGCTCGACATATGATAAGGGATTTAACGCAATGGAGACCATTGCTTCCTAGGGAGGGAGGATTGATCCAGGTGGATATCGGTGGCGGCCCACCTCTTCCAACTGGCTCAAAACAGTCTTCTGGCAATTTTGGTAAATTACTATTTTTAGCAGTTTTTCAGGTGCTGAACTTCCGGAGCCATTTTGAGGCCCTAAACGACCTTTTTTGGCAGTTTGGGGGGCCAAATGGTTGCCCTGGCACACATTTGGCCCCAATCGAAAGTTGTAAATCTCGGATAGACCTTTCCAACGGGCTACCGAGCGCCCCAAACAGAGATCGTATGCAAAAGTTACGACCTCGGGAAGTTGATGGACTAACTTACCCAAACGGGGCCCACATGACTTTATGACGGTTCATCTTCTAGGGTTAGGTTTTTGGATGTTTGGGATTCTTTCCCTCATGCTTATGATAAATAGGCCCTTTCGGCCTCTCTTTGTATTCATCTTGGCACGAATGAGCATAGCGGCCACATCTCTTCTCAGAGATAGCTACCACCATTCCAGCTATTGTATTTTACAGTCTGTTCTATTTCCGCTATTTAATACAATATGTGTTTACTGTATCACTGTGTTATTTGCAATATATATCTGTGTATGATTCTGTATATGCTATCTTTTGTTTCGTTCCCACATAAATCCGGATCAGTGGTATCAGAGCAGTCTGCTCTTTGATTGTTTCTCAGTGCATGTCCCCGACGAGGTCAGAATACAGAGAGTTGGGTCTCGAACTAGTTTCACTTGGGGAAGACCACTCTCGCCGCCCCAAACGGCCTCCCATGGCGGAAGAAAAGAGAGACGACGGAGCAGTAGATCCTATCAAGTTGTTGCTCGAGGAAGCCCTCGCGCGACAGAGGAACGAGATGATGGACAATTTCGCCCAAATCCTTCAACGCATGCCAACAACGGCAAGTGCACCCTCAACGAGCAGCCATTTCGGAGATACGACTCCCTTTAAGGTACAAGTTAATTTTGATATCCCTCTATTTGAAGGCCAAATCGATGCCGATGCTCTAGATAAATGGTTGAATCTACTAGAAGGGTATTTCTCTGTCCACCAATTTTACGACAGGGAAAAGATCATCTTTGCGCTCCTTAAGGCTGTCCCCCATGTCAAAAATTGGTGGGAAACTTATTGTGAGCAAAACTCATCAGACGAGTCTGGATTGTTTGAATATTCCAATCCCACTTGGGCCTCTTTTATAGATGCCGTCAAGGAACAATATTACCCTGTTGGAAACTATGATGACCAGTACACAAAATGGACCATTCTGCATCAAGAGAGGGACCAAACGGTGTCGGAGTACACCAACAAATTTCATACCTTGCGCACAAAGCTGGGTATCAAGGACTCCGAGCGGCACCTAGTACTGAAATATCGCAGTGGCCTACACCGGTACATCCGAACAGAGATGGATTTCCTGGAAATCTCTTCACTCGGATCCGCCTATCGATATGCTGTCAAAATTGAGCAGAAATTTCAACAAAAGAACAAGCGTGACTTCGGACCTGCGCAGAAGCAGGGAAAGGGAAACTCTGGCTCGCAGAACACGGGGCAAGAAAAGGACAACCAGTCCCAACCACAGGCGAAGAAGGGTAAAGAAAAGACAAAGAAGGACACCGGGAAGTGGTGCGAGTTCCACAAAAGTCCCTGGCACAACACTGATGATTGTCGCTCAAAACAGTCATTGGTGGCTGAGATCAAAGCTTCAGAATCAGATCCCAGTTCCGATTCTGACTCGGAACCTAATTTCATAGCCGCGCGAAAAGGGAAGCAGATCATTGATGCAGAACCCAGTGCCGTTGTTGCCACCACACAGATTCAGCCAGAGGAGCCTGAAGAGTCGGAGGCAGAGGAGCGCCTTTTCCACTCACAGATGTGGGTGAAGGGAATTCCCCTACACTTTGTTGTGGATAGCGGCAGCCAGAAGAACCTAATCTCAGAAGAAGTCATCAAGAGATTGGAGCTACCAATAACGCCACACCCACAACCATACACCATTGGATGGCTAAGCCAAGGACGAAGGATCCGTGTCAGTCACCAATGTCGCCTACCATATGGCATCAAGCCCTTCAAAGATGAGGTATTGTGTGATGTGGCCCCACTTGAAGTATGTGATGTTCTCTTAGGACAACCATATATGTGGAAGCGCCATGCTGTATATGAATCCCGACCTCGCAGTGTCATTGTCACTTTGGGAGGACAACTCTATCGGATACCAGAGATAGTTGCACCTACCCCAAACGAGCAGGGAAGGAAGATAATCTCCCACAGTGGGAAATTTTCCCAATTCGCAATTGCCACCAAAGGTGAACATCAGATCGCAGAGACATCCACAACCTCTGCAGATTATCCTTCTACTCAGCAGAAACAAGAAAAACACAAAGTTAGTGCAGCATCGCCTATTTGGGTACCTGCACAGTGCAAGGCCACGCATTCAAGGGGCCCCTCCAAAAAGAAACCATCCACATTGGTGCATACCAAGGATACCACAATAACCAAAACTGTTGAACAGCTCCAGCGCATCCATCAGCAACAATTACAACCCTCTGAAGATGTCAAAGTAAGGCAACCTTTCCACTTCAGCAAATGTCGCACCAAGAGCTCAACTCGACACACAGCTCGACATATGATAAGGGATTTAACGCAATGGAGACCATTGCTTCCTAAGGAGGGAGGATTGATCCAGGTGGATATCGGTGGCGGCCCACCTCTTCCAACTGGCTCAAAACAGTCTTCTGGCAATTTTGGTAAATTACTATTTTTAGCAGTTTTTCGGGTGCTGAACTTCCGGAGCCATTTTGAGGCCCTAAACGACCATTTTTGGCAATTTGGGGGGCCAAATGGCTGCCCCCGGCATACATTTGGACCCATTTGAAAGTTGTAAATCTCGGATAGACCTTTCCAACGGGCTACCGAGCGCCCCAAACAGAGATCGTATGCAAAAGTTACGACCCCGGGAAGTTGATGTACTAACTTACCCAAACGGGGCCCACATGACTTTATGATGGTTCATCTTCTAGGGTTAGGTTTTTGGATGTTTGGGATTCTTTCCCTCATGCTTATGATAAATAGGCCCTTTCGGCCTCTCTTTGTATTCATCTTTTCACGAATGAGCATAGTGGCCACATCTCTTCTCAGAGATAGCTACCACCATTCCAGCTATTGTATTTTACAGTCTGTTCTATTTCCGCTATTTAATACAATATGTGTTTACTGTATCACTGTGTTATTTGCAATATATATCTGTGTATGATTCTGTATATGCTATCTTTTGTTTCGTTCCCACATAAATCCGGATAAGCGCGGCACTGTGACAGTACCGCTCTGGTACAAATGAAGAGAACGCGGTACTACCGCGCTGGAGGAAGTTCTGAGGGCGCGGTACTGTGGCAAGGTAAGGAAAAAGCGCAACTTGAGAAAAGAAAATGAAGTTTTTAGGGTTGTTGCTAACCCAGGGGACTCAGTGATCAGACAGGGAGAAAAATACAAAGAGGAGGGGTGAATAAAGGTAAAAAAAGACCAAGATTCAAACTGGTTTGAAGTGCAATAAAACAAATCACAATCAACAGATGGATGACAGTGAATTGAATCAATCAAACAGAAATCAAACCCAGCGGAGTCGCCATTCTTGTTATGTAAAATTTTTCCCTACGGATAAGTCAAAACTCTCTTAACTTTAAAGTAGATTTCCAACTAACTCTAAAGCAAGAAACAAGTCAAAACAAATGCTACCTTGAAATTCCTGAATTAACTTTTACAACAAGATTAAACGTATTCAAAAACAAATGAGAGATAAGACACACCTTTCAAACTGACGTTTGTCCCGCTTCTAGCTCTTGATCCAAATCTCCAACGTAGAACCTGTTAAGATCATCCAAAGAACAAACATACAAGCTTCCAAATATCTTGAATGTAAAGATTATATTCAAATCTGGATTAGATACATTTCATGCTAAGAACTTATGCTAAACACATGAAATAGGAAAGACAAGACAAGTTATCTTATTACAACTTGAAGAATGCTTACAAAGGTTGCTTGATGTCCAAGCCAATCTTCTAGCTCCAAGTGCCTTCTCCTCTAGCTATCTCCACAATGCTGCAAGATCATAAGTTTGGTACTTCAAGAGTCCTCCCCTTTCCCCATGGAATGCCTCTCTTTTATAGTGTATGGTAGGGTTAACCAACAAGAGAGATGGGTGGATCTAGGGAGAGATAAGTGGATCAAGGTTTCTAATCACAGAAAGTGAGTTGGGATCGAATCAGGGACCCCAATCTTCCACTATCTTCGAAAATCCAAAATCCCACAAGCCATGGGAAAAAGGCTAATAAAAGAGTACCGCGCCTTGTGGTCTGAGCACAACGCGGTACTACCGCGTTCTAGGGAAAAAGAATAGCGCGGTAGTGTGGAGTACCGCGCGCATATAAATGAGCAAGGTGCGGTAGTGTAGGTAAATAAAGTCTCAGCTGGGTTAGAACTTGTCAGGGTAGATTTACCTTCAAGGTTCATTCATATTCTGGGTGGTTCAAACAACAGGGGAAGTGTCGTCAACTCTGTTTGTGGTGGAGATGTGACACTGTGGAATATAGAGGTATAACAATTGCACATCAATATGCTTTTTTCTTGAGTGATAAGCAAGATTCTTTGCTAGGAAGATTGCACTCTTACTGCCACAATCTACCCTTACAGTTTTTTGTTCAAACCCAATGTCCAGACACAATATCTGCCACGATATAACCTCTTTACTTGCATGCGTGGCTTCCATGTATTCAAATTCTATAGTTGATAGTGCCACTACATCCTGTCTCTTACTCATCCAACTAATAGTACCTCCAAATAGGTTAAATACATACCCACTTGTAGATCTTCTACGATCCAGATCTCCAGCCCAGTCAGCATCAACAAAGCCATGTACATTAAACTCTCTGTCCTGTTCAATTCTTCCTTGGTAATAGATTGCACTATCTGTTGTTTCATGCAAATACCTGAACACCCTCTTCACATCTTTCCAATGTTCCTTTCCTAGTTTTGACATATACCTGCTCAAAAATCCCACTGCATGGCCAATGTCTAATCTAGTGCATACCATGGAATGCATCAAGCTTCCAACTGCACTAGCATAAGGAACACGGGACATGTCTTCTTTTTCTTAATCTGTCTCGGGACACTATTCTGCAGATAATATTACACCTACAGGAATATGAACTTTTATTGGTTTACCTTCATGCATATTAAAACTGTGTAGTATTGTTTCCACATATTTTCTCTGGTTCAACCAGAGTTTCCTTTCTACACGGTTTCTCTCAATCTCCATTCGCAAGATGAAATTAGTATCACCATGATCCTTCATGTCAAACTTGGAGGATAGATTTATTTTCACCTCCTTAATAACCTTCATTCTATTTCCAACCAATAACATGTCATCGACATACAACACTACATAAACAAAATGTTCTCCAACCTGTTTGCAATATACACAGTGATCTACTTTGCTTCTCACAAATACTAGTCCCAATATGTACGTGTCAAACTTTTGGTACCACATCCTTGGAGACTATTTTAGACTATAAAGGGACTTCTTCAGCTTGCAAACCAACTCCTTCTTACCCTTTACAGTAAATCCTTCAATTTGCTTCATGTAGATTTCTTCTTCTAGGTCCCCATGTAGGAACACTGTCTTCACATGCATTTGCTCTACTTTAAGATCAAAAGCAACAACAATTGCAAGAAGAAATTTAATAGAAGTTAATTTTGCAATAGGAGAAAATATTTCACCAAAATCAATCCCTTCTACGTGAGAATATCCATTTTCTACCAAGCGGGCTTTATATTTCTCAACTTTATCTTCTGCATTCAAATTCTTTTTAAACAACCATTTGCTACCAATGGATTTTCTTCCAGTTGGTAACTCAACTAGATCCCAAGCTTTATTTTTATCCAAGGCATCCATTTCTTCAACCATGGTCTTCTTCCAGAGATCACTATCCTCTGAATCAACAACTTCCTTCACATTTCTAGGATCATCATCAGTAATAGACAAAGCAAAGTTAGACCGAAATTTAGGAGGGGAATACCTTTCTAGTTGCCTTCTTTCTCGATATGATCTCCTCAAAACTGGGGTATGAGGTTCTTCTTCTTCTTCTTCTTCTAATTCAGCTTCTTTCGTTGAGTCAGATTCTTCATCTTCCAACTCTAACTCTATTTTCTCTGGTTCCTTTTCCATTGGATTCACATCCTGTCTGGGAACTTCTTTAACCTCTCTAAACACAACATCTCGACTATAAACAGTCTTCTTAGTTTCATGAATGCAAAGCTTAAAACCTTTGATACCATCTGTATAGCCAATAAATATACATTTTTCAGCTTTGTTATCCAACTTGCTCCTTTTCTCCTTTGGGACATGTACATAAGCATCACAACCAAAAAATTGCATATGCTTAATATAGTGTTTCTTACCAGTCCATACCTCTTTTGGAGTTTTTTCAACCAATGTTGACGTGGGTGATCGATTTACCAAGTAACATGATGTCTCCACTACCTCGGCCCAGAATTATTGTCCTATCCTGGAACTGCTTAGCATGCTCCTTGCCTTTTCCATCAGTGTCACATTCATCCTTTCAACAACTCCATTCTGTTGAGGTGTGTATGGATTAGTCTTCTGCCTTGCTATACTGCACTTCTTACAGAATTCCTTGAATTCATTTTTGCAGTACTCTCCACCATTATCTGTCCTCAACACCTTCGTTTTCTTTTATGTCTGATTCTCTACAAGAGACTTAAATTATTTAAACTTAACAAATACTTCGGATTTATTTCGAAGGAAATAAATCCATGTGTTCCTTGAGAAATCATATATAAATGAAACATAACACACAGGTCTACCTAGTGATGGAACATGCACAGGTCCAAACACATCATTGTGTATTAACTCTAAAATTCCCTTTGCTCTTGTAGCAACAGATGCAAATCTTACTCGATTTTGTTTTCCATATATGGAATGTTCATAGAAATCAAAATCTAGAGTGCAATTAGTCATACCTTCAACCATATCTTTACCTTGTAATGCTCGAAGGCCCTTTTCTTCGATATGCCCCAATCTTTGATGCCATAGCACTATCTTTCCTCCTTATGTAGTCAGGGTTCTATCTTCTCTATATCCCCCCTCAGTCACAACAAAACTGTTACATTCACTGATGATGGTTCTTCCCAATAGTTTGTACAGAGTTCCATATCGAAATCCCCTCATAAATACCATTGATCCTCGAACCATTTTGAAACCACCATCTCCACACACAGTATTTACACCTGCAATATCCATCTTTTGACAATATCAAGTTTCTTGCTACATTTGGAATGTGTAGTACTCCAGGGAGAGTTCTAATCCTTCCATCCTTGAGTTTCAACTTGACTCTACCACGCCCAATGATCCTGGCTGGAATCATCTCCCAAGAACACTTCACCTCCATTGTACTTTTCATATTCACAGAACCACTCCCTATGAGGGGTCATATGACATGACACACTTGAGTCAATCAACCATATATCACATTCTAAATGATTACTAGAGGAAGTTAGGTATACATCCCCTCCTTCTTCTGAGGAATTCTTTACCTTTGTGGTATATGTATCCTCATATCCCTTTCCTTTATCAACATTATTAGATCTACAATCCTTTTTATAGTGCCCAACTTTACCGCATTTCCAACACTTCCTTATAAATTTTCTCGGGGATTTAGATCCACCGTTAGATTTAGATCTCCCCCCATATCCCTTATTTTTGTTTCTCTCCCGAGGGAAACCTCTCACAGACAAGGCATCCATGCTATGAGTATCCATGGTTTTCCGCCTCATCTCTTTTGATAGCAGGGATGATATTATTTCATCAAATTTTAAAGTTGCTTGATTAACACTCCCTATTGCTACAATTAGGTTGTCCCAGGAATGTGGAAAAGAACACAATAATGTAATACATTTATCTTCTTTAGCCATTTTAATGCCAACAAAGGTTATTTGAATTACCAGAGTATTGTAGACATTCAGATGCTCTGTCACTGTGTCATTATCATCCATTCTGAGGTGATACAGTTTCTTTTGTAGAAACAACTTGTTTACAAGGGATTTTGATTGATACAAACTCCCTAGTTTCACCCAAAGCTTTACCGCAATATCTTCTCCAGATACATTCAACAACATAGAGTTTGATAAGCACAGTCGGATTGTACTCCTCTCCCTTCTATCTAATTTCTCCCAATATTCTTTCGACGTTCCAGTGGGTTGTGTACCCAGATCCATAACAATCCATTGTTCTCGATCTACTAGAATATCCTCCATTTTGAGCTTCCATAGCTCAAAGTTCTGGCAGTTAAATTTCTCGATATCAATTCTTGAACTGCTCGCCATTCTCTTCCAATGCACAAATCAAAGCTGCAAATCTCCCACTGATCCCAGGTTTATCACAAACCCAAAATCTATCAACCGCGTCGAACCTTTTGCAACAAATGCATATGCCTGAAACCAAATAATCGAGCTCTGATACTACATGTAAGTTTTAAACTTGTGCAGAGAAGCAAAGCATATAGATTCTCTTAATAAAAACAAAGATTATACCACTACATTCACGCATAATACACATAGATTTACCCTATAAACCCTTGACCGGGAAAAAACTAGCAAACCTTGGAGCCATAGCTCTTATTTGTCTCGTTATCATTATGAATCACTCACAATACAATATACGTATTCAGTAGCATCCAATACCCTAATCCTTTAACCCTGATTAGAACATAGACCCCAATCCCTTAACTAGGATTAAATTACATATTTTTAGAAAATTCCCCAAAACAACCGAAAACAACCCCAAAAAATTGGCGTTCACAGGAATGGAAATGGCCTAACATCCATTTCCGTCATCCTCTTCATAGAAGGGGGAGGGCGTCAGCACGCCCCCCCCCCCCTTACCCCCCTAAGCTAGTGCCACACATAGTGCTCGACGCATATGACAAAGCACTAGATGGAGGGGATTGACCACTGCGCGGTCAAACACGCAGCCCCCCCACACATACATGCATAGAATATAACATATACTAAACATTTCCGAATACAATATTTACACTTGCATCACTGATTATGCTAATAGATATTAGGTTTCTAGCCAGATATGGAATGTTCAAAACATAATGAAGGGTTCTAATCCTTCCATCCTTTAGCGGTAACTTCACTTTTCCACGACCTATGATTTTGGCTAGTGAATCATCTCCTAGGAGGACATCCCCTCCATTATCCCTTTCATACTCACAGAACCACTCCCTGTTAGGAGTCATATGAAAGGAAGAACCTGAGTCAATCAACCAATCATCACTTCCTAATTGTGTACTTGTAGAATCCAAGTACACATCCCCTCCTTCTTCTAAGGAGGACAGTGTAATTGTAGAAGCCAAGTACACATACCCAACAAATCAAGTAAGTGTGGATTGCGAAGAGTTTGATGAGCAATTTGACATGAAAATTTCTCTAGATCAATTCCAGTCTTGTATGCTTTCTCTTGATGATGTTGTAGGGTCACTTGAAGAACGTCCTTCTGCAGATTTGGGATGACCATCTTCTCCCATCTCTTGGGAACTCATTGAGCATCACTTGGAAAGGTGTTTCCAGTCTTTTTATGCAAATATTTCAAGGGTTTTGGTGGCTAGATATGACTCTTTGTAGCAGGTTTTTGGGCTAATTCTATGCCAACCATACTTGTACTTTCATATTAGGAGACTGGTAATCCATTTGAGGGATCAGATTCACCTTCTATTCGTTGGGTCTTTCATGATACATCTCGTGTACCATACAAATTTGAGGCCTCTTTTCTAGCCATGTCTTTCAAAGATTCTTGTTGGGTTTGAAAGTCATTCAGGCAACAATCAGAGTTCAATGAGTAAGGCTATAATGAATACAATTTGAACTTGATCCCTATCCAAGGATGGATAGAGAGGGCTTTTGAAAGGGGCGCTTCTTTTTGGCAAGAATTTAAAAGCATATATGTTTGTGGTCTTCTCTATTGCTTTAGTCCCATTCCAATGAAGGTAATGAAATCTACTTAGCTTATCATTGACGTGATTTTGTCTTTGACTATTTCCAAAGACAAGGGAAGAAGCCCTAACATGAATGATATGCTAACATGGCTTCATTGGCGATATGATTTTACTTGTCTTGTTTATGTTATCATGTTTAGAGTAGGTAGGTAGGATGAATACTCCCTTGCATGAGCATTTTGTGTGTAATTTGCTTTAACTTAACATTACTTCTTGTTGTGTTGTTTTTATGCATTTCTTATTTTGATTTGAAAAAGGCAGGATAGATGTGTCTTCCTTCAATGCATTTGAAATTTTTGGCTGTTTGAAGTGTGTGTAGGTGTGCAAGTACCAGAAGATTCAAGGGGTTTTCATGCACTCCCAGGAGGAGCACATGTCTTGTAGTTGGAGCCATCTGTTATGCCCAAATTCTATGTATCTCACCATACTAGATGTGCTAAGGAGGAGGGCCCTTTTTCCATTGTAAAAGGCCAAGTGGGGTTGATTTATGTAAAAGTGTTGGTCTATCTATCATCCAGACCCTTTGGTCGGAAATGACAGGTCCTCTTGGTTTTCATTTCAAGGTGTACTAGTCTTGTGGTTGTGCTAACCATCATTTGGTCACTGGTAACTCCTCATCCTGTCGGGCATTTATGCCTTGGGTAGGTATTGCTACACTTTGGGGTACCTCAATTAGGACACATGGCTTAAGATATCCTAGCCACACTCTTGATTTCATGCTCTGTAAAGGTGATTGACTTGTAAGATTTCTCATAACCGCTCTAGCACACCTCAATTATACCCACTTGGACCTTATTTTATTGTATTTCCCCCTTGCTTTGGTCATTATAGTTAAAAATGCAAACCGTCCACCACTAAAACCAAGTTTTGAAGGTCGTACCAAGCAAGAAGGAGGGTGTTAATGGAAAAATATATTTTGTTGGGGTTAGATGGGGCATGACCTATTCCTTCCAAGCTCAGCTTTTCACCTTGTTGAAGCTATCACAACATTTTATCATTATTTTTATGTCTTATGAGGTTTAGTCCTAGGATTGTGGGCGAGAAGCCATAAAAATGAATTTCAACTCAAAACTAGATAAGTCAACATAGAGGAGGGAAAAGTTATACTTTTCTCTTATAAATAAGGTACACTCCTCTCATTTGTAAGCAAGTTCCAGGGATAAAATATGATTGAAATTTTATTTCTACTCGTGTATATGAGATCTTAAGTGGTGCACACCTCTCTTCTTGGAAATTCTAGGGTTTTTCAAGGATAAATTTCAATGTTTCAAGGTTTCTTGCAATCTCTCTAGGTTAATTCAAGGAATTTCACTCTCTCTTAGGGAGGAAGGATTCTAGGTTTATTTTTTTAATCTTCTCCTTTTCTCCCATCGATGTAAGTAAGATCTTGGTCTCTTATTTTGCATCGCAGAGTGCATCCAAGGTAAGAGTAATTTGGGTTTTATACATGTTATGTTAGCCTGATTGGTGAGGAATTTCTCTTTTAGAACCCCTCTTGTTTTGGGCCTTGGCATATTTGTTTGTCCTAATTAGGTCAAGTGATAACATAACCTAGGATTTCTTGTCCTTGCCCTAATTCATCAAGCATTGAATTGTCATTTTTTGAGAGGACGTTGACCTGATTTTTCTCATTTCCCTAGGGATAAGACCTAGGTTTAGTTACCTCTTCTTTTCCTTTTCAAAATTACAAAATTCTATGTATTATATTTGAAAAAATACAAAAGATCAAATATATACAAAAAACCTTAGAAATCAAATATGTTGAAGAAATAAAAAATATTTATTTTCTATTTACTTTGAGTTTCTTTACAAAAATCCTAAAAAAGTACTATTGTTTATTTATTTATGATTTTTTTTTATCTTATTGAAAAATCCATAAAAATTAAAAAAATCAATAAAATTTGCATTTTATAGCTTGGTCTTGCACTAAAATAGGGTGGCATCAACCATATTAGGGTGACATCATCCCCGAGGAGATGCCACAACCTTAGCACGAGTCTGTTGTAGGAGTTTAAACCATCTATTTGGGTGAATTCAAGCACTATGGGGGTTGGAAGGGGTACACACATAATCTTAAAGATCTATTGGTAACCTTGAGGGAATTTTTAAAGTGATAAATAATGTCACTTATCATTTTGCAAGCTGGTAGAGATATGAATGTTTTTGAACAGACATATATTGCATTGGATATTGCCAACCTTAGTTACTCCAGTAGGTTACAAGCTTGATATTGGTTGGTGAGAGGTAACAAGTATTTTACTCGTGATTTTCAAAGGTTTGATTGAAGTGTTCATACAAAAAGAAAGAAAGGAATCTGTGTTGCAGTAGGGGTAGTATGAATAGTTTTGATCCCTCATAGGGATCATCTTCAGGAGATCAGAGATCAATGTCCATACAAGTTGTTAGTGCTACTCTTGTATTGATTTCATTGACATATCTTAATAACAAGATAGTTCTAAGTTTCATTGCTCCTATTTTTATTTTTTGATAATATAAAATTTGAAGTTTTTATTGCTTGTGAATGATAAAGTTAAGGTTGACGTCCTGTAGCTAGGTTTTATGATATGAAATTAGGGTTTATGTGATAGATATCTAGTTCTAGTTGTAATGGAGTCGGGTGGGGGCTCCTCCCTTACCCTTGATGCTGAGGCGTTCAAATATATGATCACAAATGTAGTAAAAAAGCCCTCGAACAAAGGGAACTCTAGGTTAATCAAGAAAGCAGTTGCGATTCCTGAATTTGTCCTTCCCCCGACTGCTCTAAGTCGAGTCACCCATCTCTGATTGCAAATGTAGGAAAAATCCCCCGAACAAAGGGAACTCTAGATTCATCAAGAAAGAAGACATGATTCCAGAATTTGTCCTTCCCCCAATCGTTCCAAGGCAGGTCACCCTCGCAATGGCTGGAATGGATCTAGTCGAATAGTTCACAGGCCTTGGGCCATCACCAAAATCAATGAATGTATGGATTCAAAAGAACTGGGCACCACTCATCTCGGCTCAAATAGCTTGCTACTCAGTAGGTAAGGGATTCTTTATCTTTCAGTTTGAACATAAATCATATCTAGATTTAATTTTCAGAAATGGGTCGTATTTTATGGGTCCTCGGGGATTCTATCTGAACAAATGGACCCCATATTTTAACCCTTCTTTGGAAATTCCCACTATTGTCCTGGTCTGGGTTAAAATCCCTCATCTGCCTATCCATTGTTGGAATGATGAATCCATGAGAGCAGTCGAGAACTCTTTAGGAAAATACATTGATTGAGTAGAGCCTAAAGATCGATTCTCATGCACTTGGATCTATGTTGAAGTGGATATGGAAGCAAGTTTTCCATAAGCCATCAAACTAACCGTTAATGATTGGTCCCACATTTAACAACTTGACTATGGACAATTTCCCTTCAAATGTCGAATTTTCCATGAGTATGGAAATTTCACCAAAGTCTACAAACAAGATCAGAAGGAACAGTTGGAAGCAGAACGAGAGGCAGGTTCAACTCAAGTGAAAAAAGGGTTAAACCCTAGGACACAAACCACATGAAAAAACTTGGGATCCTTTGGAAACCCTCCTCATCCGCAACCCTTGAACCCTAAGCAAACTCTCATAGGAAACCCCCATCCCCCACCCCAAATATTGAATTCCTTCACCTCCTTGGCTCGTGATAGGGAAACAAGATGCCCTCATGAACTAGAAGACAATTTGGCAGTAGAAGGTGACCCATAAAAAGTAGCAGAGGAAAAAGAGAACCATGATCAAGCTCAACCAGATCTAGAAGAGGGAGAGTTACAAACCACCTAAGAAGCACCACAAGAATATGAAGCCTCATATCAAGAGTCTTAGGAAGAACAATAACCATCCCCAGACATAACAAAGAGGAAGGGAAAACAAACGAACAAAGCGACCAGAGAAAAAAAAGGCAAAAAAGGAGAAATTTTTAGGGCATCAACTCATAATTGAAAAAGTAATGGGTAGAACCAGAAAAGGAAGAGGAGGAGGAAAAGAGAGATCTTATTAGGGCCCCTCATCTCATGCTACAATTAAATGATGAAGATTGTCTCCTGGAGTTGTGGGGGAATGGGAAGTCAAGCGGAATATGAAGTAATGAGAAACCTAACCAAGATAGAGAATCCAGACATCCTTCTAGTCCAAGAGACTAAACTTAAGGAAAAGGAATTTCTCAAAGTTGGAAATAAAATATGGAAATGAAGCTCAGGAATAGCAGTAAGTTCAAGAGGAGCTTGGGGGGGTTTCTTAAACCTTTGGGATGCTTCCAAATTTAGTTTGAACTCAACTAAAGCTAACCATTTGTGGCTATTTACAAATTTTCAGCAAATTCAATCAAACATCCAAGTATGCATTCTTAATGTTTATGTTCCAGTTCTTTATTATGAAAAGAAAGAGTATTGGAACTCCATTAGAACCCTCTTTGAAAGGGTGGAAGGGAAGAACCTCATACTGGTCGGAGATATGAATCCCACCCTTTCAGAAGAGGAGAAAAGGGGAGGCTCAATACTTAGAGACCCCTTTTGTGAACATGTATAGGACCTGATGCAGGATTGGGAACTAATAGATATAAAACCAAAAAATGGAAAATATACCTGGAAAAATAAAAGAATAAGACTGGGAGATACAACTGCAAGATTGGACAGATTCCTCATCCTCTCCTCTCTTCTCCTTTTGGGCCAAAATTTCTCCTCCTTTATTATTCCCTATGGGATTTCATACCATAAACCCATTTCCCTATTGATAGCAGAGGACCAAAACCTGGGGCCAATCCCATTTAGATTCAAACCCCTATGGATCAAAAAGCAAGGATTCCAAGAAACAATGAAAGCATCTTGGGATCAATTGGTGATCGAGTCCCTCTCATATGCCTGGGAGGAAAAGATGAGAAGGACAAAAAACCCTTAAATATTGGTCCAAATTGAATGCTACTGCCCCCTCCATAGAGAGATAATTAAAGCAACAAATACTAGCCCTACAACAAGAATAAATGGAAAACAAACAAATCATAGGGGAGGATCTTATTAAGGAAAATAAACTACAAGAACATTTAAGTAAAGCATGTAGAGAAGAGGAAGAATACTGGAGGCTTAAATCTAGAATCCTTTGGATGAAGGGTGGACATAGGAATTCCTCCTTCTTCCACAAATAAACACAGGCCAGAAAGCAAAAAAATAATGTGGCTACAATCACCAATGGGGAGGGAGAAAGAATCATAGATTTTGAATAAATAAAAAAAGAGGCACACCAACACTACAAAAAACTATACACAAATGACGAGAGAGTCCCTTTCAAGGAAGAAGAAGAACTTATACCTCATATTCTGAATCTAATTTCTTGAGAAGATAGTGTAGATCTATTTAAAGAGATTGACGAAAAAGAGATCGCCCAAGTCATTAGGGAAGTAGAGTCAGACAAGGTGCCAAGACTAGATGGATTTACCACGCATTTTTACAAGGCCTACTGGTCCATCATCAAAGTGGATCTCTGTAGAATGGTAAGAAATAATAAATTTAAGCCTACGTTGGGAGGGGGGATTAACTCCTCTTTCCTAGCCCTCATCCCAAAAGAGTCATCCTCGACTTCCTTCTCCAGATTCCAACCTACATCTATTTGCAATGTGTACTATAAGATCATAACAAAGATTTTGGAAAATAGGTCGAACAAAATCATGCCCCTTGTAATTTCTGACAACCAAGGGGGATTTTTTGAGAAGAGGCAATTGATCGAAAATGTCATCCTAGTTTAAGAGGCCATTCATTCAAGTAGGGAAAGGAAAGAAAAAATAATTATCATAAAAATCGACATGGCTAATGCATTCTACAGGGTGGACCATAAATTCCTTTTCAAGGTAATGAATAGGTTTGGATTTGAAGACAGATTCATTTCTTTGGATAAGGCTTGCATTGGATGCACCTAGGTTTCCCCTCTTGTCAACAGGAAACCTGCAAAGTTTTATAATTAGCAGAGGTTTGAGGCAAGGTTGCCTCCTCTTGCCCTTTATTTATTTATATCATTGTTGATGATGTATTAAGCAAAAAAATAGACCTTGACAGGAGAAATGGGAACATACCAAGAATAAATATTGCTCCAGGAGTGAAAGACATAAATCACTCTCAGTTTGCTAATGATACTCTCCTTCTGTGAGGGGCTTCCTTGATTATTGGAAAAATATTTGAAGACATTTTGTCAACCTTCTTCAATGCCTTAGGGGGGAGATATCAACAAATCTAAAAGCAAAATCTACACATGGAATGTGACTCAATCTGAGGTGATATTTTTAGCCATAAAATTGGGGTTCTCGATCACTACTTCATGGTAGGAATTCAAATACTTGGGCCTCCCCATAGTCTTTGCATCTCAATCAAAACGAGCTTGGCTCACAATCATAGAAAAAGTTAAAATAAAACTTCTCAACTGGGGAATGATCTTGTTAACTTCGGTGGGAAAAACAATCTTAATTAAATTAGTACTATCTGCAATGCCCTTATTTCAATCGGTCGTCTCCCTGACGACTAAATGGGTGCTAGAGAAAATTTCAATGATCATAAGAAAATGCCTCTAGAATGGAGGAAAGAACAATGAAAAGAAGTTTCATCTAAATAGTTGGAAGAACATTAAGAATCCTATAAATGAAGGGGTTTTGAACATAAGAGATTTAGCCCACACTAATCTAACCATGGGGGCAAAAATTCTATGGAACATCACCGGCAACGGGACAGGATAGGTTCAATAGGATTTAAGAGCTAAATATCTACAAGGAGGCATGATTCACTATCTAGAGAATTCACCAATAGAAATCGCAAGCACCCATATTTGGAGACTATGTAAAAAGGCCCGACCCTTCTTCTCGAAAGACTTACAATGGGCTCTAGGAAATGGAAAACACATCAATCTATAGAAAGATAAAATTTTAAATCGATCCCTGCTGTCCTCTCATCTCGAGCTAACAAAGATTAAGGATCGATTCGACACAAATGGAATAAAAATCTAAGAGATCTGTGTAAATGGGAGAGATAAAGTGGAAACTGCATCGGATGGAAGGACTTAAATATTCCTGAGCTTCTCGAAGAGAGTTTCAGACACCTATTGGGACTTCTATATGGAGCTACCTCAATCAACAAAATACAGTAGGATACTAGAGGTTGGGGAACACAAGGGACGTTTTGAATTTCACAAGGATATGATGCCCTAGCGGCCTCCACAACTTCCCCTCCCAAATACAAAATGCGGGGCAAAGTTTAGAACTACATGGGTCTCCCCAAGATTAACTTCTTTTGCTGGGTAGTTTCCCATGGGAAAATTCTTATTGGAGAAAACCTTAAAAAATGAGGCATATAGGGTCCTACCATATGCTCAATGTGTACCTTAGAAAAGGAAACAATGGAACATCTCTTTCTGCAATGCGACTTTGCAAAGGAGGTGTAGCATCTAGTAATGAACAAGCTTAGAGAGCATGAAAGTACCCCCTGTTCCTTAAAGGTTTATTTGCATATTGGGTGAAAGCCACATAAACAAATTAAAAAACAAGCCTTTCCTTTCTCAAGGTTGGTTGACTCTTCCAAAATTTACCTAGGGAATGTGCGGCTCGCAAGAAATCATCTCATCTTCCAAAGCTTCCCCTTCTCCCCTCTTCAAACATCCTCTAAGATAAAACAACACATAAAAGAGAATTTAGAACTATCTTCCATGCCCATGGATCTAAATATCACCAAGGAGGAAGTAGGTTTGCTAGAAGGGACTGTCTACATTCTGAATCCCACTCTAAGGAAGCAACCCCCTCGGTCCCACAAATAGAAACTGAGACTTAAAAAGGAGGAAATGGAGAAATGTAGGAAGGAATAGGGGCACAAAAATCTACAATTTGATGGAGCATCGAAAGGTAATCTCGCAGTGGAAAGCACGGGAGGGGTAAACTTTGACCCCGAAGGACAAGAAGTATTAAGATTCGCTTGGGGTCTAAGCATAAAGACAAACAACCAAGTAGAAGTATACACACTCTAGCAATGTTGTAAGCTTTCCAAGAATGTAGGCATCTCCTCCCTCACGATCTTCAGGGACTCTGCTTCAATCATAAGATATTTTGCTCTAAAAAAAGAACCAAAAAATTTGATCCTTCAAATACAAATTGATTGAATTAAAAACACTCTCCAACACTTCAATAAGATATAATGGTATCATGTTCTTAGGGAGCTGAATGAAATTGCAGGCGTGGAAGCTAAATAAACAGTTAATCTGAAGGAACAACAGTTAATGGTTAACGCCCATGATTTTGGGTGGGTATCTATCCCCCAAGGAAAGTTCATAGAGGCAAGGATCCATGGTATTAGTTAAGCAAGCAAGGCATCATCGAATACTTCAATGTTTTAATGGTCTCAACTGTGAGTTTAAATGGCAATAACTCTTGCATGAGGGAAATCCTCTCAATCATCCAGGCTCACCTGGATCCTTCTCCACAAAATATGTGGTCGGATCCAAATACATATGCCTTGGTACACAATGAAATCATGAACCATAATGGGAAAAGGTGGTCCAAAAGGCGATGGAGGCCCGATGGACTATACACCCTCTTTCCCTCGAAATCCAACATTTGGAATGCAAGTCTGCAAAAGGCAACGACGAATAATCAAAGGAATATCATCACCATGCTAAGGAATCAAGAATTTCGATGTTGGGGAACTTTCATATGTCACCATCTCAGGAGAATGGAGGAAGAAAATAAGGAAAATAACCGGTTGATAACATGAATTGATAGAGACATTAACATGGATATCAACACGATGGAAATGCGCATGGAACAAGAAGAGGACACTAGGGAGTAGGAGATTGAAGAGGCCAAACAAAGATAAATGAATCTAGATGAATAGTTGTCCCAGGAGAAAGAAAAAAATGTCAAATTGGAGGAAAATATAAAATCTCTGGAAACACAGTTTGTCTATCTACACAATCGTCTTTGCACTCTGGAAATGGGTCCTAATCTTGCGCTTGGCAATTTTCTTTGGTCCAACTCACTTCAAGAGGTGGGTTCCAGGTTCATTCCCTCTATTCACATTCAGCCGAAGCCAGAACCTAAGGACAAAGGAGCAAATATTCCAAGGTTCCACAACTGATATGCAGTTTCTCTTTGAGATCTCAATGCTATGGTAGTATGCTAGTTTTAGTCCCGAGTCTTTAATTTTGGTTTTGAAGTTGTAGGAAGTTTTGTGTTTGTCTTGAGAATACTTATAAAATGTTGTAGAGGATGGAATGGTATGAGCAAGGCTCAATTTTGTAAGCTTTATTATGTATATGTCAAGACTTTTAGAATCAATTTCTAGTAGTATCAGGATGAATAGAATAGTCTGGTCATTTAGTCATGAACTCAGGCCTTCGTGCAACCTTTGTATCTCAGCTGCTTGGGGAAAATGAAGAAGCATTTTCATAATATAAATATTTTAATCATTTTTGTGAAAAAAAAGGTTTCATTGCTCCTAACCTCCTACTCTTGTGTTTAGTCATCGTGTTTATTGAATATTTTTGACTCCATAAGGCACTCGTTGATCAATTTAATAAGAGGTTTTATCATTAGAGGTAGGATTGTTCTCGTTTTGTACTTCATAAGGTTACTTCTACACACATTTGGGAAGCCTCTTGTTTCCAAAGGAGCATGTATAAATATAGATCATAGTGCATTGAAGTGACAGTGGGTGCATCTCTTGATTAGTTGCCACTCTTAGCACCGAACTTTGTGACCTTTCGGAAGGGAGCTAGATTGAATTGTAACATTTTTGTCACCGTTTCCAGGGCCCCAAAAGGACATATGACAATAGTCCATTCACAAGGCGTTCCTTGGTAGAATTCATTTATTTCCAAAGAGTCGGGAAAGCGATAACGTTTTTGGGCACTGACAAGTTGAGATAAGTTATTGTTTTGTACTTTGGTAAGATTATTGTTGAGCACTAACTTGGTAGGTCTTATCTACCGAATCAACTTGAAGAAAATACAACAAAAAATGTACACTTCAGGATAAATCCCTCAACTATTGATGACATTATTGTGTGTAAGAGTGAGCACATCCATCAATTGAGAGGAAAATCTCATCTCAGCAACTCCACACATTTTTGGCATTGATAAAAAATGGTATGGAATTTCTTGAGGTCCCATGGTGATCCAATTTTTTTTTCGAGAACTTTCTCAAACAAAAATCTTTGACGAAGGACCTTTTACTGATGACTATATGCATGTGAACATGAGCAATTACTATTGTGCATCCTTTGAACAAAAACAACCATAGGACAATGCAATAGAAATTCAAGCACATAAATGAACACCCATGTGATAACATAGTTCACAAGACTATATTGGCTACGTCTACGGGCCTACTCTAAAGAGTGACCGATCCATTAACATGATGAATAAAATGCATGAAAGCTAATTACATCATTAATGGATTTCACCTGTAAGAAGTCAACTGCTCACTGTCTGGACTGCATATCAAGTGCCTCTGAAAAGCCACACTCTCTTGAAGATCCTTCACCATTGTTCTTTAGACCAAGAATGTCGAAGGCCAACACTTGTATCAATATGTAAACCTGTAGCTACTTCTTCTACACAACAAATATCTCTAAAAGGCCACACTCTCCTTCAGATCCTTCACCTTTGTACTTCGAATTGAGAATGTTTGAAGACCAACAATTACATCCATGTGCATGCTGTAGTTAATAATCATGTGATCATACGTCTACATGATCATTGCAAGTTCATACTTTCCTCGTTGTCCCAAAGAGTTTATAAAACTCAGACAAATTTACATATTTTCCAAATAGGATTTTAGGAAAAAACAATGCCTCTCACAAATATGTGGCTATAAAGCCCATTACAACATGGAAACATCAACTTCAAGTCACATTGCAGCAATAAAAAGTGCACGTAGTGATTAGACACTATGGTCTCACAAAGACACTACAAAATAATGTGCACCATTACAATATTGCCAACAAGGCTCAGGCATAAACCATGTTGCCTCTCACTCTAATAATCACTTTTGAGTGGCTAAGAGAACCTTTTACAATAACAAAAAACCACAACATAAAACCACCTCCAACAATAGGTTCCTAACCCTTCATCGAATTGGGAATATACCAAGGTTTGTTTTAAAACCATATACCATAGATAATATGGTTGTTGGTTGGCATTAAAATATTCCAACTAAGGTTTTAACCATATTTGACTATGTTATATTGGTATCAACAACTAATGATTATAGTATGGAATAAGTTGGAATAGTTTCTATCTATCAAATTTTAACATATGGATCCACCAACATAACCGTTGGACCATGATAATATACCAAAGGGCGTACCTTTTTCCGCCATCCAAAACTCCACAAAGTTTAAATAAAACAGACGCCATTTATGATTAAGTAACACATGCGGGTGGAGTGGGGAGGGTGCTAGAGTGGAGGTGCAATGGTCGGGTGTTCAACCCCCCTCCTCCATATTTTACTTCCAATTCCCCCTTTTGGAAACTTCAAATAAAAGTGGTGCTCTATGGTGTTAAGAAACACTACCATGGCGCATTGGCAAAGGCGTTGTGCGCTCGTGCGAGAGGTTTCCACATGACGGCCTCTCATTGGGCCACTTGTTAACAATGCCACGTGTCAATCACAAAGTGGTCCATCCATCTTCCACATCACCAGAGTCATACTTCCAACTCAGCTCCATACTTCCACCTGTCAAGCTGCTATGCTACCACATCAGCTCCATGCAGGCCATGTGTCACCCTTCCAGTGGTGCCACATGGCACCCCTTTTTCCATTTTTCCACTGTTTTCTGAAACTTTGGAACTTAATATCTCGGCTATTCGGAGTCCGTTTTAGGCTAAATGAACATCATCGGAAAGCTCTCGCCGAGCCCTTTGAGATGGTGCCACTTTCATTAGCATTGAAGACTTGAGTGATCTTATATCCTCATGGATCACATGGTTCCTTGATTTTTTTAATCCATTGGATTTCTGTAACACCCCGTTTTGACATTACTACCTGAACTACTATTATATGTTGTATTTGTTTGATTGTGAGACCTCGTCGGTTTGACAACACTGTGGACATATGGTTCTATTATTTTGCCGATATATATATGTGTGTGTGTGATGTTAGTATTATGATCGGTAGTCATGTTTAGATATGTATCATGTGTTAATTATGTCTCATATATGGAAATTACCGAATGATGGGTACGTGGATACCGTTACAGTTATATGTTGAAATAATGAATGTTATGTCAGGTGCATGGCGAATAAATGAGTTCATTGTTGTTATGTTATGATGAAATATATGTGTACATGTCGAGTATTTATGCACGATATTCTATATTGTATGTCGAGGACTGACTTACAGGTTGAAACGACTAAGTGATAGCTGGATCCTATGAGGTGGGAGGGCCTCAGGGACACGGACTTCGAAAGATAAAATAGTATGCGAGTGATGCATTATTTACTTTCATGTGGTTATTATGTTTTTTATTACGATGTATATTATGACATGGGTGGGGTAGGGTTTCAGGAAACTCAACTGCCTAGATTGGTTATACGATGACAGACCGAGTACAAGTGCAACGCTGTTGTTATGTCGGGTAGACATAGTCCCTTGTTCCATTAGGGGGGTGGAGGCTTTACCCACCGTTTATCCCCGAAACCCTGAGTCATGGGAGGGCTGTGCTACGGCACACTCCCCAAGGTGTGTGATGATGACTAGTGGTTTCCTGCTGGGGAAGCTTGGTCGATGTAGTCGACACTTCCGCTTACGGGTTCTAGCTGGAACCGGTCATGACTTGACATTTCAAGGTAGTCCAGCAGAGGACAGGATAGGATGTGGAAGTTAGTGATGATGTAGGTAGATAGGTGTAGCGTGAAGTAGGGGTGAAAACAAGATCTAACTGTAGGTGTGTAAAACCCTTGATTGAGTATGTGTCGTAACTCAGAAAGGTATGAATTGTCGTAACTAATAAGATTTCAGTTAGTTAAAGGATTGTACATTGCAAACTATGTTAAAACATGTGTCAGTAAACAATAAGTTTCGTGATTATGATTGGTGTGTGTGAATTATTATTGTTAGTGTACTTACGCGAGATATGTAAGCAGTAGCTACGCTTACATAACTCGCCTACATATTTATAAATTGTGTAAAATATTGTTGAATAATGATGTTAATTATTATCGTTTAGTAATTAACTATTGTTGATCAATGTTAATAATGTCGATTAAAGTTAATAATGATGATTAAGGCTAACAATGTAGATTAATGTTAATTACTGTCAATTAAGGTTATTAATGTTGATTAATGTTAATTATTGTACATTAATGATTAATTATTGCTGATTTATAAAAAGTTACATTTAAATTAGGTAGTAATATTACAACCTGGTTAGTAATGATTAATCGAATGCTAATGAGTTGTTTAGTAAAAACTAAGGGTTAAATGATTATTGTAATGTAAAATAAAGTAGTATTAATTTGATAAGTAAATATTAATTGCAAGGTTAGATAATTAATTAAGAAGTATGGATAAGAATTAGTTATAAACCATTAGTTTTATGAGGATCATGCTTAAGATTAATTAGAACATAGGATTATTATTGGTAATTAATAAATTAAATTATTTGAATGTAAAATTAGAGGGTAATTAACATAATGGAAGTATGTTAAATCATTAATTAGATGATTAGGTAATTATTAATTAATCAACTGACAATTAGTATTAAGTAACTAATTAAGTGATTAATATGAGTAATTGGATGTTGACTAGGAATAATGATTTATTAGTTTTTAATTGATAAATCTGAGTTACAAAGTCCATGAATATATTATTAATGATTAATAAGAGTCCAAGTTGAGGGAACCAACACCACTGATCAAGTAACCAAATGTACTCTTCAAAGTCTAAGGCATTATCAAAGCTCGTAGTTTTCTCTGACTTCCAACATATGTATGAATTAGTAAGCTTGTGATCATAACTTGTTGCCCCAAGAAAATTTGCGTTTCTTCCCATTGCATCGCTGATGAAACAGGTAGTTCTTGAATCTGAATGAGGAGCAAGAAAGCCGAAGAGGAATCTTGGCGCTATTTGCAAGAAAGCTGATGGGAATGCATGCGATCAGAGGCAAAATGTGGGCAGATCGCATTGGAGATGCATTTGATGATAGCTCTACGGTGCTTGCCAGGTTTCTGATGGAAATATCGACTGTATTGAGGAGGTATACACATAACCGACTGTCTTTCTGAACGCGTTGGTGAAGGATTCCCACTCTACGGAGGATACAAATTCTGAACCAGAGGGAAATTAAAGGGAGAAGGAAAATATTTTTGGGCACTATTGAGCAGACTAAGAGGAATTTATAAGATAGAAGAAGGATATCAATGGATGTGGGTAAAATCATGGACAAGGTTTGACATGGACATTGAATGAAGTGGAGGCTGCAAGAAGAGCGGTTATGAATCAAGATTTGACAACATCATGGTTCTGATTGATTGCAGGAGGTGTGCAACATTGAATGAGCTAGCATTACCAACGCTGTATTGAATGAAGTTTCAGTTGATGAAGCTCTGTTTAGGCAACGGATTAGAGGTTGATCTTCTTGGTCGACTGTCAATGGAATCAAGATGATGAAGGCTGAATTTGAAGGAGGCTGCAAGAAGTGCGAATATGAATGATAATACCGATTCTGTATTGATTGAGCCAACTTGATAGATATATATTTGTGATTTGCATTACTCGATTCAGTTGGTCGGTCCTTGAACCGGTTCATGGAACGGGGTTACTGAGCTTTGATTGAGGGCTTTTGGGATCTGGGTTTTTGGCAGGTCCTGTTGGATTTGGTCTGCTTCTTGTTGCTGATCACTGGGAAGTGTGGATTGGAGGCCGGTCCATTTCTGGGTTTATTATTATTCTAGTATTTTGACCTGTCAGCGGAGTTGTTGATCGCTTTGTGCAGGGGATTGGCATGGCAGAGGACGTAGTTTACACCGGTGACGGGGTTGGTGACAGTGGGAATATTGCTGATGGAGCTGTCTATGCTGGGATGACTCGGTCGGGGGTGTTGTCTGGGCCTTCCATGACTGGCGGGGGGCCTGAGGTCTTTTCTGGGACCACCATGACAGGCAGGCTTAGTCCTCGGACAGGGACTTTTGCTAAGGCTAACTTCCTTAAAAAACCCACTAAGATGGTTAAAGAAAGGAAGCGACAAGATCAATTGGTGCTTGGGGTGGATGTTACGATGGAAGAGGTGGAGGATCTCTCTCTCACTACTGTGGTAGGTCATGTTCGTGGCAGAAGATATGGTCGGGGTTTCCTTCAACGTTGGGCGGATGAGAAGTGGAAGTTTATTGTGTCATCAGCCCCTGAAGTCAGAGTATTGACGAAGGGTTGGTTTTCCTTCACTTTCATGAACAAAGGGGAGGTCGACGTTGTTTTAAGTCGACATTGGTCGATGTTGGGGGTTCCTCTAGTCCTGCGAAGCTGGTCCCCATTCTTCGACTCTAAAACGGAGAAGGTTGATAAAGAACCGCTGTGGGTGAAGCTTCCTGGGTTTCCAATGCATCTATGGAATGAATCTCGTTTTGCTATGATTGGGAATTTTCTTGGTGAATATGTGTGTTCAGATTCCTCCCATCTTGAGACTGGAAAGTACACGGTGGCAAAGATATTGGTAAATATCGATCTTCGGCTAGGACTCTCTGCTGAGATCAATGTACAATCCAAGGAGGGGGAATTTGTTCAAAGCCTGGATTATGTGGGTGTGTCGTTTAGGTGCCACCGCTGCCACTCACTTGGACATATGGTTGCCAGATGTCCTTTACCGTTTCGGAATTGTAAGCCACTGACTGATGAGGTAACTGATGTAGGTACAGATCCAGTGTCGAAGGATTACTCTCAGGCAGTGGAGGATGATGGGAGTGGGCCTGCTTTTAACAGGGGGGTCATCTACGATTCTGTGGTACCAGCTGATATCTGTGGGAGGCATGGATCAGCGGATTTGCTGCCATCTTCGGTGAACAATGGTAAGGTGCTCATTGGGAGTGAGGAACATGATGATGAGGGGGCTCCCTTGGGAACATAGACTCCTACTACATTGACTACCTCCAGTTTACATCAACAGTTATCCATAACTCGACGGGGTTCAGCTGAGAAGTCCTCGGGTATGTCACATTTATTTTCACCTGTTGTTTCTGATGCTTTGGGGGATGGTCAGCTTGGGTCTCCTCCTGTTGCCCATACTCTCATTCCATGTCCGGTAGCTCCTTGTGTGCTGACTGATGTGGATAATGGTTTCTCGACGCCCATTGTATCCACCAAAAACTCTACCTGCTCTGAGGGTCGTAGTATCCGTTATGCTCTTCGCAATAGGGAGATCCCTGTAGCTGGTATGGGGGGGAAGGGGCTCCCTGAATTGGCCAATAGTGTTGGGGGGAAAGGTCGGGGCCGTAAATCCCTTTTGTCTAAAGCACAAGACCGAGAAAAAGTGGATTTAGTGATGGGTACTCAATCTTCTATTGAGTGGGCACTTAGAGCAGTGAAAGCCCAGGAAGGGGGTTTGATATGAAGATTATGTCCTTCAACTGTCGTGGGTTGGCGAGTCCCATTAAAAAATCATCGATTAGGAGGCTGGTAGACTTTAATCAACCGGATGTTTTACTGCTGCAAGAAACTCTGGGTGGCAGTGAGGATGTAGTACGGGCATTATAAACTTTTCTTCCTGGTTGGAAGTTTGTTGGAGTGGATGCCCGGGGGCGCTCTGGAGGGCTGGCCTCGGGATGGAAGGTTAAGAGTTGCAGATGTGATTGTTCTTGGGGAATATATTCTGGTATCAGTTTGGAAGTCTGGGATGCTGAGATAGGGAGGTTGATCATGGTTCTCAATATCTACGGGCCCTATTTAAATAGGGTTGGATTCTGGGACGCCTTGTTATGTATGGATCTTTTTGATGGAAGGGATGTGATTTTGGGTGGGGATTTCAATCTTACTCTGGGGACTTCTGAAGTGTGGGGACCTCGGGCTGTGCCGGATACATTAGCAAATTATTTCATTCATGCCTTTGCTAGGAAGGATCTTCTTGACATTTTACCATCCAAGTTAACTCCTACTTGGAGGAATAAGAGAGCTGGGGAACATCGGGTGGCTAAGAGACTGGATAGGTTTCTGGTGGCCGATGTGTTGGCACTGGGTGTTGACATTGTCAGGAAGTGGGTAGGGTCAGGTGGGATATCTGACCACTGCCCCATCTTCCTGGAGTTACGTGGTGGTAGGAAAAAACCTCCCAGCCCTTTCAAATTCAATCCTAGTTGGCTGAAGGAGGTGGATTATCTTAAGATGGTTCAGGATCTGTGGGTTCATCGACCTCTTGATTCTCTGATACATGCAGGTGCACACTTCCAACACAACCTTAAGCGAATCAAAGAGGCCACTATTTCCTGGGAACATGATAGAAGGGCGATTGATGAACAGACTTTGCGGGCTGCTGAGCAGAATATTGATTGGATTCTTAACAGTCGGGGAATGGGATATTTGGATGAACAGCAGAAAGGTGAGCTGGTGGAGTGGGGGAGACGCAGGAATGTGATTCTGTGTGAGAGAGAAGAGATGTGGAGGATGAAAAGCAGGGCGATATGGCTTCAGTGTGGTGATGAGAATACAAAATTTTTTCAAGCATACGCTAAGGGGAGGAAATTCACCAACTCTATTTGGGAACTATCTGACGAAGGGGAACCAGACTCCAGCTTTGATGGCTTAGCGGAGTTGGGTATTAAAAATTTTGGTGATTTATTCACTGCTCAACCTGGAGCCTCCATTGTTGAGGTTATTAGGGTGACTCAGCTTTTCCCTCGCTTTGTGGGGGAGGAAGATAATAGATAGTTGATGGAGGAGGTGTTGCCGATTGAGCTCTCAGTGGTCATGCAATCCTTTCATAAAGATAAAAGCCCGGGGCCAGATGGCTGGCCTATAGAATTCTTCTTAGGATTCTATGACTTCTTCGGGGAGGAATTATTGAATGTGGTGGAAGAATCGCGAAAGGCTGGGTTTGTCCATGGCCCCTTCAACTCCACCTTTATAGCTCTCATTCCGAAGACGGACAAGCCTGACAGCTTTGATGAATTTAGACCTATCTCTCTCTGCAATTGTATCTATAAGATCATATCTAAGGTTATGGCGAGGAGACTCAAGAATATTTTGTCGCAGCATATTTCTTGTGAGCAATTTGGCTTCTTGGAAGGTCGCCAAATACATGAGGCCATTGGAGTTGCCCAGGAAGGTTTACACACACTGAAAGTGCAGAAGCAGAAGGGTGCCGTGATTAAGATTGATCTCTCTAAATCATATGATAGGGTTAGCTGGCTATATATCCGGATGCTTCTTACTCACCTGGGGTTCTGCTACGAATTTATTAGATGGATTATGGCCTGCATCACTACGGTTAGCTTTGCTGTACTGATCAATGGTTCTGCTAGCAGATTCTTCCATGCGGGAAGGGGTCTGCGACAGGGATGTCCCCTCTCTCCGCTGCTGTTTCTCCTTGTTGCTGAAGGACTCATTCGATTTATACTGAAGGCAAAAGCTGATGGTTCCTTTCGGGGAATATCCATTTCTCAGGTATTGTATATTACACATCTCCTTTTTGTTGATGACATTCTGATATTCTGTGATGGCTCGCGACAGGATATTGATAAGGTGGTTGAAGGTCTACATTTAGTGCAAGTTGCAGCGGGTATGTTAGTAAATATTGACAAATCTACTATCACATGCTCGAATTTAATAGAGCAGGAGATTCACAGACTGGCTAACAAACTACCTTATCAGACATTGGATATTGATGATGGATTAAAGTACCTTGGCTTTCACTTGAAACCGAATGCTTATCTGAAGGCTGATTGGCATTGGTTATTAGCAAAATTGGATCAGCGACTACATGGATGGAGTCATAAATGGCTCTCTCGGGCTGGGAGGCTGGTTCTGGTCAAATCTATTTTGGAAGCAATTCCGGTGTATTGGATGTCTCTTGCTTGGATCCCCAAAGGTGTCTTGGAGCAGATCTGAAGATTGTGTTTCGCTTTTCTTTGGAAGGGGAAGAGTGAGCATCGAGCATTGGTGTGGGTCAGATGGGAAAGAATTGTTGTTCCAAAAGCACTGGGAGGATGGGGGTTAAAGAATATTTTCATGTTTGCAAAAGCATTGGGGGCCAAAGTGTCGTGGCGACTTATCCATACACAAAGTCTCTGGACTAGAGTAGTATATCATAAATATATTGCTCCTCTTACTCTTCTCGAATGGATCAGGCTGGGAAATAAGTCGAGGGCAAATTGCTCTGTGGTCTGGAAGGCAGTGGTGCAACATTTCTCATTGGTCGGATCTGGATTAGTGTGGAGGATTGGAAATGGACGTCTCATCCGTATTGGGCTGGATCCCTGGGTTGGCTGTAGGGGTGCACATGTCCTCCCTGCGGTCTTGAAGACTTATTTGGCTGCTAGAGGCTGTCATTTTCTGGCTGATATAGCGGATTCAGGATCATCTTCTCTTTGGCATCAGGGGTGGATCTCTACACAGCGACTGGAGATCAATGCAGATCTACAGGGGGCTTGGGAGGATTTTCTGTGGCTCTTAAGAATTACAAATATTCGACTGACCGATAGGGATGATGAACTGATCTGGGATCACCATCCCTCGGGTATTTACACACCAAAAAATGGATATATCCTGCAGAATGTGGAAGTACATAACCGGGAATTGGTGTGGTGGTGGAAATATCTGTGGAAGTTAAGGTGTCCGAGTAAGGCGAAATTACTATTCTGGGCTATACTGGAAAATAAGGCACCTACCTGGGACATTCTGCAAAAACGATTTCTCCAGGGTCTGGGTCCGGGGATCTTCCCTCTTTGTCGGGATGCGGAAGAGACTATTGCACATTTATTTGTTCATTGTCAGTTTACACAGGCGGTTTGGGATGATATTAGCAATTATTTGCATATTCAGATGAGGTGGAGGGGCAAGAGCGTCCTTGCAGCTTTCCAGGAGTGGTGGTCATTACACAAAACTTCATCCATCCGGGAAATCCCGTGTATTTTCGCCTGGGGGATCTGGATTACCAGAAATCAGCACATATTTCATGATCGCAGGGTACCGATGGAGACTGTAGGGGCTCACGCTGTGGTGGTGATACAACAATACATGGCACCTGCCCAGGCGATTAGAACATGTCCTGTGCATGAGGAACAGATTGATAAATCACTGCCATGGGCCTTTTTTGATGGAGCTTCATTGGACCACGGATCGGTGTGTGGAGGGGGGGGAATTCTTTACAAAGCTGAGGACCATTATTTTCATCTGGTGGCTGGATTGGGAAGTGGATCAAATAACTATGCTGAACTCATGTCACTTAAACTACTGATGTTATTTGCACTTGAACAAGGCTGCCTATCACTTCAGATTTTTGGAGATTCCATGGTAGTTATTGACTGGGCTAAGGAGATCACACATTGCCATGTGATGGTACTATCACCTATCCTGGAGGAGGTGATATGGTTAAAGTAGTCCTTCAATCACATTTCATTTACACATATTTACCGGGAGAGGAATGGGATGGCTGATCAGCTCTCTAAGGACGCAACGCAGCAGGAATTAGATCTTGGCATTTGGAGGATTACAATTCATTCACCTGGAGGCACTTTCAGCTATTATCATAGACCTTTTCATGAGGTTATTGAGGCACAGAATTGAGCAATAGCTCAGTTTTTGATGACAAATGATGGTTTTGTTTTCTGTTATAGTAATAGTTCTTATGTATTCGGATATATGCGGGAACTATGGTCAACACTGACTTGTTGTATGGGACATTAGATATGATGTCAATATGGGACAGTAAATATGTGACAATGTAGGGATCTCAGTGATTCTACTACATGTGCAGAGTGTAATTTTGTTCATCTATTTGTTACGATTTTTTCCGAGAAAAAAAAAAGAGTCTAAGTTGAGGGCTCGAGGACTGACATGGAGGTTGATGCATTTATGTTTAGGATAAGGCATTAATGGAGGGGAAGAAGAGTCGGCAAACATAGGATAAAGGGAGAAGTGAAGGGAAGAAAGGAGGATGATCTTTTTACCTTAGATATTTTTGGGGAGAAGTTGGGAGAGCAGAGATAGGATTTTCATAACAGAGCTGAAGGGGGTTTTTTGTTGGAGATAATTCAAAAGGGAGAGCAGGTTGGCTTGTACTCTGTTTGGGCTCGGGGTTCCAAAGGGGTACCTTTGGAGCTGGGTGGTCGGCGAGACCTCGCTAGTTGGTAGGGTGGCAAAACTGTTTTGGGTTGGTTGAGTTTCAGAGCTTTGGGGAAGGTTTTGGTTGCAGGAAAAGCAAAGGGAGTCAGCAAGGAATACAACAAACGGGGATAGCCTGAAGGGTGGATCTACTAGCTATCTACAGGTATTTTCCAACAGGTATATTTTTATCATTTCTACCTTGTCAAATTATGTAAAAATTTCATTACAAAAGTTTATATGCTATTATTATATCTGCTACTCGTGCACAAACAATAAATGGTTAGAAAAGATAAAACAATAATTATATTGTTCAAATCTATAAATGTAAATGCTATATTTTTACAGCCAAAACTAGAAATGAGAACAGAAACATAACATAAACAGGAACATAACAGAAAAGGAATAGAAACAGAAACAGAAATTTCGACAAGAAGTGAAATATCTGACTTTATTAAGAGTTAAATGAGACCCAAGTTGGGGTCTTACATATGGTATCAGAGCCATGGTTTCAAATCTGGAACCAGAGGGCTTATTACGGTGGACTAAAACATAATAAGAGGAACAATTCAAAAAAGACTCCTTTGCAAGTAATTGCTGCAAGCATTTACTGTTGCTGAAGCTTTAGACCTGCAAAGCAAAAATGAAAAAAAAAGTTACAAGTAACAAAAAAAAAACCCTGTCGGTAGAAAATGCAACAAATGCCATAAAGATTCCTCCTATTACTCATATTATCTTATTGTTGCAATTGTAATAAAAAAATATGTTTATGTCATAATAGACATAAAATTTCAAAAAAAAAAAAAAAGATGCCGCAAAGGAACAAGTAGAGTTAAATATTTTTTTTTATATATATAAGAAAAAAAAACAAAAATATAGAGTATAGGATAAATTATATTTATACATATAAGTAACAAAATATTTTTTTTTAAGCCTAAGTCTATTTATATATATATATAACCATGAAAAAAAAATAAAAATATGTAATAGACGTAATTGAAATGGATATTTTTTTTTATATAGGATTATAAGAAGAAAAAAACAAAAATTACCTTATTCTTTTATATGTTGTTATAAAGAAAAAAAAAGAGAGCTTATATATATATATATATATATATATATGAGCAAAAAAAAAGGGGGTTATTTTTTAATTAAATATAAACAATATACCAAAAAAAATAATTCGAAAACAATATAAAGTATAAAAACAAAAATATAACCTATAACACAATATATATATATATATATATATAGGTTATGCAAACGAGAAAAAAAAATATAACTATATCGATTTTTTTTAAATTACATTATGGAAATTTAAACATAAAATTTTTTTTTGCAGGGCTCCTGGGCAGCTTGTGCTGCGGCTTGAGCGGCCCAGCCTGCGGCCAGGGCACAGCTTGGCCAGCAGCAAGCTGCGGCCTGGGCGGCCCGGCCTGCAGCCCAGAGGGCGCGCGACCAGAGCACGACCCGTCCAGTAGTACTGCTGCGTCTTGGGTGGCCCGGCCAGCAGCCTGGGTGGCTCGTGGCCCGGCTAGGGGCGGCCCAGTGGATCTGCAGCTAGGGAAAAACAAAAAAAAAACCTATATAGTTTAAAAAAAATTACATTGTAGAAATTTAAACGTACAAAAATTTTAATTGCCAAGGCCATGGCAGCTTGGCTTGTAGCCCGAGAGCTCGCGGCTTGGGTGTGGCCGGCCTGTGAGAGGCAAAAACAATTTTTATATAAAAAAAATAAAAATAAAACAAATAACAACATATATAAAAACAAAAAAAATTATATGGCATTGCGGCCATGACGACCCGACCAGCAGCCCGCAGGGTGCGGTCTGGGCAAGCCGGCTAGCAGCTGAGCTGCGGCTTGGGGCACGCCAGGCCAGTTGGGCCTTGTAAACCCTGTACATTGAAAAAAAAAACAAATGCACAAATCTTGCTAAGTAAATCAATCTTTGGAAAGTGTCTCTAAATCTCTCTCAACCGGACAATTTTTTTTTTATCAACCTCCCATGCAATTAACCTTAGCTCTGTTGTCTATGATGAGGCCGACCAGCAGCCATATGGCCCGACCATGGCAGCTCGGCCAGCAGCACAGGCTACGACGAGCAAGCAGCCGGGAAGATATTTATAAAAAGAATGGAGATAAAATAAATAGCATAAAATCATGCTTTCTCGAGGTAGAAGGACCTTATACCTACAAGGCTCGGCTGCAGAGATCATAGAGCCATGGTTCTCATCCCCTTCGACCACCGTTGTAGAGCTGTGCTCTCGAAAATCTTAGAGACACATGAGCGGCCCGAGGGGGCTTGACTGTTTATAAAAGGATTTAATATTATTTTATTTTGCATACAACTGCGTGGCCACATGCATGGCTTCATCGAACTTCAAAGGGTTAGGGTTAAGGTTCGGCTAGGTTGGTGGTGATTAAAAATTAAATAATTAGGGTTTAATTAAAATTAAAATTAGATCTAGTTGAGTCATAATATTTTAAATAAATTAAATTATGATTGGAAATAAAGTAATTTACACTAAGTTAAAAATGTTTAATTTAAATTATTTAAAATAATTTAAAATATAATTATTTTGAAATTAATTATTTAAAATTATTAATAATTATTTTGAATTTAGTTATTTAAAATTATTAATAATTATTTTTAAATTTAATTATTTAAAAGCAAAAACATTAATAATTATTTCGAATTTAATTATTTAAAATTATTAATATTATAAATAATATATATTTATAATATTAATATGCATAACCTTATGACAAAAGTTAATTAAAATATTATTATCAATTTTTATTGGGCATAACTTGTTAATAATAATATTTTAGAGCTAATATTTAAGATCTTATGTTAAGGTCAAGCAATTAATTTTGTAGTTAATACTTGTAATAAACCGTATATGTTCAAATTGTTAAGATAATTTGGTTTAGGTTACAACACTACGAGTGCACCAAATTTAAGTTGGAAAGTATGCTAATTAAGCTCATCGTCTCCTTCAAAATGCTCCTTGCCGAAACTTCGATGTATAGTCGAAGGGGCAAGACATGGAACCCCGAAAACGAAACACCACGGAGACCAGCATGACGAGTTGATCGCTAGGACACTGATTCTACCCGATGACCGAATTGTTTGATAAACACGACTCTAGACTTAAAACTTAGGTTATGTTTTTATTTAATTATTAAAATTATTAATTATTAAAATTATTAATTATTAATGAGAAGCGAGGTAGTAAACACTAATTAAATATCTTGAAGAGTCGATGGCGACTTAATTAGGATTGTGTGGAATCCAATACCTAAACCTACATAGAACTACTACTGTAAAATTAGTACCGGGTGGCCTCAAGATGGCCTAATCGAAATGTCCTGAACTATAGCTCTTAGAGTAAAAACGCTCGTAAATTAGTCATGAGGCACTTTTGAATTAACTGTTGAGTTTGATGGTAACATAGTCTTGATGTCGACTTATGCTAATTATCATATTATGCCTTACTACAGGGATAAAACATGGTAAGAACGCAAGCAGGTCGGGGGCATGGTCAAGAGACGACATTACTTGATCCGAATGTGTCGGCACCATCACCAGAGACCATCCTTATATTGCGCTCGCTGGAAGCAATGAACGAAACACTCAGGGGACTAGTATAGAGAGAAAGTGTTACCTCAGAGGTAGAAGTGGAGGCCCCTCCACAAAGGTAGGAAGTTTCGGTGGTAGAAGTGAACACGGTACTAAGACCTCCGCATCAGGATATCAGAAGGGAGCTTCAGAAGATAAGGCTCCCAGAGTTTTCAGGGGGTCGAGAAGGGATACGAGCAGAGTCTTGGTTGGAAGAGATGACCAGGTGCTTAACCTTACAGGAGTACACTTCCACGTCCAAGTCCAAGATGGCCATATTTCAATTGAAGGGGGCCACTTTGAACTGGTGGGGGAACCAAGAAAGGCAGCTACACCTTACACCAGACACGGTTCCATGGGAACTGTTTGTGGGAAAATTCAAGGGGAAGTACTTACCCGCATCCTACCAGGAAGAACAAACAGGGGCTCTTCATGCCTTGGTACAAAGGCATATATATGTGGAGGAGTATGAAGAGAGGTTCATGGAATTAGTCAAGTATGTCCCTTACTTGGACAATGACGAACGCCAGGTTGAGCTCTTCGTGTATGGGCTCAATACCAAGATTAGGGCTCAGGTACGGATGTGGAAAACAACTTTGGTAGCCGAAGCAGTATATTGTGATCGTTACACTGAGGAGATGTTGGGTGCAAAGCCCATCAGGTCATTCAACTCTCAGCAGTCAGGGTTTGTAGGGAAGGGCCCTCGAAGCTACCCTCGGGGAGGATATGCGAGGCCACCTCCCTACAAAAACAGGAGCACACCAAGAGTTGCAACGGTAGACAGATCAGTGGAAACTAGGGCAGTGCCCCAGTTAGCCACAAGGACTCACCAGGGTGTGAGGAATTTCAGAGGATCATCCAGTAGGGGAAGGGGTCCCAGGGGGAGGAACCCCTCTCAGAGGTCTAAATAGGTTATCTCGCCTACTCCATTACAGGTTGCTTATTGGGGATGTGGAGGTCCACATTACCAGCGTGATTATCTCGAATTACGATCCGAAACAGTGCATCGAGAAGGAAAGGCTCCAATGGGGAGTGGGGGTAGTAGACATCATATCTCGGCAGCAGTACACAACCATCAGGCTGAGCACCAATCCACTGTGGTGGAATCATCAGGTATGGTCAATAATGTCAAGCTTAGAATATTGTTTGATCCTGGTGCTACAGATAGTTTCATTTCTCCATATGCATTAGACAAATGTGGGTTGGCAGCCTATGAGCATGACGATTTCAGTTTAGTCGAAATGGCTTCAGGGGTAAAGCAAGCAGTAGTACCTAGTGTCGACAAGTGTGTAGTGGATCTCGAGGTGTGTGTTACACAAGTCAAAGTGTACGTCACCACCCTCGGAACTTATGATCTCATCATAGGTATGAATTGGCTTGAGGAACATCAAGCTTTCTTGGACTGTTATGGAAAGAAAGTTCTTTGCATTGATGACAACGGAGAGGCCATCGAGATCCAGGGTATGAAAAGGAAGGTGTCCCTATGTTTCATATCAACAATGATCGTAAAGCAATGTATGCGACAGGGATGCCAGTTGTACATTGTTGAAGCGGTAAACAATGAGAAGGGACCCTCCTTTTATGAGTATCCAGTGTTAGCCGAGTTCAGTGATGTATTTCCAAAGGAATTACCTGGGTTACCTCCTAAGAGGGAACTTGATTTTACCATGGAGGTAAAACCTGGTTCAGAGCCAACATCGAAGACACCTTACAAGATGACGGCCCCAGAACTTTGTGAGTTACAAATGCAGTTGAAGGAAATGCTAGATCTAGGGTTCATCAGACCAAGTATTTCACCGTGGGGTGCGCTAGTAATCTTTGTTGATAAGAAGGATGGTTCCTTGTGTCTTAGCATAGATTACCGAGATTTGAATAGAACCACCGTGAAGAATAGGTACCTGATACCTCGAATTGATGATCTCTTTGATCAAATGAAAGGGGCGACAGTCTTCTCCAAGATCGACTTACGATCAGGTTACCACCAGCTACGAATTAAGGAAGGAGATATACCTAAGACTGCTTTTTGAACGAGGTTCGTGCACTATGAGTTTGTAGTGGTACCCTTCGGTTTGACCAATGCCCCAGTTGTATTTATGAGTCTCATGAATAGCGTGTTTCGAAAATACTTAGATCAGTTTGTGCAAGTCTTCTTGGACGACATCCTCATCTACTCCAAGAATGAACAGGAGCACGAGGAACACTTGCGAATAGTGTTGTCATGCTTAAGAGAGCACAAGTTGTACGGTAAGTTATCCAAATGCTTGTTCTACCAGAAGGAGATCCATTATCTAGGGCATATAATTTCCAGTGAGGGAATTTCAGTTGACCTTGAGAAAGTGAAGGCCATAATGGATTGGCCCATGCGAAGGAATGCGCATGAAGTAAGGAGCTTCATGGGGTTAGCCTGGTATTATAGAAGGTTTGTTGAGGGTTTCTCAAAAATCGCAAAACCCATAACTACCCTACAGCGTAAAGGCACTAGGTATGAATGGACGGATGAATGTGAGGTCGCATTCACCAAGTTGAAAAGACTGTTGACGAGCGCACCAATTCTACGAGTTCCAGATATGGAGAAGGAATTCACAGTTTGCACAGATGCCTCAAGACAAGGTCTGGGTGCAATGTTGATGCAGGAAGGTGGGGTAATAGCTTATGCGTCAAGAAAGTTAAAAACACATGAGGAGAACTACCCTACCCATGACCTAGAGTTGGCTGCGGTGATGTTAGCTTTGAAGCTTTGGAGACATTACCTTGTTGGACGGAGCTTTGAGCTCAGATTTGATCACCAAAGATTAAGGTATATCTTCACTTAGAGAGACCTAAACACTAGGCAAAGGCGATGGAGTGAATTCATGAGCGAGTATGATTTTGGGATTTCGTACATCAAAGGGAAGGAGAATGTGGTAGACGATGCCTTAAGCAAAAAACCAATACTTTTCTCCCTTATACCTTTGAAGGTCGATTTGAGAGAAAGAGTATTAGGACAACTACTTGGGGATAGTTGGTACCTAAAGGTCATATCAGCACTCCAGCGTGGGAAACTGGTGGGACCTAAGTTTGAAGGCTATGAGATGGAAGCCGATGGTTTGTTACGGTATCAAGGGAGGATGTATATTCCCAAGGAGGGAGATATTAGAGAGACTATCCTTAAGGAAGCCCATAGAGCAGTGTATTGCGCACACCTGGGTGTAAAAAATATGTATGCAGACATGAAGCAACTCTTCTTTTGGGCAGGGATGAAAAGTGACGTGGTCAAATTCGTCGCTAGGTGCCTCGAGTGTCAGCAGGTAAAAGATGATCATCACCACCCAGCAGGTCTGTTGCAGCCACATGACATTCCTATGTCGAAGTGGGAGGTTATCTCCATGGACTTCGTGGTGGGATTGCCTCTTACCTCTCATAGGAATGATGCCATTATGGTCATCGTTGACAAACTGACCAAAACGGCTCACTTCATTCAAGTTAAGGAGACCTATGATGTCACGGATGTAACACGTGTGTTCATAAATGAAGTTGTTCGTCTCCATGGGTTTCCCAAGAAGATTATATCGGACACAGATTCCAGGTTTACATCCAGGTTTTGGACAAGTTTGCAGTCGGCGTTGGGTACTCAGTTGAACCTAAACACCGCCTACTATCCTGATACAAATGGGAAAACTGAAAGAGTGAATCAGGTGATGGAGGACATGCTGAGAATGTATGTCATGGATCAACAGACTCATTGGGAAAAGCACTTACCTTTGGTAGATTTTGCTTACAACAAAAACTACCATAGCTCAATTGGAATGCCTCCATATGAAGCGTTATATGGAAGGTCATGTAGGACACCATTGAGTTGGGAAAGGTTAGAGGATCGAGTAGTTATAGGACCTGAGTTGATTCAGGAAATGGAAGAACAGGTTGTTTAGATTAGACAACGGTTAAAGGAAGCTCAGGATAGACAAAAGAGCTATGCCGATGCGCATAGGGTTGACCGAAGCTATAAGGTTGGTGATGCAGTCTTCGTCTGCATCATGCCTAGCAAAAGTACCATCAGGTTTGGGAAAGGGACAAAATTGTCTCCACGATTTATAGGACCCTTTGAAATTTTAGAAAAGGTTGGACCCGTCGCGTACCGTCTTGCGCTGCCACCCCATTTGCACAAAAATCATAATGTTTTTCATGTATATATTTTACGACATTATGTAGCTGATGAGTCTCATAAAATAAATTGGAAGGAACTGCAGGTTTTGGACGAGGGGACCATCAGGGTCGAACCATTACTTATATTGGACCGCAGGGTTAGACAGCTGTGGCACCGTTTGGTGGACCAAGTTAAGGGCTAGTGGGACCGATATAGCCCAGGTTCTGCTACCTGGGAGGACACAGAGACTATGCGTCATGATTATCCCACGTTATTTTGATCATAACTTCGGGACGAAGTTTCCTAAAGGGTGGGTGTATGTAACACCCCGTTTTGACATTACTACCTGAACTACTATTAAATGTTGTATTTGTTTGATTGTGAGACATCGTCGGTTTGACAACACTGTGGACATATGGTTCTATTATTTTGTCGATATATATATGTGTGTGTGTGATGTTAGTATTATGATCGGTAGTCATGTTTAGATATGTATCATGTGTTAATTATGTCTCATATATGGAAATTACCGAATGATGGGTACGTGGATACCATTACAGTTATATGTTGAAATAATGAATGTTATGCCAGGTGCATGGAGAATAAATGAGTTTATTGTTGTTATGTTATGATGAAATATATGTGTACATGTCGAGGATTTATGCACGATATTCTATATTGTATGTCGAGGACTGACTTACAGGTTGAAACGGCTAAGTGATAGCTGGATCCTACGAGGTGGGAGGGGCCTCGGGGACATGGACTTCAAAAGATAAAATAGTATGCGAGTGATGCATTATTTACTTTCATGTGGTTATTATGTTGTTTATTAGGATGTATATTATGACATGGGTGGGGTAGGGTTTCAGGAAACTCAACCGCCCAGATTGGTTATACGATGACAAACCGAGTACAAGTGGAACACTGTTGTTATGTCGGGTAGACATAGTCCCTTGTTCCATTAGGGGGGTGGAGGCTTTACCCATCATTTATCCCCGAAACCCAGAGTCATGGGAGGGCTGTGCTACGACGCGCTCCCCAAGGTGTGTGATGATGACTGGTGGTTTCCTGTTGGGGAAGCTTGGTCGATGTAGTTGACACTTATGCTTACGAGTTCTAGCTGGAACCGGTCATGACTTGACATTTCAGGGTAGTCCAGCAGAGGACAGATTGGATGTGGAAGTTAGTGATGATGTAGGTAGATAGGTGTAGCGTGAAGTATGGGTGAAAACAAGATCTAACTATAGGCGTGTAAAACCCTTGATTGAGTATGTGTCGTAACTCAGAAAGGTATGAATTGTCGTAACTAATAAGATTTCAGTTCGTTAAAGGATTGTACGTTGCAAACTATGTTAAAACATGTGTCAGTAAACAATAAGTTTCGTGATTATGATTGGTGTGTGTGAATTATTATTGTTAGTGTACTTACGTGAGATATGTAAGCAGTAGCTACGCTTACATAACTCGCCTACATATTTATAAATTGTGTAAAATATTGTTGAATAATGATGTTAATTATTATCATTTAGTAATTAACTATTGTTGATCAATATTAATAATGTCGATTAAAGTTAATAATGATGATTAAGGCTAACAATGTAGATTAATGTTAATTACTGTCAATTAAGGTTATTAATGTTGATTAATGTTAATTATTGTACATTAATGATTAATTATTGCTGATTAATAAACAAGTTACGTTTAAATTAGGTAGTAAATAATGCAACCTGGTTAGTAATGATTAATCGAATGCTAATGAGTTGTTTAGTAAAAACTAAGGGTTAAAATGGTTAAATGATTATTGTAATGTAAAATAAAGTAGTATTAATTTGATAAGTAAATATTAATTGCAAGGTTAGATAATTAATTAAGAAGTATGGATAAGAATTAGTTATAAACCATTAGTTTTATGAGGATCATGCTTAAGATTAATTAGAACACAGGATTATTATTGGTAATTAATAAATTAAATTTGTTGAATGTAAAATTAGAGGGTAATTAACATAATGGAAGTGTGTTAAATCATTAATTAGATGATTAGGTTATTATTAATTAATCAACTGACAATTAGTATTAAGTAACTAATTAAGTGATTAATATGAGTAATTGGATGTTGACTAGGAATAATGATTTATTAGTTTTTAATTGATAAATCTGAGTTACAAAGTCCATGAATATATTATTAATGATTAATAAGAGTCCAAGTTGAGGGCTCGAGGACTGACATGGGGGTTGATACATTTATGTTTAGGATAAGGCATTAATGGAGGGGAAGAAGAGTCGACAAACATAGGATAAAGGGAGAAGTGAAGGGAAGAAAGGAGGATGATCTTTTTACCTTAGATATTTTTGGGGAGAAGTTGGGAGAGCAGAGATAGGATTTTCATAACAGAGCTGAAGGGGGTTTTTTGCCGGAGATAATTCAAAAGGGAGAGTAGGTTGGCTTGTACTTTGCTTGGGCTTGGGGGTCCAAAGGGGTACCTTTGGAGCTGGGTGGTCAGCGAGACCTCGCCAGTTGGCAGGGTTGCAAAACTGTTTTGGGCTGGTTGAGTATCAGAGCTTTGGGGAAGGTTGCAGGAAAAGAAAAGAGAGTCAGCAAGGCATACAACAAATGGGGACAGTCTGAAGGGTGGATCTACTAGCTATCTATAGGTATTTTCCAACAGGTATATTTTATCATTTCTACCTTGTCAAATTATGTAAAAATTTCATTACAAAAGTTTACATGCTGTTATTATATCTGCTACTCCTCCACAAACAATAAATGGTTAGAAAAGATAAAACAATAATTATATTGTTCAAATCTATAAATGTAAATGCTATATTTTTATAGCCAAAATTAGAAATGAGAACAGAAACATAACAGAAACAAGAACATAACAGAAAAGGAACAGAAACAGAAACATAAATTTTGACATGAAGTGAAATATCTGACTTTATTAAGAGTTAAATGAGACCCAAGTTGGGGTCTTACAATTTCACGGATATCTCGGTATATTCAAATCATTTCAATAATGATGATTAGAAAATTGCATCCCAAAATTCGGATATGACTATTCAATTGAATGGCATGTATTATATCATTCATGGGAGCTCTTTCAAAGTTGAATGTGGTACATGAGGATGCTAAAATGAAGATGTTCTCGGTGTCTCTTTCAAGTGATAACAAGGATGTTGAAGATTAGTATGAGGGGATTCATAATAAGGGAATAACTTGTAAATTTTATCCAGATATTTTGCAAGAGATGGGACCCTAAACTTGATGAAGAATTTACTGAAGATAAAATTACCCCTCCACAGGAAGAAGATTTTGTCAAAGAAATCCATGGAGATCAATAACAAAATGAAGAATCTCTTCCTATGGAGAAAATGCCCATTGAAGAATATATTGAAGACATGATTGTTGAATACATGGTTGATGCATATCCTTGTTCTCTCCATGATGGCGAGGGTTTGTTGAGCCTTCCTCTCTCTTTTGCTCTTGAAGACAACTTTTTTGAGAAAGTTAGGTTTGGATATCTTTTTGATATTGAAGATGGTTACCATGGATATGATGATGCACATTCTTCTCATGAGGATCATAGTATGGATGTGGATTATTGGAAATTTGTTTCCAAGCCCATATATGATTTTTCAAATGAGGGAAGTGTAAATTTTGAAGACCTTGGAAAAACCACCTTTGATGATATCTCTCATTATTTGGTTCAACCATGCTTGCTCACCATTGTTGATGATATAGGGTTACATATCGAGACTTTTATTGCAGATGTTGAGTAGCCAAGTTTATCCTCTCATAGGATGGATTTTAACTATCATTCTCAACCATGTTTCTCAAGAATTAATGCAGATTTTAGACAAAAAGAGGGGTTGCCACCTTCTTGTCCCTCTCTTGATTTGGTATTTGATGATGGTGTTGAGGAAAAATCCACATGTGATTGATATTATTGAAGATATCTCTGCCCACAATGGATGTAATGATGATGTACATTTTCCTCATAGGGATATGGATTATTAGAATTTTGTTGGCAATCCCAATCAGGGAACTGTGGATTGTGAAGTGTTTGATGAGCAATTGACATGAAAATTTCTCTAGATCATTTCCAGCCTTGCATGCTTTCTCATGATGATGTTGTTGGTCTGTTTGAAGAACCTTCTTTTGCAGCTTCGTGATGACCATATTATCCCATTTCTTGGGCACTCATTGAGCATCCTTTGGAAAGGGATTTCCAACCTTGTTATGCAGATCTTTCAAGGATTTTGGTGGCTAGGAATTACTCTTTCAACATTATTTTGGGCTAATTCTGTACCAACATCACTTGCAATTTCATCTTAGCAGATTGCAAATTGGTTTCACTGATCGAATTCACCTTCTATTGGATGGGTCTTTCATGATATAGTTGGTGTACCATAAATATTTGAGGCCTCTTTTCCAGCCATATCTTTCAGGGATTCTAACTGGTTTTGAAAGTCATTTGGGGTAGAAAATAGAGTTTAGTAAGTAGGCTATAATGAAGGCAGTTTTTGCTTGAGAAATATCCAAGATCGAATAGAGGGGGCTTGTGAAAGGGTCCCTTCTTCTTGGCAGGAATTCAAAAGCATTTAGGTTTGTGATCTTCTCTATTGTTCCAACCCCATTCTAATAAAGGTAATGAAATCTACTCAACTTATCATTGACATGATTTTGTCTTGGAATATCACCAAAGATAATGGAAGAAGACCTAGCATAAATGATATGCCAAGGTGGCTTCATTGATTGTATGATTTTTCTTGATTTGTTTATGATATCATGTTTAGAGTAGGTAGGTAGGATGAATGATCTCTTGCACGAGCATTATGTGTGTCATTTGATTTACCTTAGCAGTGCATCTTGTTTTGTTGTTTTTATGCATTTCACATTTTGATTTCAACAAGGAAGGATGAATGTGTCTACCTCCGATGCTTTTGACATTTTTGGTTGTTTCAACTGTGTGTAGGTATACATGTACTCGGAGGGTCAAGGTGTTAAAATACACTCTCGGGAGGAGCACATGTCCCACAGTTGGAGCCAACAGTTATGCCCCAGATTCTTTGTAGCACACCCTACTAGATGTGCCAAGGAGGGGGGCCCTTTTTCTATTGTAAAGGTAAAATTTGGAGTTTCTTTTTGTAAAAGTGTTGGTCTATCGGTGATCTAAATCCCTTGTTCGATCATGGTAGGTCCACTTGGTCCTCATTTCAAGATGTACTGGTCTTGTGGCTCTACTGAATACCCCTTGGTGGGTGGTAAATCCTCATCATTTTGGGAATTTATTCCCTCGGTAGGAATTGGTGCATTTTGGGATGACTCCATTAGGATACATGGCTTAGGATCTCCTATCCACGCTCATGATTTCATGCTTTGTAAAGGTGATTGCACTTGTAAGGGTTGTCATACCCACTCTAGCACACATCAATTATATGCACTTGGACCTTGTTTTATTGTATTATCCCTTCCCTTTGGTCATCCTAGTCAAAAAATTCAAATCGTCTGCCACTAAAAGCAAGTTTTGAAGGCCATACCAAGAAAGAAGGAGGGCATTGAGGGAAAAATACACTTTGTTGGGGTTCGATGGGACATGATGGACTCCTTCCAAGCTCAACTTTTCACCTTGTTGAAGCTATCATAATATTTTATCATTATTTTTTTGTCTTATGAGATTTAGTCCTTGGATTATGGGTGACAAACCCCAAAAATGAATGTTAACTCAAAATTAGATAAGTCACCCTAGAGAAGGGAAAAGTTAGAATTTGATATTATGATTGAAATTTTATTTGTACTTGTGTGTATATGAGATCTTAAGTGGTCTGCACCTCTCTTCTTGGCAATTCTATCATTTTCCAAGGATACATTTGAATGTTTCAAAGTTTCTTGCAATATCTCAATTTTAATTTAAGGAATTTCACTCTCTTGGGGAGGAAGGATTCTAGGGTTTGTTTTTTTCTTCTCCTTTTCTCCCATTGATGTAAGTAGGATCTTGGTTTCTTGTCTTGCATTGCAGAGTGCATCCAAGGTAAGAGTAATTAGGGTTTTATGCACGCTATTTTACCCTTGATTGGTGAGGCATTTATTTTGAATAATCCCTCTTGTTTTGGGCCTTAGCAACTTTATTTGTCCTAATTAGGTCAAGTGCTAACATAACCTAGGGTTTCTTAACCTTGTCCTAATTCATCAAGCATTGAATTGTCAATTTTTTGAGGACGTTGACCCTGATTTTTCTCATTTCCCTTATAGGGATAAGACCTAGGTCTAGTTACCTCTTCTTCTACTATTCAAAATTACAAAATTCTATGTATTATACTTGAAAAAATACAAAAAAAAAATATTTATAAAAAATACTAAAAATCAAATATTTATTTACTATTGTACTTTGAGTTGTATTGAGTTTATTTACAAAAATACATAAAGAGCACTGATGTTTATTTATATATGAGTTTATCTTATTGAAAAATCCATAAAATGTAAAAAAATCAATAAAAAATGCATTTTTATAGCTTGGCCTTGCCCTAAACTAGGGTGACATCATCCTTAAGGGATTGCCAATCTTACGCAGGTCTGTAGTAGCAATTGACAACCATCTATTTGGGTCAAATCAAGCCCTAAGGGGGTTGAAAGGGGTACATACATAATCTAAAAGCTTTGTTGGGTACCCTTGGGGAATTTTAAAAGTGTTAAATCATGTCACTTATTATTTAACAAGCTAACACATATATAGAGTTGTTTGAACACTCATATATTGTATTGGACATTGCTGAACTAAGTTATTCCAAGAGGTTACAAGCTTGATATTGGTTGGTGAGAGGTAAGAGGTATTTTACTAGTGATTTTCAAGTGTTTGATTGAAGTGCTCATAATTGTTTTTAGTGATGGTCTTGTATTGATTTCATTTACATATCTTAATAACAAGATAGTGTTGAGTTTCATTGCTCCTAACCTCCCAGTCTTGTGTTTAGTCATTGTGTTTATTAAATATTTTTGACTCCATAAGGCATTGGTTGATCAATTTAATGGGAGGGTTTATCATTAGGAGTAGAATTGTTCTCATTCTTGTGCTTCATGGGGATACTTCTACACACATTCGTTGCCACTCTTAGCACCGACCTTCGTGACCTTTCGGAGGTGTGCTAGTTTGAGCGGTAACATTTTTCGCACCATTGTTGGGGACCCAAAAGGACATTTGACAATAGTCCATTCATGAGGCATTCACTAGTCAAATTCATTTATTTCCAAAGAGCTCGACAAGTGATAATATTTTTGGGTGCATACAAGTCAAGATAAGTTCTTATTTTGTACTTTGGTAAGATTATCATTGACCTCTAACTTGGTTGGTCTTATCTAGTTACTCCACTTGAAGAAAATACAACAAAAAAAGCATAGTTTAGGAAAAATCCCTCAGTTATTGATGACATTGTTTGGTGTAAAGGTGAGTGCATCCATCAGTTGAGAAGAAAAGCTCATCTTGTTGACTCCACATATTTTGGCATTGATAAAAAAAAATGGTATGGCATTTCTTGAGGTCCCATGGTTCCTTGAATGATTTAATCCACTGGATTTCTCAGATATCCCGGGATATCCAAATCATTTCGATAATGATGATTGGAAAAAGTACATCCCAAAATTTTGTGGATATGAGGATTCAATTGAATGACATATTATATCATTCATGTGAGTTCTTTCAAAGTTGAATGTGGCACATGAGGATGTTAAAATGAAGATGTTCTCGATGTCTCTTTTGAGTGATAACAAGGATGTTGAAGATTCATATGAGGGGCTTCCTAATAAAGGAATAACTTGACTTGTAAATTTTATCAAGATATTTTGCAAGAGATGGAACCCTAATCTTGATGAAGAATTTATTGAAGGTATAATTTCCCCTCCACAAGAAGAAGATTTTGTTAAAGAAATACATGAAGATCAAGAAGAAAATGAAGAAGCTCTTGTTGAGGAGCCAATGCCCATTGAAGAAGATATTGAAGAGATGGTTGATGCATCTCCTTGTTCTCTCCATGATGATGAGGGTTTTGTGAGCCTTACTCTCTCTTTTGCTCTTGAAGACAATTTTTTTGAGAAATTTTAGTTTGGAGATCTTTTTGATATTGATATGGTTACCATGGATATGATGATGTGCATTCTTCTCATGATGATCATAGTATGGATGTGGATTATTTGAAATTTGTTGTAGAGCCCATAAATGATTCTTTGAATGAGGGAAGTATAAATTTTGAAGATCTTGGAAAACCCACCTTTTATGAGATCTCTCATTATTTGATTCAACCATGCTCGTTCGCCATTGGTGATGATATAGGGTTACATACAGAGACTTCTATTGCAGAAGTTGATCAACCAAGTTTATCCTTTCCCAGGATGGATTTTAGCCATCTTTCTTAGCCATGTTTCTTAGGGATTAACATAGATTTTGGACATCAAGAGTGTTTGACACCTTCCTCTCCCTCTCTTGATTTGGTATTTGATGATGATATTGAGGAAAAATAGACATGTGATGATATTATTGAAGATATCTTTGCTCACAATGCATGTAATGATGATGTACATTTTCCTCATAGGGATATGGATTATTGGCATTTTGTTGGTAATCCCAATAAGGGAAGTGTGGATTGTGAAAAGTTTCATGAGCAATTTGACATGAAAATTTCTCTAGATCACTTCTAGCCTTGTATGCTTTCTCATGATGATGTTGTAGGGCTGCTTGAAGAACATTCTTTTTTAGATTTGGGATAACCATCTTCTCCCATTTCTTGGGCATTCATTGAGCATAATTTGGAAAGGTGTTTCTAGCCTTGTTATGTAGATCTTTCAAGGGTGTTGGTGAATGGAAATTACTCTTTGTAGCAGGATTTTGGGCTAATTTTATACCATCCATACTTGCACTTTCATCTCAATAGATTTGTACATTGTTTGAGGGGTTGAATTCACCTTCTCTTGGCTGGGCCTTTCTTGATACATCTAGTGTACATACATATTTGAGGCCTCTTTTCCAGCCGTATCTTTTAGGGCTTCTAGATGGTTTTGAAAATAATTTGGGGTAGCAAACAAAGTTTAATGAACAGTGCTATAGTGAAGATAGTTTGTACTTGATCCCTATCCAAGCTTGGATAGAGGGGGCTTGTGAATGAGGCCCCTCGTCTTGGATGGAATTTGAAAGCATATATGTTTGTGATCTTCTCTATTGTTCCAACCCCATTGCAATGAATGTAATAACATTTTCTTTGCTTATCCTTGATGACATTTTTTCTTAGACTATTTCCAAAGACAAATGAAGGAGCCCTAGCATGAATGATATGCTAAGGTGGCTTCACTGGTGGTATGATTTTACTTGACTTGTTTATGTTATCATGTTTAGAGTAGGTATGTAGGATGAGTAATCTCCTGCATAAGAATTTTGTGTGTCATTTGCATTACCCTAGAATTGCATCTTGTTGTGTTGTTTTTATGTATTTCATATAATTTTTATTTGAATAAGTCAGGACGGATGTGTTCGCCTATGATGCATTTGACATTTTTGGTTGTTTGAAGTGTGTGTAGGTCTACATGTACCAAAAGATTCAAGGGGTCTCATGCACTCCCATGAGGAGCACGTGTCCACATTTGGAGCCAGTTATTACACCCTAGATTCTTTGCAACACATCCTACTAGATGTGCCAAGGAGAGGGGCATGTTTTCCATTGTAAAAGACCAATTTGGGGTTACTTAAGTAAAAGTGTTGGTCTATCCCTGATACAGACCCCTTGTTTAGTCGTGGTAGGTCCTCTTGGTCCTCATTTCACAATGTACTATCTTGTGGCCCTATTGAATACCCTTTCGTGGGTGGTAACTCCTCATCATGACTGACATTTATGCCATGGGTAGGTATTGGTTCACTTTGGGGTGACTCCATTGGGACACATGGCTTAGGAGCCCTTATCCACAATCATGATTTCATGCTTTGTAAAGGTGATTGTGTTTGTAAGGGTTGTCATACCCACTCAAGCACACCTCAATTATACCCATTGGACCTTATTTTATTGTATTACCCCCTCCATTTGGTCATCCTAGTGAAAAATGGCAAATCCTTCACCACTAAAAGCAAGTTTTAAAGGCCGTACTAAGCAAGGAGGAGGGTGTTGAGGTCGAAATACACTTTGTTGGGGTTATATGGGGCATGACGTCCTCCTTCCAAGCTCAAATTTCCACCTCGTTGAAGTTATCATCACTTTTTATCACTATTTTTATGTCTTATGAGGTTTAGTCCCTGGATTGTGGGTGACAAACCCTAAAAATGAATTTTAAATGCTCAGAATTGAGTCTCCCCATGGGGAGAGGGGAGGGGAGGGCCATGGGAGGGAGGGGGTAGGGGGTGAGTGGGGGAGAGGGGAGGGGAGGATAGGGTGCAGGGGTAGAGTGGGGATAGGAGAGGGGAGGGGGAGGCGTGGGGGGTGAGGGGAGTGGCGAGTGGCTACGTGAGAGGGGAGTAGAGTGGGAAGCAGGGAGGGGGTGGAGGGATGAGAGAGGTGACGAGAGGGGCGTAGGGGGAGAGAGGGGGCATAGGGGGAGAGGGAATAGGGGGCGAGGAGAGGGGCGGGAGGATGGGGGGTAGGGGGGATTTTTAATTATTATTTTTTAATTGTTTTAATTTTAATTTCATTTTTTAAATTTTTTTTAAAAATTGTTTAAATTGTTATATATATATATATATATATATATTTTTTTTTTTCAATTCTTTTTAATTTTTAGATTTTTTATTTGTTTTATTTATTTTTTTAATTTGGATTTTTTTAAAATTTTCTTTAGTTTTAGTTTTTTTTTGTTTAAATTAATTTTTGGTATTATTTTATATTTGAAAAAATGTTTTTATTTTTTTAAATTGTATTTTTGTTTTAATTTTTTATTTTGTTTTTAATTCTTTTTAATATGTGTTCTTTTTAATTTCATATTTATTTACAAAATTTGGACATTTAATTGGGCTATTTCTTTTTTTCTTAAAGTTATTTAAAATAACACATGTCCCGTGGATAACAGACGCATGTCAAAACCGACCCTCGGTTACCTGTGCGATATTGCCCAGATCCTTTTAGAGGGCAAGACCAACTCGACAAGTGTCTGGCAAACTACACCTTACTTGTGGATAACACTTTAATCTTATACTTATGTTACTTGTGCGTTTCTTACTTAGCCATTTTCAAGTGTTAACACATTAACATCCAACAATCATGTTCAACACTTAGCCAATTCAAAGAGAAAAAAAATATTTAAATATTCTTTTTACGCCAGGCATGGTTTCAAAATGATTGCAATTGTAATCCGACAGAATAAAAGGGTGCCACCAGTAGCACCACTTTTCAATTCGGGGTTGATTTTGAGTTTTGATTGCATCGATACCAATCGAGATTTCCAAAAAATTGTAAGTTTAGCTCTAAAAAAAAGGTGCTAACGGGAGCACCATTTTTCGATCTGGAGGTTGATTTAAGGTTTTGATTGCTGTTGATGTATATGTAACTTCGAAATGTATTTCATCTGTATATTATATTTATATTTATTGTACCCTTATAAGAGATGTGTTATTCCTCTATAAGGAAGTGTCGTCATGTGGATTGACAAGTGTCGCAAGTGTGTGTACTTGCCGATGGGTTATTAGACCACCTTATGGGGTCGGCCCTGATTAATATATAATATAATGTGGGTGTATCAAAGTAGACAAGTCGGCCCCAGTAGGTCATTGGGCAAAAAGGTGAGTATAAATAGAGATAGGAGATCTCTATTTTACTCACTCGGAAAAGTAACTATCTCTCTCTCTGAAAAGTGGCGCACTAGTGAGGAGGAGGAGGATCATCTGCCAGGAGACTATCTCAGTGTTATTTGGTTGTATTTTGGTTGAGCCATTTCTCTCTCTATCTTTGAGGAAGTTGTGGGGTTTTTCACCTTAGGGTTTTCCCCACGGAAACTCTGTGTCTCTTGTCTCTATGCTTTTGATTCTTGTGATGCTTGTCATATTATGATTGTCATGCATTGATATACTGTAGATGTTATTCTCTCAGCAAAGATCCTATAGTATTGTGATTTAATACTAAAAATTTAACATGGAATCAGAGCTTAACTGAGAAGAAGACATTTTGCAGTGACGGAAGCTTGTATTCCTTGTTTATTGGGTTTCTCTCCACAGATTTTTGAAATTCAGTATAGTATATTGGATCTACTCATCAAGGCGCATCTATCTGTCCAATCAGACTTCAGTTCCGAGCATTTTCAGATTTGGCCCTAAAAATTAGGGTTTCCACAAAAATAGGAATTTCTGGAAACTGAAGGTACAGCTAGAAGCTCCTTGCAAAAAGCGAAGGTTTAAGATTTGGATCGAGATTTTTGGATGGATAGATCTCCGGGAAACTCAAACCCTAATTCAGGGCTCTCCCTAGTGAACCCGGGAGGACAAAAAGGCAATTTTGAAGGGCAAGACTTTGCTGATCTCAAATTCTGAATGTACTAGGCTGATCATCTCTCCAAGGCGCATCTTTCTATACTTTCGGAATTTTGAAATTCATATTTTGAATTTTTAGGGTTTCTCTGACAAACCCTAATCCGGGACCAGATCCAGTTTTCAGCACTTCAAGTGGTAAGTCCTAAATCTTTTCTATTTCCATTTGAAGTACTCTTAAAGATGTCTCTCCACACCAAGCTTGAGGATAAGCTTGAAGGGGCTGATAACTTCCGAGCCTGGAAGTATAGGATTGGGCTAATCCTGGAAGAGAATGAGTTGGACTCATATGTGAAGGAAGACATCCCTATCCCAGAGGATGAAGAGGCCAAGGCATTGCACAAGAAGAACTTGGTCAAGGCAAAGAGAATAATTTCTGATTCTATCAAAGACCATCTCATTCCCCATGTGTCTTCTCTCAAGACACCCAAGGAGATGTTTGAATCCTTGACCAAGCTATTTGAAGGAAAGAACATAAATCGGAAGATGACCCTGCGGAACCAATTGAAAGCAGTAAAGTTTCAGAATGGAGAAACCATTCAATCTTACTTTTCAAGGGTCTCTCAAATCAAGGAACAATTAGAAGCAGTAGATGAAATGGTGGAGAATGGTGAGGTGGTGATGACTACTCTAAATGGCCTACCCAGGTCATGGGATTCCTTTATTCAAGGAATTTGTGCAAGGAAGAAGTTGATCTCTTTCAGTAGACTTCGGGAGGAATGTTCTCAAGAAGAAGCTAGACTTATAGCTTGTGAGGAAAAGATGGGAGGAGAAGATCAAGCTCTTGCAGCTCACACCAAAAGAAGCAAAACCAAGAAGGATCTCTCTCGCCTCAATAGATCCCATCAAAAGAAGAACAAGAAAGACCTAAGATGCTTCACATGCAATGAGAAGGGTCACTTTGCTTCAGATTGTCCTAAGAACAAAAGGGATAATAACAACAACTCTAGTAAGAAGAAGAAGGGCAGCAAAAGAAGGTTTCATGCTCATGCTGCCGAAGATGATGAATCCCCAAAGAAGAAGGCTAAGGCAGAAAGTAGTAGTGATGATGACTCATCAAGTGAAGAAGAGTGTGTTCTGATCTCTGCACTCACCGGTACCATCTCCCATGGTTGTAATGATTGGTTGATTGATAGTGGGGCCTCCAAACACATGACTGGGTTCAAGGAATCCTTTGTGAACCTTTCTGAACATGAATCACCCCATAAGGTGAAACTTGGGGATGATTATCAATATCCAATCAAAGGAAGTGGTGAAGCCTCCTACAACCTAGATTCTGGAAAATCATTGAAGATGAAAGAAGTACTTTATGTACCTGGGCTCAAGAAGAACTTACTCTCCATTTCTGCATTAGATGCAAAAGGTATGAGGGTTGCATTTGTGGATGGCCAAGTCCTAATGTGGCCAAAGGGAAAGACCATAGATGATGCAGTAGTGATTGGAAAGCAAGAGGGAGGTTTGTACAATTTGAAGGGACAACCTGAACATGCCATGGTGACATAAATGCAAAGATTCATCCATAGTCATGGATCACATAGAGGTATGTATAATTTGTTTTTGCAAAAGTTAACTAATGATTTATGCAGGTCATTGAAGAGAACAAGAACACACTGCTAGACATAACTAGCAAATATGGTGACCAGGTATGTGTTTCTTATATCATAGGATCTATCATATAAGTATGCATGGCATGATTGATGATGATTGTTCATAAAGTCATAAGTTTGAATAATCATGGGCATATGCATATTATGTGTCTTACCTTAATTAATAATATGAATAACCAGAAGAGTCATAGGTTTGAGTAATTACAGGTTTAGACATGTTATGTTTCTTATGATATGACTAACCATAAGAGTCCTATATAAACCTTGAATGCTAATGCTTATTATTTCTGTTTGAAATGATCATGACTATACATACTTGAGATTATTGTGTTTTAATGAATGTATGATTTTGTATGAGATCACAAGGATAACACAATCATGATACTAATAAGCATGCATAGGGACCAAGGATGAATATGAGTTCAAGAACAGGTAATCCAGGAAGCAAAGATCAAGAGGGAGCACACTCCAGTGGTTTCTGCAAGGGTGCAGATATTCAGAGGGAGTTGTCCATCTCTCTACATTCCACAACAAGAAGGTGTAGAAGGACTCCAGCAGCTCCTGCAAGGAAGAAAAGACTCAGAGGGAGTCCACCCAACAAACAAACAAAGATAAGTATTTTAATTTTCTTGCATATTTGTTTGCTTAAATAAAATTGTTCAATGATGTATATGCTCATGTTCCTAGACTTAGGATATGTATTGTGCATATTAGAATGATTGAATTAATGAACAGTATACTACTAATATGCATGTGTTGGGTAAGTGGCCTATGGCACTGTACAACATTCCATTGCTACTTATCTAGAATGAAACCTCTTTGCTGACATGTTGGGAGTTGTGCACACTCTTAACAATGTTCTGGTAGAGATTGGAAGGCATCTAGAAAGTTACGGGATATGGATAAATGTTGTATTGAAGCATTGGCTAAGATAATTGCATGACTGTATGACATATTTCTTCATGTGTAAGAATTTGTTCTGAAAATTATGAGATGTTTCTAATCATGCAATTTAACCTGTTTTGTAGGAAAGACCGTATATCTTCACCTACAAAAGGACTACAACATTTGTTCCAGCAACAAAGATATCTATTGAAGATATTGAAGTTCCCAGGATCTGGGATGAAGAAATGGAATGCCATGATCCGTCGATCATGAAGAATGATGTTTGGGATGCGATCCCAAGAGCTAAAGGGAAGTCTATTGTGACTTCCAAATAGAACTTTCAGATCAAGCATGTTGCAGATGGCAGCATAGAGAAATATAAAAGTGATGAAATAGAAGATACACCAGATGGATTCAAGACAGCTTTCTTGAATGGTGTAGTTGAAGAAGAAGCAGCCACTTGGTTCTGAGACACATGATAGGAAATCATATATGTGCAGAACTTGGTATGGTGAAGATAGATTGATTGCCGACACGCAGCGGAAGCTTACTACCGAGTTCGAGATGAAGAACTTGGGGATGATGCACTATTTGTTTTTGGCATGGAGGTGTGGCAGAGTGCAGAAGGAATCTTCCTTGGACAAGGGAAGTATGCAGTAGAGATCCTGAAGAGGTTCGGGATGATGGATTGCAAGGCCATGGCCACACCTATGGCATCAAATCTAAAGCTTCTATGTGATGCTTCATCTAAGCCGGTTGATGTCTCTTTGTATCGTCAGATGATTGGGTCCTTGATGTACCTGACGAACACGAGACCAGACATTTGCTTTGTTGTGAACACATTGAGCCAGTTCTTGACGGATCCGAGGAGTGTTCACCTGGTTGCTGTAAAGCATGTTTTGAGGTACCTGAAGGGTACAGTGGATTATGGACTCAGGTATGAGGCGGATCAAAAGTTTAACCTACAGGGTTATGTTGATTCAGATTGGGTTGGCAGTGCTGCAGATAGGAAGAGCACATCTGGGTGTTGCTTCAGTATGGGATCAGGTGTGATCTCTTGGTTTAGCAGGAAGCAATCCTGCGTAGCACTGAGTACAGCTGAGGCAGAGTATGTTGCAGCCTGTTCAGCTAGTTGTGAGGCAGTATGGCTACGGAAGCTACTGTCTAAGTTATTTGATCTCCCATTGGAGGCTACTGGTATCTTCTGTGATAACCAGAGTTGTGTGAAGCTATCCGAGAACCCAGTGTTTCATGACAGGTCGAAACACATAGAGATCAAATATCACTATATCAGGGATATGGTGCAGAGAGGAGCTGTGAAGCTCCTGTATGTTGCGAAGGACGAGCAGATTGCAGATGTGCTGACGAAGCCACTAGCCAGGGTGAAGTTCGATTACTTCAGAGAGAGGCTTGGCGTGCTTCAGATCGAGGATACTTTGAGGAAGAAGTGATGGACACATTTGCTGAAGCCATTCCAAGCATGTTGGAAGGAGGATCCTTCACATGGCTGTGGATGTAAGCGCTGGATGATGAGCATCAGGATGATGTTCTGGTTTCTGCTTGGATATGATCAGTTGGATCATTTTATGTATGTATGTACGCATCATGTGGATGCTGGATATGATCAGTTGGATCATTTTATGTATGTATGTATGCATCATGTTGGATGCTTGGACCATGTATCTGTATATGTATCAGGTGGATACATTGATGATCAGGAGGATCATGTATGATACTTGGTATGCATCAGGTAGATGCATTGATGATCAGGTGGATCATGCAGCAGGATGTTGCAGTGATGATTAGGATGATCATAGATGACGAGCTTCAGGATGTTGCTCCAGATGACATGCAGCAGGATGTTGCAGTGATGATCAGGATGATCATAGATGACGAGCTTCAGGATGTTGCTCCAGATGACATGCAGCAGGATGTTGCAGTGATGATCAGGATGATCATAGATGACGAGCTTCAGGATGTTGCTCCAGATGACTTGCAGCAGGACGTTGCAGTGATGATGATCAGGATGATCATGGATACATCAGGATGATGTATGGTGAGTATCAGGTTGATACTCTATGGCCGTGGATCAGGTTGTGCAGATGAGCATGTAATTCGTTGCCCTGGGAGATTTGCAGATGGTCTTTCGAGGTTTTGCCTATGGCATGTAATTCGGTGCCCTGGGACATCTGGCAAATGCTCTTTCGAGGTTTTGCTCTAGGAGGACATGTAATTCGTTTCCCTGGGAGATCTGCAGATAGTCTTTCGAGGTTTTGCCTATGGCATATAATAGCACCCTGGGATATCTGGCAGATGCTCTTGCGAGGTTTTGTCCTATGGCATGTAATTCGTTTCCCTGGGAGATCCGATAGGTTGGGCTGTGTGCCCGTAATCAGTCCTGGGATGCTCTTGCGAGGTTTTGCCATGACCACATGTAATTCGTTGCCCTGGGAGATCCTATAGGTAGAGTTGTGTGCTCGTAACAGCCTGGGATGCTCTTGCGAGGTTTTGTGGTGAGGTCACATGTAATTCGTTGCCCTGGGAGATCCTATAGGTAGAGCTGTGTGCTCGTAACAGCCTGGGATGCTCTTTCGAGGTTTTGTGATGCACGTAAAAGTCCTGAGGATTCCACAGTATGGCCAGTGATGAAGAAGACCTGCAGGTGGTGGGCCTACATCCAGTATGAAAAAGGACTGGCTCTGTAGAACTTCCTATGACGAGTAGAGACAGAGATTGGTTGAGATAGTAGCAGCAGTGACGATGATGATGACGATGCATCAATGACGATGATCCAGAGAAGAAGACTTGTCTAGCTGATCTATGTCAAGAAATACCTTCCTAGTTAAGAGGGAGTGTTGATGTATATGTAACTTCGGAATGTATTTCATCTGTATATTATATTTATATTTATTGTACCCTTATAAGAGATGTGTTATTCCTCTATAAGGAAGTGTCGTCATGTGGATTGACAAGTGTCGCAAGTGTGTGTACTTGTCGATGGGTTATTAGACCACCTTATGGGGTCAGCCCTGATTAATATATAATATAATGTGGGTGTATCAAAGTAGACAAGTCGGCCCCAGTAGGTCACTGGGCAAAAAGGTGAGTATAAATAGAGATAGGAGATCTCTATTTTACTCACTCGGAAAAGTAACTATCTCTCTCTCTGAAAAGTGGCGCACTAGTGAGGAGGAGGAGGATCATCTGCTAGGAGACTATCTCAGTGTTATTTGGTTGTATTTTGGTTGAGCCATTGCTCTCTCTATCTCTGAGGAAGTTGCGGGGTTTTTCACCTTAGGGTTTTCCCCACGGAAACTCTGTGTCTCTTGTCTCTATGCTTTTGATTCTTGTGATGCTTGTCATATTATGATTGTCATGCATTGATATACTGTAGATGTTATTCTCTCAGCAAAGATCCTATAGTATTGTGATTTAATACTAAAAATTTAACAATTGCATCAACACTGGTTGGGGTTTCCAAAAATTTGTAATTTTATCCTCGAGAAAAAGTGTTACCAACAGTGACCACTTTTATATTCAAGGTAAAATTTGCCACTAAATGTGACTTATAAAAGTGAGAATTCCCAAGAGTTCTCAAGTTGTATAATATGTTTGCATTGCATAGTGCATTGAAGGTAATAGTAATTAGGGTTTTAAGCATGTTATGTTATCATTGATTGGTTAGGAATTTCTATTGAAGAATCCCTCTTGTTTTGGGCCTTCGCAACTTATTTTTGTCCTAATTATGTCAAGTGCTAACATAAAATAGGGTTTCTTGGCCTTGCCCTAATTCTCCAGGCATTGAATTGTCAATTTTTGAGAGGACATTGACCAATTTTTTCTCATTGCCCAAGGGATAAGACCTAGGTCTAGTTCCCTCTTCTTCTACTTTTCAAAGTTACAAAATTCTATGTATTATATTTGAAAAATACAAAAAAATCAAATATATAGAGAAACCCTAAAAATAAAATATTTTGAAAAAATAAAAAATATTTATTTGTTGTTGTAATTTGACTTGTATTGAGTTTATTTACAAAAATACAAAGAGTATTGATGTTTATTTATTTCCGAGTTGTTTATCTTATTGAAAATCCATAAAAAATTAAAAAAAAACAATAAAAAATGTATTTTATAGCTTGGGATTGCCCTAAACTAGGGTGACATCATCCTTGAGGGGCTGCCATAGCCTTAGCATAGGTCTCTTGTAGCAGTTTACAACCATATGTTTGGGTTAAATTAACCCCTAGGTGGGTTGGAAGGGGTACATACATGATCTAAAATCAATGTTGGGAACCCTGGGGGAAATTTTAAAGTATTAAATTGAGACACTTTTCATTTCACAAGCTTGCACAGATCTAAAGTTGTTTGCATAGTCATATATTGCATGAGGCGTTTCCAACCTAAGTTACCCCCATAGGTTACAAGCTTGATATTGGTTCGTGGGAGGTAAGAGGTATTTTACTCGTAATTTTCAAGGGTTTGATTGAAGTGTTCATACAAGTTGTTAGTTTGGTCTTGTATTGATTTCATTGACATATCTTAATAACAAGATAGTGCTAATTTTCATTTCTCCTAAAATCCTAGTCTTGTGTTTATTGGATATTTTTGACTCCATAAGTCACTACTTGATCAATTTAATAGGAGTGTTTCTTGTTAGAAGAAGAATTGTTCTTGTTCTAGTGATTCAAAGGGATACCTATACACACATTTGGGAAACCTCCTGTGGCCAAAGGAGCAGGCCTAAAGAAAGAGGAGAGTGCGTTGTGGTGACAGTGGGTGTATCTTCTGATTAGTTGCCACTCTTAGCACCAACCTTCGTGACCTTTTAGAAGGGTTCTATTTTGAGTGATAACATTATTGGCACCGTTGCTGGAAGCCCAAACAAACATTTGATGACAGTCCATTCACGAGGCATTCCCTGGTTGAATTCATTTATTTCCAAAGAGTCCAGAAAGCAATAACATCTTTGGATGACAAGAAGTTGAAGTTCTTGGTTTGTACTTTGGTAAGTTGATCGTTGAGCACTAACTTGATAGGTCTTATCTAGCGACTCCACTTTAAGGAAATACAACAAAAAAAGGTACACCTCAAGACAAAGCCCCCAACTATTGATGACATTGTTGGGTGTAAAGGTGAGCACATCCATCAATTGAGAAGAAAGTCTCATCTTGGAAACTCCACAAATTTTGGCATCTATAAAAAATGGTATGGCACTTGTTGAAGTCCCATGGTTCCTCTATTGGTTTAATCCATTGGATTTCACATATATCCCAAGATATCCAAATCATTTCAATAATGATGATAAGAAAAAGTGCATCCCAAAATTTCATGGATATGAGAATTCAATTGAATGGCATATTATATCATTAATGGGAGCTCTTTCAAAGTTAAATGTGCTACATGAGGATATCAAAATGAAGATGTTCTCGGTGTCTCTTTTGAGCTATAACAAGGATGTTGAATATTGGTATGAGGGGCCTCCTAATAAAGGAATAACTTCACTTGTAAATTGTATCAAGATATTTTGCAAGAGATGGGACCCTAATCTTGATTAAGATTTTATTGAAGATATAATTGCTCCTCCATGGGAAAAATATTTTTTCAAAGAAATCCATGAAGATCAAGAAGAAAATGAAGAAGCTCTTGTTGAGGATCCAATGCCCATTAAAGAAGATATTGAAGACATGGTTGATCCATCTCCTTGTTCTCTCCACGATGATAAGGATTTGGTGATCCTTGGTCTCTCTTTTGCTCTTGAAGACAATTATTTTGAGAATGTTAGGTTTAGAGATATTTTTGATATCGAACATGTTTACCATGGATATGGTGATGCACATTCTTCTCATGATGATCATAGTATGGATGTGGATTATTGGAAATTTTTTAAAGAGTCCATATATGATTCTTCAAATGAGGGAAGTGTAAATTTTGAAGACCTTGGAAAATTCACCTTTGATGAGACCTGTTAAGATTTGGTTCATCCATGCTTGCTCACCATTGATGATGATATAGGTTACATATGGAGACTTCTATTGCAGATGCTGAGCAACCATGATTATCCCCTCTTAGGATGGATTTTAACCATCATTCTCATCTATGTTTCTCAAGTATTAATGGAGATTTTGGATAGCAAGAGGGTTTGGAACATTCCTCACGCTCTATTGATTTTGTATTTGACAATTACATTGAGGAAAAATCCACATGTGATGATATTATTGAAGATCTCTTTGCCGCAATGGATGTAATGACGGTGTAAATTTTCATCATAGGGATATGGATTATTGGCATTTTTTTGGTAGTCCCAATCGAGAAGTGTGGATTGTGAAGAGTTTGATGATCAATTTGACATGAAAATTTCTTTACATCACCTCACATATTGTATGCTTTCTCATGATGATGTTGTAGGGCCGCTTGAAGAATGTTCTTATGCATATTTCAGATGACCATATTCTACCATTTCTTGGGCACTCATTGAGAAACCTTTTAAAAGGGGTTTCCAACCTTGTTGTGTAGATATTTCAAGGGTTTTGGTTGCTAGAAATGACTCTTTGTAGTAGGATTTTGGGCTAATTTTGTACCATACATACTTGCACTTTCATCTCAGTAGATTGGTACTTGGTTTGATGGATTGAATTCACCTTCTATTACCTGGGTCTTTCACGATACATCTGTTGTACCATACAAATTTAAGGTCTCTTTTCCAGTCATATCTTTTAGGGATTCTAGATGGTTTTGAAAGTCATTTGGGGTAGAAAACAAAGTTCAATGAGTAGGGCTATAATGAAGGCAATTTGTAATTGAGCCCTATCCAAGCTTGGATAGAGGGGGCTTGTGAAAGGGTCCCTTCTTCTTGACAGGAATTTGAAAGCATCTAGGTTTGTGATATTCTCTATTGTTCCAACCCATTCCATTGAAGGTAATGACATATACTCGACTTATCATTGACGTGATTTTGTATTGGACTATTGCCAGAGACAATGGAAGAATCCATAACATGAGTGATATGCTAAGGTGACTTCATTGGTGGTATTATTTTACTTGATTTGTTTATGTTATAATTTTTAGAGTAGGTAGGTCGGATGAATAATCTCTTGCATGAGCATTTTGTGTGTCATTTTCTTTACCTTAACATTGCATCTTGTCATGTTGTTTTTATGCATTTCATATTTTGATTTGAACAAGGGAGGACATATGTGTCCGACTTCGATGCATTTGACATTTTTGGTTATTTGAAGTGTGTGTAGGTCTATAGGTACTAGAAGATTCAAGGGGTTCTCATGCACTCCCAATAAGAGCACATGTCTCGTAATTGGAGTCAACTGTTACACCCTATATTCTCTGCAGTGCTCCCTACTAGATATGCCAAGGAGGGGGGCCCTTTTTCCATTGTAAAATTCCAATTTGGGGTTGCTTTATGTAATAGTGTTGGTCTATCGATGATCCATACCCCTTGGTCAATCATGGCAGGTCCTCATTTCAAGGTGTATATTTCTTGTGGCGCTACTCACCATCCATTGGTGGTTGGTAAATCCTCAACATGTCAGGCATTTATGCCCTGGGTAGGTATTGGTGCGCTTCAGGGTGGTTCCATTTGGACACATGACTTAGGCACCCCTAGCCACACTTATGATTTCAAACTTTGAAAAGGTGATTGTGCTTGTAAGAATTTTCATACCTACTTTAGTACACCTCAATTAAACCCAATTGGACCTTATTTTATTGCATTACCCCTTCCCTTTGGTCATCCTAGTGAAAAATGCAAATCGTCCACCACTAAAAGAAAATTTTGAAGGTCATACCAAGCAAGAAAGGGGGCGTTGAAGGAAAAAGACACTTTTTTGGGTTAGATAGGGCATGCTATCCTCCTTACAACCTCAAATTTTCACCTTGTTGAAGCTCTCATCACTTTTTATCATTATTTTTATGTCTTATGAGGTTTAGTCCAAGTATTGTGGGCGACAAACTATTACGAATGTAAAAATAAATAACTAATACAAATTAATAATAATTAATAACTATTAACTCTTAAGTAAGCGACTCTTGAAAGTGATGCCCAAGCCATATTTAAGGCGAATCTTCAATTGTAAAATGGAATCATCTTTAATATATTCATCTTATCAAATAATGTGGGTTTTCTAGTTATTGTGGGTTCAAAATTGTTTCTTTTAAGAATATCCAGATACATATATTACATTGGTATTGATATCAGATCTATCTCCTCGTGTTAGCTCGGATTTAGGTCCTCATTCCACCCTCTCGCCATCTTCTGTCTCTCCTCTTCCGTTTCTCCATTGTATCCCCTCTCACGCTGCACTCTCCCACAATCCATCCACCCTACACTCCTCCTCCCTTATCCTTCCTTTATACCTCCACACTACTCTACCCCCACTCTTACTCCCGCATTCCTCCTTGCTCCCTTGGATCCCATTTCCTCCTGTGCAACACTCCTATACCATGCCCACCTCCTGCGTAATCCTCACATGCCCTCCCTCCCTCGCGACCAACACTCCTCCTTGCCACCATCAACACACCTGCCCTCCATATCCCTCCATGCGCTTGCCCTCCATTTCCCCCCAGTGCCTCCCTCCTTCTCCCACGACCCCCGCATATCCCCTCTATGCCTCCACCATTGTTGGTATAATTTTTCCCTATGGATAAGTCAAAATTCTCTTAACTTAAAGCAGATTCCTAACTGACTCTAAGGTAAGAACAAAACAAAACAAATGCTACCTTGAAATTCTTGAACTAACTTTCACAACAAGATTACATGCATTCAGAAACAATGAAAGATATGACTCACCTTTCAATCTGACGTTTGTCCCGCTTCTAGCTCTTGATCCAAAAGCTCCAATGTAGAACCTGTTGAAATCAAACAAAGAACAAGCATACAAGCTTCCAAATACCTTGAAGTAAAGATTAGATTCAAATCTAGATTAGATACATTCAATGCTAAAGACTTGTACAATACACATGAAATGGGAAAAACAAGACAAGTTATCTTTATTACAAACTTGAAGAATGCTTACAAAGGTTGCTTGATGTCCAAGCCAATCCTCTAGCTCCAAGTGCTTCCTCCTCTAGCTATCTCCACAAGGCTGCAAGATCATAAGTTTGGTACTTCTAAGAGTCCTCCCTCTTTCCCATGGAATACCTCTCTTTTATAGTGTATGGTAGGGTTAACCAACAAGAGAGATGGGTGGATCTTGGGAGAAATTAGTGGATCAGGGTTTCTAATCACAGAAAATGAGTTAGGATCGAATCAGGGACCCCAATCCTCCAATATCTCTCGAAAATCCAAAATCCCACAAGCCATGGAAAAAAGGCTATAAAAAGAGTACCGCACCCAGTAATCTGAGCATAACGCGGTAGTACCGCATGTCAGGGACAAAGCATAGCGCGGTAGTGTGGACTAACGCGCTTATAGGACAGAGCAAAACGCGGTACTTAGGGTAAAAGCAGTCTCAGCTAGGTGAAAACTTCTCAGGGTAAGTTTGCCTTCAAGGTTCACTCATTATTTTTCTCTTCCTAGTGGTTTAAAGCAGTAGGGGAAGTGTCGTCAACTCTTTTCATGGTGTAGATGCGACACTGTGAAATATGGAGGTATAACAGATGCCCCCTAAAGTGTGAGGTCAGAAGGGACTGATGGCCGAAAGACTTTACGAATATAGTGTGCAGAGATATCATCGAGGAGAGCAATAAGGAGTTGAAACAGAAACAAAGTGTTAGATATACCACCGAGGCGGGCATCCCCATGCTCGGAAACAAATGACTCAAAGCATGGCTGTCGACCAATACATTGCAGATCCATGAGTACTGAGATGATATAGACTGTGGATAGATCATGGCTACTATGAACAAGCGTAGATCCATGAGACAGAAATAACACAGCCACGACCAATACAAAAAGTGGATCTGTGTGACAATACAAAGGACATCTCCATCGCAACCTGGATGCAATCAATATACAAAGGTGTGCCCAGGGTCTTCTACCCGATCGCAAATGATATGAATCTAGCCATGTGATTACAAAGTGTTGAAGTCGAACATGGTAGAAACCATTTGATTACCGGTCAAAGATGTGAACCGTTAAAAAATGCGAGGGAAATCACCAATGATGACGATGATGCCCAAGGTATCTGAAGCACATCTCAACAAAATGCGAATAGATGAGTTGATGTCGAGCATTCGAGAGATTGTTCGATCAGAGGTCAGTGATGTAAACCTATTGTCGAACACGAGGAAACCTGCCATTGAGGCATGCAGGTACCAAGGTACTAATGGTTGATCTTTAAGTCTAATTCCCGGATAGTGATTTGGATTCGACGGGAATAGACTTGTCGAAGGTGGGCCATAGTGTTTCCCACATCATCGACACGAAATCGGAACGAAAGATGGTATGAGATGATGAGACAATGGAGTATGTACTGACACAGCGGAGGTCTGACACAATGAACGACTTTGAAAACTGCAACCCTTTGAACATGTAACGACATGTAATAGGACTTGGCAGCAGGGATTATTGTAAGCAGAGGATAGACACCGAATGAGTAGGCTCGTGGCCAGGGAGACGACTCAGGATGATGACCATAACTTAGTAAAAAAAATAAATAGATACCCAATGTAGACAAGAGACAGACACATGCCATGTTCAAAGGTAACGACTGACAAGCTGCCATAACAAACTTGACTTGTTCCCCATATTCCCCTGACATGATAGACGAGTACCTCTTTGTTGGTTTTCGAGCTTGAAGAGGATAACAGATGCTCGATGTAGCTCATCTCATGGATGAGTCCAATCTCACATGTTTTACGAACCTGAGAAAGGAGGGGTTCGTCCCAAAGTGGGCCCTTTGATGTTAGATTTTAACGAGTCCAAGGAAGGAAAACTCGGTAGTTTTTCATATTTAGAGAGCTTGAAAAACTTAAAGGAACCTCCGCAATGTACTTTTTCGTAAATTTAGTCCCTCGATCCCGAAAAAGTGTAAAACAATTCCCGAGAGAACTCTCCTAGCCAGAATTGACTGAGGTATACCTTTCTCGTAAATAGTCTAGATGGGCCGAAAAAGGGGTAACCTATCACTGAATAGACGACCTTTCAAATACTTTTACAAGTGTGAAAGAGTCAAGATCACTTGGCAATCTTTTCAATTTTAGGGAGTCTGAAAAGAGCTTAACTATGGACTCCAATGGTCTTTTTCATAATTTTTTAATTATTCTGGTCCGAAAAGAGAATAAAATACAACCAGGATAATACTTTCCTCATTGTTTTAACGAGCATGAGTAAAGCTGACCGAACTCGACACCATTTACTTGAGCTTGACAAGCACGACACGGGTGTAAAAGCGCTTGGAATATTTTTCAAGTTTTAATCTAGAGCACGAAAAAAGATAAAGTAGGCTAAAAAATGAAGGTCAGACAATGAATAAACGGCAGTGTGAATATATCGTTTTTTAAAGGAGATCCTGTCAATAAAGTGCTCATAAAACCAGATATTAGTAATGTGAAATGGGTTTCATTTTAACCATATAAAATAATAAGTAAAAAATAGGTGAAAAAGCTATAAAAGGATGGTTAAAAATAGAAATTTACCATTTCATTTGTGTTTTTACCCAAAGAGGAGATTTTACCCATTTGAGGAGCAAAACTTCAAGGATCCATATCGGGAGTTTCAGGGCACCGTTTCAACAACCGTCTGCGCCGGGTAAGGGCTCTCAAACTTCTCTTTCATTTCATGCTTGAATAATTTGCTTTCAGTGAGAGAAATCAATTTTTTGGGCAAGCCCTATTGGGCAAAAATCGCCCTTCACAGTACCGCGCGGGGGTAATATCGGGAAACGCAGTACTATTTGACAGTATCGCGCTGTGTCTTTAAACCGAAACACGGTAAGATCTGCCCCAGGTGCGATGAAGGCAAAAATTAAGATGAAAAAATCGATTTTTCTTAAATTTTTTGCTGAAACCAAGTTGTTAAATAGTTACTAAACGTTTCCCCTGACCTTTTGCATGAGTTTGCAATTCGTCTGGATCAAAATGGTTAGTTGGAAAGAAAGAGAGCACAAAGTAGATGATTTGGCGGCCAAAAATGACCTTCCTACTGTGACTGCATTACGGGAGTGCGGTTTGCTGAAATTCTTTAAGACCAAAGGCATTCGTCAACAACCCAAACTTCTTACCCATCTTATTCAATTGTGGGACCCTGACATTCAAGCTTTCCGAGTGGGAGAGCACATCCTCAAAATTCAACTCGAGGACATTTACTTTCTCACGGGCCTCTCAAAAAGAGGAGCCCGGGTGAAATTTACTGGATACACAACCTCGGAGATGAGCACAGATGCTTTGATTGCTCGGTATTGCTGTCAGGGTTCGAGTAAGAAAAGCGGCAAAGTGGTCATAAAGGATGTTATAGAACTCCTTGTAAAAACCGTACTGTTCACCATCACACGTGCAGCAGGGAGCACGGGTCCCCATCAGGCGTCCCGTACACAAATGAATCTCGCAGTGGATTGTATGGAGGGAACAGTATTTAACTGGTGTGAGGCGGTGTTGGCCAATCTCAAAGAACAAGTGCACAAGTGTAGGGTTGGAGAGAATTCCCAATTTGGGTATGGGAGCATCCAAGTCACCTTCTTTTTGGCGAGGGTGCCATTGTTGCGCCCACAGATCTCTATGCCCCCCTGTCCACCTACCGAGCCATGGATGGCTCGATGGAGTGATTATGCAGGACATCTCAGGGGACCTCAATGCTTGGCTTTTGGTGAGGATTTCTTCTCCTGGCTCGAGGAACAGATAGTTATGATCGATGACTACCCCTATGCAGGGGTAGACTTCCGCGAGGACATCGACTTGGCACTGCTAGAGGATGAAGATTGGGACAACTCAGGTATGACCTTCATGGATATATATTTTTTCCTTTTTGAATATATAATTTTTATTGCTTTTTAGAATGTGTAAAAGACTTCTAATGTATGTTCGTGTGCATGTCGCAGATCGTGGACCACAGAGACCGGCTGGGTACTCGCCATTACGTCGCGGTGGTGTTGATCGCCAAGCCGTTCTAGATGGAGGACGAAGATGAAGCAGGAGGAGTCCGGGATATAGAGAGGAACTTACAGGGCTTGACTCATGGTATCCCTACTATGAGGATGGATGACGTTCCTTTGCACCTCCAGCGGCATACTGTAGGTGTGCCTAGTCATATTGGCCGACTTCTTCGTAGGGTGGCTCGAGCTGTAGTGTGTTATCACCAGCAGCGTGAGGAATCTGACGAGGGACATGATAGATCTCCCAGATCTCCTTAGATGGTCTTTTTGTCTTTTGCGGCATGTATACGAGATGTAGGCTTTGAGAGCCAAATTTTTGTATGGGATTTGGTCCCAAATTTTGTCTTTGACACAAACTCTATGTATTTTGGAAAAACACTCTTATATACAGTGATATGGACCTACTTATGATCTATTTATTTACAATGCCTTGTGCATTTTATTTTTATGATGTGTTTATGTATGGGAAAGATGCCAATCCAAAATGTAATTGGCTAATGAATCAGCTATACAATTGAATTCTCTCGGTACGTGTTGATATGAAATGAAATTAAAAGATCGTTCCAAGAGGCGTACTCTCTGAAATAAACGAAGTAGTATAGGATCGCGAACTGTGTAGACACGGTTTAGATGAGAAACCACGAGTTGGGAGTCTAAAAAGACTGATAGGGATTCAATTCCGAGTGAAGCAACCTCCGTCAAGAGACCAATGACTGCATGGTACTCCGCGATATTGTTGGTTGCAGGACCTAAACAATTGGCTCCTGAAGAAATCAACTCTCCAGTGGGAGAATAAATTACCCATGCTGCGGAAGCGAGATTCCGGGTATGTCGGCTTGCACCGTCGACGAATCCGAAGTAGGAAGACATCTGCGCATAAAATCACGAGTCAAAGTAAGAGTGGATACATCAGGTCCACGCGCACACCAAAAAATGAGTAAAAGCAAACTAAGTACATTATGTACAACAAGTAACCCGCGTAGGGTAACCTTACGCGTAGAAGCGTTTGAGGTATAGCACATTGTGGGGCCGTGCCAATGGCGTACCATCACAATCAATTAGTTCATATGCTCATTTTTCTAAGACATGTTTTACAACAAAGGGGCCATACCACATAGATTCTAATTTTCCTTTTCCAAGCTTATCGTGCATTTGATCATATGTAAGTACGAGGTCACCTTCATTGAAGATCCGAGGTTGAACGGATTTGTCATATTGAGCTTTGACGCATTTTTTATGAGCTTCATTAGCTAAAGCAACGTTGCGGCGGGTTTCATCTAGCTTAGCTAGGTATAGAAACCGTTCCTCTTCGGAAGTGGTGTGGGGAAGTAGCTCTATGGCTATCTTAAGTGATGGAATTTCACATTCAATCGGAAAAATGGCTTCTAGGCCATACACCAGTTGGAATGGTGTAAACCCAGTAGCACTTTTCACTGAGGTTCGGTATGCCCATAGTGATGAGAAAAGAGCTGAGTGCCAGTTGGATTTATGGGTACCCACAATACGCTGAATCATTCATTTCAGGACTTTGTTAATGGCTTCAACTTGGCCATTAGCTTGTGGGTAATACGGGGTTGAGTTTTCATGGCGAAAACCCAGCTTGGAACTTAGTTCTTCGATCATATGGTTCCTGAAATGGGAGCCATGATCGGTCACAATGGATTGTGGGACACCAAATCTAGCTATAATATGATTGAATATGAATTGCGCTACTGTTTTGCCGTCCTCAGCATACATAGGCATCGCTTCAGCCCACTTTGTGAAATAGTCGACAACTACTATGACATAGCTATGCCCCCCGGCTGAAGTGGGCTTACAGTGCATGAAATCTATGCCCCATTTGGAAAAAGGGCCGACAACAATGACAGGATGGAGTGGAGCAGGATGCGAGCGTGTTTTGCTATGAAAGAATTGGCATGGTGGACACTTCTTGACTGTTTCAATGTAGTCTTTGAAAATTGAGGGCCAGAAGTATCCTGCTCGCAATATTTTCTGGGCCGTAGCCATCCCAGAGAGATGACCACCACATGCTCCAGCGTGGCAGTCATTAAGAACACGTTCCGCCTCATCTAAGGTCAAACAGCGTCGAAGAACGGTGTCGACACCATGTCGATAAAGAGTATCGTTGACTATGAGGTAGTATTTTGCGTGATGTCGGATGCGTCGACGCTCATCGCGAGTGAGGTCGGGGCGGAAGCGTTGGGTTTGGAGATATAATAGAATATCCCCGTACCATGGATCAGACGTGCTAATGAGGAACAACGATTCATCAGGAAGAGAATCGATGGGCTCGGATTGCTCGGTAGCACGGGGCAAGGTACAAATCAACTCTACAAAGACCAAAGACTTCTTGGACTTGGATTTGACAAATTCCAAGTGAAACTCCTGAAGGATGATGATCCAACGAGAATATTTGCCCCCAAGCACTTGACGTGTGAGGATATAATACATTGGATTGAAATCGGCTATAACAGTGGTCCGGCGGAGTAGAATGTAATGATGGAATCTCTGGACAACAAATATTGTTGCCAGAGCCAGTTTTTCAACATGTGAATAATGAGTTTCGGAGTCGAGAAGACTCTTACTAAGATAGTATATCACATGTTCTATGCTGTTGTGGTATTCCTGGACTAGCACCATACCGATGGTGGAAGTCGAAGCTGCGAGATAAAGAATGTAATCCCGTGTGTAATCGGGGGGTTGGATCACAGGATCTTTGGTTAAGGCTGCCTTTAGATTGTCAAAGGAGCGTTGGGCTTCGTCATCCCAGATAAAGGGAACGTTCTTCTTGAGAAGCCTCATATAGCCTTTTGTTATCTCGAAAAGATTGCAGATGAAACGACGTAGAAATTTTGCATGCCTTTGCAAACATTGAAGTTCTGGAATATTGGTGGGGGAAGGCAGGGCTAAGATAGCTTCTACCTTCGCAGGATATAAACGTATCCCACTTTTGGAGACTATGAAGCCCAAATAGTTTTCTGGCTTCTACACAAAAGACACACTTATGCGGATTCAAACGTATATTGTAGCGACAACACCTTTCGAAAATGGCACTTAAGTGGTCAGGATGGTCTTCCCGGGTCCGAGAGTGAGCGGGAAGATCATCAAGATATGGTTCTACAATATGTTTGATGTCGTGAAATGCGTAGGACATCGCCCGTTGGAAAGTTGCCCCGGCATTTTTAAGGCCAAAAGGTAACTTTCGATATGCAAAAATCCCCCAAGGGAAGATAAAGGCTGTTTTGTGCTGGTCGGCTAGGAGGATATCGATCTGATTATAGCCGAAAAAGCCATCCATAAATGAGAAGATGACACTCCCGGTGCAGTTATCGATGATCTGGTCAATGAACGGAGTTGGGTAGTTGTCCTTTGGACAAGCCTTGTTCAAGTCACGGTAATCGACACAGACTCTAATCGTTCCTTGTTTCTTGGCTACGGGAACGATGTTGGATACCCATTTTGCCAATGGGACAGGATAGATAAAACCAGCACGCAAAAGTTTTTCAACTTCTGCTTTAATAGCTGCTGCCTTACGAGGATGGACGGGCCGAAGTTTCTACCGAACAGGTCGGGTGCCAGGGAATGTTGGAATTTCATGGACCACAATCGAGGGGTCAATTCCTGGCATTTCTTCATAACTCCAAGCAAAAACATCGCAGAAAGTTTTGAAGTAGGCACTATAGAACTCCATTTCGAGGGGAGTACATGTTTTGCCGATATGTATGTTTTCCATGATACCAGGCTTCACTGAAATATCAATGGGAGTGGTTGCCATAAGGTTAGCCAAGTTTCCTTCAGAGAATATCTCGTCAAGGGAAGTGGGGAACTTGGTTTGGACCATCCCAAGTGAAGTACTGGGTTTTGAGTCAGGATCAAGAGTCTGAATGGTGGGGAATGAAGATCGATGATGAAAATATCCCCATGGTGGCTTATCACCACACATAACCTCCATAATTGATTCGTCAGTGGGAAAAATCAAGTTGAGAGGATCGATAGGTGGTGGGTATGAATGAGTCTCAGACGAGAGTTGTGCCACAGAATGATGGGTAGGACAGTCGACCCAATCGGTGGTTGATTGGATCGCTTCATATGCTGCGAGGTTTCTGTTCAAAGGCATAGAGTTGCCGTAGTCTTCAATCTGAGCGGGACTCGGAATAACCCATGAATCATTGGAAGGGGTGACATTCGATGAAATCATGTTGACTGGTTGAACATGGGTTCCCAGCTCTGGAAAAACTCCGATAAGGGATGAATCCTTCATGAGACCAACACCGATGTCTTGGAACCGGTACCGTGGTTGATCCAATAATGGGACGGTGTTGGCGGAGTTCGGATGAGATTCTGGGATACAGTAATCAAGTTGATCAATAGTGACAATTTTCCCTTCATGAGGAAATTGCACAATTCGGAAGACTGTAGATGCTATGGCGGTCATGGCGTAAAACCAGTTCCGACCAAGTAGGAGATTGTAATCCAATGGTGCATCCACGACTTCAATATGTACGGATACTATTTTTCCCCCCAGTTCAACACCAATTGAGGGAATGAGTCCATAAGGTTGAAAACTGTGTCCATCAAACGCCCTGAGAGTAGTGGGAGAAGTCGTGACTTCGGGTGAGCCTAAGACTCTCCAGCAGTTTAAAGACATGATCGACGTGGAAGCACCTTCATCTAACACAGTGCGATGGATGCTATTTCCATGGATTTTTGTATGAACCTAAAAGGCTAACTGGTGAGAAAGCCGAGGTTTGGCATGCTCCAAGTTAAACATAATGGAGTTTGAAGTATCTGGGTCCATTGCCCCTAGTGATGAAAGTAGGATTCTACGCTGCATGGGGCAGTGTTGGAGAACCTCGAGAGTCGACATGGCGCAAGGTGCTTGAGATAGATCCTTAACAATATTGTAATTTTGGGCGGCTCGAGCATTGGGATTAAATGTCTCCTTTAGTATGGTGCCCTTGGGTGGGCGTAGCACTGTATTCGTAAGCGGTCTCTCGATATGGAGATGGCCGGTAGGGGGAGGAATAGGAGTCGGATCTTCGACGGGAGATTTGCCTTTGGCTATCTCCGATTTTTTGTTTGGACTTGGAGGATTGTCATACGTCTTTGAACGAGTGGTTATATGAATCTCTTCATTACTCGTCATCAGGATTTCGCGGTTTGTGGACGTCTCTCCGTGGGTTGGATTGGTTGGGTTGCCCCCTTGCGGGGTTTCTTGGGCAACCATCTGCTGTTGCTATTGAGGGAAAGGGTCAGTTAACATTGCCGGGCGAGAGGATCCTTTAACAAATTTTTTGACTTTGTCCTTGTAGGGACAGTCACGTGTGTAGTGATCGTCTTGACAAATTAGGCAGGGAAACTTAACCTTTCGACGTGGTTTCTGGTCATTGTGGGTGGGTTGTGGCTTGGGGTTCTCCTGCTGGTTTTTCTTGGGTTTACCACAATTTTTTTTCTTCTTTCCCTCTGATGGTTGTGATGTAGATTGAACTGCGTTCACTTCAGAGGAAATAGCAGGAGAAGTAGTAGCTTTTGAAGCAGCCTGGGGTAAAGCGGGGGAAGCAGAAGCTTGTTGTCCCATCGAGTTGGTAGTAGGTTGGGTCTTGACTGAACTGACAATACCATCAATGGGAGGTTTAGTGGTAGGTTTGGTTGGATCAGTGGTAACGCGGGCGGCATGGGGAAGAAGTTCGTGTAACGTGCCGGATTGGGTGTATACCAAATCCATGTAATGAGCTGCCGAGATGGCTTGTTCTTCTGTGACCGGCCCGCGCATAGCGATATCTCTGGCTATGGGAGGCAAAAAGGATTTCGTGAACCAATCAGCGAGTAGCTGATCCGGAATGGGTGCCTTAATTAGCCTACGGCGTCGTCGCCACTCATGGATGTGATCCGAAATGTGCATAGAAGTGGTTTGACGTAGTGAGGTTAACAGTTCTGTTCTAGTCTCATACCGGATGGGGAGCTCGAAATGGGAGTGTTGTGGCAGCTCGATGTACCATTTTACTGCCGTGCCAGTAAGCGTACGTTGGAAGAGCCGTAGTCGAATGGAATCGTCCATCAAGGAGTTGGATGAACACCAAAGATGGAAGGTCATCACGTGGTTCTTGGGGTCTTCCCCGGGCTTAGCATCGAACTTAGGAATGTCCGATGGAAGTTTGGCTGGAATGGGTGGCCAGTGAGGTTCATGCCATATAGGATCGTTAATTAGCCTTGACAAATCAGGTAAGTCAAGCATGGCCAAAAAGGGAAGTTGACGATTAGTCTGTGGGTATGAGTAATAACCATGTAGTGCAGAGAAACCTGGGTGGCCCTGCATAGCGTACTGTTGTGTGTTATACCCATATGTGTTTCCTAGGGGGTACTACTGGAAGTTCTGTGGGTAATAAGCCATCTGGTTAACCGGTTGATTGTAAGTAACTGGTTGGTGGATGTTCTGTTGAGTGGGTATGGTACCCTGGGGTTGCTGAAACCCAGGAATGGTTGCTGCTCCTAGTTGGGGAAAAGTTCCTTGGAATTGTTGTGTTCCAGGAATGTTACCACTAAATTGAGTAAGTGGAGGGTTTCCCATAGCAGGGTTGGGGGGTGGCTGCGACGGTGGTGTCCATGGAAGGCTCGTTCTTGCTTGAGGAGCGTGTGAAAATTGAAGGGATGGGTTCCATGGAGTTGTAGCAGCTGAAGGGTAAGGGAATCCAGAATTCAAGTTGGGGGGAATCTGAGATTGCCCCCCAGCTTGATTCCAGTTTCCAAAAAGTGAGTAACCCCCACTCTGTGGGATCTGAGATTCCCAAGAAGGAAGCATACCTGACGGGGGATGTTGAGGATGAGGCCCGGTATAAGGTTTCCCGTTGCTAGGTGTGTTGTACATACCATACTGAGCAGATGCTGCTGGTTGGGAGGGTTGTTGGATGGAGCCAATGGGTTGTCCTCCAATAGATGGGTTGGATGGACCTATAGGAAGAGGCTGTTGACTAGGAATGGGGTTCCCAACAAAGGGTTGTCCTCCAACTAGTTGGGTTGATGGCCCACCAGGAGGAGTTTGGTTGTTGGAGTTGGGGATCACTGCAGTCGGTTGTCCACCTCCCGAGATAGTGTAAATAGTGGCCGAAGGTGATCCTTTGGTCAAAACGGAAGATCCAGCAGTATGACATGGTGTTCTTCCACCGCTAGCCAAATATGATAGTGTGGATTGGCCAACGGCGCCAAAAGTACCGATTTGTGAAGGGGGTCTTCCATATCTGACAGGCGAGGACGGAGAAAAAACTGGGTTATCCCTCATAGAATGTGTGCCAAAAATGGGTGATGGCAGCAAATGTGGGGAGTTTAAACCAGGGGTATCGGCGTTGTCCATAGCGTGTTCAATGATAGGAGGACCATCGAAAACTGGGTCTGAGTTCATGTCCTGAAAAGGGTTTTGGGGATCCGGCAGGAACCTAGGTATAGTAACGTCCGAAGGTCTGGATCCGTCTGCATAGGAGTGACGAAACTCTGTGCTAGACGGGATGTTGGGATCCCGATAGTCAGAAGGACGAGTAACGGGGGGATATCTAGAAGCCGTCGAGAGCATTTGCTCTGTATCATGTTTAAACCGTGCCGATGCTAACGGGGAATTTGCTAGACTAACCATACTAGACTGGATGGAAGCCATGATTTCATGTCCCGGAGGGAGGTTGGGGAGAGATATAGTACGAGGTACATTGCTAGAAGAACTTGTTTCCTGCGGATGAACACTGGGTGACGTAGTGATGACAGGCGGAAGCTCCGCCTGGGAAGTGATGAAGCCATAATCAGGTTCAAAAGGTGTGTCAGGAAGTCGAGTGTCTTCAATAACTTCGACGTACCCACCTGGGACTGAAATCAATCCAGGTATATCCTGGTCGGACCCTTCGGTGGTGCCAACAGATCCGTCTGTGTCATCGTGAAAAGTGTCTGATGGATGGGAGGTGTTGACATCAGGTAGGAGGATGACCTCTGGTCTAGTATTTTGGGCTGTACTAGATTTAGCCGCTGTAATGATGTCCACTGTGGCAGATATATCTGGAATAACAGTGGGTGAAGTGACAGTGGAAATCTCAGACATGCTAGTAGTTGCAAAAGCTGCAAGAGATTCTGAGACTGTGCTGTGAGTAACAGTTACAGGAGGAACTGATGATGTAGTATGTATCGGCGGTGGAATGTTCCCTCGACCAGCACCGCGGCTAGGAGGAGCGGGAATGCGTGATGCAGGTGGACCGGAGGTCCGTGGCGGTGGTGGTGGTGGAGGGATTTTTCCCTTTACTCGTCGTGATCTTCGTGGTTGTTCTGACATGATGACAGGAAAATGAAAATCGGGGGCAGTTTTGTAACAAAGAACTCAAAAATTCTAATGCAGCCGAGTGTGCAGAAGAGGAGCTAGAAAAAGCAAGGCTCACAGGCCAAAAAAAGCAAGCTCTAAAATCTATACTGAGACTAGTGTCTCAATAAGCGAGCTGATGAAAAGAATGGCCAGAATGATAATAAGCAGTCCCTAAAAATAAAAATGACCCTCTACAAAGATGAGATAACAAGCAAACTCCTAACTAAGAGCTAGAGACCTCAACAAGCTGTATCCTTCGCAAGGTGATGAAATCCAAGTCGAACAATACAACATGAGAGACCGATATGAGAAGTATATCCCTCTATCGAAAGGGATCCTGGGTAAAAGAGCCCTAGTAGAATAGTCACTAAGCTACCTCGTTCATGACACGTTGGAAAAGGTTTTGGGCACTTCAGCCTTCCGAGGAAGACAATGATCGATGTTTCCTTAGGGCTAAGTGGAGTGCGGCATTCCACAGAGTCCGTCCGGTTCTCAATCTCGCGGCCATTTAACCCCTGAAAGTTAAAAACAGTCAGGAGCCCCCTCCACAAACTGGCTATGACCGTGTCAATAAATACTAGAGGATTTTAGTATTCTAGAAGACAACAACTATGTCTCAGATGAAAATGACAAGGGGGAATTATTTTGATGCCTATCCCCGGTGTCCTACCTAACTACCAAATTATTTTGATTTCCTCAAGTGAGGTTAATGTTGGTTTAATTAGGGAGATTAATTTTAGTGGTTGTCTTACTCAATCGGGTAAATGGACATGAAACTTGATGGTGTTATGACGACCCAAACCATGCAAATGAGAATGAATCAAAATAAGCCTTTGTCTTCGATGAAATCTAGCTATAGAAGAGAGAGAGTTCTTCGATCATAAATGCATGAAATTTCTCACAAGCAATTAAAAACCAAAACAAGATATTTTTTGTTCTTTGTAAATAGAGCCAAACTGAAATAAACACTCTTTTTAATTCACTGATCCTACAACTAAAATGCTTCAAATATGAGAATTTCTGTGGCAAATTCAATGGTTCATTTCCTAATGCACAATAATACTGCTAGACTTTTTCAATTCAAACAACAGAATTGTTCTCAAATGATAATTTTTTAATTACTGAAAATGATGGAAACAATGTGACTGTAAAAGCTACAGGGTTCAGTAAAAGAGAACAGTAGTGATGGGTTGGTTGTGGTGAAAAAATCAAGTCAATGCAATTAAACTGGAAAAGTGATCCAATATGCCAATCATGCCACTAACTCACAAAATCGTTAAGCTCACAAAGAAATAAACACACCACACAGTCTGTTTGATGAACAGGATGCTAATAGGCAACAGCAAACACTACCTAAGGCAGAGAAAAAGTGAGAAATGACTCAGAAAACCAAGCAGAGAAGGAGTTTTGAAAAAATTGCAGACACTACCGCGTGTCAGGGTAAGACTGTGGCGCGGTACTGTTACAGTACCGCTCTGGTACTAACTGAGGAGACGCGGGTACTACTGCGCTGTAGTCAATGCAGAGGGCGCAGTACTGTGGCAAAGTGTGAAAAAGCGCAACTTTTGAAAAGGAAGATGAAATTTTCAGGGTTACTGCAAACCCAGGGGACTCAGTGATCAGACAGGGAGAAAAAATACAGAGAGGAGGGGTGAATAAAGGTCAAAAAGACCAAAATTCAAGACTGGTTTGAAGAGCAATAAAACAAATCACAATCAAAATATGGATGACAGTGAACTGAATCAATCAAACAGAATTCAAACCAACGGAGTCGCCATTCTTGTTGGTAGAATTTTTCCCTACGGATAAGTCAAAATTCTCTTAACTTACTGCAGATTCCTAACTGACTCTAAGGTAAGAACAAAACAAAACAAATGCTACCTTGAAATTCCTGAACTAACTTTCACAACAAGATTACATGCATTCAGAAACAATGAAAGATATGACTCACCTTTCAATCTGACGTTTGTCCTGCTTCTAGCTCTTGATCCAAAAGCTCCAATGTAGAACCTGTTGAAATCAAACAAAGAACAAGCATACAAGCTTCCAAATACCTTGAAGTAAATATTAGATTCAAATCTAGATTAGATACATTCCATGCTAAAGACTTGTACAATACACATGAAATGGGAAAAACAAGACAAGTTATCTTTATTACAAACTTGAAGAATGCTTACAAAGGTTGCTTGATGTCCAAGTCAATCCTCTAGCTCCAAGTGCTTCCTCCTCTAGCTATCTCCACAAGGCTGCAAGATCATAATTTTGGTACTTCTAAGAGTCCTCCCTCTTTCCCATGGAATACCTCTCTTTTATAGTGTATGGTAGGGTTAACCAACAAGAGAGATGGGTGGATCTTGGGAGAACTTAGTGGATCAGGGTTTCTAATCACAGAAAATGAGTTAGGATCGAATCAGGGACCCCAATCCTCCAATATCTCTCGAAAATCCAAATCCCACAAGCCATGGCAAAAAGGATATAAAAAGAGTACCGCGCCCAGTAATCTGAGCATAACGTGGTAGTACCGCGTGTCAGGGACAAAGCATAGCGCGGTAGTGTGGACTACCGCACTTCTAGGACAGAGCAAAACGTGGTACTTAGGGTAAAAGCAGTCTCATCTAGGTGAAAACTTGTCAGGGTAAGTTTGCCTTCAAGGTTCACTCATTATTTTTCTCTTCTGAGTGGTTTAAAGCAGTAGGGGAAGTGTCGTCAACTCTTTTCATGGTGCATATGCGACACTGTGAAATATGGAGGTATAACAACCATTCTCCTATGATCCCATCCCCGTGCCTGCATAATCCACCACCGTTTCTCCATCTGCTACAGCTACTCCTTTACGCACCTACTCACCCTCCTCCTCCTCCTCCTCTCCCACCTCTTCCGTGCATGCCTCCCCATCCCCCTACTTCATTATCCCCGTAGTTCCTTCCATCGCGTCTCCTTCCCACAGATCACTACATCCTCCCTCCACCTCCACACCGCGTCAACATCCATCTCCCTTACTCACCCTCCTCATCCTCCTCCTCTCCCCCCTCTTCCGTGCATGCCTCCCCAGCCCCCTACTTCATTATCCCTGTAGTTCCTTCCCTCGCGTCTCCTTCCCACAGATCACTGCATCCTCCCTCCACCTCCACACCGTGTCAACATCCATCTCCCTCCATGTCGTCCATCCCTCCAAACTTAAAAAACCATAATTTTAAATATTTAAATTTTTATAAGAATAATAAACATTATTATTATAAAAGTTTCATTCATTCTAATAATAAATACTATTATAATAACTTTAATAATAATAATAATAATATTAGTATTATTAAGAATATAAATAATCATTAAAATATAATAATTATGTCCCCACAAACTAGAACAATGATGACATAATTAAGAACTCAGTTCGAGGAATTGGAGACAAGGTTGAACCCCACACTTGACACTATCATTCAGAGGATAGAAAATAAGTCCAAAATCTACCATAAACAACAATGTAGCTCGAGCATAAATGACCTTAACAAGAATTGTGCTGAAAAAGAAGAAGCCGGTATATCTGCGGAAGATGAGGAAAAAGAGGAGGATACATTATACCATTATGTCAACCATGATGAGAGTAATGGCATCAATCAAGATAATAGGTAAGACAAAGATACATAATACCCTAGTGATATAGAAATTGACAATGAAATATTTGATAAAGAGGGAGATGATCCTGACCAAGATTGTGATGAGAGACAAGCTAGTGTTGCTGACAATAATGATGATCAATGCAATGACAAGGAATGGATTCCACAGTGTGCAAGAGAAATCAAGTTCGAGAAATAAGATATGTTAGATTCAAACTCTACCTTGCCTATCCTCTCACCTCAAAAGAACATCAATGGGAACAACTATAAGATTAATTAGACACACGATAAGATTGGTGTTTTTGTGAACATTATAAGTACAAAGATCCCCTGCAAAGGAACTAGCATATAATATGTTGGGAATGACATCATGAAAATAGTTACTATTGTCAAGTCTATCAAGTTTGTTCAGTTGACGAGAAAAATAGTTAAAAGCTACAACCACGTAAGCAAAAGCGTAAATGAAACTTCACCAAGTACATACTTAATGAGGATTCCAAAACAAAAGAAACAAAATGAAGCAGTAGTCGTAATCAAAATTGCATGTCTCAAGTCATCAGTTCGACGCAGAGCCAAAATAAAATATGACATCAACAAACTCAGCTTTGAGGACAAAGCTTCCCTGAAGGGAAGACAATGTTACGAATATAAAAATAAATAACTAATACAAATTAATAATAATTAATCATGATCAACTATTAAGGACGTGACTCTTCAAATTGCTACCCAAGCCATATTTAAGACGAGCCTTCAATTGTAAAATGACATCATTTTTAATATATTCATCTTATCAAATAATGTGAGTTTTCTAATTATTGTGGGTTGATAATTGTTTCTTTTGAGAATATCCAGATACATATATATATATATATATTTTTAACAAGAATGGGTAAGAGATTTTATATATAAAAAGAGGAGAAAAACATAGTTACATAGTGTTGGAGAAGGTTTGTTCCCCAATAGAGAGAAACTGACATGTCTCCACATTCATCTTTGACAATTCTATAGCTAGCTTGACAAAATCTAGCCTATGAAGACTATGTATCCGAACAAACTGCCCTAGAAGCTTGAAACAACATCAATACATTAAGGAAAGTAAACGTCTTTAGGCCTGAAGGAAGCCTGATCTACTACTGCTACATACCAAGCCCCACAAACTAAAATACAAATATTTTGAAATATCATGAGCATAAAAAAAAGAGAGCCCCAGAAACCTGTAGAATCACCGAGACTTCAAGTTAATACTAGCGATGGGAGTCTAGTTGGTAATCCTGTCCCCCAACCATGCTGCCATGGTCTTTCAACAGGTCCTGCTTCAAAATCCTTAACTCAACACGCATACTGTCAATCTTTTTCTCCACAATTTTGACACTATAATGAACTGCCATGATTTTAGTATCCAGGTTAACCGAGCAGGGGCACCCATTGTCCAGGACTTCAGCGAGACTATCAACCTTCTCATTGAGTTTACTGCTGCCATCATAGACCTCTTCATTTGTTACCCGCCTCAGAGTATACAGATTTTGAATGGCCCTTTAGAACTCATAGTTTTCTCCTCTCAACAAACAGGTATGGTTTTCCATTTCAACTAGGTAGCCCTTGACGTCTTTAGGAATGCGACCGTAATCCTCTTTAGGACCAGAACAACCTCCATCGAACATGATAGGGGAAGAGTTCATATTCGTATCGTTTTACAGAGAATCTGGGAAACCTTCAACATGCCCACAGTGTTGCATCTGAACCGTGCCACCCTGACCACCATGCATCGTGGGAGATTTCTTCCTGAAATCCGAAATTGTTGAGATCTCGGAGCGAGGGATAGTATTTATGTAGACGAGGTAGTTGGCAGTGGAACTAGGGTCAGCCATCGTTGCGAGCTCTGGAGAGGGACAGGAATGCTTCCAGCCTACTCCATGCATGGTATTTAAACAAGAACTCCCTTGCATTCCCATCACCTTAATTGTGTGCATGCCGACCATGTGGTGGCCATGTGACTCCAGCGTGCGGCCAGATCCCATTCCGAGGTGCGGAAATGGGTGAGGGATTATAGGGAATCCTCAGAATCGACCAAGACAAAAAAATGGTTAATTTTATTGAGTGAGGGAGGAGTATTAACATAGCTCCAACCCAAAGGTAAGAACTTCTCACAAGAAGGAGACATGAGGGGTCTTTCCAATCGAGTTGGCATGGTAATATTAGGGGATCCAAACCTTTTCATTCACCTTGTGGTTGCTAACAAGAACTCCGCAGTCAAGTTTGAAACCTATATTTTCCATTGCGTCTGCATCCTGATTATTGGATCTCAATATATGAAGAAAATTTATGGTGTTAAATTCGTTAACTAGACACTTCAGAAGACGATGGATCTTAGAAGTAGGGCTCTTACGATTTTTGGCCAGATTCCTTGCATCTCTAATGACCAGCATTGAGTCGCCGAACACAACCAAGTCTATGAGGCCATCATCCCTTACTATCTCCAAGACTTTTATTAGAGATGACCATTCTGCACTATTATTAGACATTCTTTCGATTCCCCAAGCATAGTCTTTCATTTTGTTTCCTTCAGAGTCATAGAAGACTCCACCCGCACCTGCCAACCTTGGATTTCCTTTCGATCCACCGTCGAAGAACATAGGGAAGCGCCAATTCTGGGTTATAGGTATCCCGAAGGGAAGCGCCAAGGAGAGGGAGGGTTTGGGATTAAGAAATCAGAGACCCATATTTTTTCTTCTGTAGTCAGGGGTTCCTTGTTGATATTCTTCATGCCTTTCACCAGTAAGGCTTCAACCCAAAGGGCCTTGGCCGAGGTGAGAACTATACCTGGAGTGGATCGATTATCTTCAAAAATTTCCTTATTCTTGGTTGTACAGATCTTCTAGCAGATAAACTTGGGGAAAGATTTCGACGCTCTTTTAAAGTCAGATTTTTTAAAGAGAGTTCCGAAGTAGTAGTCCTTCGAGTGAGAAAAGAGGTCGTTCCAATTTGTTGGCAGCGTCACCACAAAGTTTAAGTCAATATACGCTCTGTGCCAAACCTCCTGAGTGAATTTGCATTCAAGAAATAGGTGGTCAATTGTTTCTTTAGAGTCTTTACAGAGAATGCACCTCGCAGGCCCTTCTATACCCCTTTTTTTGAGGTTCTCTGCAGTAAGACTTTTACGGTGGGCAAGGGTCCAAGTGAAAAAGTTTATTTTAGGAGGAACATATTTTCCCCAAACTTTACTCCATTTTTTGTCCTTACTTCTGCTAGGGTTGGAACAATTCATCAGCCGATATCTTTCCTTGACTGTGTACAACCCCGACTTGCTCCAGCCTCTTCTATCATTCATATTCTGATGGACTGGAGTTGCTCCATGGATAAGAGAGAGGAGGGCATTGTAGTCTGCGTGAAGGTGTCCTAGAATGTCCATACTACAATGCGGGGGAGATCGGATCTGGTCCTAAATTGTCTAGCAAGATATATTGATTTGCTTTCCACTGCTAGGAATCCAATAAAGATGCTTTTGTATGATAAACGTCGCCTTCTTACAAAGGTTCTAGATAGGAGTGTCATTTTTATTTTGGTCTATTTCCTCCACACACCTTCTTCTGCCCCCATTCATATATTTCTTTATGAGAATCTCTTTCCACCAAGCTTTTTTCCCTGAGACAACTCTCCAAAGTATTTTGGCTCCTAAGGCGAGGTTCATAATCAAAGGGTCTTTTATCCCAGCACCTCCAAATATTTTAGGCCTGCAAACTTTCTCCCAATTCATCAAGTGAAACTTCTTTGTGCCATTGGATTTCTCTCCTTGCCATAGAAATATTCAGATTTCTCTCGTGACATCCTGGATGACTATCTTGGGGGATAAAGAGATTGATCTGACATAGATTGGATAGGCAACGAGAACAGAGTTAATTGCAAAACTAACTTACCGACCAAGTTGAGCCACCTAGTTCCCCACGAAGAAATTTTGGTTTTAATCTTGTCTACAAGACCTTTCCAATCGACAACCTTTTTCTTCCCTTTGAAGATTGGAATTCCCAGGTAGTTGAAGGAGTTCCAAGAGGAGCATCCTTCAAAGCCAAGAATCCGAGCTATTCTAGCTAGAGTTCCTGTGGGGCAATTCCAGCCATAGAATTTGGATTTGACTGAGTTCACTTTTCCATCTGAGGCCTTAAGAAAGGTTTTCAAGGAGCCTTTAAATCTCTTAGCTATGATTGGAGAAGCTCCTCCAAGCAAAATGGTATCACCAATGAATTGAGCATGGTTGACTGCTTTTACACCTCTTGCGATCCTCAGGCCTTTTAGCTCACCCGACCCTTGTAAGAGTTGAAGCTTCCTGCTCATAGATTCTGCCACCAATAGATAGAAAAAGGGGGACATGGGGAATCCTTGTCGTAAACCTATGGTGGCTTGGAAGAAATTTGTAGGCCTGCCATTTACAAGTGGGGAAATCCATGGTCTGCTGATGCAAGCTTTTACCCATCTTATGAATCTTTTGGAGAAACCAAATTTGATCATTATTTCAAACAGAAAGAAGTGGTTAACTCTGTCAAAGGCATTAGCCATGTCCAATTTTATTTCCATTCCCTGTTGTTTTCTTTCCATGCTAGAGTGTATAGCCTCCTGGACGATGATGATGTTGTCTAGGATCTGTCGCCCTGCAATAAATCCTCCTTGAGAGTCGAAAATGAGCCGGCCCATAAGGTTTTTCTTTCTTGTAGCAATGATTTTTAAGAGAATATTATAGGAAGTGTTACATAAAGAGATAGGCCAGAATCTATCAAGTGAGAGAGGGTTGCTCTCTTTGGGAATTACCTCCAGAAAGGAGGAGTTGGCGGCTTCACCGATTTTTTTTTTGTTGGTCCAATTTAGCATTCTCTTCAAATCATCTTTTATGATATCCCAAGCTGCTCTATAGAAATTTACAGTGAATCTATCTGGCCTGGGGGCTTTGTCCATATGAAGGGACCAGATGGCATCTCTTATTTCATATTCAAGAATTGGTTTATCAAGCTCACGATTTTCATTTTTAGAAATGAGCAAAGGAATACCTGAGAGAAGATTAGCTTGTGCTTCTGGATCAGCCTCTTCATTATCTATTTAGAGATCGAGAAAATGATCCAAAGCATGTATCTTTAACTCCTCCTGACCTAAAACCCGGTTCCCATTATTTCCTTTCAGTTCTTTGATATTATTGTAACTGAGCCGAGCTTTAGTTTGCTTATGGAAATATTCCGTGTTACTATCCACTCCTTTTAGCCACATCTGCTTGGACTTTATTCTCCACACCTCTTCCTCGAGCTTGGCAGAATTTAGAATCCTTAAATTTAAATCCTTTTCATTGTTTAAAGTGGAGATAGTAATCTCAGCGTCCTCCCTTCTGTGGTGTAGGGATTCTAGATCAGATTGAATCTTATGCTTTAGAGAACCCGGATTTTTATACGTCATTTTTACCCAAATATTTAGAGCTGCAAGCACAGCTCTGAGTTTTCTTTCCCAAATGTAGCTAGGTGAACCATAGTGGCTGGAGCTCCAAGAATTTTGTATTAAACCCAAGAGGTTCCCATCATGTAGCCAAAGTGGATTAAAATGAAACAGAATGGGGCCAAGGTTTCCCAGGGCAGAGAGGGTTAGGAAAATGGTTTTGTGATCGGAAGTAATAGAAGGGAGAGCATAAGCAGCTGGAAGGAGGTATTTCTATAGGAAAGAGGAACTTACCAGGAATCTATCCAAACTTATCGCTATATGGCCAATGCCAGATCTTCTATTGGTCCATGTGTACTTCCCATTTTTCATCTGAATGTCCAGCATGTCCATTTCAGAGATTAAGTCCTCCATATTTTCCCCAAAAGGATCCCTGAACCTAGAGCCACCACATTTCTCCTGCTGTGATTTGGTGGTATTGAAGTCCCCTGCAATGATCACATCTTTTCCTTGTAGGTCGTCTTTTAGCTTTGTCAAATCATCCCAAAAAATGTCCTTATCCCTGTAATGCGTTGGACCATAGACGTTAGAAATATAAGTTGAATGCTGATTATATTTTTTATGGATTTCAGTGAGAAGCCAATGATGGATTTCTTTTGAATATTTTATCAGGAAATTGCTAGAAATAAATGTAGCAATGCCCCCAAAGGCTCCCTTGGAGGTTAGAGATTTTCTATGGAAATCCCTCTAGAATAGACGTGAGATCGCCAGAGCCTCCACATCTTGCATTTTTGTCTCCTGGAGTAGCAACAAGTCTGGTCTTTCTGATTTTATCATATCTCTTAATGCTTCTACTTTGCTTGATCCCCCTGACCCCTGCAGTTCTAGGAGACAACTTTCATCATTTCTTAGTCTTTTGATATCCTGCTCGGGATTTTCCTTCCGGTTTTTCCCCTCCATAGTATTTGGCATTTTGAAGAAGCTTTGTTTCCTCTATACTTTTTTTCCTTCCCAATTCTAACTCCCTTTCTGCCTCCTACTCTCGATGGTATCTTTGTGATTTTCTCCCTCTTGTGTTCGGAAGCATAACTACATCATGTGATTCCAATGATTCTTGTGACGACGAGTGTCATGGGGAGAAGATCTACGATTTGAAGCTTCCTTCATAACCACATCTATACTTTCCTCTCGAGGTGAAGGATTAGGAGAATCAGCGGGAATGAGGGTTGCTTCCGCCTCGGGTTCGATCTCAATGTTGACCTGGGATGGAATTTCCCCTTCCTCCAAAGGCAGAGTCTGAAATTGATTACTGGTAGTGGATTCTTTCCCTTCCTGTACCTTTTCTTTATTTTTCTCCAGTTGAGGTCCATTTGCTGAAGGAGATGGTTTAGAAGATTTCCTCCCCCTTTTTACTTGCTTCCACCCTTCCTCGTGGTTTTGTTCGAGGGTTTCTTGTACTGCTTTGGGACAATTTTTAACGAAGTGACTATACTCATGAAATTTATTACACTTAAAGGGTAGTTGCCTGAAATCAACTTTCTGCATGTGCTCCCATCCGTCCATTTGCAGATTCATAATCTATGGCAGGCCTTTTTCCAAGTCGACTTCCACACAAATTCGAGCACAGGAGAACAACGGTCCTTTTGTCTCTGCTTTGTCGATCTAAATACCAAGGGAATTTTTGATTGCCTGTAGAGTTTCATCATTCCAGCAATGAAACGGGATATGAGGGAGGCGACCCCATACCGGGACTACTGAGGGTACATCTCTTTCCGGGTCGAAAGACAAGCTCCAGTGGTTTAAGTAAAGACCATGAGAACCCAATAAGTATGGTCCGCTTCTAAAAATGAGATAGCTATCAACTTTGTGTTCAAACAAGAAGGTAAAGGAACCCTTACCACAAAAACAATGTTGCAAACCCTTGGAGATCAAGGGCATCCAATTTTTATTGATCTAGGCGTCCATGGTTTTGGGAGAAGGCCAAATCCCTGTAAATTGATCGATTAAACCTCTTTCACTTAGGGATAAGGCTTTCAATATTGAAGCTGCAGACGTGATCTAGATCCGAAGAGCGACCGTTCGTTTGACAAAGGCATTGCTGGAAGCTGAGTTGGAAGACAACGGCGGAGTGGAAGATACTAGTGCATGAAAAGCATCATCTAAATGACGCCGGTGATCCTCCAGATTTGGCTCTGAGGGAGGGTCCATCAAGGTGCCCTCGAAGGAGTCGAGGGGAGCCCAAGATCCTACGGTATGCACGCTGCAGGACGACTCAGAGCGAAACCCTAGCAAGTTCACGTGGCTCGGTAAAAAAGTTCAGCGCGATCGATGGGATGCTTGATCTTGAGACAACTGCGAATATCTAGATACGAATATTACACAAACCCTAAAAATGAATTTCAACTCAAAATTAGATAAGTCAACCTAGAGGAGGGACGAGTTAGTCTTTTCTGTTATATATAAGGTGCCCTCCTCTTATTTGTAAACAATATCATGGGATCAAATACGACTGAAATTCTATTTTTATTTGTGTATATGAGATATTAGGTGGTGCACACCTCTCTTCTCGACAATTCTAGGGTTTTTCAAGGATAAATTTGATTCAAGTTTTCTTTCAATTTCTCAAGGTTAATTCAAGGAAGTTCGCTCTCTTGGCGAGGAAGGATTCTAAGGTTTTTTTTTTCTCTTCTCCCTTTCTCCCATTGATGTACGTAAGGTCTTAGTCTCTTGTCTTGCATTGCAGAGTGCATCCAAGGTAAGAGTAATTAGGTTTGTATGCATGCTATGTTAGCCTTGATTGGTGAGGTAATTCTCTTGAAGAATACCTCTTTTTTTGGGCTTTGGCATCTTTGTTTGTCCTAATTAGGTCAAGTGCTAACATAACCTAGGGTTTCTTGGCCTTTCCATAACTCGTCAAGCATTCAATTGTCAAATTTTAAGTGGACATTGACCCGATTTTTCTCATTGCCTTAGGGATAAGACCTAGGTCTAGTTGCCTATTCTTTTCCTTTTCAAAATTACAAAATTCTATGTATTATGTTTTAAAAAATACAAAAAAATCAAATATATAGAAAAACCCTAAAAATCTAATATTTTGAAAAAATTGGAAATTTTTTTTTTGCTCTTGTACTTTGGGTTTTATTGATTTTATTTATAAAAATCCAAAAAGGGTGCTCTTGTTTATTTATTTATGATTTGTTTATCTTATTGAAAAAACCATTAAAAGTCAAAAAATCATTAAAAAAATGAATTTTATAGCTTGGACTTGCTCTAAACTAGGGTGACATCATCCTTGAGGGCTGCCACAGCTTTAGCGTAGGTTTGTTGTAGCAATTTACATCCATCTAGTTGGGTGAAATCAAGTTGGAAGGGGTACATACATTATCTAAAAGCTCTGTTGGAAGGGGTATTAATTTTTTAAATAAAGACACTTATCATTTCACAAGCCGACAAAGATACGAAGTTGTTGAATAGTCATTTATTGCATTAGACATTACCAACCTCAGTTATTCTCAGAGGTTATGTTATCACTCAGATTTTACCCTTTGGTTGTGGAAGGATAGACCTAAGGTAACTGTTTCAAACCAATCTTTAGGAGGGAAATTAGCCTTTTCCCTACCAGAGAGGGCTCTCTCAAAGAATATGTAAATGGCTAAAGATAATAAATGAGGTTATTCAAAATAAGTATGTGGTTGAAATTCACACAAGAATCACTGGGCATGGAGTCAAAAGTTAAGAAATCTTTATACCAGCAGATAAACAACAATAAAGATTGTCACAGAGGCAAGGTATTTGTCACATTACAGTCAAAGCTTTTTGCAGGTGATTTAGAAAGAAACATAGACAGTCCATCAATAATGGGCACCGTTTTAGATGAATCCACTATCAATTTTAGAGATGTAAATGGATACTTAGACCTGATAATCTAAGGCATACATATATGAATCTCAACTTATTATAAACTTTCATTTGAGCATAGAAGAAAAAAATAATGGAAAATATAACGAGGGAAAATAAACATGCACATGTAAGAAGAGAAAAATAAAGACTGCAACTCTGTTCAACACTTGAATCTCTGATTCTGTAAAAGTATGTTATTCTCCGTATGGATCTTTTATATAAAAAATACATCAACTCGATACAAAATTCTTGTCTCTCAAAAAGTTTCCAACCCCTTCAAAAATAACTTTCATTGTCTTTTATACAAAACTTCTTCGAAGCAATACCTAACTACTTCTTTTAACTAAAACTGAATAATCTTAACTAATTTTCCAAGTGTTAATTAAGTCAAAATTTATACAAAATTATTACAAATTAAAATTTTCAAAAGTCTTCATTTCTCTAATAAATTGCTCAATGAGCATCTTCAAGGACGCAGGGTATACTTCATTTTTCCAAACTTATCCACATAACTCCACTAGTCAGCCGTGATAGTTTCATACAATATCATTTCTTTTTCCAAGACCTTTAGCTTTACACTTTCTTCATTTGACATAAGAGGGATTTCCTCGCTCAGGCTCTTCAACATATCCATGATTTCGAAATCTTCTGCAAGCTTTTCTAATAAGATTTTACCTGTAAGAACATGAGTTCGTTTCTGAAATTTCTCATGATTCATCCTTATTGCAAATAGAAAATTTTTGTATTAATTCTGTGAAATTAGTTCATCATTTTCATTCCAAAATGAAGGTAATCCTTTTCGGAAGACTCTTTCGAACTTTCTCTTGAAATCAGTAACTTGTCTTGTCATCCCTGCGCAACGAGCTTTGACACTTTCCACATGAGTGTATTTTCCTAATGTCCTTCTTTCCCAAGCAATTACTGAAATTCTATTTCTGATATCCAATGTATTCAACTCATCTTCTGATAAAAATCTCAAGAAATCCATGGCATTCCGAGCTGTCTCTTTCGTTCTTTTGCTTATATTTTCTCTTACTGCTGTACAATTCTTCAAGGCTTCCTTTATTGTTTTTTCCTTTCCTTTTATGAAATTTAAATAAGGTCTGAGATTAGTAGCTTTCTCAATAATAATATCCCAAATCATATGTTTACAACCCTGCATTGGGACTTTCCCAATCACCTGGGAAATGAACCTTTGATTCGTATCCACATTCCTTATTTTTGTTCTACAATACTTTTATTTCCTCATCTTTTTTCTGGTTCTGTTCTTCTAACTTCCACTTCTCTTCTTTTAACTCTTTAATTTCTACCTCTTTAAGACTGACTTGGGACATGGATTGCATGAGGTCAGTTGTATTAGTCTCTTCACTCTTCTGATTGGTACTTGGTTTTTGTTGAGCCAAAACTGTCAACTTTCCTTTCAAATCTTCCATTTGACTTTTCAGACTAATTTTGTCCTTCTCCCACTTTGCTTCCTTTTCATCCAATTTTAATATTTCTACTTTACTATCATTGACTTCTTTGGACAAAGCTTATTTTTCTTGTTCTAGCTTTGTTTCTTCAAGAGTTTGGATCAACTGAGTATTTGGAATCTTCATCCTCTTTTGTAATGCTTGAATCAAATCATCTTTTTCTATCAATAGTTGTTTGCTTGCCTTGCCTCCACCATCACTTGCAATTAAGTCAAATTGTAATTTTTTGACTTGTTGTTGGTGAGCTTTATTCTCCAGCCTTTCTTGTTTTAATTGACCGTCCATTTTTCTTACAATACCTTCCAATTTAGCAACTCTCAAAGTCGCTTGTACGAAATCTTCGTATATCACTTCTCCCATCCGCTTGTGTAATTGAATCTTATCAGGCACTGTTATTTTTTTCAAATAAACCTTCATCTTGGTCAATTTTTCTTCAGTTGATACTGCCAAGTTTAAAGTATTTTCTTTGATGTCTCTGCTTGCTACTAAAGTAACATCTGAACTTGACAAATATCTAAATTTTGGCAGCAAATTATAAATCAATTGAGAAGAAGCTTGTTTATTTTTCCCATATTGTTTATACATATAAACTCTGGACTGAAATCTACTTGTATCTCTACCTTCTTTAGCTTCCTAAAATTTATATTCCTGTACCTATACTTCCGGGACTGACATTTCTTCTTTTTCACCAGTTTCATTATTTGTCGAAACAACCAATTCTTGCCGTGTCTCGATCAATTCCCGTGTCTCAATTTTAAACCTCTTTTCTCCTTCTCTTTCTTCATCATGCTCATCTATTATTTCTTGCAAATTTCTCTTTCCTCCAACTTCTACAGCATTTGGTATAAGATCAACCTCTATTACTGATTCTATCAAAATGAGGTCTTCCACCTGTGAACTTGTAATTGTTTCGTCCTCTGGTTCATACTGCAACAAATTGCTTCCTTTTAATAATCCCTCTATTTCTTTGTGTTCGAAAGCTTTAGTGTTATTTAGCTTCCTCCTCTCGGAAATAATATGAAGAGGATCATATTCCATTGCTATATATTTCTTGAAATCCATAACTTCCAATAATTTTTCACATCCAAAAGAGCATCCTTGCTTTTTACAATAAACGGTCCTATTTTCCATGGATATTTTAAATCAAAGGCTTTTTTGAACTTCAAAAAATTTTCATCTTCTAAAATCAACTTCTGTCTAACAAATTCTAAAGTGAAAATTCTCAAAGTTAAAAAGGCAAGCAGCACATATGATTCATGTACAAAAACGTACAATCTAACTACTGTAGAATCTTTCAATAAAAACCAGTCTCCTACTGTTATCTCCTCTTTCAACTGCATCAGGGACTTCATTTCAGGTAAAACCCTTGGTAATTCTTCTCCAAAAATAATTCTGTACAACTCGGATAGAATATAATTCATATAATTGAACATGTTATCATCCAAAGTACCTGCATAGACTTCTTGTGAAAAATGTAACTCTTCTTGACTACTAAACATGACCATTTTCATCAACTATGATTGAAACCTGAAATATCAGGTGTTGGAGAAATTTGTCAATTGTGAGTGAATATTTTATGCTAAAAATTATTCAAACTTGAGACTCGACACTGACTCATACTCGATTCCGGGGGAACCAACACTTATTCTGAATAATAAAATTAGCTGTAACTCAGTCACCAACATATCAGTATAAAGACCTAAAAATTGGGCTATCAATGAAAGGACCAATTGAGTATTGTCATTGAAAAAACTAACATCTAGAGGGTATGGGGTACTTTCAATTTCCAAGTCGGGTTTGAGTCATGTAGTAAAAAAATCTTATCGAATTTCAGGAGAAAGCTGACGATATAAGGTGACGATTGATTCCTCAGAAAAAATTTCAGACTCAGAAACTTGGGATCCAGGGATTCCTAAAGAACTATTGACAACTGACGGGTTTATAGAACAGACAATTCTTGTCTTTTGAGCATTCATGATAACTTGCTGGGGTTTGGAATAATTGGATGCGAACTAGGATATAAACTTAGGGAAAGGCATAATTTGGTCAGGGCAAAAAATGATAAAAGATGATTTAAACATTCTATGACATCTAAGCCTTGCGTATGTAAATCCTTCAATCTTATTTTAATTTCAGGGATAGGGAGCCGAATTTCTATATCAAATACATTGAAATCTCTATCCTCCAGAGCACTCTTAACCCTAACCGTGTTTAAACTTGAATCTTCTTCCATTTTCTTATAATAAACATGTTTATATTACTGGTGGTACTGGTTGAAAGACCCTACCTGTCTTTGGCAACCTCTAAGAATGACCCGCCTTGTTGCCTTCTTCGTCTTACACACGTCCAGAAGCTTCTGACTCTGACAAATTCCAGGAACAAATGTCAACTTTACGTGCTCACTGCTACATATATATCCTTTCTTCCCTTATCCTTCGGTCTTCTCTGCTAGTGGTCAACTTTATCATCCATTGATCTTTCGTGCAATGCTCCTAGCTGTTAGATTTGATTCCTTGTTACTGCCTTGGTAATCTCTCTCTATCAACTGTCCGATCATCTTCCATGCTCTAATCTCCGCCATATATTATTAACATCATCTCTCCACAAAGTGGTGTCGCGATTTTCTAAGGTAGTTTCCATTACCACTTTCCCCTCTTGCGACAACATATGGCGTTGACACCTGTTGGGTGGTTTTGTTTTCTGCAACCACCTTTTCCCTTTAACATGTGCGCTTTTCCACGATGCATCAATCATTATTAATCATTGATAAACTATGAAATAATCTGGACCATTTATTTCCTCTTAGCAATCGGAAGTCCTTACGCTTATCTCGATGGTCCATGTGTTCAGCATGATATCCTTTCAACACTTTCCAACAACATCCAAGCGGGTTTGCAATACCATTTATCCTCCTTGCGACCTTCTCTAAACCTGACGCGTGGGAAGATGTTTTGTTTTTCATGACCACTTACACCCTTTTTAATCCACGGATTTTGGTCATGCGACAACAAACATAAACCATAGATCTTCCTCTCGTTCCCAATCAACGATGCATCCTGCGCAACTGTTAATGTTTACAAAATTTTACTCTTGGAGTATAGTTCTTGGCCTCCTTTTGATCATTTTGGTTGAATTTCTCATATTTTCTTTTGGAATTTCTTTTATTTTTCTCCTTAGCACTTCCATTTACAACCTTTGTTCATACCTTAGCAAATGATCATGAAAACAAAGACATTTTAAGCTTGCTCAAGAAAATTTTCAGATTCTCTTTCCATTACACATCAATACTTGTGTTATGAAAACTAGGTGTTAACAGGTTACAAGATTGATATTGGTTGGTCCAAGGGAAGAGGTATTTTACTCTTGATTTTCAAGGGTTTGATGAAGTGTTCATACAAGTTGTTAGTGGCAGTCTTGTATTGATTTCATTGACAAATCTTAATAAAAAGATAGTGTTAAGTTTCATTGCTCCTAACTTCCTTGTCTTGTGTTTAGTCATTGTGTTTGTTGAATATCTTTTACTCTACATGGCACTATTTGATCAATTTAATAGGAGGGTTTATTGTTCAATACAACAAATCCTGGAATTAGCGTCTGTTTTAGCTCCCTTTTTAGCGTCCACTATCACTTTTAGTGTATTTTCATCATTTTTTGTACAAAGTGGATGCTTTTCCACGAGATGGCGCTTTTAATGGCGTTATTTGCATCCTTTTTTGAAAGGGGATGCTAATTGGGACGCTGATTAGCAACCCAATTAACGTCCCAATTAGCGTCCCAATTAGCATGCCAATTAGCATCCCAATTAACGTCCCAATTAGCGTCCCAATTAGCATCCCAATTAGCGTCCCAATTAGTGTCCCAATTAACGTCCCAATTAGCGTCCCAATTAGCATCCCAATTAGCGTCCATAATAACATCCCATTTAACGACCATAGTAGCCTCCAAAATAATGTCCAAAATAGTGCCAGGTATAGAGTAAGTGATTGCGCCAGGAATTTTGAAAGGAATTACGCCATGAATTGCGCTAGGAATTCTGAAAGGAATTACACCATGAATTGCACCCGGAAAAATGCCCACTATAGCGCCAAGTATAGAGCCAAGCATATCGCCAAGCATAGTTCCTGGAATTTCTCAAGGAAGTTTGAAAGGAATTGCACCAGAAAAAAGTTCCAAGAAAACTCCAATGTTGCACCAAGGATAATGCTAGGCATGTTGACAGAAGTAGCACCTAAATGACCATTTTGGAAACTGAGAGACCCTAATTAATCGTAAATAAACCTAAGGAATCCTATGGTCCATAATGACATTATAGTGTGTCTAACGACATGCTGATGCATATATCGACAATTATAAATATGGCAATGATGATTTATACAATATTTAATACGATGTTGATGACGACGATGATGTCAATGCCAATAATGATGATGCAGGTTATTATAGCATTATTTGATATTGGTTGGTCCTAATGGAAACATAATTCACCGTAATGTCTTCAGAGTGACCATAATATCCCCTAGATGACCCTAATTGCATCTGACTGTCCCTAACAACATTTGAGTGACCCTAATGAAACTTGACTCACTGTAAAAGCATGAGGATGATCATGTTGTTGATGATGATAATAATGAGGTTGAGATGAATGACTATGATCATGATGATATATGATCGGATGCCAATGATGATGATGATGTTTATGTACTCATGTATGGTGTTGATGATGATGGTTATGATGGCGATGATATCAATGTCAATGATCATGATTCATGTGATAGTACTTATGGATCTTTATTTATCGTAGTGGCACCTAAATTACCGTAATCATGGCACTTTTGGATCTCGATTGATCCTAATGTGGGGTAAATTACCTTAATGTCACCTAAATTGCTCTAATGGCATTTGATTTTCACCAACAACATTTGATAGACCCTAATGGCATCTAATTGACCCTAACAACATGATGATGATGATGCATTATGGTAATTATGATGGAGCTTATGGATATGATTTGATAATTATAAGACTATATCATCCATTCTTGCAAGGAAGTAGGGTTCCTTGCTCATTATTATCACAATTATATTGATGATGGAAATGATGTACATGATGACTATGACGATGATGATGATGTAGATGTCAACAATGATTATGCATGTGCTAGCACTTCTAGATCCAGATTGAACCTAATGGCACCTAAATCTCTGTAACAACATCTAAATGACCCTACTATCACCAAAATGACTGTAACGACGTCTAAACGACCCTAACAATTGTTAGGAATTATGATCCAAAATGTAATAAATAGAAGTTTAGTTTAATAAATGTAAAAGGGAATCTACACACTCACGTGATTATGTGAGGTTTCCCTTAGTTAGTTTTGGTAACGGTACATTAGTTGTTACTCTTTGGATATTTAAATCCATCGAGTTTTCCATGTGAGGTAATCTTTCGGGATTTAGCCCTCACATCTCTGTGATGTAATTATTTTCCTTCTTCATTAATAAAATTATGTGTCTGAGGACACTTTGTCAAAGTGGTATCAGAGCACGCGGTTGAAGCTTGGTCTGGTTGGAACCTGGTTGGAAGGTGCTAAAGGTTGTTTGAAGAAGGTGACTTTCAAGGTTTTGGAATAGCGAAATTTTAACCGTAAGTTAATGCTTCCTATTTTTTTGGGCTGAAAAAAAAAAAGAAAAAAGAAAAAGAATGATGAAAAGATTAATGCTTCCTATTCTTTTGGGCTAAAAAGAATCTCTGCAGAATTTTTTTTTGTAGACTCGGTTTTTTTTTACTTGGAGAGAGTAAAATATTATTATTTTTTTAAGGAAAGGTTATTTAAAAATTTTGTGGAAGAGAATTTTTACAAAAAGGAAGAGACGTATAAGTTCTTATTTAAAATAAAAAAAAAATCATTCTTATTGTGCTCACTTACTGAGAGAGATAGCATAGCCGGTGTTGGGATAGAGATGTCTGGATCAGCATAGAAGAAGAGAGAAAACCAGCGTTGAAACGAACCAGCAAAACCAGCGTTGAAGAGAGAAAACCAGCAGGCAATGAAAAGAGAAAACCAGCAGGCATTGAAGAGAGAAAACCAGCGTTAAAGAGAGAAAACCAGCAGGCATTGAAAAGAGAAAACCAGCAGGCACTGAAGAGAGAAAACTAGCGTTGAAGAGAGAAAACCAGCAGCCATTGAAGAGAAAAAAAAACCAGCTTTGAAGAGAGAAAAGCAATGTTGAAAAGAACCAGCAAAACTCCAACGTAGAAATAGAAGAGTTCCCAATCTTGTATAATTTTTTCTGACCAGCTTAGGGTTTGACATCAAGCCCAACAAGAAATCAGTGGAAACATATGTGGTGGAGTCCTTGACACCCACCTCGAATTTAATGTTTCTGACGGGCTTGACAATGGGTTGCTCTAAAGGCTGGCCGTCCTCCTCCATGACCAGGGTTTCGACACCCTCGCCATAGACTTCTTCTGTAGTGGGATAGTATTTCTTGTCTTCTGCAAATACCATTTGGCCTTCCATGTCGACGTCCTCATCATCGTCGGGGCCTTGATTGTGGTGGTCGAGGGGACCGTGGGGTGCGAGCGACCAAGCGCCCGCCTTTTTTAAGTTCGACATGGACGACAGTCTGTATGACGAATTCGGAAACTACATCGGTACAGAGATCGTTCAATATTTATGTAATATTTTGAAAAGTGAATAAGTTGTTTTGGAGAGATAAGGTATTTTATTATTCATTTTTATTTTTGGAGATTTTTTATATTAAGAAGAAAAAGATGGAGAAATAAACTTAAAAAAAAAGAAGAAGTTATTTTTGAAGTTGATGGGACTGGATCTTGTGACCTCCCACTCAACAATATTGTATCTCTCCAATTCACCTATAAAGATTTGTTATTTTTTGGAGTGATAAGGTGTAATTTTTTTATTGGGCATTGGAATAATAAGGAGCATTGTTGGTGTCATAAGGAGTACTTGTATTTTCACTCAAGGTTTGATTAGAGCAAAGTGAAGCTCTATCAAATTCTTTTCTTGAGGCTATAAGTGGGTCAAGGCCAAGCCCCTATAGCTTTATTTTGCATGGTGTGTGGTGTTTCTTGCAGCATTTCTTTCATGGTGACTCTTGTTGATGAGTAATTTTCTTTTCATGTTGGTGGTGATATTTTTGCATAAAAGCTTCCATTGGTGATATAAGGTGATTTTTTACTTATTCTGGTGACATAAGGTGCTTTCTTTTTTTAATTCTTGGAGCTATAAGATTTGCATAATACACATCTTATGGAGTTACAAGGTGTTTATTATTTTTTTTACAATGTCTAAAGTTATAAGTCTTTTTAATGAATCTGACAAGTTGGAAGGATCGAAAAATTATAAAGTTTGGAGTCGTCATATTCAAAGCACTCTTATTTACAATGAATTGTGGAAGGGTGTCTGTAATGCTCAGCCTACCAAACCGACTAATCCTGATCAGCTTGCAAAGTGGGAACTAAAAGATGAAAAGGCCTTAGCATTGATTCACAGTACTGTTTCTGATGATATTTATGTGCATATTGAAAATAGTTCTGATGCGTGGTCAACTTGGAAGACATTGAAAGATTTATTTGATTCTCAGAGTGAAGCTAAGAAAATTGATCTTCAATTGAAGTTGTTTCAACAAAAATTGTCGTCAGGAGGTGATGTCATGGAGTACATTTCTAGATTAAAAAATATCAAACAAGAAATTTCAAGAGCTGGTTTTGGTAAAATTGAGGACAACATGATGGTGACCATTTTGATCGCAGGATTGCCTGAGACATATAAGCATTTTTTGGAAACTTTACAAATTACAAATAAATTGGATAAAATTTCTTTTGATGAACTAAGTGAATTACTTGCCACACATGAAAAAACTTTTGGTAAAACAAAGCAAGCAGGAGAATATGTTTTGGTTGCAAGTACTAGAAAACAGTCTCCAGGTAATCATCAAAAAGGCAATGACCAGAAAGCTTTTCAAAATTCAAATAGAGGTTGTGGTTAGGGTTTTGGAAGAGGAAGAGGCCGCGAAAGAGGAAGAGGAAGAAATCAAGGAAGAGGTTCTAAAGAATCTGAAAGTACACAGTCACAGTTTTCTGGAAGAGGAAGAGGTTCAGGAAACCAACAGGTCTCTGGAAGAGGAAGAGCTAATAAACAGGTCACATGTTTTTGTTGTAATAGAGTTGGACATTATGCTTCAGACTGTAGAGTTTCATTTGAAAAAATTCTAAAAGAAAGAGAATCTAAAGAATCTTCATCAGCGACACATTATGCTCATGCAGACGATATTGAAAATTGTGAATATGTCTTTACAGCACTTGGACAATCAGAATCAATGGATTTTGTTCAAGTTCATCAGTTGGAATCAGTGAATTTTGTTCAGTCTTCTTATTGTTTCAAAAATGATTTTGAAGATGCTTGGATTATGGATACAGGAGCTACTCAGCATATGACATATAGGAAAGATTTCTTTTGGAGTTATGAAGATTGTCATTTAAATTCAATTTTTCTTGCAGATGATTCTATTCATTTACCACAAGGAAAAGGAACAGTTAAGGTTGATTTGCCTGGAATTGGAGAAAGATTGATTTCTAATGTTTGGTATGTGCCTACATTTAAGAAAAATTTGTTGTCTTTAGTTGTCATTCGCCAATCAGGACATCAAATTGTAATGGAAGATGGTATCCTTTTTGTTAATTCAACAAAGGATGCATACAAAATAGTTATGACAGGTTATGAAGACGGAAAGCTTCTTAGGATGAAGGGAACAGTCATTCCTAGATCAAAGGAACATTTGAAGGAATTTGCAGGTTTAGTTGAAACTGATGTTTCACCTATCCGATTGTGGCACATTCGTTTTGGGCACTTGAATGTTGATAGTCTTGTACAGCTTCAAAAACAAGGAATGGTAAAGGGGTTTCCTACTTTTCGGAAGGAAAATGCAAAGTGTGAAGCTTGCATTTATGGCAAACAGAGAAGGATAGCTTTTTCAAAAATCACTTGGAGAGCAACAAGGAGATTACAGCTTGTTCATAGTGATGTTTGTGGTCCTTTGGAAACTTCACTTGGTGGTTGTAAATATTTTTTGTTGTTTATTGATGATTTTAGCAGAATGGTTTGGGTGTATTTTTTGAAGGAAAAATCAGAAGTGTTTGAAAAGTTTCAGTCATTTCAAAATTTGGTTGAAACAGCAACAAAGGAAAAGATTGCTACTTTGAGAACTGATAATGGTGGTGAGTTTACATCAAATCATTTTTTGACTTATTGTCAGGAAAAAGGGATTAAAAGACAGTTGACCAATTTTTATACTCCACATCAAAATGGAGTATCAGAAAGGATGAATCAGACTTTATTGGGCATGGCTAGAGCAATGTTATTTTTCAAAGGGTTGAAATCATGTTATTGGGCAGAAGCAGTTCATACAGCAGTTTATTTGAGGAATAGATCTCCTTCATCATCATTTGATGGAATAACTCCTTTTGAGGCTTGGTATGGATTCAAACCTATGGTCAAACATTTGAGAGTTTTTGGTTCAGTTTGTTATGCACTTGTCCCAAAAGAAAAATGAAAGAAGTTAGAGTCTAGAAGTGTTAAGTGCATGTTGATTGGTTATTCTAATGAGAAAAAGGGGTATAGGCTTCTGTCAGATGGAAAGTTTATTGTTAGCAGGGATGTGATTTTTGATGAAACTGAAAGTTTAAGTGTAGAAGAGGTTGAAAATCAACTTAGTCACTTATAGGAAAAAGTAATTAAGGAACAATTAAGGATGCAACACTTAAATAAGACAAGGAATGAACAATGGTTTGATCTCACTTCAGAAGTACAGGATGATGAACAGGTTGAAGACACCTTGGAACAGATTGAAGATACTTTGAATTTTTCACAAGTTAACTTGGATGATTTAAATCAAGTTAACATTGAAAAGAAGAAACCAAAATGGGCAACGAAGTTACTTCAGGATGTTAAGTCTGATGAAAAAGGTAAAACAGGTACAAGGAGTTCTAATACGGGTTCAGAAATTTTTTCTCTTTCAGTTGTTGAACCAACTACTTTTAATGAAGCACTTGAGTATGATGAATGGTAAATGGCCATGCAAAGTGAGTATGATGCAGTAATGAAGAATCAGACTTGGAAAATGGTTGATTGTCCACATGATGTTAAAGCCATTGGTTGTAAGTGGGTTTACAGAATTAAGTACAAAGCAAATGGAGATATTGATAAATATAAGGCAAGATTGGTGGCAAAGGGTTTTGCTCAGAAAGAAGGGATTGATTATGAAGAAACTTTTGCTCCAACAGCGAAATGGAATACTATCAGGATTGTGCTAGCTTTAGCTGCACAAAATGGATGGAAAGTGCATCAAATGGATGTAAAAAGTGCATTTCTAAACGGTGATCTACAAGAGGATGTTTATATGACTCAACCTCCTGGTTTTGAGGTTCCAGGAAAAGAAAATCAAGTTTGTAAACTAGTTAAGGCATTGTATGGATTGAAACAGGCTCCCAGAGCTTGGTATGCAAAAATGGATGCCTACCTACAGAAAGTTGGTTTTCTTCGTAGTGAGTCAGATGATACTTTGTATGTTCGAATCCAGGAAAACAACTTAGTCATCTTGGTTATGTATGTTGATGATTTGCTCATAGCAGGTAACAATAATGATCATATATTTCAGGTTAAGAAAGAACTTCAAACAGGTTTTGAAATGACAGACTTGGGTTTACCTCATTACTATCTTGGATTTGAAGTAAAGCAGCAGGAAGGAAGTATATTTATTTCTCAAGCTAAGTACATATCTGGATTATTGAAGAAGTTTGGAATGGAGGAATGTAAACCAGCGATTACTCCCATGGAGCAAAATTTAAAACTTTCTAAGTTTGAAGGGGGGGAACTTGTAAATTGTACTGAATATGGACAGTTAATTGGATGTTTCATTTACTTGATGAATACTCGTCCTGATCTATCTTATGCAGTTAGCATACTTTCTAGATATATGCAGGAACCTAGAGAAAGTCATTGGAATGCAGCAAAAAAGGTGTTAAGGTATCTTCAAGGAACAAAGGATTTTGGACTTGAGTTTAAAAGAAACAAAACTTTCAAGCTTGTTGGCTATTCAGATGCGGATTTTGCTAGAGATGTTGATGACAGGGCATCTACTTCAGGTTACTTAATGAATATGGGATCAGATGCAGTGGCATGGAGTTGTAAAAAGCAGGATACAATTGCAAATTCTACAGCAGAAGCATAATATATTTCAGCTTGGGAAGCTGCTTGTGAGATAGTTTGGTTAAGAAGGATTTTGCAAGACCTCAAAGTTGATCAGAAAGAAGCAACTTCATTATTTATTGATAATCAGTCAGCAATCAAGTTAGCCAAAAATCCTGTTTTTCATTCAAAAACTAAGCATGTGGATACTAAGTATCATTACATTCGGGATCTCGTCGTCAAACAAATCATCAAGCCAAAGTATTGTCCATCAGAAGATCAAACTGCAGATATTTTTACAAAATCTCTTGGAAGGGTCAAATTTGATAAGTTTAGAAATGAACTTGGTATTTGTTCAAAAGAATTTTTTGATCAAAGGGGGGATTGTTAGGAATTATGATCCAAAATGTAATAAATAGAAGTTTAGTTTAATAAATGTAAAAGGGCATCTACACACTCACGTGATTATGTGAGGTGTCCCTTAGTTAGTTTTGGTAACGGTAAATTAGTTGTTACTCTTTGGATATTTAAATCCATCGAGTTTTCCATGTGAGGTAATCTTTCGGGATTTGCCTCACATCTCTGTGATGTAATTATTTTCCTTCTTCATTAATAAAATTATGTGTCTGAGGACACTTTGTCAACAATTACATGACATGAATCCTAATTGTGATGAGTGATTATGAGCACTAATGCCATATGACTTACCATAATGACAATGATGACGATGATTTTGTTGATGATGTACTTGATGGTGACGATGACGATGACAACGAGGATGATGATGAAGATGATGTTGATGTACCATATGACATTGATGATGATGATGACATAAATCCATGATGATGATGCATGTGATAATACTTCCATACACTGATTGATGCTAATGGCACCTAAATTTATGTAATCACATATGAGTGACATACTAATAATAATCACCTAAATGACTCTAATGACATTCAATTGTTGTCGACGACATTTGAGTGACCTTAATGGCATTTGAGTGATTGTAACAACATGACATGAATGGAAATGGTGATGAATGATGATGAACCATAGTGGCATATGTCTAATCCTATCAATGATGATGACAATGATGTGGTCGATGATGTACTCATTGATGAGGAAGACGATGAACATGATGTTTTTGATGATGTACTTGTTGATTTTGATGTTGATGATGATGACGATGGAAACAATGATGATGATGATGTTGATGCAATGTATGGCGTACTTGAAGATGACATTCACTTTTCCTCTAAAAAATTTGAGTGACTCTAGAAACATGACATGAATCCAAATGGAGATGAGTGACGATGAACCTTAATGGCATATGAATGACCATAACGACGATGATAACAATGATTTTGTTGTTGATGATGATGATGTTGACAATAAGGATGAGGATGATGATGTTGATTCACCGTATGATGTATTTGATGATTAAATTCAGTTGTCCTCGACAAAATTTGAGTGACCTTAATGGAATTTGAGAGACTCTAAAAGCATGGCATGTATCCAAATGACAAAGACTGATGATGAACCCTAATGGAATATGAGTGATCCTAATGACAATTTTCTTTGATATCTCTCTTACTACACCTAATGGAATATGAGTGACCATGTGTTCATGATTTATTTTGATATCTCTCTTACTACCATTTGTAGAGTATTTCCATTACTCCATAAACCCTTAAAGCCTCAACATCACATATTCATGGCCAATTGAAATAATATGAAGATCTTCCCTAAGCACATGGGGTTTTTTTTCATTTTATTTCCATATTCAATACCTTATATCATTATTTATTTCATTTTTCATTTTATATTTGTTGCTGTGGAGGTTTGTGAATATCATTATGCATAAAAGCAATGGATATGTGCTCATAACTTCTTATTTTGTTTGTCAAGAAATGGATCATATTTGTGAGATTTGATTGGAAAGAAATGTACATTTATAGGGCCATTATATTTTGTAGGATTCTACAGATATTTCTCTTTATTTGTTTGAATATAATTTAATTTGTTGCATTAATCATGTAAATGAACATGTGGCAACCTAGAATTCTTTTAACATGTTTCATTGATAAGTTGGGTGTGGTAAATTTATTGCAAAACATCAGCTACTATATATATAGATAACCACATTAATAGCCAAAACCCTCAAGATTATGTAAGGTGTTGTTGATGGCGATTTCATAGAGTTTGGAGCGAAAGGGATTAACAAGTGTTGTATGCGCTCATTGCCAAGTTTATGAGTATCAGATAGTGCTTATCATGCCCAGGTGTTCATCGAGGGAACCCATGAACTGTTAAATGTGATTACATGGTGCCAAGTTGCAAAGAGAAACTTATTCTCAGTTAGATACAAGAATGTCACTGGGGTGTTGAGAGCCTCATGGCATATATGTCCTCCATTGAGCAGAAAGAAGAGACAAAGGGTAATGAGCTTATTCTCAAACAGATCAAGAAGCACCGTCACAAAGTTGAGGACGAACTCAACAAGATTTGCAATGAACTTCTCGGAATTATTGATGATCATCTCATTTCCTCTTCTAACGTTGGTGAATCCACAATTTTCTACTACAAGATTCTAATGAGATTGATGACAAGTGGAGGAAATTTTAAAGGTAGAAGATCATCCTTTGAATCATTCTAATATTTGAGGGCATTTGACAAGTCAATGAATTCATCCAATTTTTGATAGGCATAAAAACTGGTTCAAATTTCAAAGAAACTACTTCATATCCCAGACCAGGAAGAAAATTAAGTCGGTTCATTCCAATAATGAACGAGACTAACTTGATAACTAGTTGCGCGAAGGTTCCCCTTCATGGATAGCTTCTTAGAGGGACTATAGCCATTTAGGCCATGGACCTTTGAGACAATAACAAGTTTGTGATGCCCTTAGATGTTATGGGTTGCACGTGTGCTACACTGATGCAACCAATGGTTTTTCCTCCTTAGTTTGAGAGGATTTGGAAATCTTCTTAGACCATTGCAATTATTGGTCTTCAACAAGGAATTCCAAGTAAGTATGTGTCATCAGCTCGTGTACTTGACTATGTCCCTACCCTTTTTACACACCGCTCATTATTCCTACCAATTGAATGATTAATTTGCTGAAGTGTTTGGATCGTGTCAACAAAGGTGGCTCGCCGCCTTCGACGTCATGAGAAGTTTAATGAAACTTATCATTTAGAGGAAGGAGAAGTCACAACAAGGTTACCATAGGTGAATCTATGGTAGGATCATTAACAAGCGAGTATCGGATGATACCCCTTTATGGGATAAGGGACAATTGCACGACCCATGCAGCCAGATTTGTTGTGGGTGGTGGTGCCTCGCCATTCCATCCACACAATGCGGCTACCTAGATAAGTGGATATAGGAGGTTGGATCCCTCTAAGATGTTGAGTGGGAGACGACTACGACCCATGTGACTGGCTTCATTGAGGGAGATGATTCCTTGTCATTTCATTTCAACGATGTTATTTCCTCGATCATATATCGTGGGAAATCGACTCTCCAATTCAAGCTCTCACAAGCCCCTTTCTTCCACGATGAATAATCATCGAGGAGTGCTCAATGTATGGGTGAAAACGCTATGCAACGAATTGGGTTGGCCACCTTAGTCCTCCCTGTCACCCATCCAACAACTCTTGAATTCCCCCCTTAATTTCTTCATTTTCAAAGAATGAAGTCCTACATAAAGCCTCGTTTGACATACCAACTTTATCTCTTAGGTTGATTCCATGCATGTTCATTTGGATGGCTTGGATGCATTTGATGCGATTCTCATAACAACTCATGATAACATTACTATAATAGCTCATCCAACTGCTTCTATTAATTTGACCTCTCCTATCAAACTAGAAGCCTGTTTTATGAGATCCCATGGTCTTGGTGATAGTTAAAAGGTGTTGTAAAAGAACATTATTTCCAAGTTAGGAACATTGAGGGTTGGCGGAATTTTTTTTTGTAATATAGGAGTTCAGAAAGGTTGTCCCATGCCCCCTACACTTTTTGACATATACATTGACAAGTTCGAGGGTTGTTTAAAAGTAGGTCTTGCTGGTATGACTTTAGATAAAATAGACATCATCATTATTCTTTATGTTGATTAATGATATTTATGTTTTGGTGAAGTGTCTTTATGATCTCAACAAGAAAATAAGAATTCTCAAGGATTTTTACTCTAGTACAAGTATAACCATTAACACTAACAAAATAAAGGTTATGATAATCAAATCGAAAAGGATCACCTAATTGAATTGCATGTATGACAACAACAACTTGGAAGGAGTGAATTCATACAATTATCACATAATCAATCTTTATCTCAAGCTTGACTATTTAACATAGCATTGCTAAAATGATAAACAAATGGTGGAAATAATATTTTGGCCTTGATAACAATTGTAAATCAGTGGATCATTGGTTATATGTGGTAAAAATAAACTCCTGTTTGAGAATCTTGTCATTCATGTTATATAATATCATTGTAAATTTTGGGGCTCCAACATATCTATAATCATGGAAAAAGATTGAGTAAACCTAGAAGTGTTTTATAATTTATAGTCTTAAGAATAAAGTCCAAACCATAGAATAAATACACTACTCATTAATCATTTTTATTCTTTAATGCAATCTCCCTAATTCTAATAATGAAGACATGTCTTTTCCAATAATAAAAGTACTTAAGGTAATCAAACCAATATATCTCTACTCTTAATTCTCAAACTATTTAAAATTTTTATCCCATTTTTTACATATCTTTCTCATAACTAATTGAATAAGAGAAATCACCTCCACTCATCCATATAACAAAGTCAAAACCTCTTTATTGTATCTCACATCCATATATTAATGTGATGGTCATCACCATATTTCCTAAACATCACAAATCATACCAACGAATCAAATATAATTGTCTAATTACATGACATAAACCAAATCATAATGTTTAACTCCACAAATTTACCCTTAATTTTCATACCAACAAATCAAATATCATTGTCTAATTATATGACATAAACCAAATCATAATGTTTAACTCCACAAATTTACCCTTAATTTTCCGCTTATTATATAACTTATATTTAATTACATACTAAAATATTAAACATCTAATTTGTATAAATAAAATACAATTTTAAAATCAAAATTTTAATGTATCATTAAAATTATCAAAATAAACTAGAATTATAAAATTAAATATTTAAACATAATAACACAATTTTATACTATTTTGATTTATTCTTCATATGAATTTATAAAATTAATATTGAATTAAATATTAAATATTTTTTTATCTACTTTTCCACTTTTGGCCTGGCTTGAGATGGAGGAAGATTTTGTACACGGATGTTCATGTTCCCATTCCTGGAAGAGACTTCCCTATCCGCATACATCTCTTGAGCCTTCCACATATCCATCTTTGAGGTAAGCGTTAAGAGACTTCCCTTGGGCTCTAAATTCAAAATGGGCATCCCTTCAAATTTTCCCCAATTTTTCCCACCTCTACGGAGAAAAGCTTGAACCAGAGATCCATTCCAAAGAAAGAAACTGGAAAAGAATTATTTTTTTACCTTCCTGCTACCAAGCCACAGGTTAGGGTTTTGATCCGTTGTGCAATTGTTGGGCGGCTCAGATTCCATCTGCTTCGTTCCAATCTATAGCAGGTCAGGGGTCAAACTTGCAGGAACTAGTGTACAAGCAAGGCCAGGCCGGAGTCACCAATCTCATCGTCTCCATAATCTTTGATTAACTCCAACAGAATTCATACCCTCATCAGCTACACGGACTACATCGAGATCACCGTCACTGTCGACAGGTATTTGTGTTTGAAAATCTAAAATTTTTGTGATTCCATTATCTCTGCTATCTTATCTTTCTAGTATTGGTTCTCCTCTTCACTTTGCACATGGAAATTGCTCACAACCCCATGCGTATGTCTGTATCCAATGACAATGCCTACTATAATATTATAGCTTTGTTTGTGTTGGATGGATGCGGAAATAGTTGTCTCATTCACTTGTTGTTTGGATTATGTTAAGAAAGCATTCTATTTGTCATAACTAAACCTTAAATTACCACTCCATAAAATATGATTTCTAGTTCATTATGCTTGTTAGCAAGCTAAGGAAGGGAAGAATATGCCTATAATACATCGAAATGGCAAGAATCAAAGGTATTTCTTTCTTATTCACTCTCATGAAAATTAGCACAAATTACTTAATATTCTTCCTTAGCTCCAAAGAAGGACCAAAGGGTGTTCCGCAACTTCTGTAATTAACCCGAGTAGATTGAATGGCATGGAGATGGATGGCATGAAACAAACCCTTCCTTTCCATTATCTCTTTCTTAACTGATGTTTTCGAAAAGAATAGAGTAAAGAAAATTTTACTGATATGCTTATTTTGATATCTAAATATCTAAAACTGGCTTAGCTAATGCCAGGTGAGCATTGAAAGAAACACTTACAAAAAGTATTTCGAAAGGTGCGTTTCAAGTTGATAGCAATGTTGTCGGATAAAGCATACAATTTCTGAATATGAAGGTATCCCAACATAGAAAGTTGAGCACCCTTTTATAACAGTACATTGGATTGTTGATTGACACTATACTCTTTGTTTTTGGAGATGCAAAACAACAACATTTTCGATGCAAGGGGGTTGATTCCTGGGAGGGATTACCTTTTAGGAGTCCATGATCAATGGCATGAGATCTATTAGAGGAGTAGCATTAATTATAACTAACCCACGGGTGATTCCATGAAGATGGGTAACTCTTTTTGGCCAAATATGACGGTGAAAAACGGAAATTTTATCCATGTATTAAATTGAAGGCCTCGAAACTCATATTTGCCAAATGAATTTTGACATGCGGTTGAAAAACTAAATGTAGAGAATTATGTTGGCTTTCCAATGAAATTTTTTTCGAAATATACCAATGTCATTTATCGTGTCGAATTTTCATTTAATGAAACGTGTGTACTTAAAAATTTGAAGAGCAATTAACAAGTAGTTTGTGTTTGTGCACGATAATTTAACGTTAAAGTAATAATTTTAAAAAATGAAATATGTGAACATGATCTAGACAGAATTAACTAGGGCTTACATATTTTCTTTTATTTTTTCTTGAAAAATTATATTTATTATTATTTTTCGAAACTAACCAATGAATATTTCAGGCACATTTTGCACACATGTGTGTTCGTGCACGAAATATTTTGATTGTTTACATAATTTGCAAAACTAAAAATACCCTTTTGAAGAGGACGTGTTTATCTAGGGCTTGTGTATTTTTTCAAATTTTTTGGATGTGTATTTTGAATGTTGTGGATTTATCTTTGAGCTCAATCGAAGTTGTCGGCAGGGTTTTTTAGGGCAAGTTTTAGTAGAAATTTAAAAACAAAAGACATATAAAGATAAAAATTCATAAATTTTATATATCTGGATAGAGGATTCGTTGAAGAATCTAATGGTATCAAGTCCGCTCATTAATGAGCATTTAATGACATGGTTTATCTATGTGGAAGGCAGACAAAACTTTCATTCTGCAGTGAAAAGGGCTCTCGGCCTGTTTTTTAAGCCCTCGATCGAGCAAATACCTCGATTGAGGGTTTTAAAATACCTAGATCGAGGGTTTTAACATACCTCGATCGAGGGTTTAACAACACCTCGATCGAGGGTTTAACAACACCTCGATCGAGGTATTTTAAAACCCTCGATTGAGGTATTTGCTCGATCGAGGGCCTAAAACGAGCCTTTTGATGTTTTTGAAAAGCTAGATCTAGCTTTTCAAAATCTAGATCGAGCTTTTCAAAAGCTAGATCGAGGTCTTGTTTCAACCCTCATTCGAGGTTTTTTAAAAACCTCGATCGAGGTATTTTAAAACCCTCGATCAAGCTTTTAAAACCCTCGATCGAGCTTTTAAAACCTCGACTGAGGGCTCTAAAATACCTCGATCGAGGGTCTGAAAAACAATTTTTTTCCAATCTATCCACCAAAAATGGTGAGTGATATTCGTGGATTCACCCCCACCCCGACGATGGACTTCCATCATCATTGTCACCATATGCAATTTCGGCTATTGAAAACGTGGCCGATGAAATCCCACTCAAGCACCACAGTCTCTTTAATATTTTGACTTCCACATGCCTCACCAATTCACTGAAAATCTGGGGATGTTTAACTGCTAGAACTAAATGCCAATTAGTTTCCAGATGTTTGCGCTTCAATAACCGATGCTTCTTTATTCAAGAAACTCTTTGCTCGAGATGTTTTCTTTGCCTTAAAACCTGGATATGATTTCCTTGAATTTCTAAATTGGTTGAATATGTATATATGATTATGCATTGTCATCTACTTGCCTGCATTGCATATGTGGCAACTTCTCTCTGCCAGGGGAATTTTGTATAAAATTCCTCTAATTGTTCTTTTTGTGATTAAATAAAGCTATTTGTAGCTTATGCATTTTCCCAAAGGTTATTTTTATTAGTTGATTGCACCCAGAGAAGTGCAGTTCATTCCATAGTTTGGGTGAGTGTCAGGTGATTCATTAACTCTTCATGTTTGCGTGTACCTTTGTGCAACAGAGCATTGAATTTAGGCAATGTATTGGGTGCATTGGATGTGGATACTAGCTGTTTGTGTGTACCTTTGTGCAACAGAGCATTGAATTTAGGCAATGTATTGGGTGCATTGGATTTGGATACTAGCATAGACCCATTTAATGCAAGGTCAGTTCTAATGAGACTAGGATTGATCCATCAATCCTGTGTGTTTGTGTTCGGATATCCACATCATCTTTTTCAGGATCTTGCATGCAATTAGGGTTTGCATGCAAATTCTAGGGTTTGCATGCACTTTGCATGCATCCCAGTCACCAGGTTGATGCCTCCAGCACCTTAGCCACCTCATTCTAGCACCCGGGAGCCACTTACTACAGAGTTTTATCCCTCCTAGGCTGAAAGGTGCCCACTTCTCACCTACTGCCAGAGAAGGGCGCACTTGTTCACCTACCACTGCAGTTCCACTTCAGTTACATTCAGTTAGCTCTGATTCTCCCTGATTTGAGGCTAGTTTCACTCCCGACTGACTATTTCACTTTCGTTGGACCTCCAGTTTGACTAGATGACTTGTTCTGACTTCAGTTAGTCTCCCATGCGCCCCCCCACTGAGCCTCCTTCCCTTAATCAGTGCTACACACTTCAGTTACACTTGTTACACTCAGTTAGACTTAGATTGACACCTGGATGACTGGTTCTTGTGCATTGATGAGCACCACCGATTGATGATGAGGACTCCTAGTTGGAGTCAAGCTACTCCATTCAGTGATTCGAATGGCCTACTTAGTCAATTCGAATTTCTCACTCACATTGTCAGATTGTATTGTAATTATTCACCCTTATTGAGATATTGAGCACTGATGCATGTTTTGCACAATTTTGCACCATATTTTCTATGTTCATCTGTTGTGATTGATTTACTTGTTCATTAGATCTGCTGTGACTAATTTTACATGGTATCAGAGCCATTCCAGGGACAAGATTTCTTTTCTACAGGTGTTCTACATGAAGAGAGAGCGATCTTTTCTCACCAATACATTTCAGCAGCGACATGCAAAATCTCATGTGCATTCGCTCATGTGCATGCAAGGCTGAAAACATAGTGTTTGTTTGTGTGTGATTTGCAGGTTTCTTACTTCTCCATGTGCATTCGCTAATGCAAAGATGGAGACTTCTTCTTCACAAAATATTCTTACTCCATTCAACTATGATGAATGGAAACCAAAGATGATTGCATTCTTGGAGAGACACTGTCTTTTTGATATGTGCATTGGTAATACAAGAGTTTTTGATTCCGATGAAGAGGAGAATGATTGGCTCAATGATTGTGACAGAGCTTTTGGAGCAATATGTCTTGCTATGTCTCCTTGTATGCGCTACCTCAGTAAGACTGCTGAAAATCCAAGTGATCTATGGGTCCAACTTGACAGAGAATTTGGAAAGCAGGAAGAAGAGGATCATGCTAGCCTTTTGGAGAACAAGCCCAATGAGATCTCCTTATGTGTTCTTTCCGATCATGTGTTGGCCTCAACAATTGTTCAAGATGAAGAAGAAACTATAGATTCAACACTCATTCTCTCAAAGTCTTCTATTTCGAATTCTGAGCAAGATAAACAAGCTCATACTCTACATTCCGAAGAGGTTCTTGAATCCTCTCTTTCACATGAGTTTGCTAGCATGCAGAATAATTATCTACTTGATGTTTTGGAGGTAAAATCTGATTTTGGAGGTGAAGCATTCGTCCTCCTTGATTGCATGCATCCTATAGACTTATGTTCTATCATTTGCAAAGTTTCTCAGATTTTTAATGAAGATGAAGAGCACTACCATTCGCTTGAGTTCAATTCTCATGCACTTTTTGCTGATTTTGGTCTTGATCTCACCCTTGTTGGTTCAAAGGAGATCTCAAGAAACCATTCATCTATTTTTGGAGCTGATTTAACTTCTATTGATAAGAAGTTCAAGTTTCAAGATCTATTTTATCCGATTGGAGCTATTCCTACCTCACTTGGTTCGAATCACAGGTTCCAGGATCATCCTTATATTTTCAGATTTGTTCTCACCATTTTCGGTATGAAGAGCAAGTTATTAAAGTCTCCACATTCGCTTGCATCCAAAGATGGAGAATTCAAGCACATGTTTTTGGAGCATAATCCATTTACTCCCAAGAGTAAGATACCTCCAGACATATCTATTTTAGTTTGGAGCAGTTAAATCTTTTGGTGTGTTACAGTTCATTTTGAGGGGGGGTATTTTTCCCATGAGGTTTTCCCCATTTCCTCGGTTTATTGATTGTTATTAGTTTTTGGATTATTGTATTGGGGTGACCTTTGGTCTTAGTTACCAGGGCCCCACATTATTTTTTGCACATCATAGTCTAGCTTGAGGGGGGGTGTTCGGATATCCACATCATCTTTTTCAGGATCTTGCATGCAATTAGGGTTTGCATGCAAATTCTAGGGTTTGCATGCACTTTGCATGCATCCCAGTCACCAGGTTGATGCCTCCAGCACCTTAGCCACCTCATTCTAGCACCCGGGAGCCACTTACTACAGAGTTTTAGCCCTCCTAGGCTGAAAGGCGCCCACTTCTCACCTACTGCCAGAGAAGGGCGCACTTGTTCACCTACCACTGCAGTTCCACTTCAGTTACATTCAGTTAGCTCCGATTCTCCCTGATTTGAGGCTAGTTTCACTCCCGACTGACTGTTTCACTTCCGTTGGACCTCCAGTTTGACTAGATGACTTGTTCTGACTTCAGTTAGTCTCCCATGTGCCCCCCCACTGAGCCTCCTTCCCTTAATCAGTGCTACACACTTCAGTGACACTTGTTACACTCAATTAGACTCAAATTGACACCTGGATGACTGGTTCTTGTGCATTGATGAGCACCACCGATTGATGATGAGGACTCCTAGTTGGAGTCAAGCTAATCCATTCAGTGATTCAAATGGCCTACTTAGTCAATTCGAATTGCTCACTCACATTGTCAGATTGTATTGTAATTATTCACCCTTATTGGGATATTGAGCACTGATGCATGTTTTGCACAGTTTTGCACCATATTTTCTATGTTCATCTGTTGTGATTGATTTACTTGTTCATTAGATCTGCTGTGACTAATTTTACAGTTTGTGTGTGTACATTAAATCTATAGAATCTAGATAGTGCATTGAATGCATTGAGTTTGAACAAAATGGCCTGTATGTAAAATATTGGGACACAAATACATAACCTTGGGAAACCTCAAGAAGCATATCAGGCTAGGGTTAAGACAAGTCTATGTTAGTGAAGTTTTTTGAAGATATTTGTGAATGTGTTAGTTAAGACAGAATGTGTGTATGGTTCATAAGTGTTCTGACATCTAAAACCAAACCAAAAGTGAATACCAACAAGGAAATCTATTGGGAAGAAGCGTTTAAGAGTTACCTTTTGCAACACCATGTGCAATCCTTAATCTGGCATGCCAATCGAGTACCCTTCCATCTTTTGCATCCAGAAACTGCAATAGATTTCTAGTGGGTGAAAAATCATACACAAGAAAGCACTCACCTCTGCCTCTAGAACATTAAAAGCCTCTTAACCTAACCACATTTTCATGTCAAATTAATGATAGAGTCTTGAGACCTTCTTGGAATTCCAATTCCTTTTTCTTACAACTCATCTTATTTATACTTTTGATGACCACAAAAGACATGTCTCCCAATACCCCCTTGTAAGCAGTACAAGAATTGTTTCCCAACAGATTATTTTCAGAGAAATTTTGTGTTGTAGATTCGATTTCTTCAAGGTTAAATATAAAGCTCTGGAAGTGTTCACATCTCATTCCTTCATATGCCAAAGGATTCCAACCATTTGAGTAATCTAGACTAATCAGTTGAGTGATAGAATTCCTTCAAAATTCCCATGAGTTATCAATACTTAGTCTATTGTCTGTTGTCTCATAAGCACTGCTGATATTCTACTTTCATCTTTGAAACCATGAGAATATGAACGCTTGCCATGATTCCTCCACATATCAAAGCAATCACACCCACAACAATGGAAATGCTTGGGGTTTTAAAGGTTTTGGATCAATTTTGGCAAATTCTTGACAAATCTACAGATTCTGGAATCTTTTGCAATTCTGCAATCTTCTGCAATGGAGGTACAATTGAGCCTCCAAGATATTTGGCAGTTAAATTTGGTGCCCGTGAGCCAAGAGGTTCTGGATTTATTGATGGAAAACTGGCATTACAGATTGCAATCCCAGTAAAGTCTTCTCCATAGAGTTTTGAATTGTTTCCATACCTGAATCTCCTCCCTTCACCCATGAGTAGAGTATCTCCCCCTTGGGGTCTAGTGCATCTTTCATCTCCATCAAAACTTCCATCTCTCCCCTCCGTTCACATAATAACACATCACATAATATCATCATTATTATCAGTCATACTCTTATTTTATAGTTATGAAGCCCTGGAGCATTGGCAAAATCAGAATGCTCAAGGCAATATTGTTCAGTTGTTTAAAAGCTACATAATACGAATTCCCATTCCTAGATATAAAGGGCCAACTTGCATCTCCAACTTCCTGGTAGCAACGATGATCGATATTTTTCTCCTCTGATTTGAAACGGTTGGAATGAAGGTAAGGAATAACTACGACGGTGTTTATGGAACTCAAGCAAATGCATATTAAAATATAGAGGATTTTCTTTCACTTTCAGTACTATATGAACCACAATTTAGCTAAACTTCCTCTCAAAGGCACTGAAGTGAAAGTGAAAGAAAATCAATGAATAATTGTTGTGTTTAGTATTTCCTCTCAAAGGCAGCTCCTTCGTCGACATTCCTCGTGGGCACTCTTGGATAGGGCACTTGGATGTTTTTAACATTTTCATTTGGATGCTTACGTGGTGCACGCATGGGTACATACCATAACACTTGGGCATATTTTGGTTTTGCATGCATTGGGAAATATCCCGCATATGATAACATTCAATGTGATGTGCACTATCATGCCCTCCATGGTATTTCCCCTTTTAAAAACAGGCTAAGTTCTCTTGCAGCTAAAATATATGGACTATACCTTGTCTTCTATAGACTATTTTTATTATACATACCTTTATCTCTATTTACTAAAGACCAAATTAAAAATAAAAGAGCTAAAAAGTATCTCTTTGGTGTTCTGGGTCTTGTATGATGGTTAGCTAGTATCGTGAGCACAAGAAATATATATTTATGTAAGTTGGGCTTAGCATAGAAAGAAGAGTCTAAGGTCTGAGGTCTGAGTTCCATCCATGATGATCCAACTTCTCTCCTGTCTGGTATAAAATCCAATATAAAAGGTAAGCTCCTCCTTACCCAACAAATTATATCGGTGGTAAATCCAATAAATCCAATATATCTTTAAAGGCCAGCTCAACATGGTACACTTGTGGGTGCTCGATGCTCGGGCACTTGGGCAATGTTTGGTGTGAGTTCGATTGAGACTCTTGTGTGATAGTTTCGATCATGACTTGGAGTTTAGCTTTGATTTAAAAATTGGCTTGCTCGATGCTTGAGAACTTTGGTGATGTTTAGTGTGAGTTTAATTGAGAGTCTTGTGTGATAGTTTCGATCATGATTTGGAGTTTAGGTTTTACTTAAAACTTGGTTTGGATTGAAATCCAAGATTGGGTGAGAAATCCAATATCTTAAAATATTTTATTCTTTTTAGATTTGATTTATTTATTCTTTTAAATTTTACTTCTTTTAATAATTTACTAAATGATTTTATTTATCCCTTTTAGATTGTATCTTTTTTTTAGATACAAATTATTATAATAAAATCCTAAGATTTAGATTTTATCCATTTTAAATACAATATATTAAAATAAAATCATAACATTTTATCCCTTTTAAACAAAAATTATTAAAATAAAATCATTTATAATAAAATATAAGTTGATTTTAAAATAATAATATAATTTTAATAGAGAGAGAGGGTGATGTTTGGTGTCAATTAAAATAATAATATAAGTTGATTTTAAAATAATTTTTTGAAATTGGGTGATGTTTGGTGTGAGTTTGGTTGTGACGTTTGTGTGATAGAGTTTAGGTTTGACTTAAAACTTGGCTTGGGATTGAAATTAGAGATTGGGTGAGAAACCCAATATTTTTAAAAATATTTTATCTTTTTTAAATAAAAAAGATTAAAATAAAATCATTTATAATAAAATATAAGTTGATTTTAAAATCATATTTTTTTGAAATTTTAATTTTGGAAAAAGACAAAACAAGGCTAATTTTGACATTTTTCAAATAAAAAGAAAGAAAAAATAGTTTAGATCTTGAATAGTTGATGGACATGGACATATTGTGACATTCACCAGATTGAGGTTTAAGAAGACGAGAGACGTGGTGAAGTTTGTGCAAATTTGACAAAAGTTCAAAGAATTTGATAGGGTCGATTTTAGTACTAACAAGAATCTATCCTAAAGTACTTCTCTCCTTCCAACTCTAGACACAGGTTGGATTTCTAACCTTGATGTCAGATATTAGTAGCTTCATTATCCACAATCTGATTCAACGAAAAGGAGGCTATATTTTTTATTCTCTATATATTTTACCACCTCACTCTTTTATACATGATGGGTGGAGTGTCCACTCAAATCATTGGGACATTTCTAAACTCCAACACAGGGATTTTCATTCATTAGACACCCCTTTTACACTTGTCCTTTCATTCCTAATCCATCCCACTAAAGTGTCATGAACGATATACTTTTGAATAGTAATCCTTTTCCAAAGACTATCTTTTGTTATTATGTTCCATATTTCTTTAGTAGCCAAATATATACCAAATAATTGTATGCTTTTTAATCCCCAACCCCCTCCTGTTTATACATTTTCCTTGGTGTGTCATCTCTCCTAAAAACACAATCTCCATCAATTTAATAATTCCATTGTCTACCTTTTGGAACACCTCACACGGATTGGATGTCTTCTAGGATTCTTATGACACCAAACATGTCTTCAAGGACTAGTTCACAACTTCTCTACTGATCTAGATAAATTATAGTTGTCCCAGTGAAATCAAGATGCCATTTGCATGCTCAAAATCCATCTAATTTGCAACACAAAAATTGAAAGTTATCTAGAAAGGCTACTGTTGCAAAAGAACCATATTTTATCATCCCAAATTTACACGCTGGTACAGGATGAAAGACATAACTATTTGTGTTAGGTTTGCATAGGACTTGTCCAAAAATACCATTTAGGGATACCACAAGAAAATCTCTTCTTTTGTTTCCCAGGAATCTTTATCATGCCCAAAACTTATTATTATGACTTATGTTCATCCCATAGTGACTAGAATTGAGGTATGAATGACCATTGGCACATGTGAGGACAATGATTAGGTATGCTGACTAGAGTTGTTAGAGCATACAACAATAAATAAGAATGTCCTAGAATTGTTGATCAACACCCAGAACTTATAAATTGATGTTTGAAAAACCTCCTAAGTGCATTGTGAAGATACATAATACCCATAACTATTGTAACTTATTGTAGGTGGATGTCTACGTGCTCAAAACTATTATTCACGGTCCAAGAACAAAGATTGATTGTTATGTTTGCAGCAAACCCTTGACATACAAGACCAAAAGCCTTCCCTTATCACCAAGACCTGATCCTTGGTGTCTCTTATTGCATTCAAAGGAACCCATGCAAATATGGGGTTAACACCTTGCATTTGACTCTCTAAGGCATCATCTTGACAAGAAACTACACAATCCTTCCTTTCTTTGTTTTTAAAATAAAAATTATATGAAATCTATAATACTTTACATTATCATATCATTGGTAAATTTGCATGACTTTACTTACTCACTTCCACATATTTAGAATGTTTTAATTTTCAGGTCGTTCTCAAGAATTATTTTACCAGTGCCATGGGAAGAGGTGTAGCTTTCAATTTTATATTTTGAATCCAATCCAAAATTCTTGGCACTAAGCTACAACTCCTTCCAGATGGTAGTGCTTCAGAAACAAGTTCTTTTGAATTGGTTGTTATATGATGCATTATTATTTTTTCCAAAACCAAATCCATATTAATAATTTGTACCATTAAAGGTACTCAAGCTAGAATCAAGCTAGAATTGCAGTCTCATTCAAAATACCCTCTCAACAGTCTTCTTTTTTGCAAGGACAAAATATTCTTCCTAGACCTGGTCCAAACCAGAATGACATTTGTAGTTGGAAGTTTATAGCATCTGATTATCCTAGAATTTTGTAATGTGCATGTTAGAAAGTTATCTATGATTCTATACAGGTGTTATTCCAGCTAAGATCATTTTTAGATACATGCTCGAATCATATCCATCTTGAGGACTATCTCGTCATTTATGATGTTTCCTTTATCCTTGGATTTTTTGTAAGAAAATCAGATGTGTGGTTACTATCTGTTGTAAGAAAATCGAAAACCATGAAATGCCATTTGAAACATTTCAGGGTATTTCCCACACATGGTATGCATATCATTGTTTCTGGGGTATGCATGGTCCAAACCCATGTTTCCTACAACTTAGTTGTCATGGCTACAAATTAAAATTAGTTAACCCTTCAAACAAAGTCTAATCTACAAAATCTTACATTAACCAATTGTTGGGAATCCTTCCCAGTAGAGGAAAATATAGATAATTCGAACATGGATGTTTTTGAGTGTAGTACACAACTGTCCCCCCCAACTATTCTCTCCATCAAACCATTTGTACGCAGGGCATGTGCATAAATTCCAACATGTCAACTCTAAAACCTATTTCAGCTTGAAAATTTTTCCTCAGTTGCACTTATTGCTTCAGCGTGATTACTTGAGCCAAATACTCAAAAGTTAAAGGAGAGGTTATATGTTAGTGCGATACCTTTTTGGGTTAAACTTGCATTCTGGAGCAACAATTTCCCCTCAGGATAATTCCAACAATTAAGGGCCAATTTACAGAGACCCATATCCCCAATTCAATTAGGTGAAAATTGTCCTAGGGAATAAATTATGGTAACCAACTATAAACTTATTAAAGTAGATCGACAGGTAATTTAAAAGTGAAGAAAAGGGGACAGAATTTAGTAAGATTTAATTTGACTTGTCTTAATTGAATGGCCAGCCAGAGGTTTGCAAGAGTGCTACTTAGTCAACTGAACTTATTCTAATTTGACGAGATATTGGAAATTTCCCTAAATCTAATACAACTACATAGACAACTAGTGGTGTAGTGTCTTTCAGTTGATGGTGCCATATTTTTCAACCAACTCTAGCAACGAGACTGCTTACGCCATTTCCATGGAGATTTTCTTTGTTAAAAGAGATGATCATCGTTTTCAGAATTCACAACATTACTTTCCCATCTTAGGTGGAGATCATGGAAAGGATCTTCTGTCTAATGCTTTCCATAACATATGATACCCATCTGTTGCATGTTTATCTTTTCATTTGCATGCACATGATTGTTTAATGTCTTTTTCCTCTTTGTGCAATGCTCTCACTCCTAATCAAACTGTGAGACTTTAAAAGCAATTCACAGTTCTAACTATAATTCCAACAATGATGTTGAATTGCTTGCAACAAATAATCAAAGTAAAAGCAAACCAACAAGAAACCAAAAGCTACCAAGCATGCAAATAAATAGATTCATAATTCAGGGAAGACAAAACCAGGTTAGACAATACATACCTACCAATATTTATGTACACATTTTGATAAGCAGAATGTAGAAAGAAAGAAAAAAAGAAGTTTATTAATTTCCACAAATGACTAAAATAGGTCAATGGGACTAGAAAGCAATGGTAATGTGGGAGTGCTGAAGGCAACTCTAAATGCACAAATAACTACAAATAAAGATAAAAAATAGAGAAATGATGAATTGTCCAAATAAAAAAAGTCAAATACCTATTACCTTTTTCCAAATTTGACCCTTTTGCCCATACAAAAATGCAGATAATACTCCCAGCATAGCCCCTGCATAGTCTGCTAATACTGTCATGAAAATTGTGACAATACATTGTTATGTTAAATTTTTGACAACAAATTGCTATGTTAAAGTCTTCTAAAACAACCCATTATATAGAAAAAAGGGGTATGTCAAATTTACAATTAGGCAAGAAGAGAGTCACGAGATTTAAAAACAAAAGTGAGAATAAGCTATGTACAGACACTTCTTGCACTTGATCAACAAGGACAAATTTCAAGGATAAAAATTATCTCGAGTCTTCTGTTAGTAGGATAAGTACACTTTATATGTGTGGTTACTATTTGTTGATGAGGTGATGTTTATATTCATGGTTGGAAAATTCGTGAGAATGCATAAATTATCACTAATATTTGCAATATAACACAAAATATGCATATTATGTAATTAAATTAATACTAATGTTTTAAATTGATTTTTTTTGTTGTTTGCAGAAAAATGGTGAAGATGACTCAGATGATCTAGATTATGTTGTCACCAATATACAAGAGAAAGATTTGTTGATAATGATGCAAATGGATTAGATGAAAATGATGATGAATATGATGTTGGGATAGTTTAGGATGATGATGATGATGGTGGTGGTGGTGATGATGATGATGATGGTATCCATTGATGCTACTATTGAGATTGTGGATGTTTATTGCTTTCTCGATGCTACTAGACACGTATTCTTATTTTTGTGATGATCCAAGTTCATATTAAATTCTAGGTCATTTTGATTTGTATGGTGGATTTATGTTGACATATAAACTTTGATTATCCTTGATCATTTTGACATTTCTAGATATGGATATTAAAAAAGATATTTCTTGTGATATTGGTATTTTCACTATATATATCGTTCACTTGTTCTTTTAACCTTAATATGATGATATGTATGATAGGTTATTGATGTGATGATGTTTTATAATTTCACTTCTTTTGATGAAAGATAATGGTGATGTCATCGTTATTATATTGTAAATTTATCTATATTGGAAATTTTCGATGATCTTTTCAGGGAAAATTAATATATATGATGATGTTACTACTTTGTATAAATGTTGTCTATTTGTGTTAAATTTTCTTCACAAATGCTATGCAATTAATTTCAATAATGGTATCTACAATTAATTTGAATGTTTCATTATGCTATTTCAGAACTATGAAGTAAATGATATATGAGAACTATTGAAATTAATGAAATAATTATAATAATTTGATATAATAAATATATTAGCACACAATTGGATATAGTTGTAGGTGTTAAATAGCAAGCCTAATGTGGTGCTAATAAGGAAGCAAAATAGGAAGCAAAACTAGGAGCTAAAATGGAAGCCCACTATGTCATAGATCTAGAATCAACATTGGATGCAATACCTAGTGCTAAGTTGGAAGTCATTTCTGATGCTGTTTTGGATGCTAAAGTAGAAGCCAAACCAGAAGCTAAATTAGTGGCCAACAAAGAAGCAAAATTAGATGCTTAATGGGAAGCTAAATGTGGTGTTCATGAGGTAGAAAAACAAGAAGAAATTCAAGGAGCTAAATGGGAAGCAAAATGTGGCGCTAGTGGGGGAGTAAAAATGGACGTAAATTGGTAGCAAAGCATGGTGCTAGTGTTGACATAAATAGAGATGCAAAACTAGGCGTTAAAAATGATGCAACACTTGACGCAAATGAGGAAGCCAAACACGACGTTGATATGGTAGCAAAATAAGATGTTACTGTGGATGCAAAACATGGTGCTACATAGGAAGCAAAATATGGTGCAACAATAGAAGACAAAATTGGCACCATTTTGGTAGCAAAACACGATGCAAAAAAGGAAGCAAAAATTGGTGCAAAATTAGAAGCGAAAATTGGTGCATATTGGAAGTAAAACGTGGTGCAAAATGGGATGCTAAAGTGGTAGCACATATGGATGCAATATTGGGTGCTAATTTGGATGAAATATGGCGCGAATGTAGATGAAAACATAAATGCTGACATGACGCTTTTAAGGATGCAAATAGGGCGCTAATGGGGATGTCATTTAGGAAGTAAAAGATGACGATCTCTAGGAAGCAAAATAAGATGTTATTTAGGAAGCAAACCTCGACGTCGTTTAGGAATCAAAATTGGACGCTATTCTAGAAGCTAAAAAATAGGCGCTATTTTAGATATCAGAAAGGATGCTATTTAGGGAGAAAAACAAGACGCTATTTTAGACTCTTTAATTTTTGTCCATGATGCGTCCCATTTAGCGTCTACTTCGACCACTCAATGATAAAAAAAATTTACACTAAAAAGGGACGCTAATTCCAGGATTTGTTGTAGTGCATGTTAGAAGTAGAATTGTTCTCGTTCTTATGCTTCACAGGGATACCTCTACAAACATTTCAGAGGCCTCACGTGGTAAAAAGGAGAAGTCCTAAAGGGAGAGGAGAGTGTATTGTGGTGACAGTAGGTGCATCTCCTGATTAGTTTCCACTCTTAGCACTAGCCTTCGTGACCTTTCAAAAGAGTGCTACTTTGTGTGGTAACATTTTTTGAGACATTTCCGGTGACCCAAAAATACATTTGACGAAAGTCCATTCACGAGATGCTCCCTAGTTAGATTCATTTATTTCCAAATAAATCGACAAGCGATAACATTTTGGGGCATCGAGAAGTTGAGATAAGTTATTGTTTCATACTTTGGTAAGATTATTGCTGAGTACTAACTTGGAAATTCTTCTGTTGCTGGAGGTTTCCATAGTGTGTATGATTTCTAGATGGGGATTTTGGATTCACTGTGTTGGAGGTTTTAGAGTGTACGTTTCAAACCAGTGATATGCGATCCATCATCAGGACAGAGGCAAGATTCAATAGTGAAATATCAAAGAGAGTTGAATAGATGCAAGAGGCCAATAATGAAACCCTACTAGGAAAGAAAACCAAACCCTAGGAAAAAATCCTAAAACCTAAAAAATAAAACAATAAAAAAATCCTAAGGAAAGAAAAGATGGAAAGCATAAATCTACTAAAATAAAAGGAGGATATTTAAGAAAAAAAACAAAAACAAAATAAGAAAACAAAATAATTAATAAATGATAATCAACAAATAAATAATAAGCAAATAATGAAAAATGAAACAAATAAAGCAAAAAACACCATCCAAATAATATACACATATGAATAGCTTATAATCAAACAAACAAATACAAAATAGAACAAGCAAAAAATGAATAATATAGAAATATAAAAATAAATAAAATAATAACTACAATAAAATACAATAAAAGAGGTACACTTTAGACAAAGCCCTCAGCTATTGATGATATGGTTGGGTGTAAAGGTGAGCACATATATTAGTGTAGAAGAAAACCTCATCTCAACGACTCCATAGGTTTTGGAATCATTAAAAAATGGTATGGCATTTCTTGAGGTCCCATGGTTCTTCAATTGGTTTAATCCATTGGATTTCTCGGATATCCTGAGATATCCAAATCATTTTGATAATGATGATTGGAAAAAGTGCATCCCAAATTTTCGTGGATACGAGGATTCATATGAATGGCATATTATATCATTCATGGGAGCTCTTTCAAAGTTGGATGTGGTACACGAGGATGTTAAAATGAAGATGTTGGCAGTGTCTCTTTCTAGCGATAACAAGGATGTTGAATATATGTATGAGGGGATTCCTAATAAGGGAATAATTTCACTTGTAAATTTTATCAAGATATTTTGCAAGAGATGGGACCCTTATCTCGATGAATATTTTATTGAAGATGTATTTCCTCCTAAGGAGAATATTTTGTTAAAGAAATCTTTGAAGATCATAAAGAAAATGAAGAATCTCTTGTGGAGGAGCCAATTCCCATTGAAAAAGTTATTGAAGACATGGTTGATGCATCTCCTTATTGTCTTCGTGAAGATGAGGATATGATAAGCCTTTCTCTCTCTTTTGCTCTTGAAGACAATTGTTTTTAGAAAGTTAGGTTTGGATATCTTTTTTATATTGAAGAAGGTTACAATGGATATGATGATGCACATTCTTCTCATAAGTATTATATTATGGATGTGGATTATTGGAAATTTATTGGAGATCCAAAATATGATTCTTCAAATGAGGGAAGTGTAAATTCTGAATACCTTGGAAAACCCACCTTTGATGATATCTCTCATGATTTGGTTCAGTCATGGTTGCTTTCCATTGATGATGATATATGGTTACATATGGAGACTTCTATTTCATATGTTGAGTAGCCAAGTTTATCCTCTTTTATGATGGATTTTAACCATCATTCTGAGCCATGTTTCTCAGGGATTAATGAAGATTTTGGACAGCAAGATGATTTTGTACCTTCCTCTCTATCACTCTCTCTTAATTTAGTATTTGATGATTCTATTGAGGAAAATTCCACATGTGATGATATTATTGAAGAAATATTTTCCCTCAATGGATGGAATGATGATGTACATTTTCCTCATAGGGATATGATTATTAACACTTTGTTGGTAATCCCAATCAGGGAAGTGTGGAGTGTGAAGAGTTTGGTGAGCAATTTGACATGAAAATTTCTCTAGATCACTTCCAACCCTGTATGATTTCTCATCATGATGTTGTAGGGACACTTGAAGAATATTCTTTTGTATATTTGCGATGACCATCTTCTCCCATTTCTTGGGCACTCATTGAGCATCCTTTGGAAAGGGGTTTCTAGCCTTGTTATGTAGATCTTTCAAGGGTTTTGGTGGTTGAAAATCACTCTTTGCAGTAGGATTTTAAGCTAGTTTTGTACTAGCCATACTCACACTTTCATCTCAACATATTGGTAATTAGTTTGAGGGATCAAATTCACCTTCTATTGGATGGGTCTTTCATGATACATCTGGTGTACCATACATATTTGAGGCCTCTTTTCCAGTTGTATATTTCATGTCTTATAGATGGTTTTGAAAGTCATTTGGTGCTGCAAACATAAATCAATGAGCAATACTATAATGAAAGCAATTTGTAATTGAGCCCTATCCAAGCTTGGATAGAGGGCTCTTGTGAAATGGGCCCTTATTCTTTGTAGGAATTTAAAATAATCTAGGTTTGTGATCTTCTCTATTTTTCCAGCCCCATTCCAATGAAGGAAATGGAATCTACCCAGCTTATCGTTGACATGATTTTTTCTTGGACTATTGCAAAAGACAAGGGAAGAATCCCTAACATGAATGATATTCTAAGGTGGCTTCATTGGTGGAATGATTTTAATTGTCTTGTTTATGTTATCATGTTTAGAGTAGGTAGGTAGGATGAATTATCTCTTGCACAAAAAATTTGTGTGTCATTTGCTTTAACTTAGCATTGCATCTTGTTGTGTTGATTTTATGCAATTCATATTTTGATTTGAACAAGGCAGGACATATGTGTGTGCCTTCTATGCATTTGAAATTTTTGGTTGTTTAAAGTGTGTGTAGGTCTACAAGTACTAGAAGATTCAAGAGGTTCTCATGCACTCTTGGGAGGAGCACATGTACCGCAGTTGGAGGCAACTGTTATGCCGTAGATTCTCAGTAGTGCACCCTACCAGTCACGCCAAGGAGGGGGGTTCTTTTTCCATTGTAAAATCCCATGCTGGGGTTGATTTGTATAAAATGTTAGCTTATCATTGATATAGACCCCTTGCTATGTCATTGTAGGTCCTCTTGGTCCTCCTTTCAAGGTATATGGGTCTTGTGGCACTGCTGACTACCCCTTGGTGGGTGGTAACTCCTCATCATGTTGGGAATTTATGCCTTGGGTAGGTATTGGAGCACTTTAGAGTGACTCCATTAGGACACATGGCTTAGGATCCCCTATCCACACTCATGATTTCATGCTTTTTTACAGGTCATTGCACTTGTAAAGGTTATCACACCCACTCTAGCACACTTATACCCACTTGGACCTTACTTTATTGTACTACCCCCTCCATTTGGTCTTCTTAGTCAAAAAATGCAAATAGACCACCACTAAAAGCAAATTTTGAAGGTTGTATCAAATAAGAAGGAGGGAATTGAGAGAAGACAACACTTTGTTTAGGTTAGATGGGGCATGTTGTCCTTATTCCAAGCTCAAATTTTCACCTTGTTGAAGCTATCATCACTTTTTATCATTATTTTTATGTCTTATAAGGTTTAGTCCTCGTATTGTGGGTCACAAACCCTAAAAATGAATTTCAACTCAAAATTAGATAAGTCGGCCTAGATGAGGGAAAAATTAGACTTTTCTCTTATAAATAAGGTGCCCTCCTCTTATTTGTAAACAAGATCATGGGACCAAATATGGTTGAAATTTTATTTCTACTTGTCTATATGAGATCCTAAGTGGTGTACACCTCCCTTCTTATCAATTCTAGGGTTTTTCAAGGATAAATTTGAATGTTTTAAGGTTTCTTGCAATATCTCGAGGCTAATTCAAGGAAATTCACTCTCCTAGGGAGGAAAGATTCTAGGGTTTGTTTTTCCTTTATCCTTTTTTCCCATTGATGTAAGTATGATCTTGGTCTCTTGTTTTGCATTGCAGAGTGCATCCAAGGTAAGAGTAATTAGGGTTTTATGCATGTTACATTAGAGTTGATTGGTGAGGCATTTCTATTGAAGAATCCATTTTGTTTTAGGACTTGGAATCTTTGTTTGTCCTAAGTAGGTTAAGATATAACATAACCTAGGGTTTGTTGGCATTTCCCTAATTCATTAAGCATTGAATTGTTAATTTTGAGAGGACATTAACCTCGATTTTTCATATTTCCTTAGGGATAAGACCTATGTCTAGTTCCCTCTTCTTCTCCTTTTCAAAATTACAAAATTCTTTATATTAAATTTGAAAAAAACAAACAAACAAACATATAGAAAAACCTGTAATGTCCCCTTCACCCAATTCGACCATCGAGAGGGGACATTAACTGATTTTGGGCTCTCAAATTTCACCTTATAACCTTATTACAAATTTCTAATAGGTAAAATACATGTGCAGATGCAAAATAAAAACACACAGCAAAAATAAACTTGATCCACACACAATCAACTTCCATATACAAGCATAATCATAACATGCATTAAATAAAACCATTTCAAATTCAAATGCATGAGAATGCTTATCTTTATCCAATGCAGATATGAGAAATTGGCTGTGTAAGAGCGATTTTCCACCCAACCATAGGCACTTTATCTAGATTATATTCTTTTTGTTGAGAGGCCACCGCCAAGTTGGGCTATGAGACCACATGGCGAAGGAAACACCTACAAGATTCTCTCTCTTATCCCACAACTTGTTCTACTCTTTGTGCTTAGCCAAATGCTCCTACAGAGCTCTACAGGAGTCTCACTCAGCCATCATAGCCTTGGCTCCCACAATACCTACCCCACAAAACATCCTTCTGGGCTCAGGCACCCCCTTCACCGATCCATTGTTCTCTTGGGCGATCCATCTTTCCAAGTGCTTCAAGTGTGTGCATAGAAGAAATCCAATCTGATATTTTCTATTGGAGAACCACCTATAGCCTCAATTTGTGGCTTCTCAAGCATCTATGAGCAATAAAACTCAATGAGTAAGTGTTCCTAGCTTACCCAACCTCTCCACTCACCTACAACCATCAATTTTCCCTTCCAAATATACAACACTGTCTCCAAATTCAAATTTTTGGGTTAAACATAGTCTAGTATGTTCATGACCAACAATGGAGAGCTCTGCCTAATGTAGATCTACATGAAAAGAATGAGAGGATGAGAATTGTCTCCAATGTATAGGAGAAAAATGGTGAAAAGACAATTGACATAGCTTCTAATAGTAGAAGAAAGGAATCCTAGAAACTATAGACTGACTTCTGTCATGACAGAATTGTCACAAAGTACAATCAACCCCATGCTTCAATAATTGCATGAGGTGACTTTTCCCACCAACCTCACACATGCATTCAATGATTGGAAAATAGTAAAAAATGAGATAATTAGCTTATTCAAAGCACATGATAGAATTTGGATGAGTTCTAAGGTTGACACTTGGCATCAATGGATTTAGTCTCCCATAGAACCCCTTTCCTCTTCCCCTCTGGTGGAATCATACCCCCTTTGGTGCTCTTTACAGAACCATTCTTGGACCATTTTATTATTTATTCACATAATATTTACATATATTCTAAATCAACATGACAAGCCAACCATATAGTCCAAATAAAAATATATACATCATACATTCCTAGCCATTCAGTGGTCGGGCCTTGGCCTTGAGCTCCGCACTAGCATATTTACATCATTTACATCATTTTGGTTAAATACATTCCAAGTCAAAACTAGGGGTATTACAATTCCCTCCCCCTTGGAATAACACTGTCCTCGGTGTTTACTCAAAACTAGAACAAAAAAGGGTATGTCTCTCTCATGGCATCCTCTAGCTCCCATGTAGCCTGACATCAGCACTGAAGTGCTTCCATTGCACCTTTACCTATCTGTTGGCTCGGTTCCAGAGCAATGTCACCTTCTTGTCTATGATGCATAGTGTCTCAGTTTGGAACTCTCCCTCATGTTCGACCTGGTTTACATCCCAATCAATCACATGGTTAGGATCATGTTCATGTACATATTTCTCAAGCAAAGAAACATGAAAAACATTATGAGCTCTAGTTTTAGTAGGCAATGCAATTCTATATGAAACTGACCCTATTCTATTAAGCACTTCAAATAGACCACAATATATTCGTGATAGCTTGGCATAAATTCCAAGCTTCAAGAAACTCTTCCTTGGCCTCACTCTGAGGTAAACATGATCCCTAACACGAAACTCACTATGCACTCTACTCTTATCTACATAGCTTTTCTGTATATCTTGGGATACCTTTAAATTATACCTAATCCTTGCAACCTCTTGCTCCATTTCCTTAAGTAATTATGGCCCAAGTACAATTCTGTTCATTGGATTATCCCAAGTAATCGGTGTTTTGAACCTCCTGCCATACAAAGCTTCAAATGGACTCATGCCCAACTATGCTTGCTGCCCATTGTTATATGAAAATTCTACCATATGTAGATAATCTTCCCACTTGGATGGTTTTCCCATCACATACATGTGTAGCATGTCTTCAAAAACCTGATTTACTCTTTCTATTTTCCCATCTTGGATGGTAGGCAGTACTAAAGTTCAGATGTGTACCCAAGTTTGCAAAAAGAATTTTCCAAAAGTTAGAGGTGAACTTGGTATCCCTGTCTAAAATTATTGCCTTAGGCAATCCATGTAACCTGAAAAGTTCCTTCATAAAAATATTTGCAATGGAATCAATTTTATATGTGGATTTAACCATAATAAAATGTGCTGCCTTTTAAAATTTATCCACCGCAACCATGATGGAATCATGTTGCCTCACTGTCATTTCCAGCCCCATAATAAAATCCATAGAAATCACTTCCCATTTCCATTCTAGAATTGGTAAAGGATGCAATAAAACTGTTGGCTGTTGATGCTCAACCTTCACTTGTTGGCATTTAATGCACTTATAAATATATTCAACAATGTCCTTTTTCATTCATGGCCAAAAATATTGCTTCCTCGCTGTACCAATTGTTTTCTGGTATTCTGGGTGATCGGAATATGGCAATTTATGAATTTCATCCATAACAGTTCTTCTCAAGTCTATCACATTTGGAATATAAACTATGTTTTTATAAATAAGAAGTCTATCACCTTCCAAATGGTAACCTTCATACTTTTTCTCTAAATTATACTGTTGTAATTTGTCCTTTATTTGCACATACAGTTCAACTTTAGCGATACAATTAACAATCTATTGCCTTAAATCTGATTGGCAGCTACTAATGGCTGCCATATTCATTTCATGTACTTTTCTGCTAAGTGCATCAACCACCTTATTTTCCTTACCTTTTATGCATTTTATCTCAAAATCAAATTCACATAAAAATTCCAACCATCTAGATTGCCTAGCATTTAATGCTAGCTTCTCAAACAAATATTTCAGACCACAGTAGTCTGTCCTTAGCTAAAATTTCTACCCATTAAATAATGCCTCCACATTTTCAAAGCGTGCACTATGGCTGCAAGTTCTAAATCATGGGTAGAATATTTCTTCTCATGCTCTTTCAAATTCATTGACTCGTACCATACCACATGGTTATCTTGCATAAGAACTCCTCCAAGTCCTTGTTAACATGCATGTGTACACACCAAAAAATAATTTTATGGGTCTGCAATTTTTAGACTTGGAGCACTTGCGAGAAGTTTCTTCAGTAGCTGGAAGCTTTCTTCACACTTTGGTGTCCACTCAAATTTTATCCCCTTCTTTTTTGAAGAAGTGTTTGGGTGTGAAACCTTGGAAAATCCTTCAATGAATCTCCTATAGTAACCACCAAGACCCATACAAGATCTTACATTAGTCACATTTCTTAGAGTTGGCCAATTCTTGATGGCTTCAATCTTCTCGGGGTCCACCGATATTCCTTCCTCTGAAATAATGTGACCCAAATAATGATTTTTTTTGTAGAAATCACATTTTCTCATCTTTGCATACAAATTATGCTCCCTTAGCAATTGCAAATCCATTCTCAAATTTTCTTCATGCTCTTCTTCATTCTCAGAATAAATAAGAATGCCATCTAGAAATAGAAGAGCAAACTTGTCCAAATACTTGTTGAAAACACTATTCATGAGACACATGGATGTAGTTGGCGCATTGGTGAGACCAATTGGCACCACCACAAACTCATAGTGCCCATACCTTGTTCTAAAGGCTGTCTTGTGAATGTATTCTTCCTTGATTCTCACTTGATGATAACCATACCTCAAATCAATCTTTGAAAATACCTTTGCCCCTCTCATTTGATAAAAAATATTATCAATTAGAGGCAAGGGGTACTTGTTCTTCACTGTAACCTTGTTAAGTTACCTGTAATCAATAAATAACCTAAGTGTTCCATCTTTCTTTTTCACAAATAGGACGGTATCTATCCATGGAGACACACTTGGACTAATGTGCTTCATTTCCAAGAATAATTTCAATTGCATTTTCAGCTCCAATAATTATGGTGTACTCATCCTGTAAGGTGTCTTGGACACTAGTGCAACTCCTAGCACAAGATCAATTAGAAAATCAATGCTCCTCTTTGGAGGAAGTCTTGTCACTTCATTAGGAAACACAACATTGAACTCTTGCAACACATAATGGTCTTCCAACTTAGGAATTTCATTTTCTATTTTCTTCAAAACATGGGATGCATATAATAGGCAACCTTTCCTACAAAATTTCTTTAGCTGCATGGCTGAAATTTGCCTAACCAAAACTACCTTTGGAATTCCCTTTACAATCCTTTATTTTCCTTCTTCATCAATGCTTTCAAAAATATTTCCGTAGCAATCAAGTTTAACACTATGGGCCTCCAACCAGTCCATTCCAATGAGAGTATCATAGGAACCAAGTGGAAAAACGTTCAGATTTGAAAAGTGTAAAGTCCACCCATTTCCAATGGATATTTATCCACCATTTCACTAACTTTCCTCTTGGTTCCAGTGGCTAGTTGCACTAACCATGATTTACCATGCTTTGATTTCTTAAAAGCACAAATCTCAATAATTTTAGGAGTGATATAAATGTGAGTAGATCCAGAGTCAATAAAAATAGAAATAGATTGCTTAGCAATATTTCCTTTAAATTCAACCACATGTAATGTACCCAAACCCAAGTCTGGGAACACTAACCCCAAAACCCCAAAATTGACTAGAAATTTAAGCTTAAGCCATTGATGCCTCTAGACCTTTCGAATTATTCAGGAATGGTTTCTAGGGTTTGTTACAAGTTAAGGATATTATACAACATCCATAAATAAACTCCCAACTTTGACATATGCACATTTTCTAGGTGCATCAAGCTTGGGTAGACTCCTTTAGATAAACCAAAGGCTTCAAGGCAATATCCCCAGGACTTATGTGGAACCCAATGGATTCTGGTGCAGATATGGAAGTGGATGTACTGAAACTACCCCAACAAAATATGAAAACAGTGATACTGACAATAGGCCTGAATTTTGTAAAGTTTCGAAGCTAGGAGGAAAATTGGGGTTTCAGGACAGCTCAACTAGGATATTTCCAAGCAATATCAAATGACTTAATAGGGCCACGAATTTTTGAAACAAGTCTTGGGATGGGTTCTCCTGAGTCCTACCAACTTGAAACAACTTACATAATGTAATTTGGATATATGGAAGGTAGTTTATTGCAATAATTATGAAGACTAGCTAAATTTGACATCATAACGAGCATAGGGATAAAAATTCATTGAAGAAGAAAATAAAATTTGCATAATGGAAGGAAACTCATTATATTGATTTTCATAGGAGATATTTTACATTACAGGTTTGTAAGTATAACAAAAAACATCCATGAAATCACCATCCACCATCCACAACATGGACAATACAAATACTGCAGAAAATACACTAACTGTTGGAGTCTTCAACCTTGAACAATGGAGCACTTGATTGGAAATGAAATGGACCTAAAAGTATCCTTAATGAGAAATTGTGAATTCCTTACTCCTTATGGTCTAGCTGAATCCTCAACTAGAGTGATGAGTAGAAGGGGCACACCTCCCAACTGGTGACAAGGGGCACATCTCCCAAGTCTTGAGAAGCTCAAAGCTCTCAACTCAATAATAAAATTGGCCAAACGATATCAATGGGTGCACTCCTCCTTCTTTTATAAGTTATTTGGATTCTAGGATACATTGTATGTGGACCACTAGCCTCATCCAATGCGCTCTCACTAGCTAAATTTGGGCATTGCAGCTTTATCTCACTTTTTCCTTGCTTTCTTGCCTTTCCTGCTTCCATATACTTTTAATGATTTTGGAAAATCCTTCTTCCCCTTGATTTTCTACTACATTTCCTAGTTTTCTAGTACTTTCCTGTTTTTTTGCTTCTTTATGCTTTTCTATGCTTTCCTGCTTTTTTGCTTATTTCTACTTTCTTGCATTTTTGCTTATTTATGCTTTCCTTTGCTTTCCTGCTTTTATGCTGCCTTCTAGCTTTTTAGTTGATTTCTTGATTTTCATTGCTTTTCTTCCAGATTCTTTTTTTGGAAGACAACTCATTGGGTCCACTTAACCTCATATGCACCCTCCTGGGCCACCTAGGCATTTCCAACTCATCACACAATTAATTAATAATTAATTATTTGAAACTATGGACTACATTACTTGTGCATGATTTGATTTAATTATACTAGATAACCATAGACTAAAATTAATCCCTAAATAAATTATTTAATTTTCCACTAGGACCCATGGGGATCCAATGGGCTAGTGATTTCTCCTTGGTGCTATAAAAAATGGGGACATTACAGTCCTTCCCTCCCAAAATTGCTTGTCCTCAAGCAATTCCAGGTCCCATTGCTTGTACTGCACTCCAACAAACATCAATGACATCCAAGACAATCCATCATGCCAAGGAATGGTTGGATCTCACTGTCTCAGCTGCATCCCCCCAAACATCAATGGTGTATGAAAAAAACCATCCATTCCTGAATCCCATGATCTCTACTACATATCATCCATGATCACTGCTACTTGTGACAATCTGTCACTCCATGATATGCATAGATCCATCCACCAAATGGGAAGTTTGCCACTACCAATGCAAATATTCAACTCTGTGAGCCTCTCCAACAAGATGTGAAACTCCACATGTGCAAACAACACTCCAATCCCATGGCTCATATTGTAATCACTTGCCCCACTCAAAGTGCTCAAGTGGAACTCCCCTACACTGCTGTGCATGAGACAATTATCAAGTGGCACAGGTAGATTGTTGCTCACCATACTTAAGGAGGACCAAGGGTGTATCCGAGTGATAAAAATCAAGTTGAGAAGCAGACACATGCGTCTCTTGCTTCTCATGAAGCATCAATATAAATGGTCCCCCCATCAAACCAACATTTCCTAATTTCACATCCTTAGGTGCTAGGAGTGAAGGAAAGTTGGCTAGCTGCAACTCTCTACAAAATTCATCCACTGAAACAATAGATGCATGGTATCCTTTTTTGGTTGGTCCAACAAGAATGTACTGGTGTTCCTCATCCAAAGGTGTGACTTTCCTCCACAAAGGAAATTTGAGTTCTTCCTTGTGCAAGGAAAATGCCTCAACATGTTGTATGCCAATATCCTCATGGAAACTTGCTTGTGCAACTGTCTTCCACCTAACATGGACATAACTCTTTCTACAAGGTATCTCCAAGTGTTCCATGTAATATATCACCCAATCCATATGTGGATGAATGGAATCAAATGGAATCCAAATATGCATAGGCTGCTGCTCATCTAACAGGGCACTGTGAGAGATGTAAGTGGAGTCATAAGATGTGCTCTCACCTCCTGGAGTCAACAAATCTGCAATGCATCTTTCCATAGATGGGCAATTCTCTCTGTTGCTTAATCCCAAGGAAATGATCTCAGTTTATCTATTGTTGGGGCCAAGTGGAATGAACTCAAGTAGATCTTCCACAAAATGAGCCTTCCTCACATAGAGAAATCTCATGATCCTCTTGGTGTGAAACAAGTGCTCCGCAAAAAATCCCCTTATCACTTCTACCATCAAGCACTTGCATCATTGAACAATCCTCATGCTCACCTTGCCCATGAAGCTCCTCCAATGCAACATGTGTGCAATCAGCCACACACACCACATCAATAGTGGTCTTGGGAGAGGAAAGATAATCTCCCAAATCCATATGAAGTTGCTCTCCTTCTGTTGCTGCTTTGTATTCAAAAAATTTGAGAGACATGTATCTATCCATAAACATCTGCAAGTAGCATGCCTTCATCTTTTCCACCTCTCCTTTAATGATGCATAGTTCAGAGCTAGAGACTCTCCCAACAACTCCACCCTGTCTCTCCTACAACTAAACTCTCCCAATAATATCCTCCATGAATCTATGTGTACCATCAGTTCTGGACAACACTTGCAACATCCTCTCTTCGGTGATTAGGAGTAAGCTCTCCAAGTCGTTCCATGACTGCTTGAAAACACCATATGTGCTGTCACATGTGAGATCATCCACCATATGAGAGTCACGCAGACTCCCATCCAACAATCCATCCCTCTCATTGCAATCATCCTCCACACTAGAAACTTGAGTCTCAATGCTAAGAGACTCAACCATGACTATACCAAACTTCTCCCCTGAAGTGGATGCAACCTCATGATGACACAAAGGAATACTGTAATATGAAATGTGATCATACCTTTGTATCATGTCTTCTCCTTCATGTGGGGGAGCTGCGGTAGCATGCTCTTGCACCAACTCAACCGGTGAGCAACCAACTAGTGAGGAAATTCCTTATGCTTCATTGTGAAGCATTGGTGATGGCTGAGAGGCTGAACTATGCTCTGCTCCACAAGATGGATTACTGTCATTGATTTCCATTTAGCTCATCTCATCATCAATATTCTTTGCGGTGATCATGAAATCACCAACAAAGAAACTGGAAGTGGATTCACTTCCCAAACTGCTAATAACCTTTTGATTGGCTACTCGGTCTTTGTATGCACATTGTTCCTCTACCTCATGGTAAGCTTGCACATTGCTAGGTTCAAAATGCTCACCCATTGCACAACCTTCAATTTGGAAAGTTGTGTGCATGTTCTCCATTGGATGCAAAGTTAAGTTCAACTACTTGTGACATGAATGCACAAGACAATACTCATCTCCAACATCTAATTCAACATTAGGAGGTCCATTTACATCACATGAATTGGAAGATTACTCAAATGGGTGTAAGAAAACATTGATAGAATCAAATTTACCTTCATACCTTAGCTTGAAGTTTTCTTCTTTTCTGCAATCACCTTGTAGTGACTTGCATTCCTCCTTGAGTGTCTCTTCTTTCGATGGACTGTTGCTTTTAAAAGAAGCCTCATCCACATCCTTGGTCCAAAATTCATACTTGTAAGTGAAATAATCTTTGAAATATAGGATGAGCAGGCCTCCTCACCCAATGCTAGATACTCTTGATAATAGTGAGGCATGTTGGCACTTGTTGATAATCTTCTTGCTAATTCCTCCTCAAGGCTATCCATTGGTGGATCTAATTTCTTGTCTTCTATGTATCTGATTTGACACAAGGAATCATCTTCCTCATGTGAAATGTGTAAGCCTCCATCTATATAGATGACCTCTTTTTCATCATACCAATCAGAATATTCTTCACTGAACAAGGAAATTGCTGCAATTATTCTTTCAAATAAACAATATAGCTTGGTATTGCTGCTCATAGGTGCATAGGACCATGCTCTGATACCACTGTAATGTACCCAAACCCAGGTATAGGCACACTAACTCAAAAAATGACAAGCTGGGGCTAGAGCGTAAATATCTTTCCTCAAACACCACTAGACTCCCACAGATTTTCCCAAAAAAGGTTAACTAGACATATAAAAACGTTGAACACACCCAAAAATCATAGGCCACATACTAAACATGGTTTACTCAGGCTCTTACTTCGATAGTTGCACATTCGAGAGTGAATCACACCTGGGTAGGATTCAAGGCAATAGCCCCAGGAAATATGTGGAACCTCCACTAATTCTGGTGCAAAACTGGAAGTAACAGACCACTAAAATACTAAATGGAATGTCCCCACCCTGCCTTGGACTCTATTGGACTTAATCAACAAATATTAGATAGTGAAAAGGTAGACTAGGTGCAAATATTGATATTTGGACTAGTGAAGGAGGTTGTTTCCAAACAAAATCGAATGGATCTAGAAGATCCCAAATTTATGTTCTGTGACTGGGGATGGGTTTAATTACTCCATATTTAACTACATGGACCTTCACACCAATTTCTGGGAGCACATGAACAATTAGATTCATCAAAACTGAAAATTGGCAATTTCTTCAATGATAGCGCACACAGTGAAATTACTAGTTTCCAGGAAATTCCAAATGGAATCCCAGGGTCATGAATTGATGATATGTTACTTGGAACAGTTCTCAATACACCCCAACATAATCAAATGATCCACAGATTGATCTATGGAAACATTAAGGGAAGATTCACAACACAAAAACGAAAAATTGTATGCAGATTTTTAGCATTAACATATGAACATGAAACTTGGGTAAAACCACACCGAGACTATATTTTATTGGATGGAAAACTTATGAACATTCATGCTGCTCAATCAGCTTCAATATGCATAGAAATCAAATGTGAATCAAATATAATAATGTACACATAAAACTATAAGTTACATGATAGAAAAGATGGGCAAACAACTCAAGAAGGTGAATTTCTGCTTGACAAAACTTGGGCTTTCAGGAAGTATTTTGACCCATACTTTAGATCCGCAAATAAGAGTGTGCCCTCCACCTCATATTGAGAAAATTATATCACTAGTACGACCAACAATATCTATCATGAACCATATGTTTTCCCTCCTTATCCCAACACACGCGAAACTCAAAGTAGAACTACAAATACACCACATAGATTTATGCTTCTACAGGAACTCGATCTAAACACATTGTATCCTTTGATTGAGACCTGAAAAATACTTTATAGGATGTATTAAATATCCATGAAAAGGAATGGATGTACTCTTCCTCAAAATCCAACAGAAGGATCTCTCAATCTCTCAGTTGGATCAATGAAGGGAAAGGGGCACACCACCCAATGCTGGCAAGGGGCACATCACCCAAGCCTTTGAGATGCGCAGAGCTCTAAAGATGAATACTCAAAATGAAAAAATATATCAATGGGTGTGCTCCTCCTTCTTTTATAAGTTAGTTGGATTCTAATATACATTGTATGTGGAGCACTAACCTCATCCATTGTGCCCTCATTGGCTAAATTTGGGCATTGCAGCTTTATCTCACTTTTTCCTTGCTTTCTTGCCTGTTGATGCCTCGAATATCGTAGCATCAATCAGAAAGGGATTCTCCCCGAGAGACGGTCCCAATTAGACTATCTTCCGTTTGGTGTAGGGAATCCGTCCGGTTAGCGGTTCCGGCAACCGTGGTTTTGGACTTTAAATCCGATTCTACCGGTTATGGCCCGATCCACCTTTCTTTTGGGTTTTTTATGTCTTTTATATGAGATGCAAGTGCCTAAATTATACTTAATCTAAATTCCATTAAAACAGATCTAAGCTTAAAACTGGAACAAATCTATCTATCCCTGGAGGGAGCAGACTAAAGGGAAGAGCAATCTGCTGTAACAAGGAGCAAAAGGAAAGAGCAGATAGCTGTTAATTTCAGAAGCAAAGCTACAACAAGATACAGATTTCTAAAGGATAGCTTCTAGTTTATCATGGAATGTATTCGTTGCTCATAAAACAGAAGAAAGCGGAAGAATAAAGAAACAGATCTAAAATGGAATTTAAAGAACGCATCTATTGCTCATAAACAGAAGAAAGCAAAAAAATTATTTGATCTACGTAACCAGCATAAAGAAACAGATCTAAACGTAATAAAACTGGAATTAAATTCAAAGATCCCTGCAAGGAGCAATTTAAAGTCATGAACAATGAGCCGTATGAATTATCCTGAAGAAAGAACAGTTAGCCATTCAATCTAGAAGAGAAATCTACAGCAATGATAAAAGCATCAGCAGGTAGCTCCTGATTTAATATGAAACGCATTCATTGTCCATGAAAATGGGAAAATTTCGTATGCACAGTAAGGAGCAAAATCATTAATACAAAGAAGTAGTTCGGATGATAAGAATGATCTCACATTACAGAACCGTAGTCATTAGAATAGTCCAATATACAGCAATCCAACATTCCATGCAAAACGTCCATCTCCCGTGGCTTCTATTAGAAAATTCAATTTACAGACCCGATACAAGATAGCTCATATCGTTTGCCAAAATTTTCATCCCCTGCAAAAAGTCCTCTCTAATCTTTCCTAGATGCTATTTATAGCTACAACTTTGCCCTTTGGGCTGACACCTAGCACGTTCCACCTGTCATTTACAGGGATTTCTACTATAATCGATCACCAAAAATGGCCACTTCCTTTACAAAAATATTTTGACAAAAAATAGGGACAGCTTTCCTATGGCTTACGCCTTACATATTCAGAATATACGTAACAGAAAATTTGTTAACACCAAAGCTTTCCCTTCTGGGCACGTGTTTGGCTGCAGAGAGTGGCTCACTGAATTCAGCCTTCTCATTCCTGTGCGTGAGCTTCTGCTGGCAAAGGGTCGCCCAAGTTGATGGTCACCGATGCTGCCTGAGACGAGGCCCTCGAATCCCCTGCTGATGCTACTCCTAATTGGGAAGGGGGAATGGAACTGGTCAGACTTTCTGCCATTGCTGGGGAAGAGGCTGCTGGGAGAGGGGCTGCCGGATCTACTGATGCTCTTGCTGTTGCTGCAGCTTTCCTAACCTCCTCTTCTATGTAGCTGTGCCACATACCTGTGTCCCTTATGATTATGTTTGCTGCAGCAGGAAACAAGATTTTCGGAGAAGTCACATTCTTCCCGAGCTCTGTTTTAATGCTTTGTACTTCTGCTTCAGCAACTTGATATGTTTCCTTCAGCAGATGGTTGTGAAGTGTTGATGAACCGATGTAATGTTGGAGATCATCCATGGCCAGGACATCAATGCTTTTCACATACTCCATCTGGACGCCTAGCTCTTCTTTCAGTTGAGACAACCGCTGCTCCTTTTCCGGGAAGTCTTCTATGGTCTGAGGGAAACTCAATGTGTAGTTGTCATGGACTCCTTTGAGCTTTTGGTATAGGTTGTTGATTCTATCTGTTGTCCTCTGCACATTGGCCATCAGCTTATTGGCACAGTTCTTGCCAAACTCCAACAAGGATATATCTTCATTAAAATCTTCAACAGTCTTAAAAGGAAGATGCGGGGGGAAACCTCCTTTCCCTTCCCTCCATGCCATCTGACTTATGACATTTGCCTTGACACGGTTATTTTTATCTTTGAGCTGTGGGCTTCCGTATTGACCTCTTTTAGCCTACCCATCATGGCCTTGAGTTTGCATACCTCGTCAGTGATTAGCTCTTGAGAGCCATACACTTGCTGCAGGATATTGCATGACAGCTCGTGGAAGGGAGACATGTCCAAGGTTCTGCTCTCCGCTTGCTCTAAACGCTCAGCTAATGTCTGCTTTTCTGCTTCTAGCTGGGAAGCCTTCTCTTCTGCTCCATTCTTCTCCGCTTCTGCAATCATTATTTGGAGTGCTAGCTGGTCCTTTTCCTCCTCCAGGTGGTTGTACTTGTTTGATAGCTCCTTATGCTCAGCGTACAAGCAATTATATTTGTTTACTGCCAGGTCTCTTTGGGCTTGCTCATTAGCCACGTTTTGTTGCAGGGTGCGTGCTCTCTTCTTTGTCAATATGTTTTCTTTGACTATAACCCCTACATTGGCAAATGATGCCTGTGCTGTTGCTATAACTGCGGATGCCATGGCGATGGGATCTGCATCTGTGTTCTGCATGACAGGGACCTCTCGGTGAGTAACTATGTCATCGTGGAAGGGACTTTTAATCCTCTCTTCTGATTGGAGGACCATTGTTTTTCTTTTCTTATCATAGACAAACTCATTCCATTTGGACACCGTACGCTTCCCAGATGGAGTGTACGGGACAATTGGTCGGTTTACGATGTCTATGTATTCTTCCATAGGTGGGGTCCGGACTTCCTGAGCGGGGTCTGCTCCTTCCTTTTGGGTCCCAGAGCCACCTGCTCGAGAGGTGTCTATCTCCATGTCTTGTACACCAGACCCACCTGCCTCGGTATCTTCCCTTGTCTTCAATTCTTCCTCTGCCTTCTTCCTTGCTTCAGCTTGCTCCGCCTCTGCTTCTTTCTGCTTTTGGGCTTCTTCAGCCTCTTTCCGCAGTCTTTCATTTTCAGCGTCTTGTTGCTTTCTTGCTTCCTCGGCTTCCTTTTGTAACCTTGCCTCTTCTCTTAATCTGAGCTCTTCCTGAGCTCGGGCATCCTTGGCTTCTTTCTCCTTTTGCTGGATGGTCTTCTGGGCTTTGGTTGAGCTAGAGCTCGCTCCAGTACTTTGGCGACAGATCCGTAGCTCAGTCATGTTGCTGATGCCTCTGAATGCTTCCTCCTCGGCATCGGGGTAGTGGGAGTATTCGAAGTTAGCATAGTTCCCCTTGCAATGCTCGGCCACTTTACCCTTTCTATCGTTCCTGTGGAAGATGACCTCACCGAAGTGGAAGGCCTTCAACTCTTGAACGAATTCGTCGGCAGAGGCCACCCCTGAAAACTTGTAAGCACCTATGCAGAAAGGTAGGGGGGGAAAGGAAGCCTTGTGTAGCTTGTGGAGGAATGCTCCAATCCCATCCAAGAAGAGTTGTCTTACTGCTTCCTTGAGCACCACATAGTCTGTGGCATACTGCGGCAATATGTATGGGGGCTTAGTCCCTCCGAACATTCTCAGGTAGGTACCTTGTTCTGAAAAGTAAAAGTCCCCATAATCCCCAAGGACTTCCAAAGCATTTTGTGACAGGCAATTTGGTTCTTCCTTGAACATTTTCTCGTATAGGGGCATGATGAACCCCTCACAGATGAGTTTGTAGCTGGGCTTGTAGTTCTGAGCCCACAACATCTTGAATGCGACGTAGACCGGGGTGGTGGCCCTATCCCATGCACACCCCAATTTGGGGAACTCTATCTTGGCCAAGATACAATCTATCAGGTATGAAGACATGAAGAATTCAGCCTTCTTCAAGGCCAGCCCGGGCTTAGCAGCACTTATCATTGAGGCCAGACTATCTGACAAGATAGTGGCCCAGTCAAACACTGTCCCCTGAAATGCCACATAGTGAATGATAGGGACCCACTGAATCTTGTATACTGTGCCATCGGGCATGCTGAAGATTCTGCACAGCATTAAAGCGATCAATCTGAAAGGGGCCCTCAGGTTCTGCATGTCATATTCATCATTTCCCTTCTTCCTCAAATGCTTCCCTCCCCTCAATAGCTTCTTGGCCATCTCGACGTTATCCATTTGGCCCAACCATTCGTCAGTCAGAGCTTGTTGGACACGGGGAAATCTGTAGGCTGCCGCAATATACGCGGGTTGAAACGAGGCGATAGCCATTTTCCCGCTATCATTTATCACTCTCCCTTCAGCATCTGCATGTTGGAGTATCCACTCGATCACTTCAGCACAGGGGAACAGCTCAGGGCGGGTAGCGGCTCTAGTTATGCCTGAGGCTCTGATGTTAAGATAGATTGGTGCTTCCTCTAGCAGCATATCTGGGATTTCTTGGTCCCGGATCATTCTGTAGATGTCTCCCCATCTGATTTCTGGAGGGACACCAGTAGTGCACCTAGTGTCCTGGAGCGAGGTTTCAATATTGGGAGGGGCAGGCTTCTTTTCTGTCATCTTCGCCTTCTTCTTACCGGTTTTCGGCATCCTGATTTATCCCTGATAACATCCATATCAAAGTCATTATTTGAGCAACAGGCTGTAAAGTTTTAGCAGAGAGCAACATCGTTTTAATATCAATGAGATAAGTCAATGAAGCAAATATTTAGGAAGCAAAACATTATTTCAACATAAGACACAAATTGAAACATTTGAAGCTCTTAAAAGACGAGTCTGGGATAAGCTATGTTGCGGAAGCTATTGGTTTTCGGACCGATAGGCGATTTGCGGAAGCAATTGGCTTCTGGTTCCGCCTTGCGGAAGGAGATGTCTTTCGTTATAGCTGCGGTTGGAGAGGTTGATGGCGGGGAGACGTGGGTTGACTCGGTGAGGGCTTGGAATGCTATCGTCACGCACGGCCACCCGCCGAGTCACTACGGGAGACTTTAGTCCGAGCGAAGGTGACGGCGCCGGGGATATGCGGACGGGAAGTGCTAGGGCGGCCATGGCTTCAGGTTTCGGCTTGCGTGGCTTGAACGTTCACAGGTTTCGGCTTGCGTGTAGGGGCTGAGGCTTATGGAAGGGCCCAGGGTTTTAAGTCCGAGTTTACGGCCGGGGACATGGAAAGCCCATGGGGGCTTCGATAAATTCTCCCAAGACGAGGGGCGCGGCCCGGGGTTTTAAAAGAAAAATGGGACACGATTAACCGCCCACACCCACCACCACTGGAATAAAATGTTAATGTTTTAACGAATGTCTATGACGATTTTGTATGGCGAAAACTCCGTTCAACTGTATCTGGCGGGCAAAACATAGCCCTTGACGGGTGTTTTGCCCGTCACAATCCCACTAAAACCCATTGTTTTCCTACAAAAGACAACCCAATGGCGAAATCCAAGTCAGAATCCTACCTGGCACCGTGGGGATCGCTTGAGCGAGGTGGCTGCGAGCACGGATGAGCGAGGTGAGCTGGAGCGACTTGCACGGCGTCGCACATCGTTGGCCAATTCGAAACAGTGGTGCATTGGTCCGAGCCCCAAACGCATTTTATAAACAACGGGCACGTGCGAGCATTAAGGTTGGTAGTTGGCGTGATTAAAATGAGGTTTAAATTCGCCGCACGTAGCGGTCATGTCAAACGATCTCGGTTTTCGTGAAACCGTCATTCGCGGGGCCAGTTTGCGAATCGTATCCGCTGTTGCGGAAGAGTTCAATGAAAGCTTCCGACGTTTCGGGGCTTATTGCGGAAGGAAACTCGAATCCTTCCGCGAAAGACCGCCGCGTAGCGGACGGGTAACGCCAAAGCTTCCGCCCTTTCGGAACGATATAGCGAATGCTCCCGGTGTTTTTCGGAAGGCTTTTGCGAAAGCTTCCGCGAACCAAAAATTTCAAAGTCTCGTTGGTTTTCGGGAAGGTTTGGCGAAGGCTCCCGCTAGTTTCGGAAGGATTTTGGGAATGGCTTCCGCCGTTTCGGGAGCAAAACTTATACTCTTCCGCATATTCACCCGGGGTTGTTTCGGAGTCCTTTGCCGAGCGGTTTAAGCGATTGGATTCCGTCGTTTCGGGAGGGTAGCCCGAAGGCTTCCGCGTTTCGGGAGCAAAGGCTGAAGGCCTCCGCGACAGTTTCTTAAAAAATAATCTAAGTCCTTTTCATAGTTTCAGAAGGAGAACGTGAGTTCCTCCGCGGGACTTATGCGGATGGCTTCTGCCGTTTCGGAAGGGTTCCCTCAGCGACTTCCGCTGTTTCGGAACAGGATCTTGAATCTCTTCGCCGTTTCGGCGGGGTTTCACCAATGGTTTCCGCCGCTTCGGAGCGTTTTTACGAACTGCCCCCGCCGTTTCGGGAAAAAGTTCTAAGTGCTTTCCGGGAGACTAAGGCGAATGAGTCCCGCCATTTCGGGAGCAAATGATGAATGATTCCACTGTTTCGGAAATTTTTATTTTTTTTTTTTAGCGGCTTCCGCTGTTTATGGCCAAAATCTGAGTTTACTTTCGTGGAGATATCACGGCGGCTTCCGTTGTTTCGGAGAGGTTCACTGAATTTCCCCGCCGTTGCGGAAGGGTTCACTGAATTCCCCCGCCGTTGCGAAAGGGTTCACTGAATTCCCCTGCCGTTGCGAAAGGGTGAAACAAACAGTTCTCTAAGTCCCTTGTTCCCGCAGTTTTCTAATCGGAAGAAAATCTAAGTCCTTTTCGGGAGATTTAACGTGAATGAACCCCACAATTTTTTGGAGCAAAACTGGAACCTTTCCGCGGTTGCGGAAGGCTTCACCGAAAGCTTCCGCCGTTTCGGGAACAAAACTTTAATGGCTTCCGCAGATTTTTGACAAAGGAAATCTCAGTCCTTCTTTCGGAAAGGTTGGACGTTTGTCTTTGAAGTCCGGGAGATAGACCGAATTATCCCAGAACGTTGGGGAAAAGTCCGAGTTATCTTTGGCTCTTTGGGGAGAATCATGGAAGGATTGACGGCGAGATGTTCAGCAGGGAAATAAGATTTTATGTTGAAAACAGAGCTGACGGCTGGGATGGCTTCTCAAGCAAACTTTCTACAAAAAAAACAGGAGGGGCCCCAACATGTACAAAATTTTGGGGAGGGGTGTTGCTGCAACAACAATGACGAGTCGCTGGCGAACACAGATCTCTGAAAAAAAAATACCCTACATGGTCTGGAACCTCATTAAAACATCCATCTCGGGTGCACTACTCAGCTGAGCATTTTAGACTTATGCGGGGAAAGGAGCACTTTTCCTACTAGCCATTGGGGAAAGGGGAGCTTTGACCGAGGCATCTTCACCACTCTCAGAGGGCCAGCATATGAGATTCATTTTAGGAGGGTCATCCCTCAAATGGTCACTACTGCCGGACTCCACAGGATTTGCAACACTTTCTCATGGACATTATTGTTCTTGTTCCTCATTCCCATGCTGCTGGCACCCTTTGGGATGCTTGTACTTTGGACAGCTTAGCTGTTTGAGCCTTCCAGGTATATTTTCTTTTGGACAGATCTTTGATTTGGGCTCCTCAATCCATAATGTCCTTTTGTGTGAGTTAGAGATTTTATTGATTTGATCAAACTTCACGGACGGAGAGGAGCCCATTTTGAGCTGGGCCTTTTGGACAGCCTTCTTGATTTTACATGTCTGTTTGCTTTTGTCTCAGCCATGCTTTAATTGAGGCGAGAATCCCTGGAAAACAGACTCTTGAATGTAGGCCATTTTGGCTTTTAAATCTGCAGCATGGAGTCATCTCAATACCCCATGTCCTCGAGAGGTGCCACTTTCCATGGGTCCAACTTAGGTAACCTTCTTGAGATGCCTTTAAAGTGTGAGAGTGGGTGGAGCCCAACGATAGTAGTGAAGATGGCCATGGGTCTCTGCTATTGAACAGGATTAGTGTGACTAGCAGGGTAGGCTTCCCCCCCTTTTGAACATTTCAGCGAGAGAACAGCAGACCGGGTTTACCGAGCAAGGTTCCAGACTCATGGGTTGCGAGTTTTTCTTTGAGAGAGCTATCTTCAACGGGAAACTCAACAAAAAGGGGGGCCTTCAGAAAACAAAACTTGTCGAAAAGTTCAAATAAGAAAGAAAGAAACAACATGACCGGAATAAAACAGCTAAAAGCGAAAGTGAAAGGACAACTTTATTTATGTACAGGAAGTCTCGAGGAGACTATGCGAAGTATTGTTTCAGAGCGAGGCCATTGAGAGGAAGGGCCACTTACTCTCCCTCGAGGTTTGTCAATTTATAAGTGGATGGGCCTAATTTTGCAGAAATTTGGTACGGGCCTACCCATAGATGTTGAAATTTCGTATGCATTCCTTTGCCCTCATGATTATGGTCCCATTTCAGGACTAAGTCCCCGACTTCAAAATCCCTCTTGCCGGATTTCCTCTTATCGAACCATCTCTTAACTATGTCCTGGTGATGATGGAATCGATCTTTGGCTTTGTGTCGGGCTTCTTCCAGTCGAAGCAGGGTGTTGATCCTGGATTGCAAGGCTTGGCTACCAGAACCCCGAGAGGCTTGGGATAATTGCAAGGAAGGTAGTAAGATGTTTGGGGGAAGGATGGCTTCCTTGCCATAGACGAGAGTGAAAGGGGAGACACCTAAAGCATTCTTCGGGGTTACCCTATCTGCCCATAAGGCGTTTGGGAGAGCCACATGCCAACTTCTCTGGTTTTCTATCACAGTTTTCTTAAGGATTCGAATCAGATTCTTGTTTGAGGATTCAGCTAATCCGTTTCCCTGAGGGTAGTAATTGGCTGAATAATGCAACTTAATTCCCCATTCATAAACAAATTCATTTATCTTGCAAGATGAAAAATAAGTAGCATTATCAAAAACAAGAGAAATTGGAACCCCAAACCTGGTCATGATGTTTTCTTTCAAGAAGCTGATGACTGCGTCTTCATTGATCTTGCGCAACGGGATGGCCTCCGTCCACCTGGTGAAGTAATTGGTAGCCGTCAGGATGTATCGATGTTGCAATGAAGAATTTGGATTTATTTCTCTGATAACATCTATGCCCCATTGCTCAAAAGGTTCAGAGATGATGACCGGCTGCAATGGGCCTGCGGCCTTAGGTAACTTCCCAGCGCTTCTTTGACATACATCACAGTTTCGTGCGTATGTGTGGGCATCTCGAAACAGAGTGGGCCAGTAATAACCAGCTCTCAGTATCTTGTGTGCTGTCGTCTCTCCTGAATAATGGCCACCTGCGGGGCCATCATGCAATTCTTTGACAACTTTGTTTGCATCCTCCTTTTCCAAACACCTAAGAAGGACTCCATCATAATTCTTTCTACAAAGAATCCCATCAATGATTTGATAGGGTGCCGATTTCAAGCGGAGTGCCCTTCTTTGTTTAGAATTCCAGTGTTCGGGTAGATATCCCTGCTGCAAATAGTGTACTAGATCCCTATACCATGACTGGGGAGCTGTAAAGATATGGCATACCTCAACCGAATTGAGCTCAGCTTCATTTCTCCAATGGTGCTCTTCATCAGTCGAGTTTCCCGCCAGTAACTTGCATAGACCTTGTCCTTTGATGATTGTAGCCGGTTTAAATTCCAAATCATACTCCTGCAGAGCTGTGACCCAGTTCCCTCTCCTCTCTCCCAATTCCTTTTGAACGAAAAGGGATCTGACAGCTGGATGGGGAACTATGACTTTAGTTCTGTTCTTCAAAATGTATGGCCTAAACTGCTTGACTGCTTTGAAGACTGCGTAGGCATGCTTGTCAACTACGGGGTAATTCAGCTCAGCCCCTTGCAGACCAGTGCTCATAAACGAGATTGGGTATTCATCCCCCAACTCCACCTTTTGCGTGAGTACGGCCGTGAGAGAATCATCCGAAGCGAAGGTATACAAGATGAAATCTTTATCAAAATCTGGACTTCTTGAGGAAGGGGCTTTAGCTACAGCTGCCTTGATATCTCTAAATGCGTCCTTCTCCAAATATGTCCACTTGAATTGTGTGCTTTGTTTAACCATCTGTTGCAATGGTTTAACGATTTGTGCAAAATCCGGAACAAATCTGCGGACAAAATTGATGGTGCCCATAAAAGACTGCATAGATTTTTTGTTGTGAGGCATCGGAATCTTATTAATAGCTTGGACTCTTTCCTGGTCGATTGACACTCCCCCTTTGGAGATGATATGACCCAAGAGCTTACCTTCGGGTACAGCAAACACGCTTTTCTTGGGATTCAAAGAAATACCATATTTCCGGCAACGATCAAAGATGTGCCTCAAATGAACAACATGATCTTCCCTCTTCTTCGAAAAGACTGTCACATCATCCAAGTAGACAACAACGCATTGCCCACCCAATCCTCGGAAGGCAATATCCATCGCCCTTTGGAATGTAGCTCCAGCATTTATCAGACCAAATGGCATTCTCCTGTAAGCGAAAGTTCCCCACTTAGTCCTGAAGGTAGTCTTGAGACGATCTTCTTTGGCTACTAACACTTGATTATAGCCAGAGAAACCATCGAGGAGGGAAAACAATTCAGATCCTGACACCATTTGTAGGATTTGCTCCATTGAAGGCACGGGGTAGTTGTCTTTATCCGAAGCTTTGTTTAAATTTCTGAAGTCTACACACAGCCTAATCTCTCCCGATTTCTTCCTTACGGGCACCAAGTTTGCAACCCATTCGGAATGCCGAACTTTGAAGATTATCTTAGCGTCCAGGAGCTTCTTTAATTCCTTTTGGATCAGCGGTTCTAGAGTAGGATGCATCCTTCTCAACTGCTGCTGAAATGGCTTGACACCCGCTTTCATTGGTATAATATGCTGAATGATGCGGACGTCATATGTTTTCAGATCTTCATAGGTCCATGCAAAAACATCCTTGTACTGTTTAAACAACTTAATGAACCTGTCTCTCTCTCCTGGTGAACAACATTTGCCAAGGTTGACAAATTTTGGTTCTGCCTTGGTACCCAAATTAACCAACTCATGTTGCATTGATGAGCTGTTAGTTTTGGTATTAGCTGGTCTTTTGAACTTATTTTGAAGGTCGAAAAGCATTTCGAGGGACCTTACCCCCTTTGGCATGAAATTCCCTTTCTCCTCTTCCTTCTTCATCAAATCAGCATCATGTTCTTCCTCATCTATTGCAGCTCCTTGAAAACTGTCTTCGTTTGTCAGGAAGCTGATGATTTGCTCATCATCATCGAAGACTCTGAAGTTCGTGATGTTATCGGGAATGGAAGGCCTGAAAATCAATTCAATAGAGCATTTATTATTTGACGGCACTAATCTAGAAGCAGATGTTGCTAACAAATCAGCAGTAGAATTTTGTAATCTAGGAATTGATTTTATATTGAAAGCGTCAAAATACATGATTAAATCCCATACCTCATCCTGGTAACCTTTCAAGTGCGGTGAGAGACAATGAATGGTGTCCCTTACCTGTCTGACAACTATCTCGGAGTCACCAACAACCTTCAGGTACTTAACATCTAAGCCAATGGCCTTCTTTAAACCATGTACCAAAGCTTCATATTCAGCGGTATTATTAGTACAATCGAATTCTAGTCTACAAGACAAAAAATACTTGTTTCTTTTCGGATCCATTAGAACACAACCGGCTCCGGATCCTTCCAGAGTTTTAGAACCATCAAAATATAATGTCCAAAAAACATCTTCAGATTCAACTAAGTTAGTTTCTTTGTGGCCTATGTTAGCAACTAAATTGACTATGTTACAATCAACATCATCAGTCCGAGAGAAATGAAGGAGATCGGACTGTTTGTCTGATTCATGGCAAAAGGTTTCAGATTGATAGTTACCCGGATCCATTTCTAAGAAGTAATTTCCCAGGACCGAGGAAGAGAAAGCTACAGCCTCGTTTTTTTCTTCTAGCTGGGTCACGTTTTGTTTCATATGAGGTTCCCTAAGAACTTTAATCTGATTCTGCCTGTTCTGATAAGGCAGCCATAGATGAGACCAATCGGTAGCAAAGTAGCCACTCAACTTGGTAGACCAATCTCTACTCAAAATCAGCCTGTAAGCTTCAGGAATATCGACCACCATTATGTCAATGAATTGGCAAACTCTAGGGTCGGCTGACAGTCTAATTAGAACATCTTTCATCTCCCCTATAACCTTAACAGCCGTCCTATCCAATTGGATAATTTGAGCTGGAGATGGCACGGGCTTCCCATTAATCTTCTTACAAATTGACAGTGGCATAACGTTTGAAGAAGCTCCAGAGTCTACCAAACAGTTATGAACATTGTGATTAAAAATTTCAAATGTCAACAAGAATGGCAATGTTTGGGATTTGGATTTTCCACCGATGCTAGCCTCGTTGATTTCAGGATTGTCTTGAGAATCTGTTAATGTAGTGCTGGGTTTTGGTTGCAAAACATGCAGTAGTTTGTCTCGTTGATGGGGCAAGCTACACATGTCAAAGATTGATACGTTCGCTTTGACTTTCTTGATATCTTCGATAATATCATACCCTATATCAGATTCATTCCCAATTCGACTTGGCTGGTATGTTTTGATCGTTGTGACTTTAGGTGGCTGAACTGTGTTATCAGCACTTGGCTGTTTGGCCGCTGTTTGGTTTACTTTGGGCTGTGGTGGGATGATTGGTATATGCCTCCTAGGTGGATCTTTTGAGACTTTGGGCTGGTGAGGAGCTATGCTTGGCACGGGATCGGAAATAGGGCCTTTGCTACGAGTAGCAACATTTACGGTGGAGGGAGAACTATCTATGGGATCCTCTTTTGCTAATTCAGTCATAGGTAACCAATCCCATAGCACCATAGTGGTGTCCGGGGTTGGTTCCTCCATCTCAGGGCCCGCCTCCTCTGGAGAAATATCCTGGTCTGGGATCTGAGAATCTAACATTTGGTTCATGACCAAGCTCATGGAATTTATCCATTGTGGGCAGCTCTTCTCCGAGTGTGGTTCTTGGTGAAAGGTGCAGAAATTTTCCATCCCAATTTCATTCAAGTTTAAAACAGGGGCGGTGTTCATTGGTGGATGAGACTGTTCCCCATCTTCCCTTCTTTTGTAGAAAGGCTTGAAAGGTTTCCTAGATGTACTAGCAGCCTTGTCTTTCTCGAGATCTACGATTTTGTTAGATAATTTTTGCATCATTTTAACTACATTTTCCATGTCCGTAGAAGGCTCTTCTTTGCCTCTCGTGAGGAGCAAAGGTTTCTTGCTAGCTGCTGGTTTCGGTTCCATATCTAAGGCATGTTTAGCAATGCTATCAGCCTCCTCCTCTACCTTTCTAGCTTCCTCAAAATTCTCTATCAGAGTAGTTTTCTTGGATCGTTTTACAAACATTGCGATTGGACCTTCAAGAGCTGTTGTGTAGTATTCGATCAGAGACTCCTCTGCGGGTTTGTTAGCCTCACTAAAGTTATTTAACAGCGTCGTGAATCTCTGGTTAAAGTCTTGAACCTTTTCCTTCTTCTCCATTCTCATGGATAAGAGTTCTTTCATAAGCGTGGCCACAGTCTTTTGGTTCCCGTATTTCTTAAGGAAACACTTTTCGAAATCATCCCAACTAGAGATTGAGCTGGGTTGGAGGCTAAAGTACCAAGATGATACCTTAGGCTCGAATGTGTACGGAAACAACCTGCAGACTACGTCTTCATGTTGTACATTCAAAAGGTTCAGGGCGAGGTAAAAACTCTTGAGGTGATCTTCTGCCGAGATGGCTTTCCCCGGATCATACTTAGGCAAGACCTTTTCTGGGTTTTTAGGCAGATTATGGAATGGTCCAGCTAGGTTCAGCGCCCCCCTTGCTCTCCAAGCAGGTACATCCATGTTTGGGTTTGGATGTGGGGACCCCGGAGGAGAATTGTCGAGTGAATCCTGTGGAGTACTTTTGGGAGTGGTAATCTCTTCAAGATTTTCTTGGTCTGTCTTGTTCAGAGTGTCTGAAATTTCTTCCAAAGTCAGATTTACCAGTTCTTCAAAACTTTGAACGAGAATTGAATCCCGGGTGTACTGTGGCTCCTTTCTAGGTGTAATTTTCTTCGGGAGGAATTTGACAGCGTTTAAACCACCTAGCTGTCTAACGTAGGATCTGGTATGTCTTCTCAAATCCTCGATTTCTGTAAACGGGACAGCGTATAAAGCTTCTTGAAGCTCAGGGTCAGAAATGAGGCGTTCTTGGTCTGTTAATCCAAGATATGGGCTGTTTGAAATGTTTTCTTTAAGCGGGGTTTCAGTGTTGTCGATGACCGCGGAAGATTTACCTCTATCAGCCATGCACTTCAAGCCCTCCTTCTAGCGCCAAAAACTGTTGATGCCTCGAATATCGTAGCATCAATCAGAAAGGGATTCTCCCCGAGAGAGGGTCCCAATTAGACTATCTTCCGTTTGGTGTAGGGAATCCGTCCGGTTAGCGGTTCCGGCAACCGTGGTTTTGGACTTTAAATCCGATTCTACCGGTTATGGCCCGATCCACCTTTCTTTTGGGTTTTTTATGTCTTTTATATGAGATGCAAGTGCCTAAATTATACTTAATCTAAATGCCATTAAAACAGATCTAAGCTTAAAACTGGAACAAATCTATCTATCCCTGCAGGGAGCAGACTAAAGGGAAGAGCAATCTGCTGTAACAAGAAGCAAAAGGAAAGAGCAGATAGCTGTTAATTTCAGAAGCAAAGCTACAGCAAGATATAGATTTCTAAAAGATAGCTTCTAGTTTATCATGGAATGTATTCGTTGCTCATAAAACAGAAGAAAGCGGAAGAATAAAGAAACAGATCTAAAATGGAATTTAAAGAACGCATCTATTGCTCATAAACAGAAGAAAGCGAAAAAATTATTTGATCTACGTAACCAGCATAAAGAAACAGATCTAAACGTAACAAAACTGGAATTAAATTCAAAGATCCCTGCAAGGAGCAATTTAAAGTCATGAACAATGAGCCGTATGAATTATCCTGAAGAAAGAACAGTTAGCCATTCAATCTAGAAGAGAAATCTACAGCAATGATAAAAGCATCAGCAGGTAGCTCCTGATTTAATATGAAATGCATTCATTGTCCATGAAAATGGGAAAATTTCGTATGCACAGTAAGGATCAAAATCATTAATACAAAGAAGTAGTTCGGATGATAAGAATGATCTCACATTACAGAACCGCAGTCATTAGAATAGTCCAATATACAGCAATCCAACATTCCATGCAAAACGTCCATCTCCCGTGGCTTCTATTAGAAAATTCAATTTACAGACCCGATACAAGATAGCTCATATCGTTTGCCAAAATTTTCATCCCCTGCAAAAAGTCCTCTCTAATCTTTCCTAGATGCTATTTATAGCTACAACTTTGCCCTTTGGGCTGACACCTAGCACGTTCCACCTGTCATTTACAGGGATTTCTACTATAATCGATCACCAAAAATGGCCACTTCCTTTACAAAAATATTTTGACAAAAAATAGGGACAGCTGTCCTATGGCTTACGCCTTACATATTCAGAATATACGTAACAGAAAATTTGTTAACACCAAAGCTTTCCCTGCTGGGCACGTGTTTGGCTGCAGAGAGTGGCTCACTGAATTCAGCCTTCTCATTCCTGTGCGTGAGCTTCTGCTGGCAAAGGGTCGCCCAAGTTGATGGTCACCGATGCTGCCTGAGACGAGGCCCTCGAATCCCCTGCTGATGCTACTCCTAATTGGGAAGGGGGAATGGAACTGGTCAGACTTTCTGCCATTGCTGGGGAAGAGGCTGCTGGGAGAGGGGTTGTCGGATCTACTGATGCTCCTGCTGTTGCTGCAGCTTTCCTGACCTCCTCTTCTATGTAGCTGTGCCACATACCTGTGTCCCTTATGATTATGTTTGCTGCAGCAGGAAACAGGATTTTCTGAGAAGTCACATTCTTCCCGAGCTCTGTTTTAATGCTTTGTACTTCTGCTTCAGCAACTTGATATGTTTCCTTCAGCAGATGGTTGTGAAGTGTTGATGAACCGATGTAATGTTGGAGATCATCCATGGCCAGGACATCAATGCTTTTCACATACTCCATCTGGACGCCTAGCTCTTCTTTCAGTTGAGACAACCGCTGCTCCTTTTCCGGGAAGTCTTCTATGGTCTGAGGGAAACTCAATGTGCAGTTGTCATGGACTCCTTTGAGCTTTTGGTATAGGTTGTTGATTCTGTCTGTTGTCCTCTGCACATTGGCCATCAGCTTATTGGCACAGTTCCTGCCAAACTCCAACAAGGCTATATCTTCATTAAAATCTTCAACAGTCTTAAAAGGAAGATGCGGGGGGAAACCTCCTTTCCCTTCCCTCCATGCCATCTGACTTATGACATTTGCCTTGACACGGGTATTTTTAGCTTTGAGCCTGTGGGCTTCCGTATTGACCTCTTTTAGCCTACCCATCATGGCCTTGAGTTTGCATACCTCGTCAGTGATTAGCTCTTGAGAGCCATACGCTTGCTACAGGATATTGCATGACAGCTCGTGGAAGGGAGACATGTCCAAGGTTCTGCTCTCCGCTTGCTCTAAACGCTCAGCTAATGTCTGCTTTTCTGCTTCTAGCTGGGAAGCCTTCTCTTCTGCTCCATTCTTCTCCGCTTCTGCAATCATTATTTGGAGTGCTAGCTGGTCCTTTTCCTCCTCCAGGTGGCTGTACTTGTTTGACAGCTCCTTATGCTCAGTGTACAAGCAATTATATTTGTTTACTGCCAGGTCTCTTTGGGCTTGCTCATTAGCCACGTTTTGTTGCAGGGTGCGTGCTCTCTTCTTTGTCAATATGTTTTCTTTGACTATAACCCCTACATTGGCAAATGATGCCTGTGCTGTTGCTATAACTGCGGATGCCATGGCGATGGGATCTGCATCTGTGTTCTGCATGACAGCGACCTCTCGGTGAGTAACTATGTCATCGTGGAAGGGACTTTTAATCCTCTCTTCTGATTGGAGGACCATTGTTTTTCTTTTCTTATCATAGACAAACTCATTCCATTTGGACACCGTACGCTTCCCAGATGGAGTGTACGGGACAATTGGTCGGCTTACGATGTCTATGTCTTCTTCCATAGGTGGGTTCCGGACTTCCTGAGCGGGGTCTGCTCCTTCCTTTTGGGTCCCAGAGCCACCTGCTTGAGAGGTGTCTATCTCCATGTCTTGTACACCGGACCCACCTGCCTCGGTATCTTCCCTTGTCTTCAATTCTTCATCCGCCTTCTTCCTTGCTTCAGCTTGCTCCGCCTCTGCTTCTTTCTGCTTTTGGGCTTCTTCAGCCTCTTTCCGCAGTCTTTCATTTTCAGCGTCTTGTTGCTTTCTTGCTTCCTCGGCTTCCTTTTGTAACCTTGCCTCTTCTCTTAATCTGAGCTCTTCCTGAGCTCGGGCATCCTTGGCTTCTTTCTCCTTTTGCTGGATGGTCTTCTGGGCTTTGGTTGAGCTAGAGCTCGCTCCAGTACTTTGGCGACAGATCCGTAGCTCAGTCATGTTGCTGATGCCTCTGAATGCTTCCTCCTCGGCATCGGGGTAGTGGGAGTATTCGAAGTTAGCATAGTTCCCCTTGCAATGCTCGGCCACTTTACCCTTTCTGTCGTTCCTGTGGAAGATGACCTCACCGAAGTGGAAGGCCTTCAACTCTTGAACGAATTCGTCGGCAGAGGCCACCCCTGAAAACTTGTAAGCACCTATGCAGAAAGGTAGGGGGGGAAAGGAAGCCTTGTGTAGCTTGTGGAGGAATGCTCCAATCCCATCCAAGAAGAGTTGTCTTACTGCTTCCTTGAGCACCACATAGTCTGTGGCATACTGCGGCAATATGTATGGGGGCTTAGTCCCTCCGAACATTCTCAGGTAGGTACCTTGTTCTGAAAAGTAAAAGTCCCCATAATCCCCAAGGACTTCCAAAGCATTTTGTGACAGGCAATTTGGTTCTTCCTTGAACATTTTCTCGTATAGGGGCATGATGAACCCCTCACAGATGAGTTTGTAGCTGGGCTTGTAGTTCTGAGCCCACAACATCTTGAATGCGACGTAGACCGGGGTGGTGGCCCTATCCCATGCACACCCCAATTTGGGGAACTCTATCTTGGCCAAGATACAATCTATCAGGTATGAAGACATGAAGAATTCAGCCTTCTTCAAGGCCATCCCGGGCTTAGCAGCACTTATCATTGAGGCCAGACTATCTGACAAGATAGTGGCCCAGTCAAACACTGTCCCCTGAAATGCCACATAGTGAATGATAGGGACCCACTGAATCTTGTATACTGTGCCATCGGGCATGCCGAAGATTCTGCACAGCATTAAAGCGATCAATCTGAAAGGGGCCCTCAGGTTCTGCACGTCATATTCATCATTTCCCTTCTTCATCAAATGCTTCCCTCCCCTCAATAGCTTCTTGGCCATCTCGACGTTATTCATTTGGCCCAACCATTCGTCAGTCAGAGCTTGTTGGACACGGGGAAATCTGTAGGCTGTCGCAATATACGCGGGTTGAAACGAGGCGATAGCCATTTTCCCGCTATCATTTATCACTCTCCCTTCAGCATCTGCATGTTGGAGTATCCACTCGATCACTTCAGCACAGGGGAACAGCTCAGGGCGGGTAGCGGCTCTAGTTATGCCTGAGGCTCTGATGTTAAGATAGATTGGTGCTTCCTCTAGCAGCATATCTGGGATTTCTTGGTCCCGGATCATTCTGTAGATGTCTCCCCATCTGATTTCTGGAGGGACACCAGTAGTGCACCTAGTGTCCTGGAGCGAGGTTTCAATCTTGGGAGGGGCAGGCTTCTTTTCTGTCATCTTCGCCTTCTTCTTACCGGTTTTCGGCATCCTGATTTATCCCTGATAACATCCATATCAAAGTCATTATTTGAGCAACAGGCTGTAAAGTTTTAGCAAAGAGCAACATCGTTTTAATATCAATGAGATAAGTCAATGAAGCAAATATTTAGGAAGCAAAACATTATTTCAACATAAGACACAAATTGAAACATTTGAAGCTCTTAAAAGACGAGTCTGGGATAAGCTATGTTGCGGAAGCTATTGGTTTTCGGACCGATAGGCGATTTGCAGAAGCAATTGGCTTCCGGTTCCGCCTTGCGGAAGGAGATGTCTTTCGTTATAGCTGCGGTTGGAGAGGTTGATGGCGGGGAGACGCGGGTTGACTCGGTGAGGGCTTGGAATGCTATCGTCACGCGAGGCCACCCGCTGAGTCACTACGGGAGACTTTAGTCCGAGCGAAGGTGACGGCGCCGGGGATATGCGGACGGCAAGTGCTAGGGAGGCCATGGCTTCAGGTTTCGACTTGCGTGGCTTGAACGTTCACGGGTTTCGGTTCGCGTGTAGGGGCTGAGGCTTATGGAAGGGCCCAGGGTTTTAAGTCCGAGTTTACGGCCGGGGACATGGAAAGCCCATGGGGGCTTCGACAAATTCTCCCAAGACGAGGGGCGCGGCCCGGGGTTTTAAAAGAAAAATGGGACACGATTAACCGCCCACACCCACCACCACTGGAATAAAATGTTAATGTTTTAACGAATGTCTATGGCGATTTTGTATGGCGAAAACTCCGTTCAACTGTATCTGGAGGGAAAAACATAGCCCTTGACGGGTGTTTTGCCCGTCACAATCCCACTAAAACCCATTGTTTTCCTACAAAAGACAGCCCAATGGCGAAATCCAAGTCAGAATCCTACCTGGCACCGTGGGGATCGCTTGAGCGAGGTGGCTGCGAGCACGGATGAGCGAGGTGAGCTGGAGCGACTTGCACGGTGTCGCACGTCGTTGGCCAATTCGAAACAGTGGTGCATTGGTCCGAGCCCCAAACGCATTTTATAAACAACGGGCACGTGCGAGCATTAAGGTTGGTAGTTGGCGTGATTAAAATGAGGTTTAAATTCGTCGCGCGTAGCGGTCATGTCAAACGATCTCGGTTTTCGTGCAACCGTCATTCGCGGGGCCAGTTTGCGAATCGTATCCGCCGTTGCGGAAGAGTTCAATGAAAGCTTCCGACGTTTCGGGGCTTATTGCGGAAGGAAACTCGAAGCCTTCCGCGAAAGACCGCCGCGTAGCGGACGGGTAACGCCAAAGCTTCCGCCCTTTCGGAACGATATAGCGAATGCTCCCGGTGTTTTTCGGAAGGCTTTTGCGAAAGCTTCCGCGAACCAAAAATTTCAAAGTCTCGTTGGTTTTCGGGAAGGTTTGGCGAAGGCTCCCGCTAGTTTCGGAAGGCTTTTGGGAATGGCTTCCGCCGTTTCGGGAGCAAAACTTATACTCTTCCGCATATTCACCCGGGGTCGTTTCGGAGTCCTTTGCCGAGCGGTTTAAGCGATTGGCTTCCGCCGTTTCGGGAGGGTAGCCCGAAGGCTTCCGCGTTTCGGGAGCAAAGGCTGAAGGCCTCCGCGACAGTTTCTTAAAAAATAATCTAAGTCCTTTTCATAGTTTCAGAAGGAGAACGTGAGTTCCTCCGCGGGACTTATGCGGATGGCTTCCGCCGTTTCGGAAGGGTTCCCTCAGCGACTTCCGCTGTTTCGGAACAGGATCTTGAATCTCTTCGCCGTTTCGGCGGGTTTCACCAATGGTTTCCGCTGCTTCGGAGCGTTTTTACGAACTGCCCCCGCCGTTTCGGGAAAAAGTTCTAAGTGCTTTCCGGGAGACTAAGGCGAATGAGTCCCGCCATTTCGGGAGCAAATGATGAATGATTCCGCTGTTTCGGAAATTTTTTTTTTTTTTTTAGCGGCTTCCGCTGTTTATGGCCAAAATCTGAGTTTACTTTCGTGGAGATATCATGGCGGCTTCCGTTGTTTCGGAGAGGTTCACTGAATTCCCCCACCGTTGCGGAAGGGTTCACTGAATTCCCCCGCCGTTGCGAAAGGGTTCACTGAATTCCCCCGCCGTTGCGGAAGGGTGAAACAAACAGTTCTCTAAGTCCCTTGTTCCCGCAGTTTTCTAATCGGAAGAATATCTAAGTCCTTTTCGGGAGATTTAACGTGAATGAACCCCGCAATTTTTTGGAGCAAAACTGGAACCTTTCCGCGGTTGCGGAAGGCTTCACCGAAAGCTTCCGCCGTTTCGGGAACAAAACTTTAATGGCTTCCGCAGATTTTTGACAAAGGAAATCTCAGTCCTTCTTTCGGAAAGGTTGGACGTTTGTCTTTGAAGTCCGGGAGATAGACCGAATTATCCCAGAACGTTGGGGAAAAGTCCGAGTTATATTTGGCTCTTTGGGGAGAATCATGGAAGGATTGACGGCGAGATGTTCAGCAGGGAAATAAGATTTTATGTTGAAAATAGAGCTGACGGCTGGGATGGCTTCTCAAGCAAACTTTCTACAAAAAAAACAGGAGGGGCCCCAACATGTACAAAATTTTGGGGAGGGGTGTTGCTGCAACAACATTGCCTTTCCTACTTTAGTATGTTTTTACTGATTTTGGAAACTCCTTCTTTTCCTTGATTTTCTATTGCTTTTCCAGTGCTTTCCTTCTTTTCTACTTCGTTATGGTTTTCTGTTGCTTTCTGCTTTTCTTTGCTTTCCTGCTTTTATGCCGCCTTCCAACGTTTTAGTTGATTTCTTGATTTTCACTACTTTTCTTCCAAATTCCTTTTTAGGAAGACAACTCATTGGGTCCACTTAACCTCCTATGTGTCCTCCAGGTCCACCTAGTCCTTTCCAACTGATGGTCTTCTTGGTGGTCCTCTAGGGATGCATAGATTCTAGGGACAGTCCTTGCTACTTGAATCACAGTTTCAAATCCTTGGATGTTGTGAAATTGGTTTGCACTCCCATTCCGATGTGGAAAATTCCTAAGCATATGATCCTCTCCACATCCTCAACATTGAAGTGGCTCTCTTGGATCTCTTGTCTCTCTTGGTTTGTCTCCCATCATCTTAGATGGCTTAGTCACACCCTGTGGTGGATGTCTTAGCTAATTTATGAATTGAGGAGGCTTGAACCCCTTCTTCCTTTGGTCAAACTTCTCATTTTTCTTGTCCTTCCATGCCTTATGGAACTTTGGTTTTATTTTGTTTTGATCATAACAATACTTGGCATTTCTTATGGCCTCATCTAGAGTTCACGGTTAATCAAACTCAATTTTGTCTTTATAGGATTGGGGCAGTCCAATTAGAAAAAGTTGAATTTTTACCTTGTCATCTCTGATATATTTGACATACCTCAACAAATACAATAATCTATTTGCATATTCTTCCATAGTTATTTGTCCCAATTTCAACTCATGGAACTCTTTGATTTTTCCATCATAGTACCTATCAGAAAGGTACTTTTCCGTGAAGTACTTCTTGACCTGCTTCCACACAATATTCCTTTCATTGATCCTCTTTACTGTCCTAAGGTGATCCCACCATATAGATGATTTTCCATTCAGATTGAATATGGCCACCCTTGCCTTCATATTTCTTGAGTAGTCTTGGACTTGGAAATACTTCCTCATCCCAAGAATCCAAGCCTCAACTTCTTGACCAGATTTTACTTCACCATCAAATGTAGGAGGTTTGGCCTTCTTAAATTCTCCATGCGAGTTGTTCTTGGAATACCTCTTCCTATTTTTTCTATGAGACGAAGAGATTGAACCTTCAATGGATTCTTTACAGTTAGATGACTCACTAGAAGAAATTTTTGGAGTATATGTCCTGTCTCTAGAAATCCTTCTTGATCTATGGGACCTCTTGTGGGAATGCCTCCTTGAGATACTCCCACTCTTCTACCGATTTTCTAAATTTTCCCCATGGTTAATATTCCTTTGAATTTCTATCAAACTTTGAAGCATAGCTACATTTAGCTGATTTTGTTCTTCTTGAGCTCTAATCAGCCTCTCATTGCCTGCTCTGCAACTCTGTAGTTCCACCCTTATGCTCCTCATGGTTTATGCAATGTATGGGGGAGTTGCTTGGTTTATTCTACCATTGGATTCTCTTCATTCTCAACATGTATATTCTCTCCCATTGCATCTGCCTTAGCTTCATAAGGATCTTGTGCATCATCCATGATGATGATCTTCTTTCCCAACCAAGACCAAAGATTCTCAACTATACTAGACTAAATGATGACCCTTAACAATCACTAATATGATTTTGAATCTGCAAAAGTGATTATAAACACATTTTCTATATTTATTACAGTCTTAGAAAATTATAAAATTAATTTTCATGCAACCTGGGAACAACCCATATTGACAATTTTTGTCAAATAACAGAAACATTTGAATCACCCCTTCAAACTCTAACTATTCACAGCCATGATTGAACTCGAGAACCAACTTTGTAAATTAAAATAAAATAAAAATGGGGGTCAAGGGGGCTTTCCCCCTTGCGGCCTCCCTGTGTCGCTGCAAGGCAGGTCAAGGGAAACACCCTCATTTTCTTTTGTAAATATTTCCATTTTGCGCAATCTGGTGCATAAGATCGATTGTGTTTTTCTATCTCGGGCACTTGAAACTCTCCTGTGAAAACCATACTCTTTCTGTGATCTACGCCCTTCATATGCCACCCACATCGCCTTACCAATTGTCATTCATAAGCAATTTTAGGCTCCAGGAAGAGTGGTTTCTTGAAATTTCTTTTACGAGCCTGAATGCATGAGAGGGTGACACGTCGCAAGGTGGTTTCCATCTTAGGCTCATGCCAATGAGTTATCTGTCATGCAAGTTCGTAGGCCTGAACCAATGCTGGTTGTCGATCAAATATGCATGATATTCTATAGATGACATGAATAAAGAGGGTCCCATCTTTCCTAACATTAGTGTGCATCACATCTCCCCACGTCACATCACTTCCTATCAGAGCGAAAGTGGTTTTAGGCTCTAGGAAAAGTGGTTTCCTGAACTTGCTTTCACGAACCTGAGTGCATGAGAGGGTGACACGTCATGGGGCGGTTTACCACTTTAGGATAATGCTGATCAATTATCCTCCATGCACCTTCATGATACTGAAGCATTGTCAACCCTTGATCTTGATCTCCACCATCCAATGGTCAAATCTCCACCCGCCTTCACACTCCATCTCCTGTGGTCACTTGTGCACGTGGATCTGATGTGGTTGGTCTGCATCACACATTCTTCCCAAATGTATCCTCCACGTCGGGATGCTTTCCCATGTGGATCCTCCACATCACCTGTCTATGTGGCATGGGTGGGGCCCAACTAAAATTTCCCAAATTTTTATAATTTCCTAATCATACCAAATTTCAATTTCGGGAATAAGGGGGGTTATTTCAACTTAACTCGAAATTACTCTTGGGCCCTTTTCTGTCACTTAACAAAACTTGATTTCTACAGAACCAATTTTGATTGCTGCCTGTAAATATGGATTTTTGACCCATACAACTTTGGCATTACAACCAGAAGCTCTGATACCACTCTGTAACATCCCCTTCACCCAATTCGACCATCGGGAGGGGAATTAACTGATTTTGGGCTCTCAAATTTCGCCCCATACATGTGCAGATGAAAAATAAAAATACACAGGGGAAATAAACTTGATCCACACACACAACTTCCATATACAAGCATAATCATAATATGCATTAAATAAAACCATTTCAGATTCAAATGCAGGATAATACTTATCTTTATCCAACGCAAATCCAAGCAATTGGTTGTTTTAGAGTGATTTTCCACCCAACCATAAGCACTCTGTCTAACACATACTCTTTTTGATGAGAGGCTACCCCCAAGGTGGGCTATGAGGCCACGAGGGTGAAGGAAACAGTTACATGATTCTCTCTCTCAGCACACAACCCATTCTATTCTCCATTCTTATCCAAATGCTCCTACATAGCTCTACAATAGTCTCACTCAACCATCACAGCCTTGGCTCCCACAATACCTTCCCCACACAACACCCTTCTGGGCTCATACATCCCCTTCACCCATCCATGATTCTCTTGGGCGATCCATCTTTCCAAGTGCTTCCAATGTGTGCATAGAAAATTCCAATCTAATATGTGTTGTTGGAGAACCACATGTAGCCTTAATTCATGGTTTCTCAAGCATATATAAACATCAAAACTCAATGGGTAAGGGTTCCTAGCTTTCCCAACCTCTCTACTCTCCTACAACCATCAATTTATGGGTTAAACACAATTTGGTATGTTCATGAATAACAATGGAGAGATCTGCCTAGTGTAGATTTGTATGAAAATAATGAGAGGATGAGGGTTGTCTCCAAGGGATAGGAGAAAATGGTGAAAAGACAACTGACATAGCTTCTTACAGTAGAAGAAAGGACTCCTGGGTTGGAATATTTTCACCATCATTTTATATGTTTGCATAGGGAATGCATTCTGCATGCATCCATTCATCATGCATGCATCCAGTAATCAGTATGGCAGTCTCCCCAACACCTAGAGCCTATGTTGATCCCCTTAGAGCCTATTTTTGTCCCTTAGGAGCCCTCCTACCTACCTAGTGTGCCCTGTTTTCCTCACCAGGAAGACTAATGCGCCCTACTACACTACTTGGATCATTAACTGTCAGTTGCAACATTTATTGACTAGTTTATTCATTTATTGCTCAGTTTAACTGCCTGTAGCTCCCAGTTGTTTGTATCGGAGTGCCACTTGACCTACTGACAGCCTCATCAACCTCATGCCCCCTCCTTGGAGTCTCCATCCCTTGATTTGTGCCCACATGACTTAGTTAGACTCAGTTAGACTCAGTTAGACTCATTTGACTGACCTTTGACCATTTGTGACTACTGCCACTTGTTGGATGATGTCTCCAATGTTATCCAAGCCACAACATTGAGGAGAATTCGAATGACCTTAGTGGCATTCGAATCCATTTGATTGTATTAAGTTATTATTCACTATTCACAGTGCCATCTTATAGATGATGTATGATACAACAATTTTATTCCATTTCTTGTGTTAATGAGTGATTATTGATTCAGTATTCTTCTTCTCTTCTCTGCAATTCTTGAGTGAGTTTTAGTGAGGTTTTATCCAGCTGTGTGATCTCTCCTGTAAAATATCACATGGTATCAGAGTTGAAGTCAACTATTCAAATTGCAATAGCAATAGTTGCAACAATTCTTTGATCAACTGTCTTTCATTGAGCACCAGAAGCCTTTGTATTTCCACATCAATTCCTGGTGCAATTGTCTTGAATTCACTAGAGAAATCCAGTGAGGTCTAGCCAAGTGTGAAGGATCCAGTCACATGTGCTCAGTGTCATAAGGCATTGTTCAATTCGAATTGTAGCAGATCTCCATTTACAATTCTCATTGTTTTGCAGGTTATCTCCATCATTCGAATCATCTTCAATTCGACTTCAACAGCTACTAATGGATCTAAAACTGAATCCATTCAACTATTTCGAATGGAAGGCCAAGATGGACATCTTGATGAATTCCAAGAGCCTCTCTAGAGTTTTGAATGGGACTACAGTCAAACCCACTGGTGCAGTAGAGAAATCCAAGTACTTAGAAAAACTTGATGAAGCAGTAGGACTGATTCTTCTCAGCATTTTTGAAGGCCTCCATATTCATGTCATAGATCTAGAAACTCCAAAATAGGTTTGGGACAAGCTCGAATCTCTTCTTGGACAGGAAGATGACTTGAAGGGTCATAAATTGGAAAATGAACTCATCTCCTTGAGCCCAAGCAGTTTCGAAACCATCATTGAGTTTATCAACAAGTTCAAAAACTTGATTTCACAATTGAAGAGATATGGGATAGAGAAGTGTAACATCCCGAATTTTCATGAAAAATTTAAAACTTTTGAAAATGGTATTAAATACAAAATTTATAGATGCGAAAATAATAATTGTTTGATTACGACAACTTTAATTAAAGATTCATTAGTACTAAATATAATTTAATTTATGTTTTAATAGCATTGTGATAATGACATCTTTAACACATAAATTACGAACATGATTATGGTAATAAATGAATTAACAGGTCATAACTGTGATGCGACACTTTTCTTTTGGAATGATACTGACAGTTTGACTTTTTATGAACAAGGGTGTCCTACCCTGGAGTTTACTTAGCTGCAATGCTAAAGCATTTGAATGTTCTATGTGCAGACGACAGGTACCCTGGAGTTTACTTAGCTGCAACGTTAAATCATTGGAATGTTCTATGTGTAGACGACAGGTAAGAAGTTCAATGACTGTATAGTTTTACAATACGTGTATAATTCAATTCAACGTCGGATAATAAATGTTGTGAATTCTTTTTGCGAAGACAAAGTAACTGCAGGTATGACGGTTTAGTACTGCTTCCTAGTTTCTCGTCACTGTCTTACTTTTTAACGATGTTGAAAATAATGACATCTAGAAAGTCTACATGCTATTTAAGTTGTTGTCGTAAACCCATGACGTTGCTATAGTTTTGTTTGGTCGTAGTCTTAAGGTGAATAATACTTGCTCAGTACTATGGCAGTAGTTGTATCGCTAGTCAACAATTGTATTGTAAAGAGAAATTAGGTTATAAATACATAGTATTAGCATGGTTTATGTGCTATTATCCAATATTGGATTTGTTTGACATTTGAAGAAAATACAAACTATTATCTTTTAAATATTTGCAAGGAAAATGAAAACTATGATAATTCAAAATTATCATATTAACTTTATGAATTATTATCCTAGGCAATACTTTAGCATATTTAAAACGAATCACTACATATATAAAAACATTATGTATTGAAATTTAAATAATGCACTCTATATTAAACTCATAATTATCATAACTATGATTGTGGCTAACCTATTGATTTTACTATCAAATAAAAATATCACTAATGTTGATCTGCGATAATAACTTAGAACTAAAACCACTATACAATTGTAACAAAAAACGGTTTGTGAATATCAATTTGGAAATTATACCATTGATTTAATGATATTGACACATATTAATGTTGACAGAGAGGACGAGTTGACGGTCTTTAAGTTTGGCATGTGCCTTGAGCTGGCGTGGAGGTAGTGTCTCCGTCTTGTAATAAAGGCTCAGTTCAAGAATCAAGTGACAGGGTTTGTTAACATTCCACGTAATGCAAAAGCAATGCAATGGTGATTACGGTAACCACTGTGTTGTGAGTTTGAAACACCTCCGAGTTGGCTATAGAATGATCCAACGTAAGCCAAGGTGGCAAGGCCGTGCATTTGAAATGATAGAGCAATAAATGAAAAGGCTATACGATCCCCAAGGCAATTGTGTTGGCTCGTTTGTGATCGTTGATCGACTTGAATTCTGGTCGTTGGATGCAACCCTAGTGTTGCGTCGTTGTGTTGGGTTGATGAGGAGTGAAAGTCGTTTATTGTTCTATTTTTTTGGTCTGTGTGGCCGACAGGCTGCCGAATTATAGGGTTAGAAATCTTGGAAGAGGTTTTGACCTCGAGACCTGTAGGTTAGGGTTGAAGTTGCAGGTTCTTTCTCACTGTAATGGCGTTGTGCCAAAGTGTTGGGTCTCTGGTTTGAAGTGTTAAGAGTTGATAGTTTAAAGCTTTTTGTTTTGAATTTAAGTGGAACACACAATGCTGCAAAATGGTAGAGGGTATACTGGTCTCGTCTACAACAGGAGCTCGTCATTTTTCTGGGGAATGTAAGAGCTCGGTCATTTGTCAAGAAGGTAAACATCCTCTAACTTTTTGTGGTTCTTTTGTTGAAGTTTCGACTTATGGTTTAAAATAAACAGTTGTCTAACTCTTAAACTGTTGTTATATCAGTTGCAGGGTTCGAATTGCGACTTTGACAAGGGTTGGGAAAAGAATTGGCATGCTTCCATTCCTGGTAAGCTTCGGGTCTCAAACCCTTGTAGGTGCCTTTCGACTTTGGTTGATGTGGTTTTCAAAGAGATGAGAAATCGGGTTTTTTCCATACTCCGGCGTTGTCTGTCAGTTGAAAACTTTGAAGAACCTTTTGTTATTCAAGAGATGTCTGTACAGGGATGTAACCCTCGTTTGTTTGTATGATACTCGGTATTATATTTTGATGCCTAGCTTCGTCGAACTGGGAGTTATACTACTCGTCAATGCTGAGGGTTTTTGGACTTGTTTTAAATGTTTAAACTTGGGATTAAACCCTGCGCGATTTTCGTTTAGAAACATGTTGTAATCTTTTTGTTTCTGAGAACATTGTTTTTCCTTCTTGGAGTTGGGACTTGTAATGGTTTACTTTGAGCCATGACCTGTTGGTTTATGTTATGAGAAAAGAGATATAGAGCCGAGGCTCGTCTACTGTGGATATAATGTTTTTCTTCTCGGCAATGAATATATGCTATTTCATTCTGTGTTATTCGTCTGTGTTATACGTTTAAATATTGTAGGTTGATATCGTGACTTTCGAGCTAGTCCAGGGTCTATATGCTTGTCGTAGATGTTAATTCTGTAAAATTGCAATGACGAAATAGTTTCTCTTTTCGTTTGTAAAAGAAGAAGAACAGGGCTACGCCCAAATATTAATGTTTCCTTTGATGTATAAGATATCTTCGTAAATGATCTCCAGAAAAGATTTTTAACGACAACTAGGTTATGTTCTTTAGTTTGTACAAGAATGTAGAGGTCTTGTTTATTTAACTATTGGGAAACGATGTTAAGAGTTTGGAAGAACTATCTAGGGTTTGAATAAGTAATACGAAACCTAGTTTTTTATTTAAACACACAGTTTATAATGAAGATGGATAATATGCTGAAAGTAAACAGAATAGGGTTTTTACATTTCTCTTGTTACAGTTCTGACAATATTGCAATAATTATAAAAATATCCTACAGGAAAATTGTAAAGAAAAACACAGTGTGTGTATGAAGTATGAAGACTATGAAATTACTGTAATCTGCAATTTAGTTCTATCGTTAGCAATTCTATTTATTTACAGACATGACATGATGTATGAGATTTTGAATTTCATTTATTTCTTATGTATATAGTAGAGATAAGAAATTACAATATATTTATACAGGAAATAAACAATGTTTGTTTGCAATGAAACAATGGAATATTCTATAATATTTAGGTATTATACAAAACTTTCTACTATTATTAACTATAGGGCAGAAACTGATAAACATATAAATTACTATATTTATTTATCGAATCAATGGCAATTTGCCTATCTTTTCATCTATACTTAATTTGCGTCTCTACACTAGAGTACGATGCAAACAACAACATGAGGAAAAATGTAGAGATTGGTTTATTAACTCGGAATAATATAAACTTCGACATTCAGACTATAAATAAAATCAGAAATCAATTCTTCTTCAAAACAGAGATTTCTAATTTTACTTAAACATAACTAATAACTGAAATAAAGTAGAAACTGTAAAACCTGGATTAATCTGTAGGGAAACAAACAACCCAAGAAGACTGTTCCACCCAACCAATTCCTGAAGATAGTTAAGTACTTGCCTTAGGACCCCCGAGCCTGTTCACTAAACCACCAGGAGGAAGAAACTTAGGAATTTAGGATCTCTTCTTGCAGTAGAAAATAACTTCTGAATCTTCAAGAGCTAGCAGTCCAAGGGACCTGCTCCAGCACCTCTGGTTCTCCTTCACCAATAATTTGTAGACTTATGATTGCACTCACAACTAGCCTCCCCTTTCAAATCTCTCAGTGATCACCTGATGCACATGAGGAAATATTTCTGCAGAAAATATTGTGTAAGAGCTGCCTGCTCAATTCGAATTTGCCTTAAGTAGGTTGCCTAGGCCTTTTCAGTTGTTACTGGGTCATTAAATGAGTTTCATGCCCACTCCAACCACCTGGGGGATAATGCCACCTTTTTAGGGGTAGTTGTCCCATAACCAACATCTAGTAGTGTGGTGCAATTGCTTCCATCTATCCCATACCTTCCAACAGCTTCCATTCCTCCTAGTGGGTTAGTGAACACTCATTTAACAGTCCCCTTGGGTGTTTGTCTCCTAATTAATTAATTTAAATAATAATAATCAGTAATTACATTCATCCTTGATCAAAATTGATCATAATTACAAAACTTTGTAATTAAATTTAACATAAAGTATTTTGCTAATAAAATAATAATTTCTGAAATTTGGGTAGGTGACAAGAAGGAAGAGAAGCAAATCATCCTTGCCATACTATCAAAACTAGGCCTTGAATACTCAGTATTTGTCTCCACATTTCAGTCAGCGAAGCTGTCCATCCCAAAATGGAAGTTTCCCACTGTTGAAGATTTCATCCAGACTCTCACACTTGAGGAGGAGAAGTTAGTTCATATGGGAATGATAAAACCCAAATTGGATTCAGTTCTTGCAGCCACTGAGATGAAGAGAGCGAATGGAAAGGGTAAGAAAAAAGAATTTGACAGAAAGTCGAATGAGCAGAAGCAGAAGGAGGCTCTAAGTCAGTCAGATGGAGTTTCAAATCCTAAGAAAGACAAGAAAACTCAGAAGGGGAAATCCAAATGTACATACTGCAATAGAGGATTCCATCTTGAGAGTTCATGTATGAAGAAGACCATATATCTCATGGATTCACTTCTTGAAAAGAATAACCTTCCAGTACTTGCATGTGCTAGAAAGAAAGAAGGTGAACCATCAAGTTCAATGGACAAAGAGAGATGCCATGCCCTCATGGCAGGTGCATCGACACAATCCTCTTTCATCATAGATTCAAGAGCATCAAGACACATGTCTTCCTCCAAATATCTCTTTACTGGTTTCGAATCGACTGTTGGACCATCCATCATGTCGGGGAATGATTTTGAGGTATCCTCTGAGGGGATTGGAAGAATCAAACTTGATCATGCGTACTTATCAGATGTGCTCTATATCCCTACACTCACCGCTAATCTACTTTCAGTCTACCAGATGACCCATACTAGAGAGCCCAAGAGGGTGATATTCTCTCCAAGTGAGGTTGAAATCCAAGACATGGTATTAGGATCTACCATTGCAAAAGGTGTTGCAAACCACAAGTCGAAACTCTATGAGTTCTCCCATTTTCTACCTCTCTCTAAACAATCTGCTATTCACACTCATGCAAATCAAGAGAGTAGGCTACGTCATGAAAGATTTGGGCATATCACCTATCAATACTTGCAAGACATGAATACTCAAGAGATGGTTGAAGGGCTACCCAAGATCAAGTTTGCTAAGGGAAACTGTCATGGTTGTTTGATGGGAAAGCATCCTGAAAAGAAGTTTGAGAAGGGGAAGGCAAGGAGAGCCTCTCAACCTCTAGATATGATTCATAGTGATGTTGCAGGGCCATTTCCAGATCTACCTTTGAACAAGGAAATGTATATTCTTACTTTTATTGATGATTATTCAAGATTTACATGGGTATACTTTCTCATATTAGAGTCAGAATTATTTGGATTCTTTAAGTTTTTCAAGTCTTCTGCAGAAAATTTTTCAGATAGAAAGATCAAGGCCATTTGCACTGATAATGGAGGAGAGTACATCAAGGGTGATTTTCAAACCTATTGTGTTGAAGAAGGCATTGAGATTCAAAATACTATTCCCTATACACCACAACAGAATGGTGTTGTGTTGTGGGCATAACAGATCCCATGCTTCACTTAAGCAAGGGAACCCCATTTCTAGGTAAACGCAAAGGTATTTGGGTGAATCATCTTGTAAATATTCGATTTTGATCTTACCTCTAAAATTCTTCACCCATGACTTTGGTCTTCTTGTTTGTAAGGGTTTGATTAATTCTACCTAAGTGTTTTGGTCTTTAAAAAGCCAAAATTTTGAGTATTTTGTTGACTATCATCATCATCCCGAAACCCAAAATTTAGAGAACCCGAAACCCACAACCCAACAGGTGCGGGTTTCGGGACTGTTGTTTTTATGTTTTAGTTTTGCTAATTCCAAAACCCGCAACCCGACGACTGCGGGTTGCGGAACCATTCATTAATAAGATTGAAAAATAATTACCCCGAAATCCGAACCCTGCAATGGCGGCATTCAGCTTTCAGGATTGTGGCTTTTCATTTATTTGGTATGTCCTTCCGAAACCCGCAACCCGTAATTTTGGGATGCGGCTTTCGGGATGGTTATCCCTCCTTACAGTTTCATGTTCTCGAAACCCGCCACCCGCATGGTCGATTTTCGGCTTTCGGAAATCTTTTCCCCTACTTCCATTTTTGTGAACCCGCAACCCACAAATCCGTACTTTCGGGTTTCGGCTTGCGGAACCTTTGAATAAGAGTTTCGTCAACATACCTGACCCCGATTCCGCGCCCGCCCTGGTGAATCTCAGTCGTGCATTTTTAATGATCGCACGGTTGGTGTTATTTTGGTAATGTATTTAATAGGTTTTTTAGCTTTTAGTTTTACATTTTAACTGTTGAAGAAATTACGCTGTCGCATTATCATTTTATTGAGGATTGCGTGTCAGGTGCCGTTTTTCAGTTTATTGGTTATTTCAGGTAAGTCCACTGTTATCCTTACGCTGCTAGCCTGCAATTTTGCTATTTTTGGTTTGAATTTCATTTGTTTTTTTGTATTAATCAGATATTGCAAAGTTCTTCCACCATGTCGAGAAATACGCGGTTTAAATCGTTGTACAAAGACCCCCTGATCAAAGACCCAAATTTTGGTTTTCTCTCTGACACCAGTGAACGAGTTACTGAAATGTACCAGATGGACTGGTCTAGGATATACGCCATTTTTTATAATGATGACCTTTCCCATATTGAGAATGACAGACCAGTCTATGAGAAAATTAGGGCTTCCCAAATTCACGCCATCGCTGCATGCCCTGCTGTCTTACCCTACATAGATGCAGTTAAGTGGATAATTGAGAATTCTGATGTGAAAGACCATTCTTTTAATGACGGTACAGGTTGTCAATTGACAAGTTTTATCCCAGAGGTTTTTGTTCGAGCTTTTGCTCTGAAACCCCATGTATAGATCCTCTCTGCTGAGTTCATACAATCATCCAAAACCCGGTATAATTTCGATCAAATGATTAAGTCTTGGATGCACAAGCCTAATGCCTTTGTACCTAAGTCGGATAACCTTTATCCTATTATCTGGTTTAAGGAACCCTTTTCCCTACTCGTATCCATGCTCTATCGGCTTTTCGGTCAACCCAATTGTTCCCATTTTAAAGCAGAGTGGGAACCCATAGCACATCATGTGTTACTTACAGGTTAGTCTTTTCCGTGGGCCTCTATCTTGTCAGTGAAATTAAAAAATGCCATCCATGAATATCAGAAGGCACCAGCTCATAAGAAGACACCCTTCTTCCTATCTGCATATGTCCTTGATGCTTTCTGCTCAGAGTTCCAGTACCCTAATTTGGGTTGGCATTGGACCCCTTCAGATCCACCTGTATAAATCTACCATTCAGCACTATGGGAAGGGAATTTTGCACCTATGATATATGACATCTGTGACTCTTTTGTGGGTACTATCTATTTCAAGATCTTGCAGCAGCAGCCACCTGCATTCTCAGAGGATGCCAAAGATTTTATCAACACAATGGGTGACTGGTATGTAGGTGAGTACTTTTCATACATTAGAATCTGGGGAGGTGAAACAGTTCATTTCTTGCCCAGAATAGTTCCAGACAGGATGGTAATACAAGAGGCTTCTTTTCAAACTGCCACTGATGGTATGTACAAGAAACTCGTAGGACCTAAGTAGAAAAATTGGCCTAAGTTTCCTCTGAATCTGGGTCAGTTGGTCATTCCAACATCAACTTGTGTTGTAGTTCTGGGTGATCAGATAGCTGCTTTGAGATTAGGTGTTGCCTCGAAAAGGAAACATGATCCTAAGAAGTTCTTGGATGCACACCTAAAGCAAGTTCACATGAAGATAGACTATACACATGAGTCAATCCCTGATGATTCCATATATCAGGGGGTAGACATATTTTCTCAAGTCTTATCCAAAGCAAAGGACTCTCAAGAAAAACATGACATTCTACAGTATCAAAAACAATTGAAGGAAAAAATCCTAAGTTACAGGACCATGCAGTTGAATCTTGTTGAACAAGCAAGGAAGGACAGGGAGGAGAAAGAAGCTCAGAAGTCTAACAATCCTCCTTTTCCCACCAGTCATGATGGAGACATAGGCAAAGCTATTCGGGGGGAACTATCTAAAGAGAAATATAATGAAGAAGCTAAAATCATGCTATAGACAGCCCGTGAATCCAAACAACAAATGGCGCAATTGTCATCAATGTTGCAGACTCAGGTGCTAGAACCCCCAAGGCCCGCCGATAAAATTCAGCCACCAGGTACACTTGATAATCAGGCCTCTACTCCAAATACTCTAGAATATGATGAACTGGTCATAACCAAGGCTAAACCAGCTAAAAGACTGAAGGTCATGCCTTCCTCATCACAAATTTCTACTGTGGATGTAATTGACTGTGATGAAGAAATAGTTTCACCTCTTCCAGTAGCAATAGTTGAAGAAGTCTCTGGAAATCCTAAGACTGATACTGAATTATTGGACAGTATTGATATGGATCAGTCTTTCCCTGAATAGTCAGTGTTGGAGTTTAATGCTACCCCTGGTATCACATCATCAACAATTGTGCTTCCCTCTGTTTAGCCAAATTCTATTGTGCCTCTAAGAGAACACTTCCATTTTCATTATCCCACTTGTTAAATACCTTCAACAACACCACTAATTCATCACCAGAACATTCAATCCCTTCTTCCACTTCACCATCTGCTGTTGCAGAACCCCAGTCTTTGGCTATCCCTCCGCAATCGTCAGCAGTTAGTTTGTTAATAACCTCCATTGATGCATCTTCCAAGGTTTCTCCTACACACTCACCTAGTAAAGATCAATGTCCACTTCCTCTCCCAGAAGTCAGTGATGATGTTCAGGTTCCACTTTCTGAAGTCTTTGTCTCACTTCCCTCCCCAGACAAAGGTGTGTCAGCTCCCAAAGTCATTAGTACACCTTTAGCTATTACTCAAGTCACTCTACCTATCCCCACTTCTATTGTCACACAGACCCCTTCTTTGATTTCTACAGTTAATGTCACTTATGTTACTACACAGTCCATTGCTGAGTATACAGGCAGAGATGTGGTTCCTCTTGGGGATATTTTCTATCGTCAAGATGACAAGGCAGTTGTTAAAAGAAGCAGGAAGAGGGTTCAAGGCCAAGGTGTTTTGGAAGCACATGAACCAGATCAACATTCTGTTGATGTGGCTGACCTCAGGAAAACTTGGGCAGACAAAGTACAAGACCTAGAACAGAAGAATGCTACTCTTCTTATTGAATTCAACCTTTTGCAGTCTCAACATTCTACTCATCTCATAAAGATAGCCTCTTTGGAAAAGCAAGTTGAAGATGCAAATGCAAGTGCAGCTTCCTCCAATGTTCTCAAGTTCACATCTTGTGACTTCAAAAATTTAGCCCTTGAAGTGAATCAAAATCAGCATGAATTACTGAAGAAGTTATATATTGCCTTAGATGAGATCAGGGAAAATTTCATCAGTTTTTCTAAGATGTCTTCTACTCTTGAAGAACAGAAGGAAAAGAGACTCCAAGCTTGTAAAGCTGAAGAATAAATCGGTCAATGGCAATTGTATATCAAGAGTGTTCCATAGGACATCCCAATCCTTAATACTTTCTAGGTAAAGAAAGTCAAGGCATCTTTGAACACGTGGCTTGATTTGAATGAATCGACTGAGGAAATCATTAATAAATCACAAGACACTTGCACTAGACGATTGTATGCAGTTGATAATATCATGAATGACCTAGGTTTGCCACTCATGAATCCTATTTTGGAAGCTCTGTCACCAAAATGCAGACTTGAAGAACTCGAGAGCAGATGTGAAGAATTGGCACAGAAGATTCGAGATTTGGAACAAGTCAGCATTCAAGATGTAGATCGTTGGTTAGAGAACCGGTCATCATGGAGGGGAGGATTTGTATGTACCTATGGATTTGGCACAAGCTAGCGAAGCATGATATGGAGAACAGTGCATCCAATGCTCAATTATCCTTGGAATCTGTCATTTTCCCAAATGTAGATGAATTGTTAGATATTTATGAAAAATGGCAGGATTTCATGGATCTTTAATTAGATCTGATTTTGTAATCCCTATTTTGTAGAACTTCTCCTTTTGGAACTCTTATGTAAATTTAGTATAAAAGGAGGAATGTTTTCCTTAGTAAAGGGGGGTTGGGGATTTTTGAATTATAATTCGGCAGGAGATATGACTGAAGATGCTCTGTGGTCGAAGTCATTGTAATTTTGGTACAAGGCATCTTAATAGAGTAATGTTATTTTCGGATCCATCTTCTGATTATCACTTAAATTTCTTTAAGGATTCCTGATTTTATGTTCCAGATTGTCATCCTTTATGCATATGATCTCTTGTTGAATATATAATGATACATAGATATGTTGTATTGGTTTTTCTATATCACTGATGTGTGTATGAAAATATTTAATTAAATTTCTTTGATTAAATACTTTCTTTATCGATTTCTGCAATTGATCACACATATATACATTCTATCATTGTTGATTTTTCAATCAACAAAAGGATAGCAGGTTATATCTTGATGGTCTCTAAGCTTGAATTGTTTTGTTTAATTTTCATTAAATAAATCATAATTTAAGTCAGCAAATATCTCATCTAATGGCATTTCTGTTAAAGGTGACAGACTGTTTGCTTTCTTACACTTCAAGGTTGATCTGCATAAACACTCAGCTTTCAATGTTAGAATAAATCTAACTTAAGATTAGGATATTTTCTAAATAGGCTTAGTTACAATTGCTAACTGTTTTCCACTCCTTTGTTTCCCTAAAATGGGAAATTGATCTTATTGATCACCCCTTTTACTCATAGAGTGCCAGCGGAGGCCAAATAGCCATGGGTGATTACCACACCAAACAACTCGAGGATCGAATTGCCCTTGCACAGGGTCTTTCGAAGCCTTTGGCTAGGTTTTCATCCCCTGTTGTGTGCCTTGGAACCCATTCCAACACCTAGCACTTACCTGCACATCCGAGGTATCAACATGTTGTTGAGAGGAAGAACATAACATTGAAAGAGATGGACACCTGCATTCTAAATTTGAAAGGGTTGCACCTTATTCTTGGAGCAGAAGCCATCAACTGTGCCACCTATCTTCAGAACAGAGTTCCTCACAAAGGAATCAAAGATATGACTCCATTCGAAGCATGGATGGGATACAAAACTGATGTATCTCATCTTAGAGTGTTTGGATCCAGAGCATGTGCAAGGATTCCAACTGAGAAAATGAGATCCCTAGATCCATAAAGAAGAGAGTGTATTATGGTGGGTTATGCATTGAATGAAAAGGCCTACAAGCTTCTTGATCCTTCTACTATGACAACATTCCTTGATAGGAGTGTACAGTTTGAGTAATGGCCTCTACATGATGCTCATCTTGTTGAGAAAGAGAGCTTTCCTACCACACCTCCATTGCTTGATCAGCTCCAAGAGAGCGAATCTTCATCACATGACAGTTCAGATTCAGAGTATGAGAGTGAAGATGATGAAGAGAGAATGCTAGATACAGATCCACAAGAACTTGGAGATCTAGCACCTATTAGTGAAGATGATCAAATGGAAGACCAAGATCCAGATCTTGCACCTGATGATCCTCCTCTTCCTAGATGGGAAGCCACTACTCTTGGATCTGCCGGAGATCTTGTGGGAGATCCACTTGACCCTAGGAGAACCAGATCTCATTTTCAGAATGGAAGGTTTCATCATTCTCACATTACAGATCCATTTCTTACCGATAGATCTTTCTTCGGTGGAGAAGTGCACTTACCATTTGGGGTGAGTGATGCCATGCTACATTAGCATCCTTTAGTCTATTTTGAGGGAGGGATTTCTTCCCACTGGGTTTGACCTCTTTCATCACTTTATTTATTTAGATTGTTGTACGGGGTGACCTTTGGTTTTAGTCACCAGGTCCCTACCATTAGTTGCTTTAGTTGTTTCCTCATGTTTAGCTTGTGGAGGGGTGTTGGAATATTCTCGCCATCATTTTTTATATTTGCATGCTGCATACATTTTGCATGCATCCAGTCATCATGAATGCATCCATTCATCAGTATGGCAGTCTCCCCATCACCTATAGCCTATGTTCATTCCCTTAGAGCCTGTTTTTATCCCTTAGGAGCCCTCCTAGTCCTACCTACCTAGTGCGCCTTGTTTTCCTCACCGGGAAGACTAATGCGCCCTACTACACTACTTGGATCATTAACAGTCATTTCCAACATTTATTGACTAGTTTATTCAGTTATTGCTGAGTTTAACTGCCTGTAGCTCCTAGTTGTCTGTATCGGAGTGCCACTTGACCTACTGACATCCTCATCAGACTCATGCTCCCTCCTTGGAGTCTCCATCCCTTGATTTGTACTCACATGACTCAGTTAGACTCATTTGACTGACCTTTGACCATTTGTGACTACTGCCACTGGTTGGATGATGTCTCCAATGCTATCCAAGCCACAACATTGAGGAGAATTCGAATGAACTTAGTGGCATTCGAATCCATTTGATTGTATTCAGTTATTATTCACTATTCACAGTGCCATCTTATAGTTGATGTATGATACAACAGTTTTTTCCATTTCTTGTGTTAATGAGTGATTATTGATTAAGTATTCTTCTTCTCTTCTCTGCAATTCTTGAGTGAGTTTTAGTGAGTTTTTCTCCAGCTGTGTGATATCTCCTATAAAATATCACATCATGGTAGCTACAGATTGACTTCTGTCATGACCGAACTATCATAAAAGTGCAGTTAGTCCCATGCTTCAATAATTGCATGAGGTGACTTTTCCCACCAACCTCACACATGCATTCTGAATGATTGAAAAATAATAAAAAAGGAGATAATTGGCTTATTCAAAGCATATGACATAATTTGGATGAGTTATAAGGTTGAAAATTGGCAACAAAGGATTTAGTCTCCCATAGACCCCCTTTCCTCTTCCCCGCTAGTGCAATGATAACCCCTTTGGTGCTCTTTACATAGCCATTCTTGGACCATTTTATTATTTATGCACATAATATTTACATATATTCTAAATCAACATGACAAGCCAACCATACAGTCCAAATAAAAATATATACATCATACATGCCTTTCCATTCACTGGACGGGCCTTGGCCTTGAACTCCGCACTAGAATATTTACATCATTTACATAAGTTTGGTTAAATACATTCCAAGTCAAAACTGGGGGTTTTACAAAACCTTAAAAATCAAATATCTTAAAAAATAAAAGTTATTTATTTGCTATTGTAGTTTGAGTTTATCTACAAAAACCCAAAAAGAGTATTATTGTTTATTTATTTTAGAGTTGTTTATCTTATTTAAAAATCAATAACAAGGAAAAATATCAATAAGAAATTGCATTTTGCAGCTTGGTCTTTCCCTAAACTAGGGTGATGTCAACCTTGTGGTTCTAGCATAGCCTTAATGTCAGTCTGTTCTAGCAGTTTACAACCATATATTTGGGTGAAATCAAGCCCTAGGGGGGCTGCAAGGGGTACATACATCATCTATAAGTTCTATTGGGAACCTTGGGGGAATTTTTTTAAGTGTTAAATCAAGTCACTTATCACTTCACAAATTGGAACAGATATAAAGTTACTCCGAGAGTTTACAAGCTTGATATTGGTTGGTGAGAGGTAAGAGGTATTTTCCTCATGATTTTCAAGAGTTTGATTGAAGTGTTCACACAAGTTGTTAGTTTTGGTCTTGTATTGATTTCATTGACATATCTTAATAACAATATAGTGCTAAGTTTCATGGCTCCTAACCTCCTAGTATTAATAGGAGCGTTTATTGTTAGCTATAGATTTTTTCTCATTCTTGGGCTTTACATGGATACTTCTACACACATTCGGGAAGCCTCCCATGGCCAAAGGAGTAGGCCTCAAGAGAGAGGAGAGTGCATTGTGGTGACAATGGGTGCATCTCCTAATTAGTTGCCACTCTTAGCACCAACTTTCATGACCTTTCAAAAGGGTGCTAGTTTGAGTGGTAAAATGTTTTGCGCTATTGATGGGGACCCAAAAGAACATTTAACCATAGTCCATTCACGAGGTGTTTCGATGACAAATTCACTTATTTCCAAAGATCCCAGCAAGCAATAACATTTTTGGGTGCTGGGAAGTTGATATAAGTTCTTTTTTGTACTATGGTAAGATTATTGTTGAGCACTAACTTGTCAGGTCTTATCTAATGAATCCACTTGAACAAAATACAACAAAAAAGGTACACTATGCTACTGATGACATTGTTGGTTGTAAATGTGTACACATCCATCAATTGAGAAGAGAAGCTCATCTTAGAAACTCCACACATTTTGACATCTATACAAAAATGGTATGGCATTTCTTAAGGTACCATGGATTCTCGACTGGTTTAATCCATTGGATTTCTCGGATATCCTGGGATATCCAAATCATTTCAATAATGATGATTGGAAAAAGTGCATCCCAAAATTTTGTGGATATGAGGATTTAGTTGAAAGGCATAATGTATCATTCATGGGAGCTCTTTCAAATCTGAATGTGGTACATGAGAATGTTAAAATGGTGATGTTCTTGTTGTCTCTTTCGAGTGATAACAAGGATGTCGATGATTGGTATGAGGGGCTTCCTAATAAGGGAATAAATTCAATTTTAATTTTTATCAAGATATTTTGCAAGAGACGGGGCCCTAATATTGATGAAGAATTTATTGAAGATATAATTGCTCATCCATAGGAATAATATTTTGTCAAAGAAATCCATGAAGATCAAGAAGAAGAAAAAAGAACCTCTTGTTGAGGAGATAATGCCCATTGAAGAAGATATTGAAGACATGATTGAAGACGTTTGATGCATCTCCTTGTTCTCTCCATGATGATGAGGATTTGGTGATCCTTCGTCTCTCTTTTTCTCTTGAAGACATTTTTTTTAGAAATTTAGGTTTGGAGATCTTTTTTATATTGAAGATGGTTACCATGGATATGATGATGCATATTCTTCTCATGATGATCATAGTATGGATGTGAATATTGGAAATTTGTTGGAGAGTCCATATATGATTCTTCGAATGACGAAAGTTAAATTTTGAAGACCTTGGAAAACCCACATTTGATGAGATCTCTCATGATTTGGTTCAACCATGCTTGCTCTCCATTTATGATGATATAGGGTTACATATGGAGACTTCTATTGTAGATGTTGAGCAACTAGGATTATCCTCTCCTAGGATGAATTTTAACCATCATTCTCAACCATGTTTATTAGGGATTAATGCATATTTTGGACAACAAGAGGGTTTGGATGACCTTCCTCTCCATCTCTTTTGGTATTTGATGATGATATTGAGGAAAAATCCACATGTGATGATATTATTGAAGACCTCTTTGCTCGCAATGGATGTAATGACGATGTACATTTTCCTTATAGGGATATGGATTATTGGAATTTTGTTGGTAATCCCAATTAAAGAAGTGTGGTTTGTGAAGAGTTTGATGAGAAATTGCAAAAGAAAATTTATATAGATCACTTCCAACCTCATATGATTTCTCATGATGATGTTGTAGGGATGCTTGAAGAATGTTTCTATAGATTTGGGATGAACATCTTCTCCCATTTCTTGGGCACTCATTGAACATCCTTTGGAAAGGGGTTTCCAGCCTTGTTATGCAAATATTTAAAGGGTTTGGGTGGATGGAAATGATTCTTTGCAGTAATATTTTGTGCTAATTCTTTACTAGCCACACTTTCACTTTCATATCAGCAGATTCATACCTAATTTGAGGGATCAAATTCACCTTCTATTCGACGGGTATTTCATGATACATTTGGTGTGCCATATTTTTTTGGGGCCTCTTTTCCGGTCGTATCTTTCAAGTTGTCTAGTTGGTTTTGAAAGTCATTTTGGGCAGCAAACGTAGTTCAATGAGCAAGGCTATTATGAGGGCAGTTTGTACTTGATTACTATCTAATATTGGATAGAGGGGGTTTGTGAAAGAGGCCCTTATTCTCGGTAGGAATTTAAAAGCATTTAGGTTTGTGATATTCTCTATTGCTCCAACCCCATTCTAGTGAAGATAATGAAATCTACTTAGCTTATCCTTGACATGATTTTGTCTTAGACTATGGCTAAAGACAAGGGAAGAAGCCCTAGCATGAATGATATGCTAAGGTGGCTTCATTGGTGGTATGAATTTACTTGACTTGTTTATGTTATGATGTTTAGAGGATGTAGGTATGTTGAATAATATCTTGCATGATTATTTTGTGTGTCATTTGCTTTACCTTAGCATTACATCTTGTTGTGTTGTTTCTATGCATTTAATATTTTGATTTGAACAAGGTAGGATAGATGTCTCTGCCTCCGATGCATTTGATATTTTTGGTTGTTCAAATTAATGAGAAAGCGAAAATACCATGTTGTCTTCAACTCCTTCCTCGAGAACCAAATGGAGAAACAATCTGACATTGTTTCACCTTTCCATAAATTACAAAAACCAACTGCCCCCTCCATGTCATCCCAATCATGTGTAGTGTATGGGGATGAAATAAAAATATGTATGTTAGTCTCATAAGAGAAATTACAAAGCAAACGCATGCTTGGTCCCATTTCACCCTTTCACTGCAATAGATCTCGCATTAAGAATCTTTCGTTGAGGGCCAACTACTTCAACAATTTTGAATTCATAGGAACCTGGACCTTCCATAAATTTTATCACCACCATCGACTCCCTCAATCCTTAGGTCCAAGTAATGCTACATACCCAAGCTTGGATGAATAGGATCCCCATGATTCATTCAAAGACCAAATAAGCTCATTGGGTTCCATACTCAGTCTAGTATGTGTCTTGTGTAGCTTTGCCAAAACCAACTCCCAAGAAGGAACAAATTCCCTCTCCAAATATATATTAGTAGAAGATAACCAACCATGCTTCCACAAAGTATTCTCCTCGTGCTTCTAAATCAATCTTAGAGTGACCTTCCTAGTCATTTGAAAATATTATATCAGATCTCTAGGAAGGAAATATTTCAATTATATGCCATAACAACATCAACACCAAGTTTGACCTGGGATCCATCACCAACTTTCCAAGTTAAGTGAGATCCAATAACTAGGAAAACAAGGATCATTTCCTTCCATTGGTTTGACACATTGTGAATATTTTGTCTTTCTTTTGTTGGTTAATCCAACAAATTATATGGAGCAATATACTTCTGGATTAAGCCCACGGGGGGGTAAAGAAATTGATAATGATTAATTGATATGAGAAGTTGTAAATGGAAGGTCACAAGTTCAAATCCCCATGGGTACTAACTTACAAAAAAAAATATACTTCTGGATTAGAATCCAGTTCCACAAATTTTCCTTAGTTATAAAATTCCATAAGTACTTGGCTACTAGGGCTTGACTAAATAGATGGATATTATTAATCCCCCAACCCCCCAAGAATTTAGGGTCTGCAAACCTCTGCCATTTAACCCAGTGGGACCCTTTATATTCAAAAATACCTCGGAAGAGGAAATTAAAACATAACCTCTTAATCTTCTCCGGGGTTCCTTTGGGAATATCTTCCAATGTATGCTAGTACATAGGGATAGCTTCAAGAACAGTCTTAACCAAAACCAGACGACCACCTCTCGCAAGTCAAGTATTGAACCCGAGCAAATTTTTCTTCTCAATTTTAGAAACCAACTACTACCAATCAACCTTCCCAGAGCAATTAGGTTTAATCTTAAATACTAAATACAAAATTCCCTCATTCAAATCAAAGTGTTGAGGGGAAACATCTCTCCATATCAGAAACTCATTCGTCATTCAAACCAGAAGTATACAAACCTGATTTGGCCACATTTACCTCCAGTTCGGTGGCATTATTATAGAGCTCTAGAATATCTTGTAATATGGTCCCTTCTTGAATAGTTCCAAAACAAAATAAAATAACATAATTGACAAACAATAAATGTGTAAGAGCCTCCTCGCTACCCCCCTTAATCCCTTGAGAATCCCTCAATCTCTAGGTGTCATGGATTGTTTTGCTTAAACATTCTGCAACAAGTAAGAAAATAAATGGAGAGAAAGAGAACCCTTGACAGAGTACTCTTGATGGCTTGAAAAAGGAGGAAGTGGAACTGTTAACAAAAACAACAAATCAGTTTGTGCAACCCATTATCCATCTAACCATTGACAAAGAAAAAACAATATGAATTAGTAGTAGATGCAAGTACGTCCAAGATACCCTATAATATGCCATAATAAGTCCAGTTTGATCATTGCAATAGACTCATGAGAGGTATTAATAGAATGAATGCCTTCTTGGGTGGTTTATATTGCCCCATGAATTTGCCTCCTTCCAAGAACCCAAATTGCTCGATCGATATTACTCAAACAATATTGGTTTCAATATGATTGCAATCACTTAAGATATGATCTTATATAGACCATTTGCACAAAGCAATAGGTCTAAACCCATCAAAATATTTGGGATAGTCAAGGTTCAAAATCAAGCATGAAATGTATCATTGATACTCCCAGGAACACTCACAATCACCTGTACCTCCTCAACCAACCTTAATAGATCATCACCCAAGAGATCGAAAAACTCAATAAAAAATTCCACCATCCACCCATTAAGACTAGGCTCCTCTCTTTCTTGAAGGTATTGAGTATATATAATAATTCATCCTTAGATATAGGACGAAACAATTTTTCATTGTCCACCTCATCAACCATCCTAGGGAATGATGAAACTACCTTTATGATCTCAGTTATATTGGCCTTGTTCAGTTCTCTGTAGATGTCATCAAAGTATAGAACCCCTAAGATGGCAATATCATGAAAACACTTGATTTTACAACCTTGATGATCAGTTGTTTCCGAAATAGAGTTTATATGCTTCCTATGATTGTCAAAACACTGAAAGAACTTATTATCTCTTAGTTCAATCCATGTTGCTCTACTCTAAATCCGCTAGTCTATCTCCATATCCAACAACAACTTATTATTTTTGGCTTCCAATAAATTCCATCAAATTAATTTTTCCTCCCTAAAATACCACTAGTAGATTAGTTTAGAAGGACCTCCAAATCCTCCTCAGCCTTAGGAATTTCAGAGTTCCGGTTACAAAATATTGCCCCCGCCTACACAACAGCCCCATCTTTGACACATTTTAAAGCCATTATCTACTTAGTAAGGAGATGATTTTTTTCATTGGACACTAAATTAGACTTAATGTTAAGACCTAGAGCCCAATTGCATGGTGTTCTTCAATCCATGGGAAGACTGATTAATCTACATAGATTTGTTGTGCTAACTTAATGAACTATGTAAGCTATGATATAAGCAACATGGCACAGGTCACTATGGTGATCCATAATTGAACCAATGGAAGTTAAGTGTTTTAACAATGAAATTGTGAAATTAATTTGAGTATGTATGTAGTGGAATGAAGCTATAAACGATAACAAATTTTAATAGAGTGTATAATTGACAAACTTAAGATATTAAGTGTAAATAGTAAAAACAAAATAAATCAACAACAAACCATGTTAGTGAGCAATTAGATCAAATAATGCACACTCTAACACCAAAAATGTATTAATGGTACATACTATTGTTGGCATAAAGAACAAGCTATGAAATTTGCAAGGACCAAGAGTTGTGAGATAATGTTGTGACTCAAGCTATGTGAAAGAATGATTGTATGAGTTCAACCTTGTAAAGATTATGATCCACTAGCTAACTATGAATTTCTCTCCCTTAACGTAGAGAATGAAACATATATAACACAAATTGGAGGATCAAAAGCTTTAAATGAGGTGGTCCCCAATAGTGATGCTCATGCACAAATGCTTAATAATAATATTGCCTTGAACCCTAGAATCAAGTTGGTTAGGGCATGTGTTGCTTTGATCCAATTTGATCACTAGCATGGAACTTGGATTGTCTTGGTCAACTTATGCACTATTGTTGAAGTTGTGACTAAAGGCGCATGTTGATCTATAGGTTGAGTTGGCACAATGTTGATTCTCTACACCACTTAGAGAATAACTTGGCATGTAGAATGAGCAATCACATCCATAAGAGCTAAAAAAATTCATCATTGTTGGGGATCGAACCCGAGTCACCCGCATGACAAGAAGGAATGATCACCATTATACTACAACAACCTACTTTTACATATTTAGATCAATTCTAGTTATTAGTATGATGATAAGAGATTTAAGATTGGTTGTTCGACAAAACAATGGCTTTGTTTGTAAAATAAAAGATAACATTCAATTCACATATATTCAAAATCAAATAGAATCAAATGGACAAAATTGAATATCAATTTTGTATTTCGAGAAAGTCCCCAAAAGTAAATAATGCTTCAACCAAGCTAAAATAATAAGTAAACACTAACAAAAGAAATACTAATTGCTAACAACAAAAAATAGTGATGCACCAACTAGGAATCAAACCTGGGTCTATACCATGGCAATGTACTATTCTATCATTAGACCATTGGTGCTAAATGAAAATAGAATATCATTATCTACTTTAGTAAGGAGATGAATTTCCACATTAACAACTAAATTGGACTTATGTTAGCACCTAAAGCCCAATTGCATGTTGTTCTTCAATCCATGGGAAGATTGGTTAAACTAGTAGCTTTATTTCACTAACTCAATGACCATGCACGTTACAATAGAAGCAACATGACAAAGGTCACTGTGGTGAACCATAACCGAACCAGTGGAAGTTTTAAGTGATTTAACAATGGAAGTATAAAAGCAATTTGAGTGTGTACACAAGAAGGCTAGTGTGATAGAATGATAACCAAATTCAATAGAGTTCATTAATGAATAAATATAAATATAAATATTCAAGATAGTAATTATAAATATTCAAATCATAATGAAACAACAATAGATCATGTTAGTGACCAATCAAGTCAATTGTCTCTAAAGCCAAGTGGTTATGGGATGTAGTGTTATCCTCCCCACCCAGCTTCTATTCTTGTAAGTGGCATATTGAGCTCATAATGAGTGTATTGTTGTAATAGATTTGAGCTCAATAATACATATTTTTGTATTTTTGTATACGAAAGTTGCAAGTACTATAGAGTTTTTTTTCCCGAGAAAAAAAACATACCATTGATATTCAAAAAACTGAATCAAAGAGTACAATGATAGAACAATCATAAGCTGTCTTTTTCAAGATATTCACAAATCCTTTACAATAAAAAACTGTACTTCCCCTCACATCTCCATAGACAAAAAACAAAATATTACATAGCAGATGTTATTTCTAAATAAGATAAATACCCTAATCCAAAAAATATATTGTACCAATATAAATATGATTCAGAGTCAAATTGCTGAATAATTTAAGTTCACACATAATTATGTTGCACCAGCTCATTAAAGAAGCCTCATTTAAATTATATTCGCTCTTTGCCCACTTAATGGTAACTCTAGAATCACCAAAAAAAATTACAAAATTCTACCTGCGCCAAACCAAAAATATTTGCCACAAAAACAACACACCATAAAGCCAACAATTCCGTCTTCATGTTTGTACCCCTACCACATATGAAGCATAGTATAAAATAATGATCCTCATTAAGAATAATAGGCCCACCAGCTAAAGTTGCAAGTACTATAGAGTTGTGAGATATATTGAACCTCGTAAAGATTCTAATCCATTATCTCACTGCTAATGATCCATTAACAACAGCAAAACTAGCAAGTACTATAGAGTTGTGAGATATATTGAACCTAGTAAAGATTATAATCCATTATCTCACTGCTAATGATCTATTAGCAACAGCAAAACAGACAATTCAATTTATGGATGCCACCAAAAATTTCATAACTCGCCGGGGATGGAACCCGGGTCACCCGCGTGACAGGCATGGGAATACTTACCACTATACGACAGCCATATTCAATCCGTGGAGAATTTTATATTGGAGATATTTAGACTGAGAGAAAAACGGAGGGATAAAGTGGAATATATGTTTTCTGATCTAGAGAAAGTACCAGCCTCCAGGAAACTAGAAAAAAATGTTTGATCAAAATGAAAAATGCACCAGCCTCCAGGAAACTAGAAAAAAATGTTTGATCAAAATGAAAAATGCACCAGCCTCCAGGAAACTAGAAAAAAATGTTTGATCAAAATGAAAAATGCACCAGCCGGGAATCGAACCCGGGTCTGTACCGTGGCAGGGTACTATTCTACCACTAGACCACTGGTGCCAGTTTGAAAACATCCCTTATTTGATATTTATGGTTTCTTATTGTGTTCTCTGATTTCTACTATTTACTAACGCTTGATCGTTTCCTTATTGACTTTTACTCTTCCATGGCTTAATATTATTTAATTTAACTATGGACTAAACTACAGTCAATCCATCTCTTCACATGTTATTATACTTAAGTATAGATTTTTATTTTTAATCCTATTTCATAATTTATTTATTAAATGGAAGTCATAATGTCATTAGATTTTTTTTAATTTTTTTTATTTTTGAATTCTATTAAAAACGATTGTTGATATTGTATAATTTAAATGAAATAAATTTTTTTGAAAGTATTAAATTCATTTATGTATTTAAAAATGCAATTTTGTTAATAAAAAATTATATAACTAATTTTTTTTTATGATTGAACATAAAAACTTCTCAATCATATCACATTTAGACTATATTCATGATATTAAACATATCACATTTAGACTATATTCATGATATTAAATATATTTGTAGTTAACATAATTATCTTTCACATACATTAAGATTCTAAAATCTTCTCTTAAATATTAAATGTGATTTTTTAGTCTATATTCATGATATTAAATATATTTGTAGTCAAATACATTAGGAATATAAAATCTTCTCTTAAATGTTAAATGTGATTCTTAAAAGAGGAAAAAACTAAATGTTGCATTTGAATATTTAATTGAAGAACTTCTTAATAATAATGGTCTACTCTCTAGCATATAATGTATTAGCTATAAAGCATTGGTTTATTAGCTAGCATATAATATATTAGCTATAAAGCACTCTTTGTGCTATACATGTATTTCATTTTGGAATCTTAAATGTGAATACTCTTGTAGGTTTTATCATAATCTTTATAGTAACGAATTTTTATTTGGTTAGAAGTTAGTTAATTAATGTATGGTGACTATCCTCTTTGAATAAGACCTACTAGGTAGTTGGCATATAATTAATTAATATAAATGACCATCATTATTGGATAAGGCCCATCAAATAGTGGGTACTAAATAATGAATGTGGCATAGTAATTAATGTAGAACTCACTTGTTGTTAGGATTTAGGGTGGATATAGATTATTTATAAAGGTGGAGAGTTATGCAATATTTTGTCATTATCTTTGATCACTTATGATTTGGAGGTTTCCCCTAGGCACATGAACATTGTTCATCTTTTGAAATATAAATAAATGGTTAATTATTTTGCAAATTGAATACTCTCTTCCATTTTCTTTGCTTTTTGCAATTTGAATTTCCTTAGATGTTGCTCTTAATTCTCTACTTATGTTATATAAGTACAATCTAAGTGGTATCGAACCACTTTCTTGTGCCAAATGTGCCCAATTTCAAAGATTTTTTTTAGGATAGAGACATGTTTTGATGTCTATAAACAAAGAGATGTATGACATTCAATGGGTAAACTTGTGGATGGGAAGCATACACAAAGGGAATACAAGTTGAGTTACTTGGTTGGATGCCCTTGTATACCTCTATTTGTACTTGGTGAGTAATACCACATTAGACAAAACTATTCACTGATTTGATTTTTCACATAGCCTTGGGCATATCAAAAGACCCCTATGCATACCTGAGACCATCCCTACAAAACCCTTTTGGTCATTGTCATTATAGTACATCGAACATAGCATTCAAGGAGATCACTCTCACATACATGGGAAACATGTAGTACGACTAATGGCATGGCTAGTCCTTCTTAGTTAGCATTGTGATAGACCGACCAAGTACTATTGTTGGAAAACCCAAGGTATATTAGAGAGCTATAATGCTTGACATTCCCTTGCTCTAAGCACCTTGCCAAACCTTTGCAACACAAGAAGTGAAATTCCTACTAGACTTGGAATATCCAAATTTTTAAAATTTCATCAATACAATAATCTTTTAGTACTTTAAAAAAAGGTATGGGATGGGTTCCAAGCAATTCTAGACCATTATAGGTGATCTTCTTACAATAATCTACAAGCAAAGTTGATTGCATTAGTATAACTCATTGCTAGTGCGCATCGATCACCATTGGTTGGCATCCTCTCCATATCCATTGAACTTAGTAGGTTCGAAAGATGATTCGCTGGACATTTCAATTCTTAAATCATCATGATTAATGGATGATCTTGCGGAAATTTCTTTTTTCAGAATCCTTTTCTTTTGAGGCCCATTAGTGCCTTGAAAATTCCAAGTGATCAAATTCATTTAGACAGAGAGGGGGAGATGGAGAAAATCTGTGTGATTTAATGGTTTGTCTGAGAGGTCATGTTCTTTAAGGATATAATAACCTCAATCTACAGATCTTACTGATCCCAAATACTTTATGAAATTTAAATACTTCTCCTTTCAAGTATGAGACCTAAACAATCAAAGGAATTTTAATGAAATGAAGTCATTTTCATTTATTACCTCATAAGCACACCAATGCCACATGCCAAGTCTTGAAGTGGCCACATGTCTTTCCTATCGTCCTTTGCTGATGCCATTTACCTTGTGGCACTCTCTTATTGGTCCATGCCTCTAATAAGTCAACAATGATGGCATCATGTTGATGACAAGACAGGATCCAAATATTCTATGTGGCATGATTCTACCCTCTTGGGTGGATTTCATTCCTTATGCATTTAATGTTTAATTCTTCATATATTCCACCCTCCATTCTTCCATTCCTCCAAACCCCAACTATGTTATGATTGAGCTTTGGCTTGTCGTCGAGTTGTTTGGAATGGTTTGGAATTACAATAACATGGGGGGTAAACTCACAATAACATGGGGGGTAAACTCCCCTAAGCCTGTAGACATAAAATGATTATAAAATATGATTCATTTCTTAGATCAAGTTTGTTGTAGAAAATTGTGAAACTAAAGAACATGAAGTGTAAAATTCAGTCAACCCTCCTAACCTAAAATTATAGTAGAAAACATTTAATAATTGATCTTTAAAACAAATTGATTTTTTTTAAAGAAAGAGGGTTGTGATTTATTTCATTGAATGAAAAATGCTACCATGTGGCTTTCGCATGAGATTCGACCTTTCCCCACATGTTAATGTCACAATTCAATGTGGAAAACCTAAATGTTTGATTCCATTGACATTTCAACAATGCTGGCATCATCAATAAGATGTGCACTCTTATATTAGTTCCAATTTGTTTTTTAAACAATATTAGATCTGGCTTGGATCAACGTGAAATCATTAAATGATTAATGGATCAAATTTGTGTAAAGCACTCAAAATGTCTTGTTGTGACAAGCCACTAGATGTCCATGCTAAATAAGAACTGCAATGATAACATAGTCTATTGCATCTATCTTAATATCAAAGGGCTAGTGCATATCTAACAAAATGAGGATTGTTGTCAAACAAAGGTTGTGTTGCAAATATTAGATTTTTTGTTGTTGTTATGAATCAATCTAGAAAAACTTAGATTTGGCTCCACCCTTGTTTACTTGGATTAGGGTCCAAGAGATATGAGAGAATCCCAAAACGAACCTATGATATTAGTTGGAGAGGCCCAAGAAACTACAGAGATATGTTGGCTAGATCCACATGTTTATCCATGATATATCATGTATATTGAATTCTCTACATGTCAAATGAGCACTTCTCTAGATTGGCATATAAATTGTGTTGTTGTGGGGTTCTAAGAACCTACTTAATAAACTGCAAATGGTCCACCCAAGTTTTGTTAAATATGAGGATATCATCCAAATATGAAACCATAAAGGAATTTGTGAATGGCCACAAGATGTCGACCATCTTCCTTATAAACATTGTTGGGCATCAGTCAAGTTAGAAGGGATTATCAACCACTTTAAGAGACCTTCTCTAGACTTGAACATTGTCTTCCATACATTAGTTTACTTAATTAGCACCTGTTGATAGCGTAACTTTAGATAAATCTTATAGAAAAATTTGGTGCCCTTGAGATGATCAAGAAGATTGTTAATCCAAGGATTTGGGTACCGATTCTTGACTCTGATTTTCTTCAAGGCTATTTAATCAATACATAGTCATGATGTCCTGTCTTTCTTGTCAACTAACACAATTCATCTCCTGCATGGTGAGGAGATTGGTTGAATGTGGCCCTTCTAAATTAGCTCTTGAATTTGGCATTTGATTTCTTCATTGTCCATAAGAGAGTGTTTATATATTGGGTTGTTAGGTGGAGGAACTTCAGGTGTTAAATCGATTACATGCCTTACTTGATAGTGAAAAGGCACCCATGTAAGTGAGTCGAAGTCATATTTGAATCTTCCATTATCTTTTCCACCTTCTTTTATTGTGTAGAGACAACTCACATAGAGACCTTGGTCATTGTAGTAATCTTTCATTCACCTTTTGACTAAATCATGAACATGACAAATTTCCCAATTCGTGAGGTTGCCTTCCTGTACTGCTTCATTGACATCAAATATATTGAAGTAGTGTGGACTACCCTTGGTACCCTCTAGATTCGACCTCCCAAAGTAACAATAACACTACAAGTCCTAGACTCATAAACAACATGATGAATACACATATATGGTTGTCTTCAAAGGACATCACAAACTTCAAGTGGGGAAACATCACACAATTCCTCATGTTTGAAGGTTTTGATGTCATAGTGTAAGTGACATTAATGAATGGCATGAATGTCTCATCCCTACCATAGCTAACCGATGGTGAATGGTTCCCTTCACCCACATCTATGAGTGGAATAGGCACTCAACTTTCTCATGCTCCTTAGTTCATCTAGCTAGATCTTTGTGGTAGTGATGGTAACATTAGGTTTCACATTAGTGATACATTTTCCCTTATCCAACTCTAATTTTGAGTTCAATTCATAAACCAATTCTAAATCTTTTAGATTTGCCAATAATGACTATTTGGAATGATATTCATTAGTGTTGAGTTAAGGGTTTTTGTGAAACTCACACTGTTTTCCAATGTCCTTCTTTGACTTCCTATTAACTTTATTTGCTTATGGGTTGGATAGGTTGTCTTTATATGGCTATCCTTTCTATGTACTTTGTTTTACAAGTTAGGGTTCCCTTTATCATGGTTCTATTGTGGTGGATTTGTAGAACCAAACTCACTCTTACTCTTCTACTTAAACTTTTGCTTGATCTTGACAACATATTAATAAGTGACTCCCAGTGAGTAGATGTCCATGAAATCCATCTTTGCATGAAATTACGTGTGTATACCATTATGATATTTTAGACCCAAGTGTCATTCAGAGTCTCTAATACCCAACTTTGATAGAAAGGGATGAAAAATATTGGTGTAATCTAACACTATCTGGTCTATCTCATGGCACAAAGTCGTCTATCATGTGTATTGGTCATTGTATTTTCCAAAAGGGTTGAACTCTTGATTAAGGGAATTAATAAAGAATCCAAAGTGGTTTTGGTTGTGAATGTTGCAGACTCATCTCTGACATGTTGCATCCAATAAGTTTCCCGCCGAACTTTGGCATGGGAATGAACTTAAGGAGCACAAAGGTGATCTTTTCATTGTTGATTTTATTTTAATAGAGAAATAAACCTTTAGTATACTTAAACATTAATCAAAATCCTTTCCATCTATTTTTCCTTCTAATAATTGAATTCCAAATTTAACGTATACCTCGAAGTGACAACTACTTGTCGAAGGTGCCTCTATTTTCATTGGTAATCATCGAAGTATCTACGTGAAATTATCCATCATCTCATTTCTATATCATATCAGGGATTCCTTGAGAAACAAATTTATAGGATCTCTTGCTCCATCATCTTTCCTTCACCCACCATGGGAGGTTGCTTGGTATCACAAGGGTGGCCATTGTTACTACTCAAACTAGCACCCTTCCAAAAGGTCACAAAGGTCGGTGCTAAGAGTGGCAACTAATAAAGAGATGCACCTAATGTAACCACAATGCACTCTCCTCTCTCTTTAGGCTTGCTCCTTTATCCACATGAGGCTTCCCAAATGTGTGTAGAAGTAGCCCTATGAAGCACAAGAATGAAAACAATTCTACTTCTAACGATAAACCCTCCTATTAAATTGATCAACTATTACCTTATGGAGTCAAAAATATTCAATAAACATAATGACTACACAAGACTAGGAGGTTAGGAGCAATGAAACTTAGCATTATCTTGTTATTATGATATGTCAATGAAATCAATACTAGACCAACACTAACAACATGTATGAACACTTCAAACAAACCCTTGAAAATCATGAGTAAATTACCTCTTACCTCTAAATTTCCTCTTGCATCTCACCAACCAATATCAAGCTTGTAACCTCTTGGAGTAACTTAGGTTGGCAATATCCAATGCAATATATGACTATTCTAACAACTTCATATATGTGCCAGCTTGAGAATATAATTGACTTGACTTAACACTTTAAAAATTTACATGGAGTTACCAACAGATCTTTTAGATGATGTATGCAGCCCTTCTAACCCCCATTGGGCTTGATTTCACCCAAATAGATGGTTGTAAGCTACTACAATAGAATTGCACTAAGGCTGTGGCAACCCCCCAAGGATGACATCACCCTATTAGGGATAACATCACCCTAACTTAAGGTAAGACCAAGCTATAAAATGCATTTTTATTTATTTTTTTACTTTTTATGGATTTTTTAATCATATAAACAACTCTTAAATAAATAAACTCAATACAAGTCTGTCACACACCCACCCATCATACCAGTACGAGGGAGAGGACGTGATGCTAGGACTCGGCAATTAGCCCCATGCTTACTAGATAAACATTCGCATAATATAAAAAGACACATGCAGATGTACACACACACACATATATATATATATTGATGAAAACACAACAGAAGTAAATTCAATTACACATCCATCATACATTCAAGATATTCATGAGATTCATCAATTAAATAAATTGCAAAGCTAACACAAGAGAGTACTTATCTTAAAGCAAAGTAGTCCCGAGCAACTGGCTATGCAACTGCAACGTTCCATCCAACCATAGGCCAAGTGTGCTTGTCAATCTCACAACACAATGGCCACCCCCGAGATGGGCATGATTTCTACAAGGAACCGAGGAACAACAGACTCACACATAGCCCAAAGATACACCAGAATCAACCAAGCCAATCTACAGTTGGGGTTTATCAGGCTGCTAAAGCAATGGAAGGAAATGAATTGCTAAGCTAGTGGCTCATCCACAGAGCTATGGATACCTCTACCAGATCTATCTAGCTTGGTACCCACATTACCTACACACCCAATACAAGGAAGTATTCCCTTCACTACCACACAGTCTCTCAGGCCATACCTTCCAATTTAGTATTGTTCAAGGTGTGCATAGAAGAGTAGCCATCCCTCTTGATCTTCTTGAGAGGTTACCTCCTCACTAGACTCATCAAGCCAATTATGTCCTCTTCCACTCCTAAATTCTTGCTCACAATATCAAACCAAAACAAGGATGCACATAACTGCAAAAACACAAGTGTTGGGCATGAAGGGAAACGTTTTTACAGTGGAATGCACAAAATGGGGTTTCCCTGAGCTTCAGAAAAACGTGAGTAAGCATAAACAAAATGGAAAATGGGGAATAAACCCTGGGAAGGAAAAATTCATTTTCAGAAAACGTTTATGGACAACCCAGGAGCAAAAACGACCTCCATCAAACCCCCAATTCGTGGTTCTCTTCTCCCAGCCACTGTGCTAACCAAAAACGAGTTCCCAGCCATGGAAAAATGCAGAAAAAGGATGAAAACGTGAAGGGAAAGCCCCCAGCTAGCTCAGACTGCGTGAGAGCGCCAAGGCAATGGGTGAAGAATGGCTTTGGGCACCATTTCGTGGGTGTTTTCTTGCCCAAGGAGAAAAAATACGATTTTCCAGGTTGATGGCTTACCCATGCACGAAATTGGCTGCCATACCTCTTCATTCCCAAGGCATTAACTGCCTCAACCACTCTTGGAAGAATTAAATGATTGGGTGCATAAGTCAAAATGGGTAGTTGGGGTTCATTCATTGACATTTGGCTTATCACCATTGGCTCAAGGGTTTGAATAATTTCCCTCCCTATTCCTTGTAAAATCATGCCCCCATCTCTTTATTGCATTGCATAGCCAGTTGTGCGTATTTTATTAAAATGCATATTTACATAATATACACAATTCCATTGTGCCTGGCTAGCACGTAAACCATATGCATCAATAAATCGATGGCGGGGCCTTGGCCTTGAGCTCCTCACCATGATTTCATAACAATATTACATCATTTACAATTTTAATTCCATGGGGTTAAGATGGGGACATTACATACCCCTCCCCTTGGAATAACACCGTCCTTGGTGTTCCAATACTTAGGAATAAATACCCACTTTATACATTTTTGAAAATTCTCAAATGGTGGTAGGTCTGTCCTGCATTTCATCTCTTTACTTTGAACTTTCAGGATCAAGTCCTTTGGCTTCCACAAGCTACTCCTGCTAGCTTTGATCTTCCAGCTATGCAGGAGGGCATCGCTCCACAACAATCCCTTCCTTTTATTCACCTTTCAACTGATCTACAAGTCTGGAACTTCATGGCTACCATCTTCCTTGTTGTCCCTGGTAACTATTTGAAGAAGATTTTCAACCAAATCAAATAGCTTTTGGCCTGCTTCCATGATCAATGTGCACAATTGGCTCTCACTTTTCTCACTAGCAACACTTGGCTAGTACTAGCTGCACTCGATGGATTTTAATGTCTCACCTGTGAGACTCATCATGGAAATTCCTGTTAGGACAAGCATAACACAATATTAAAATTAGTCAATTATTTTCCCAATTGACTTGGAACGTCCATGCTTTACCCATGAAACTTCCACACAGTTTGTGCTTTCCTAACATACACATGACCTCATTCATGTTCATCCTTTCACAGGGAAATAACTATTTCAACATTCACAATTCATTTCAAGCAATAAACACAATCAACTTCCAGTCACAACATGCATTTAACAATCCTTTGTTTCTGAAATGCATCAATCAAAAATGAAAGAGAAGAGTAAGAGTTTCCCCCTCTTAGTTTTGTTCCAATCTGGAGCCACACCATCATTGTGGTTTCATGCTCCTTAGCCTCTTTCACTTCAATGTGAATGTTTGACTTGCCCGTTCTCGGCTATGACACTTAGTGTCTAAGGTCTGTTTAAGGGTTTTCAACATGAGAGTCCTTCCCATTGTTGCCTACAGGACCTTTGGCTGCTAGGACCCACACATGTCCACTAGCACCATCTTTTATTACTGCTCATACTGAACTCTTTAGGACAGTCACATGTCCACATGCATCCTCCAGATGCTTTCATAGTCTTTGCTTCCAGCAATACCTACACTCAAACATTGAGTCAATTCATATGTTTAGTTTATTTCCATAGGGTTTGTCTTCAAACAAGAGTTTAAGAAATCATAAACAAATCGTATACACACGTATTTCATAAGCAAGAAGCTGCAATGTAACCAAACACTTATTTGCATTGGATGTCTTCCCTTTATTCCACAGGCTCCTTCTTCGCTTTATAAGCCTTGGATTGCCCGTGGATTCAATAATGAATGTTGGGCCAGCACGTAGGATACTCCACAACTATTCGAATAGGAAATGCCCAGCCAATACACCGTCTGGGTTTCATCAATCATCTCATTTAGCAATATGCTAGGCCAGAGATCCGACTGGTTTTATTAATTAATTAAAGAATGTTTTGCCAGCACGCCGGCTGCTTCACAACATCAAGTGGTTAATTCCCCAACCAACTATTCTCTAAATTTATCGAGCATCAATTACTCTCTGGATTTACCAAGAATTTATAGTGCACAACCAGTTATTTGTTCGGGTACTACCAAAGAACTGAACACCAAGAGCAACCACTTCACACAAATAGATCACAGATCAACACACTGATGTTTTGATGTGGTTTAAACCCTCTTGAGGGAAACACTCCACGTCCCCGGCCAAATAGCTTCTATGGGACAATTTATTATGCAAATAAAGAAAGTTGCAAATGAACTTCTCATAATCGATCAACTTTCCAATGACCCTCCATGCTCTTTAAATAGAGATCATGGACCAATCGGGTGTTAAGCCACGGATCAAGGGTAGGTATGATCTAAGAGAAGTTGAGCCGTTGAATCACTCTATGTCGGAAACATATCGTGACCGTCGGATTAAGTATTTACAAATGCATACTAATGCATATTAAAGAAACACACTTTTCCTAACGGATATATTACACAAGTTGATCTTAACTAACTCCTAAGTGTCTAAATATCCTAACATCCCCCCTTAAGAACAACTTGGGATAGGATTGAAGGATTTACAAAAGTGACACTATTAGGAGAAGGAAGGAGGCATTAGAGCCTATCCCCCCTTAATGACAAGTTCCTGAACTCCTAACATAGATCGAAGTTTAGAAAACTTCGCTTTTGTAAGAGACTTGGTGAAGATGTCTGCAACTTGATCATCTGTAGGACAAAAGAGTACTTCAAGAACATGATCATGAACAAGATTTCTGATGAAGTACATATGAAGCTCAATGTGTTTGCTGCGTTGATGTAGGATTGGATCTTTGGCAAGCTTGATGGCACTTTGATTGTCGCACCAAAGTGGAGTAGGTTGCTGCTGTTCGAATCCAAACTCTGAAAGGATCTGTCGAAGCCATAAAGCTTCCTGACTGGCATTAACTGCAGCTCGATATTCTGCCTCTGCGGAAGAAAGAGCAAGAGCTTGTTGTTTCTTACAAGCCCAAGTGATAGGTCCAGATCCCAGACAGAAAACATAACCTGTAGTAGACTTTCAATCATCAGGATCGCCGACCCAATCTGAATCAGTGAAACCAACCAACAAAGGTTCCCCCCCATACTATAATGAATCCCAAATTGAATTGTACCTCGAATATATCGAAGTATTCTTTTAGCTGCTTTCTAGTGACTTTCATGAGGTGTTTGCATATAACGGGAAACATGGCCAACAGCAAAGGAAAGGTCAGGACGGGAATGAGTCAAGTATAAGAGACTACCAACAAGCTGACGATACAAGGTGGCATCTAATTCAGGTGAAGGACAAGTGGCAGAAAGTTTGACTCTGGACTGGAAGGGAGGAGGTGCTGGTGTACAATCTTCCATGTGAAAGCGACGAAGAAGGTCACAAGCATACTTAAACTGAGAAAGAAAGATTCCTTCTTTGGTTTGCAAGACTTGGAGACCAAGACAATAATGCAAATGTCCTAAGTCTGACATTTCAAAATTTTGCTTAAGACTGGATTTCAAATGGGTTATAAGCTTAGGGTCACTACCAGTAAGAATAAGGTCATCAACATATAGAACAAGTATGATGAGATGGTTTCCTACTTTCTTGGTATAGACATTGGGGTCAGAATGGCATCTAGAAAAACCAGTGTCAAGGAGAAAGCTATCCATTTTGGCATACCAAGCTTTAGGAGCTTGCTTAAGGCCATATAAGGATTTCTTAAGGCGGCAGACAAGGCTAGAGTTGTTCTTAACATATCCAGGAGGTTGTTCCATGTAAATTTCCTACTGGAAATCACCATGTAAGAAGGCAGACTTGACATCCATTTGATGGACTTCCCAGTTATGTAAGGCTGTAAGGGAAATAACAAGGCGGATGGAGTTCATTTTTGCGACAAGAGCAAAGGTTCATTGTAGTCAATCCCTTCAACTTGGGAAAAATATTTGGCAACTAACCTTGCCTTAAGTCTTTTAAAACTTCCATCTGATGCATACTTAGTTATGTAGACCCATTTACATCTGACAAGTTTTCTTCCTTTTGGAAGAGGTACAAGATCCCAAGTATCGTTCGCCATTAAGGAACGATATTCTTCATCCATAGCTGCATCCCAATCTGGATTTTCTGAATATTATGCAAAGGTTTCTAGATCGTGATTCTCGGAAACTTGAGCCAAAAGAGAAGAGGCTCGCTGAAACTGAGAACGTGTTCGACGTTGATCTCTAGGATCACCGGCAAGATCACTAGCTGCTTCACATGTTGAATGGACCCATCGAGGAAGCACTTGTGCTGGTGCAACTGGAGGAACATGAGCAGGCAGATGTGGATTTTCATCCTCACTGTCATCATCAGAAACTGGATTTGGAAACCTGTCAAGGAAGTTGGAAGAAGAAGAAGAAGGCATAATCGCTGAATCAGGCTCGCAGGCCAAAGATGGCACAATCGCCGAGTTAGGCTCGCAGACCAAGATATTTTCATGAAATTTAACATCTCTTCTAATGATTACATATTGAGAATGTGGTTGGAGAAGTCTATAACCTTTTACATCTTCATAATATCCAACAAATATGCACTTTTCACTTTTGGGCTGCAATGCTTTCCGTTTTTCATCCGGAATGTGAGCCCATGCTTCACTACCAAACACACGGAAGTGACTTACATCAGGTTTAGTTTTAATTCATGCTTCTTCCAGTGTGATACCTTGTAATGCTTTAGTGGGGGTGCGATTAACTATGTAATTTGCACAATTAATGGCTTCAGCCCAAAATTGAAGACTTAGTCCCTTAGATTGGATCATACAATTAGCCATTTATTTTAAAGTGCGGTTCTTCTGTTCAGCTACACCATTTTGTTGTGGTGTATATGGAACAGTGTGTTGTTGTTGGATTCTTTGTTTAGTGCAGAAAGTAGTGAAATTTTTGTTAACATATTCTCCTCCATTGTCAGATCTTAACTTAATAATTTGATGACCAGATTGTTTTTCAACAAGGGCCTTGTATGCCAAGAACATGTTAAATACTTCACTCTTAAGTTTTATGAAATAAACCCAAGTGCGTTTGGTGTAATCATCAATGAAAGTTAAGAAATAATTGAAACCAGAAAAGGAAGCAGATGGAAGAGGACCACATAAGTCACTATGCACAAGCTCCAAGCGAATCGAGGCATGCCAAGAGGCACGTTTGTCAAAACTGTCCCGATGATGTTTTCCGAGTACACAACCGGAACAAACACCAACCCTGCAAGATACCATCGGAAGACCTGTCACCATATTGTCTTTACATAGTTGTTGCAATGAGTGATAATTTAAGTGGCCAAATCGTTCATGCCAAAGTTTGCTCAAGTTATCACTATGAGCAACAAAAACTGAAAGAAAAGGTGATGACCCAAAGTTGTTAAACTTGTACAACCTGGTAACATCATCAACAATTCTGGTAGCTAGGACCTATTGAGGATCTTTAAAATCCTTGATTACAACTTGGTGAGGGGTAAACGTCATAGTTTTAATTTCACCAGAATGAGTGATTTGATAGAGTGATAAAAAATTGCAGGAAATTCTTGGAACACATAGTACATCATTGAAATGACCATTATCTACTGGAATTGTTCCAGCTCCTACAACACTTAGAGATCTATCATCACCAACAAATATTTGTTTGGTGTTACATTCATGCATAGTAGAAAAGATGGCTTGATCCTTAGCCATATGATAAGATGCTCTAGAATGAATGAGCCATTCATTTGAAGTAGAAGAAGAAGATGCATTATAAGAATAACCAGAAGCACAAAGTGCATGTCCATGAGAGGTAGATTCTGAAGGCGAATCTAGGTTGATGTGGTGCTTCTTCATTGCTGTTTCCAAGGCTGCCATCTTCTTGAAACACTTAGATTCATCATGATTATCTTTCCTGCAATAGTTTCAATGACGCTCAGTCTTCTTGCCTTTTGGCTTGGATCCTTTGTCATTTTTTAAAGAAGGAGCTGACTGAGAGGGTTTGGGACCCTTGTTTGACTTATTATTGCGAAAATTTTGTTTCTTGGAAGGCTTGGAATTTTCTTTTTGTTGGGACAATAAGGCTTTCCCAGATGTATCTGCATTGTTGATTATTCCAAGATGGATGAGTTTATCTTGCTCTCTAATTAAGAAATCACAAAATTGCTCTCTAATCAAGAAATCACAAAAGGATTCAAGACTAGGCTCTTGATAGCTAGCTGCATTCAAGGATTCTTTCATGGAGTAAAATGTAGATACAAAAACATAATATGCAGGTCCAAGTTTGGAAAGAATATGATAAATGCATTGTTTGTCTTCCCTCTTAATCTTACATTCTGCACATAAGAGTTTAAGAGTTTTGTACTTAGATAAATAATATTGAATGCATGAAAAATCACTTGGATTTAAAGAAATCAACTCATTTTCGAGTTGGTGACCTCGAATTTCATTGTGTTTACCAAACACATATTTCAACTTGTCCCAAGCAGCATCAGGTTCATCAATTCCAGATATGTGGAATCACAAATCAGTAGAGATTGACATCCCAATCAATCCACGAGCTTCGTCACATCTATTTGCCCATTTTATTTTCTTAGCATCATCAGTGGGTTCTGTTTCTTTCCCTGAGGTAATTCTGAAAAGTCCCCTACTTCGTAGAACACCCTCCATATGAGATTTCCATGAGAAATAGTTGGAACTGTTAAGTAGAATATTACAAGGGGTGACCATATTTGTAAATTAATGGCTATAAAAGCAGAAACCAATAGTCTGGATGCGAAGAGCTTGAAAAAATAGGCGGTTTAAAAAAAAATGGCACTGAAAACTGAGTTCGGATGATGAAGTTATGCTTGAACAAAGAAACTGTTGAAGATGTCCCCAATAGTGACGTGGCACATAGAGAATGACCAGCCAAAAAAAGGACCCCACTCTTCCCAATATGAACTTTTGATAATCACTTTACAAGAAAGTTGTTTTAATTGAATCACTTTTATAAAATAAGTGATTTCACTTTTACAATGATACTTTAAATAGTGCAGCAATAAAAATAAACTTTAAGTGACTCACTTTGTATTTGTATTTTTTATTATTTAAGTGAGATGCACTTTTACAATAAAGTAATTTGAAAATAGATGGAGATGATGGCACCTAGGGTTTCCTGTTTTCTCACGCTGCGGCAGACTGGTTATGGTGCTCCGATGGCTCAATTCTGAGTTCTGGAGACTTGGAGTCAAGCTGGTTCAACTTGAACCAGCCCAGTACCTACCAAGTATAAAAAAAGAGGGAAGTTTTGTAGTTTCGGTGGTGTTCATGTGCTGGCATCTGGTGGTATTCCTATCTCGGGTTCCTTGGCCATTTTGTGGTGGTCACATGACCGATTCATTGCTTGGTGTCTGGTGAGTTTTGTCCTTCCTTCGATGTGACTGAGTGGTCTGGGGGCTCAGTGGCGGTAACGTGCTGTTTCCTAGTGGTTTTGGTTCCCCGGTCTCTCCATTCTTAGGATAACCTGCTCACTGTTCGGTGCCTGCCCTCTCGACGTACTCGGCCGGTTTCTTCAGGGTCTTGCCCTACTTTGACGGGACTGGCTTACTGGGTGGTGCTCTGGGGTTATCATTGACTTGTCCTCTCCGGTGGGATTTTTGTTCTTTTACGAGTGCAGTGGACAGATGCCGGTTCCTTGAGACTGTCCCTGATGGGTCACCGGCGTAAAAATCTAGGGTTTTCCCCTATAGGCGTGGACTTGGATACACCTCTTCCTTTTTCCACTGAATGTTCGCGTAAGGACCCTGGGGGAGCTGATACTTGTGCTCTGCAGGCTCCACATGAGAAATCCCCTACGGCTCTGGAGCGGACAAAGTGGTTAGCTCGTTTTGTAGGACGGAAAGCTCGGAAACGTAGAGCTGACAAATCTTTGAAGGTGAGGGAGGGTTTGATCCGTTACGAGATCCCTGTTGAAACCAACCTGGACCGTATAGAAATGCTTAGCAGCAGAGCTATTTTGGGTTGACTCGAGTTCACCGGAGTTGATCAGAAGGAGCTGGTGGATTGGGTTCGTAAGACTTGGCTTCCTATCACCGGGGATATGCCTAGGGTTCTGCAACTTATTAACGGGTGGCTTATGTTCATCTTCTCCAGCTCTGAGCATGTTGGTCTCATATTACAACGGTTTTGGAGCTTCAAAGAGGGCTCTCTCTGCCTTAAGAAGTGGCATCTTAACTTTGACCCTGTGAGGGAGGTCCAAAGCATTCGGCACCTGTGGATGATTATACCCGGCCTACCGATTGAACTGTGGTTGGAAAATGTCTTGATGGGAATCGCTAACTCTGTGGGTTGATTTATTCGTCTGGATTCTTCGCTACATAGCTTTGATAGACGGGCGGCACGGGTTATGGTTGAACTCGAGATGGCCAAAGGATTACCGGAGGAGGTGGAATTGGTGTGGGGTGCTAGGGTTTGGAGGCAACGCCTCGATTACTTCCGGGTTCCCTTTCGCTGCCACTATTGCCTCCGGACTAGACACATTCTCGATAAATGCCCTGAAGCTAGGATTCAGGCTTGTTGGTGGCGTTCCTCGGACAATTCTGGATTATCGGCTCAACCCTCATCTATCTTGGATAACTCTCCGGCTACGGCCTCTCCGGGTAAGTCTCTCCCGCACATTGGTTCGCCTATTCCTTTTATTCCAGAGGAAGATATTTTATTAGCACAAGCGGCTGAGGCCATTCTGGACAAAAAGTTGGCCTCTGGGGGTATTTCGTTCAACAAGAGTTCTGAGAAAGCTTTGTCTTCTGACACTCCTCTTGCTTCTTCTAGACTTTGTCGTGGTTTGTTTGGGAACCCGAATTTGACACAATCTGTTCCCCTTAGTCCGTCGGTTTCAAACCAGGACCGATGGCAGGTCTCTGTGCTGGGTCGGGGGGCGGTGGGAGATACCTCTGGCTCTGAGCCCAATTTTCCTTTGAGTGATACGGAGGCTTCTGCTTTTCAATGAAGGGTAGTTGATCCTTCTGTTGTTGGTCTGGTACTTGGCCAGCCACCTCCTAGGGATATTGCCACTTTTACTGATTCTGGGTCTGAACTTAGCTGTATTCCTCCCTCGGATGCTATTCTTCCTCTGCCTATTTTTTCAAAAACCCCTTCTGACAACCTGATGGTTTCTCTGGCCATCTCTGCGAATTTTCAGAATGTCACCATCAGAAAGATGAAGAACTCTGCTCGTAGGGCTAAAGACCATTCTGAGGACTTGGGGTCGCGGTTCTTTCCTTTATCTGAGCGGCTCAGGACACCTGACACTTTGCAGAACCCTTTGGCTGGTTTAGTGGATGTTGGGAAGGGTTTGGAGGATCTGTCTGTTAATGCTAGGGGCCTTAGAGCACTCTCCCCCTGAGACTCCATTTCTTAATGTCCATCTGTTCTCTTAACATTCGAGGGTTGGGGAGGGCTGCTAGGGGAAGGGCCCTGTCCATTCTGATTTCTACTTCCCGGCCGTGTATCTTACTGCTCCAAGAAACGATGTGTGAAGACTCTGTCGCCATTTCTAAACTGGTTGGGGTGGTCCCTGGTTGGGAATTTTCTGCTGTTAGCTCTATGGGCCTGGCAGGGGGTTTGGCAGTGGCCTGGGATCCTAGGGTCTATAGCCTCTGTCCCTTTCAGACCTCTTGGGGGATCTTGTTGGAAGGTTATTGCAAGGCTACTGATTTGCATTTTACTTTGTTGAACTGTTATGCCCCCTACAAAAATCGGGAAGCTTTCTGGTTGGGACTGCAGTCCTCGGGCATCCTGAATAGAAGGAACTTCATTTTAGCGGGGGACCTCAATTTCACTAGATTGGCTCAGGAAATTTGGGGAGCCAGGGCGAGATTTGATGATTTGGCACATTTCTTCTCGGATTTTCTTATTAACAATGACCTTATTGATGTCTGTACAGGGAAACTTGTCCCTACCTGGTCAAATGGTCGCGCAGGGACTGATTGCATACACAAGCGCTTAGATAAATTTCTTGTTAATGCTGATCTATTGGAAAGTTGCAGTCGGTATAGGATCTGGGTTGGCAGCTCTAAAGTTTCAGATCACTGGCCGATTTTCTTACAGCTGGAGGAGGATTTTATGTCAACCCATTTTCCTTTTAAATTTGACAGTTCCTGGCTTTCTTATGAGGACTTCAATCATTTGGTCAGGGATGTTTGGACTCGGACAGGCACAAATTCTGAACTAAATCTTGTTGACCTTCTTTGTTACAAACTTAAAGTCTTGAAGGGTGTGGTTTCACATTGGATCCACTCGAAAAAACAGTTTGACAAGAAGTTACTTGTTGAGGTGGAAACACAACTACAACAGCTTTATCTTCTTAATATCGAGAGTCCACTCACGGGTCCGGATCTGGAGAGGTTAAAAAGATTTGAAGCTGAGAAGGATAGGATCTATTTGGCTGAGGAAAAGGAATGGAGGTTAAAGAGCAGGGCTCTTTGGGTGAAAGCTGGTGACAAAAATTCTAAATTTTTTCATAAGTATGCCTCTGCTAGAAGGAATAATAATACTCTTTGGAAGCTTGCAGATGATAATGGTGCAGTCATTGCTGGCACTGGGGAATTGCAAGCACTAGCTCATAAGCATTTTTCACATATTTATTCTGATGATAAAAAATGTGATTTGATCTCTCAACTTCAGGTTGCTCGGCTCTTTCCTCGTTTCTTCGATCAAGCCGATGCTGATAAGTTATGCTCTATTGTTACCTTGGCCGAGGTGGAATGTGTCCTTAAATTATTCGCCAAGGAGAAAAGCCCAGGCCTGGATGGCTGGACTATGGAACTCTTTTTACACTTCCCGGACATCATGGGGGATGATCTGGTCAAGATGGTTGAGTATACTCGTTGCCAGGGGTATCTCTCGGGAGCTTTAAATGCAACCTTCATTACTCTTATCTCCAAAGTGAACGATCTGTTGACCTTTGCTGATTTTAGACCTATTGCACTGTGCAATCTAGCTTATAAAATCGTGTCCAAGATTATTGCCTCTCGATTAAAGCCGGTCTTTTCGCAATTTATCACTCCTGAACAGTTTGGTTTTCTTCAGAATCGGCAGATACACGATGTGGTTGGTATTGTTCAGGAATTGATGCATACTATTAAATCCAAACGACGTAGGGCTATCCTGCTCAAATTGGATCTTGAAAAGGCTTTTGATCGGGTGAATTAGGACTTTCTGAGGATTCTGCTTATACAAATTGGGGTACCTGCATTGGCTATCAGATGGATTATGGCGTGTATTAATTCTACAAATATCTCTGTTCTTATCAATGGTGCTCCTACATCCTTCTTTAGCTGCTCGAGGGGGATCCGGCAAGGTTGCTCATTGTCCCCCATGCTATTCATCCTTGTCATGGATGGTTTAAGCAGATTAATTCGACAAGCTAGAGAGCAGGGTACGTTTAAAGGTATTAAAATTGTCTCTGATCTATTGTTATCGCATGTCCTATTTGTCGATGATGTTCTCATCGCTGGTATGGCTTCGTTGGAGGAGTGGACTGTTCTACATAATATTTTGGAGCTCTTTTGCAAAGCCTCAGGCATGAAAGTGAGTCTGCGGAAATCCAACCTTTATCAATTTATGGTTGAGGATGACAGGCTTTCGAGGATCCAGTCTATCGTCCCTTACAATTGTCACAAGCTTTATGCTGGTTTCTCATATTTGGGTTTTCTTTTAAAACCTAATGGGTATCTAGTTAAGGATTGGGATTGGTTGGTTAAGCGCTTTGAATCCCGCATTTCACATTGGACCTACCGCCTCCTTTCTATCGGTGGTAAGTTAACATTGGCCAAATCGGTGCTGGTTGGTATGCCTGTCTACTGGTTTTCGCTCCTTACTGTTCCTAAAACTATGATCAATTCCTTGAGGCTTCTGATATACAATTTTCTTTGGACCGGGGGTCTTAAGCGCACTGCCCTGACTATGGTAGGTTGGGAGAAACTCTCACTACCTTACAAATCTGGTGGCTGGGGATTGAAGGACATTGCAATCTTTAATGATGCTCTGAAACTTAAAAGCCTCTGGCGGGCCATCTTTGGAGGTACTCTGTGGTCTTATGTTATACATCTTAAATATATCAAGATTAAAATTTCTTATTGGCTCCGACAACTGTGTAAAAAGGTAAGGGGAGTCTCTCCTATCTGGAGGGGTCTTATGAAGGTTTACTGTTGGCTGGCACATAAGCTCTGTTGGAAGGTGGGATCTGGGACTGAGGTTGCGGTTGGGGTGGACCCGATCCTTGGTTTAAATGGAGATTATGTCCTCTCGGAGGGTCTTACTGCTTCTCTACGAGCTGCTGGGTTATTCACTCTCAATCGACTTGTCAAAAATGACCAGGATGGATACTGGCTCAATGCTGTGGATCTTAACTTAGCTCCACCTTGGCGGTCTGAATGGGATTCTTATACCAAAGATTTGAATGCTGTGGGAGTTCGGATCTCGGATGCTGAAGACGTTGTTGTTTGGACTGGGAATAAGGCTACAGGTTCTATTACTGCTCGGTCTGCTTATGATTGTATGATTCGTAGGCGCTGCATTTTCCCCAACAATTGGTGGTACCTGAAAGTCTGGCAGTGGAATTTTCCTCTGAAAATTAAATGTTTTTGTTGGCTGCTCCTGATGAATAGGTTAAAGACATGGGATAATCTCTTGTTGCTGGGCTGGGCTGGGCCCAATCGTTGTATTCTCTGTAAGTCACATTTGGAAACTGGACTGCACATTTTTATTAACTGTTCCTTTACTGCTTATGTGTTGGACAAGCTCTATCTTGATTTCGGTATCCGCTATGCCTGGCAGGGCAATACGATTGACGTGTGCTTGAAAGACTGGATGCATAATTGTAAATCATATGCCACCCTGCCAATCATCATGTGCTGGGCGGTGTGGTCTATGAGAAATATAGCTACTTTTGATGATCGGTATTCGGAGATACATGAAACCTACATGGTCACTATCTCTCTTTTCTTACAATATCAGACCCTGGAAGTGGCCTCTGTTCATAGGTGTATTGGAGTCTTTCAATTCAACTTGTCCGAGCCTGTTTTATTCTTCGATGGGGCAGCTCGACTCGGTAATTGTGGTGCTGGTGGGGTGATTATTATCAATTCACATCACAAGTTTTTAATCAGGCTTAATTGTGGATGTGGTTCGAATATGAAGGCAGAGCTGCTGGCGTTATGGTGTGTTGTCAAGGTTGCACATATCTTTGGGCTTCCAAGGATCAGAATCTATGGAGACTCACGGGTCACTATTAAATGGGCTCAGGGGGATTATGATATCAATGTTTTAGAATTGGATGGCTGGTGCAGCAGGATTAAGGAGCTACTACAGACCTTCACCTCCGTTTCATTGGAACATATCTTTCGAGAACATAATGAATTAGCTGATCGGCAGTCTAAGCTGGCTCTGGATGGGATTGAGGACTTTGTGTTTTGGGAGGAACTTTGGGACCTTTCGGTGATCAACGAAGGTTCCCACAATCTTATGCTTTGATTCTATCTTCTGATCATAGTTTTGATCTTGGGACTGTTAATGTTTCCCTCTGAAAATCCTTATTGTAGCTAGGTAGTACTTTTGGTTTCAAGGACATCCGATAATCTGGTACTTTTTTTGGGATACAGATATTGTTGTATTTTCAGATCGGTTTGAGGATCCTGCTTTTGCTGGAGTCTAATTTGTACTATTTGATTCAGCCTCATGAATAACAATAGTATGGTTTTTTTCGTGGGAAAAAAAACTTGAAAATAGAAATTGTATGCACTTTTTCTTTTAAAAGTAACTTCCTAAGACTTGAACTAAATACCTGTTAAGGAATAAAGCAACTTTGAACCAAGTGAGCTAGATTAAAATGTATGTAAAATATGAGAATGAGGAAGGGGACTTTTTTTTTTTACTCTTCTTGCTCGGTTTCCGTGCTTGCCTTTTTTCCTGCAAATCACACCACAAACCGAAACAATTTTTTTTTTCACACTTCTGGACTTATATCTCGTTAGCTTTCCCAAGAAGTCTACGTTTCCTCTCTATTTCTGATTTGCCGAGATCGCGCAAGGTGCACAGCAAAGAGCATACGCAACAGAGAAAAACCCTTTCCCTTTCTGTTTTTGATTTGCCAAGATCACTCAAGGTGCACGGCAAAGGGGATACGCAGACAAGGAAAACAACAATCCGAAACCAAAAAAAAAATCTAATGCTAAAAACTGATAAAATATGATATTTTTTTCTTTTAAAACAGAAAATAAAAAAAAATGCGTCACTATAACATTATACCTTCAGATCTGATGAAATACGCGTTTCTGAAGCAACTGGGAACCGTTTTTGATCAAACAAAAACTATTTCCCAATGGAAACGATGCTTCGGACGCAATGGAACACCTCCCACAGCCCAGAAAAGCACAGAAATACTAGAACCATAAACCCTTTCGAGTTTCAACAACAATAGTTTAAGATCTAGATTATAACCGGAAGCGGCTCTTCATAAAAGCTCTGATACCATGTTCGGGTACACAGAGTACTACCAAAGAACCGAACACCAAGAGAAACCACTTCATACAAACAGATCACAGATCAACACACTGATGTTTTGACGTGGTTTAAACCCTCTTGAGGGAAACACTCCACGGCTCTGGCCAAATAGCTTCTACGGGACAATTTATTATGCAAATAAAGAAAGTTACAAATGAGCTTCTCATAATCGATCAACTTTCCAATGACCCTCCATGCTCTTTAAATAGATATCATGGACCAATCGGGTCTTAAGCCACAGATCAAGGGTAGGTATGATCTAAGAGAAGTTGAGCCGTCAGATCACTCTATGTCGGGAACATATCGTGACCGTCGGATTAAGTATTTACAAATGCATACTAATGCATACTAAAGAAACACACTTTTCCTAACGGATATATTACACAAGTTGATCTTAACTAAATCCTAAGTGTCTAAATATCCTAACATTACTCTCTGGTTTACCAATAATTTATAGTTTTTTCAGGGTTCGTGCTTCCTGCAATGACCAAGATTTCCAACAAAGAAACCACAGTGTATCAGCTTAGTTGTTAGAAAACTTATACCTGAAATCTTCATTATTCCAAGCAAGAAATAAATGAAAATGAATACTTATCTGTATTGTGCATTTCCTCGCTACTCCACAGGTTTCCTTCTCTGCTTTACAAGCCTTGGATCACCTGTGGGGTGGATGCTTTGCCAACACACATGTTGTTCCACACATCATCCAAATAGGCAATGCTAAGCCAGTATGTCGACTGGGTTTATCAAGCATTTCCAAAAATCAGTATGCTAAGCCAGTACGCCGACTGGGTTTATCAAGCATACAATGATCAGTATGCTAAGCTAGTACGTCGACTGGGTTTATCAAGCATACAATGATCATTTCCAAGCCAGTTCTTCGAATGGGTTTGTAGGGAAATAACACCATTCACCAATACCTCCACAACATGCAAACAACCAATTCCAAGCCAGTACACCAACTGGGTTTATCAGGTATGCAACAACCATTGCTAAGCCAATACACCTTCTGGGTTTATGAGGCAATAAGAACCACACAATATGATTACATGGATCCTTCTCTTATGCAAACTAGTGGTTCCCTCCAGGAACTCCATAGGTGACTTACTTGACTGCAAGCTAGCATGGCCCCACAATACCCTACTCACACTACACAAGGATGATGCCCCTTTTCCTGTTACACAGCTCCTCGGGCCCATCCATCTCTTCTAGTGTCCTTCAGTGTGAGCGTAGAAAGGTTACCATTGGACATACAGTCCTCTTGAGCACCCTTCTTAACTTTGCCTCTTACATGCAACACCAGAGTGAATCTGTGTAAGCTGATAGCACAAGAAGGATAAGCAGGCTCATCAGTATTGCTGCTCTAAAATTGTAATCATAGTTCATAACATTCACTATCAAGTATTGAAACACCATGAATGCGTTCATTCCCTTAGGGTGTAGTCAATATTGAAAACCCTATCATGACCCAGCACCATAAAAGGTGTGCATCCCCTTTCCGATGTGCGGCATGTAGGCCTTAATCATACTCAAGTAGTCTGCAATGATATAAATAAGATAGAGCATGCTCTGCATATTAACCCTAATAATTTAGACATGCATGTTCTTGTCTAGGGTCACAGAATACTCATTCATTTTGCAGATGTATCTCACATGCCTTCTGGGCATAGCTTTACCATCTCAGTCTCATGGTTTACCGACATGCGGTTTAGCTGAGATATTGTCAATGGCGTTTCACCCAAAACCCATTTCCAAAGCATGGGGTCTTTCCCATCTAGTTTGGCTTTTGCAGGCCATCACTCCTAGTCTCCCTACAATGTGTCTTCTTTACAACCATGAGAACCTTCTTATAGCCTTTAGCTTCTGCACATGGTAGATCCCGGTCTTTACTATGGACTTATCCTCATTGCCATACGTAAGAATTTTCTACTTGAAAACTGAAACTTCATTCAGCTAACACGTTGTGAGTATCTATACATATAATCCTTTCATTGCCACAACAGTCACTAAAGTGATCTCAGAATTATGACACTCAATAATTCAAACACCTTCAACTGTTAACATTTGAAATGCAATGAAATATATACATTCCTATATATGCATCATTGTCACAATAAAATTGCAAGACACGGTGACATTATCCATGCAATTTAAATAAACTGTAAATACTCATTACTTCACATTCCATGCAATTCTGTCCTTCCAACAAAGCACTCTGGTAGCCCATCACATGTCTACCTTCTTCATGCAATCATTCTTCTGCATTCCTCGCAGCTCATGGAATGGTCTCAGTACTAACAATAGTTCACCATTTAATCTATCATCTAATTGCATTGAAATATATATATATATATATATATATCACAACCATGCATTCACACAACGCATCTTAACATGTGCACCCGCACATATGCATGTACATCTGCAACATTTATATAATACTTTGATGTACATTCACTTAATGCATAACCCATCAATGCAAACTTGCATCAATCCATGAATGCTATGCATTCCAACATATTATGGCCTAACCATGCTTGTCTCATATGGCATACACTACCACAGGACCATAAGTCATCACGTGCTTTGGTTTTTAAACTCAAAACCAACATACACAAATGGCATGATATAATTTCATATGAATGCATTGAGATTTCTAAGCAATTATAGGGTGTAAGGATCATTGCCTTCATTTACCCACACCTCACCATACTCGGTAGGTTAACGTTCCCATTTGAGCACTCAATACCACATGCAAACAATTCAACATAGTTTAAACATAGTGAAGGTATCTCACCAAATCCTCTTTCAACATTCATGCAATTAAGCACAATTAACCATTACCTGCATGGTTGTTATTAACATCGCTTGATGTTACCTGATCTGTTGGCCTCTTACCACGGCTACTCAGTCCTTTTGACAACATCATGATCACGGATTTGTTGCACCATCCTTTCTTCATAAGGTCGTTGGTCACATGCAACAACGTCATCAACTCCTTTAGCCATGCTTTGATTGTATTTGTCCTACAACCAATGCAGATACAACTAATTGTTAGCAACCACCATAATTATCTCAATTGGCTCATTGCATATGTGAAACCTCACTATTTTACCAATATGCAATGTCCTATTCATGCACAACATTTCACATGCACTGTGCAATGTTTCTTAATATGCCTACTAGTGCATAGTCATATCATCTATCTAATCTCTTGCATTTTCAACATTCCTATGCCATATTTTATATGCAAGACCACTTCAGAATTATAAATACAATATCAAGAGGGTAGTGGGGAAATTCTCCCTTCCAATTCCTCATTGTAGCATGGAATTTCCTCTTCCACATCATAGCTGATCCAATTTCATGGGTTCTCTACCATGCACACAAGCAATTATTAGCTATGATCTTCTCACAAAGTAGAAATTCAATATATGTATTCACATGTATAACATTCATTCATGATATTTTCCAAGCATACAATTATTATGTTATAAACATAAATGGTTTAAGGTGAGAGATTTCCTTTTCATCGGCGTTCCCTTACTACTCCCATTTCTTTTCTCCATTTGGCGCAAATATTAAGGCTAAAATGACCGCTATTGCGCGAATGTTGAGATTAAAATTGCCATGGAAAATTTAACTTAAAGAGTGCCGCCCGTGTCGTGGAATTTTAAGCTAAAATCTGTCGCCGCACACTGCGCACGTCGCAGATTTTATCCTTAAAAATTGTCACGGTGTTAAGGTAAATTTCGCTGCCACGCACCGCGCACGTTGCAGACTTCATCCTTAAAATTGCCGCGGGTGTTAAGGTAAATTTCGCCACCGCACACCGTGCACGTCGCAGACTTCATCCTTAAAAATGCCGCGGTGTTAAGGTAAATTTCGCCGCCGCACACGTCGCAGACTTCATCCTTAAAATTGCCACGGGTGTTAAGGTAAATTTTGCCGCCATGCACCGCGCACGTCGCAGACTTCATCCTTAAAATTGTCGCGGTGTTAAGGTAAATTTCGCCGCCGCGCACCACGCACGTCGTAGACTTCATCCTTAAAATTGCCGTGGTGTTAAGGTAAATTTCACCGCCGCGCACCGTGCACGTCGCAGAATTTTAGTCTAACATTCGCCGCCGCGCGTGCAGAAAGTTAGCTTAACTTTCACTGCCGTGCATCGCGCAAAGTTAACCTATTTTTCACCAAGTTTTCCACCGCGTGCGTCGTAGAAAATTAGTCTAACTTTCGTCGCCGCGCGCGCAGAAAGTTAGCCTAACTTTCGCCGCCGCACGCGCAGAAAGTTAGCTTAACTTTCGTCGCCACCACAGCCCTTGGGCAAAGTTTTGAATTTTTTTTTTTTTCGGCGCAGAATTTAACAACTTTCCCACCGACCGTGTCGCAAAAATTAGCATTAATTCTTCCGCCGCGCACACATAACTTAACGCTAAAATCATTGACAGAGCCTTTAGCAGAACTCATAATTACTTAGAAAAATTTGCAAATTTTCATAGACAGTTAAATTTATTTATTTATTTTCTCTGGAAATGTGCCCTTCGTTTCTTTACAGAGGTGAGTTACTATAGATCAAACTTGCATAAAAACAGTAAAAGAATGCCAAGAACTTGCACCTCTGCTATGTCAAAATAAAACAACAAAAAGTATAAGGATAACAAGAGGTTGCGCCTCCTTCTCTCCTTCATGGGACAGTCAACAAATACAAAAAAAGAATGCTACTGCACTAGAAACAGTGTAAGTAGGCATTCAACTTGAAAATGGATTTTCTTTTCATTTCAAATTCAACAATCCAACCAATGGATTCACAATCAATCTTCAAGCACCCAACAAGCATGGGCAAGGAAAACTCATGAGCACAAGGACACAATTCGCAAGCTTTCCTCGCTTCCGAAAACCATCAATCGGCCACATAAATGTTGGTTCATTGTAATTAACAAACATCATTAAGATATGGGGTTGTAACAACCAATTGTCCAGGCTTTCAATCATGAAATTAACACACAAAAACTCATACCAGCCATGCCCAACATTCAATTTCATGCATTCAAAGCATCATGGACATCCAGGGGACAAGGAGTCACAATTAATCAAGGCCTCAAGCACATGATGCGTTATCTCATATGCACAGCAATTAGCAACAAACAACAACCAACACACAACAACATGCCCCATGCACAACACACAAAATCATATTTTCCTAATATGTTGTGTGGATGTCAGCCCAACAGCCTCAATGTTGTAACCATGGGCTCTGATACCATTCTGTCACACACCCACCCATCATACCAGTACGAGGGAGAGGACGTGATGCTAGGACTGGGCAATTAGCCCCATGCTTACTAGATAAACATTCACATAATATAAAAAGACACATGCAGATGTACACACACACACACACACACACATATATATTGATGAAAACAAAGCAGAAGTAAATTCAATTACACATCCATCATACATTCAAGATATTCATGAGATTCATCAATTAAATAAATTGCAAAGCTAACACAAGAGAGTACATATCTTAAAACAAAGTAGTCCCAAGCAACTGGCTATGCAACTGCAACGTTCCACCCAACCATAGGCCAAGTGTGCTTGTCAATCTCACAACACAATGGCCACCCCCGAGCTAGGAATGATTTCTACAAGGAACCAGGGAACAACAGACTCACACATAGCCCAAAGATACACCAGAATCAGCCAAGCCAATCTACAGTTGGGGTTTATCAGGCTGCTAAGGCAATGGAAGGAAATGAATTGCTAAGATAGTGGCTCATCCACAGAGCTATGGATACCTCTACCAGATCTATCTAGCTTGGTACCCACATTACCTACACACCCAATACAAAGAAGAATTTCCTTCACTACCACACAGTCCCTCAGGACATACCTTCCAATCTAGTATTGTTCAAGGTGTGCATAGAAGAGTAGCCAACCCTCTTGATCTTCTTGAGAGGTTACCTACTCACTAGGCTCATCAAGCCAATTATGTCCTCTTCCACTCCTAAATTTTTGCTCACAATATCAAACCAAAACAAGGATGCACATAACAACAAAAACACAAGTGCTGGGCATGAAGGGAAACGTTTTTACAGTGGACTGCACAAAATGGGGTTTCCCTGAGCTTCAGAAAAACGTGAGTAAGCATAAACGAAATGGAAAATGGGGAATAAACCATGGGAAGGAAAAATTCGTTTTCAGAAAACTTTTATGGACAACCCAGGAGCAACAACGACCTCCATCAAACCCCCAATTAGTGGTTCTCTTCTCCCAGCCACTGTGCTAACCAAAAATGAGTTCCCAGCCATGGAAAAATGTAGAAAAAGGATGAAAAAGGTGAAGGGAAAGCCCCCATCAAGCTCAGACTGCGTGAGAGAGCCAAGGCAATGGGTAAAGAATGGCTTTGGGCACCATTTCGTGGGTGTTTTCTTTCCCAAGGAGAAAAAATATGATTTTCCAGGTTGATGGCTTGCCCATGCATGAAATTGGCTTCCATACCTCTTCATTCCCAAGGCATTAACTGCCTCAACCACTCTTGGAAGAATTAAATGATTGGGTGCATGCATAAGTCAAAATGGGTAGTTGGGGTTCATTCATTGACATTTGGCTTATCATCATTGGCTCAAGGGTTTGAATAATTTCCCTCCCTATTCCTTGTAAAATCATGCCCCCATCTCTTTGTTGCATTGCATAGCTAGTTGTGGGTATTTGATTAAAATGCATATTTACATAATATCCGCAATTCCATTGTGCCTGGCTAGCATGTAAACCATATGCATCAATAAATCGATGGCGGGGCCTTGGGCTTGAGCTCCTCACCATGATTTCATAACAATATTACATCATTTACAATTTTAATTCCATGGGGTTAAGATGAGGACGTTACAAAGTCAAAGTACAACAACAAATAAATAATTTTTTTCCAAAATATTTAATTTTGAGGGTTTTTCTATATATTTGTTTTTTTTGTATTTTTTCAAATATAATACATAGAATTTTTAAATTTTGAAAAGTAATAGAAGAGGGGACTATACCTAGGACTTTATTCTTATCCCTAGGGTAATGAGAAAAATCAGGTCAAACATCCTCTAAAAAACTGACAATTCAATGCTTGATGAATTAGGGCAAGGCCAATAAACATTAGGTTATGTTAGCACTTGACCTAATTAGAAGAAACAAATATTCCAAGGACCAAAACAAGAGGTATTCTTCAAGATAAATGCCTCACCAATCAAGGATAACATAGCATGCATAAAACCCTAATTGCTCTTACCTTGGATGCACTCTACAATGCAAGACAAGTGACCAAGATCTTACTTACATCAATGGGAGAAGAGGAGAAGAGAAAAAAAACTGTAGAATCCTTCTCCCCAAGAGAGTGAACTTCCTTGAATTGGCCTTGAGAGATTGCAAGAAACCTTGAAACATTCAAATTTATACTTAAAAACCCTAGAATTGCCAAGAAGAGAGGTGCACACCACTTGAGATCTCTTATACACAAGTAGAAATAAAATTTTAGTCATATTTGATCTCGTATTGTTGTTTATAAATGAGAGGGGGCCTTATTTGTAAGAGAAAAGTCTAACTTTACCCTCCTCTAGGCCGACTTATCTTGAGTTGAAATTCATTTTTAGGTTTTGTCACCCACAATTTGGGGACTAAACCTCATAAGACATAAAAATAATGATAAAAAAGTGATGATAGCTTCAACAAGGTGAAATGTTGAGCTTGGAAGGAGTATGTCATGCCCCATCTAACCCCAACAGAGTGAATTTTTCCCTCAACAATAATACCCTCCTTCTTTCTTGGTACAACCTTCAAAACTTGCTTCTAGTGGTGGACGATTTGCATTTTTTGACTAGGATGACTAAAGGGAGGGGTAATAAAATAAAATAAGGTCCAATTGGGTATAATCCAGGTGTGCTAGAGCGGGTATGAAAACCCTTACAAGCGCAATCACCTTTACAAAGTGTGGAATCATGAGTGTGGATAGGGGATCCTAAGCCATGTTTCCTAAAGGAGTCACCCCAAAGTGCACCAATACCTACCCAAGGCATAAATTATTGACATGATGAGGAGTTACCACCCAACAAGGGGTAGTTAGTGGGGCCACAATCCCATTACACCTTCAAATGAGGACCAAGAGGACCTACCATGACTGACCAAGAGGTCTTGATCACCGATAGACCAACACTTTTACAAAAATAAAACTGAACTTGGCCTTTTACAATGGGAAAAGGGCCCTGCTCCTTAGCACATATAGAAGGGCGCATTGCAGAGAATCTCGAGCGTAATACCTAGCTCCAACTGTTAAAATTCAATATGATAAGACAGAAAATAGCAGCATTACATTCCATTTCACAATAATAGCATATACAAGATCACTGAAGAAACAACAAGCACAGCATAAACACAAGAGACAGAGATTTATCCTGGGAAACCCTCATGGGGTAGAAAACCCAGCAAAGCTTCCTCAATATAGATGACCAGCAATATACAAAGATGAAACCCCGAGACATGATCTCCTCCTCCACAATAGCAGACCTCTCCTCCACAAGTGCTCTATCCTCAAGTGAGTGAATGTGTATAATGAGGAACACACCTCCTCTATTTATACACTACTCTGATATGTATTTTACACAAGTACATGTAGGCTCGTATTTAACCATTAGGTTAAATACCCCATTATAACTGACTGGGCCGACCCCTCTAGGGTGGTCTAATAACCCTTTGACCCACATAACACATACAGGGCCGACCCCCACTAGGGAAGTCTAATAACCCAAGTTACCACATTCCGACGGAGGAATAAACATCTCCGGATATACAATAAGATCTTCACGGAGGAATGAATCATCTCCGGAATAATAAAGTACAAATATAATATTCTTTGAAGTTACAATATCTCAACACTCCCCCTTAACGAGAAGGATATTATAACAGCATCTGCACGAGCAAGGAGTCATCAACATCATACATGATACATCTATAAATCATTGGAAGCTTTCTCAACATCATCAGTAACTCAACCAGTTACTGGAATATCTTCAATACTGGAACATCAACATCTTCAGTACTGAGTCTTTATCTTCTGCAGCACTCAAACAGCTACAGCAACATCAATATCTGAATCCTCACGATTGTCAGCATCGCCATCACACGATCATCAGCATCGTCATCACATGATCAACAACATCGTCATCTCACTATCATCAACATCGTCATCACACGATCATCAACATCGTCATCTCACGATCATCAGCATCGTCATCACACGATCATCAGCATCGTCATCTCACGATCATCAACATCGTCATCATACAATCATCAGCATCGTCATATCACGATCATCAGCATCGTCATCACACGATCATTAGCATCGTCATCTTACGATCATCCACATCGTTATCTCACGATCATCAGCATTGTCATATCATCTCGATCTACAGCATCTGGATCATCTCGATCTACAGCATCTGGATCATCACGATCTACAACATCTGGATCATCTCGATCTACAGCATCTGGATCATCTCGATCTACAGCATCTAGATCATCTCGATCTACAGCATCTGGATCCTCAACCATACAAGTACATTAATCAATACATGTATCATCAAAAGTATGTATTCTCACCAATACATCTATCATCAAAACATGTATTCTTACTAATACATATATCATCAAAAGCATGTATTCTCACTAATACATCTATCATCAAAAGCATGTATTCTCACTAATACATCTATCATCAAAAGCATGTATTCTCACTAATACATCTATCATCAAAAGCATGTATTCTCACTAATACATCTATCAATACAAGTATCCACACTGATACAAGTATACACAACAGCAGCATACCCTGCAACACACATGATCCAATTATGGGATGGTCAATCCCTCTCACTTTAGGACATAGGTCCAAGGATGATACAATCCTGATCCACTTATGGGATGATCAATCCCTCTCAATTTAAGACATCTCTCATGTCTATGGATGATGCAATCCAGATCAACTTACAGGATGATCAATCCTTATCCTTTTAAGACACCTCACCATGTCTAAGGATGATGCAATCCCGAATCAACTTACAGGATGATTAGTCCTTATCACTTTAAGACACCTTACCATGTCTAGGGACGATGCAATCCCAATCTACTTACAAGATGATTAGTCCTTATCACTTTAAGACACCTCACCATGTCTAGGGACGATGCAATCCTAATCTACTTACAGGATGATTAGTCCTTATCACTTTAAGACACCTCACCATGTCTAGGGACGATGCAATCCCAATCTACTTACAGGATGATTAGTCCTTATCACTTTAAGACACCTCACCATGTCTAGGGACGATGCAATCCCAATCTACTTACAGGATGATTAGTCCTTATCACTTTAAGACACCTCACCATGTCTAGGGACGATGCAATCCCAATCTACTTACAGGAGGATTAGTCCTTATCACTTTAAGACACCTCACCATGTCTAGGGACGATGCAATCCCAATCTACTTACAGGATGATTAGTCCTTATCACTTTAAGACACCTTACCATGTCTAGGGACGATGCAATCCCAATCTACTTACAGGATGATTAGTCCTTATCACTTTAAGACACCTCACCATGTCTAGGGACGATGCAATCCCAATCTACTTACAGGATGATTAGTCCTTATCACTTTAAGACACCTTACCATGTCTAGGGACGATGCAATCCCAATCTACTTACAGGATGATTAGTCCTTATCACTTTAAGACACCTCACCATGTCTAGGGACGATGCAATCCCAATCTACTTACAGGATGATTAGTCCTTATCACTTTAAGACAAGTCTCATGTCTAGGGACGATGCAATCCCATCACGTACATTTTGAACCCAGTTCATGGACGATGCAGTCCTCACGTACATTTTGAACCCAGTTCATGGACGATGCAGTCCTCACGTACATTTTGAACCCAGTTCATGGACGATGCAGTCCTCACGTACATTTTGAACCCAGTTCATGGACGATGCAGTCCTCACGTACATTTTGAACCCAGTTCATGGACGATGCAGTCCTCACGTACATTTTGAACCCAGTTCATGGACGATGCAGTCCTCACGTACATTTTGAACCCAGTTCATGGACGATGCAGTCATCACGTACATTTTGAACCCAGTTCATGGACGATGCAGTCCTCACGTACATTTTGAACCCAGTTCATGGACGATGCAGTCCTCACGTACATTTTGAACCCAGTTCATGGACGATGCAGTCCTCACGTACATTTTGAACCCATTTCATGGACGATGCAGTCCTCACGTACATTTTGAACCCAGTTCATGGACGATGCAGTCCTCACGTACATTTTGAACCCAGTTCATGGACGATGCAGTCCTCACGTACATTTTGAACCCAGTTCATGGACGATGCAGTCCTCACGTACATTTTGAACCCAGTTCATGGACGATGCAGTCCTCACGTACATTTTGAACCCAGTTCATGGACGATGCAGTCCTCACGTACATTTTGAACCCAGTTCATGGACGATGCAGTCTTCATGTACATTTTGAACTAGTGGTTCCGGGATGATGCAATCCCCATCACTTTATTCTCGAAGACCATACGTCTACGGATCAATTCAGGGACCAAGGTCCGGGGATGATACAATCCCCACTTCTCGGAGACCTTACGTCTACGGCTCTCTTTAGGACTGAAAGTCCAGGGATGATCCAATCCCCTCAACTGTCCACTAAGGACTTCATTCTCGGAGACCTCACGTCTACGGCTCTCTTTAGGACTGAAAGTCCAGGGATGATCCAATCCCTTCAACTGTCCACTAAGGACTTCATTCTCGGAGACCTCATGTCTACGGCTCTCTTTAGGACTGAAAGTCCAGGGATGATCCAATCCCCTTAACTTTCCACTAAGGACTTCATTCTCAGAGACCTTACGTCTACGGCTCTCTTTAGGACTGAAAGTCCAGGGATGATCCAATCCCCTCAACTGTCCACTAAGGACTTCATTCTCGGAGACCTCACGTCTACGGCTCTCTTTAGGACTGAAAGTCCAGGGATGATCCAATCCCTTTTCTTTCTCGGAGACACCTGTCTACGGCTCACTTTAGAACAAGTGTTCAAGGATGATACAATCCCCACATGTATTCTCATCAATATACTATCGATCCTGGGAACCCATACAGAACCTGATTCACACTTCTTCTTTAATTGCACCATTAAGAGAATGGTCTTATCTAGCCACTTGGAGCAAACATCTCATCATGATTCTCTTCCTCTTTCTAAGAGAATCTTCTAGCCACAAGCCTTCTATATTTTGTTTGATTTGTAAATCTTCTTGTTGAACATCCATCACTTGTTTGGTGTTCATTATTCTTCATGATCTTTCCTACAAAACAAAATTAAGTACATGATTAGTAATCCTTCATAATCATGAAATCATGATAACCTATTATGCATACAGATATCATTTACATAGTTATGCAACTATCTTGACCAATACTTTGGCACAACACTTTCCCATATCCTGTATGCATACAGTGGCTATCTAGATGCCTTCCATCTCTACCAGAACATACTATCGAGAGTGTGCACAGCTCTCAGCATGTCAGCAAAGAGGTTTCATTCTAGACAAGCAACAATGGAATGTTTGTCCAACTTACCAATCATATGCATATTAGTAGTATAATGTTCAATGCTCTATGAATGTTTGCACTCAGCATGATATGTTCTAGGAATACAAATATGCATACAAGAAATATCATTTACTATTTCAAATAACAACTCAAATATTTATCTTTTATGTTTGTGTGGTTGCCTCCCGCTTGATCTTCTATATGTCCTTTGAACTTCTATTCATTCTGTACCACTGTGCATGCTCAAGTGTGCACTAGTGTCATCCTCATGATCTCATACACAAACATTCATTCATTAGTATATTCTCAAAACATTCTAATTCTAAATAATCTTGAATATGTATAGTCATGATCATTAGTATTCAGGGTTTCAAGTAAGTCTTCTTTTACTCATGCATATTCTTGTTTGATCATAGTACTCTTCTGGTTAATTAAATCATGCATAAACCCTTGATTACTAACTTTATGAATAAGCATAACCAATCATATCAAGTATACTTATATAAGGGATCCTAACACAAGGTAAGATTCATGGGAAACATACCTGGATTAGTATACCTACTTGGTTATGTACAACATACCTAAACAATCTCTTCAATGATTTAGAGATCCTGAGCTAGAACCTGCATGTCTCATAGGTTAAGCATAATATAACAAAGTCATACATACCTCGTAAGTAGAACAAAGATTATGGATGAGTCTTTGTCTTCATGTTTTCATGGTCATGGAGCCTAATTTGTCTTTTGTGATGTACATGTATCTTGTTAGCAGACAACATCAACCTCACACAACATTATAATGCATTAGTACAATCATAAGTGTCAACACCCTAACCAATGAATATCTTCTATCATGCATTCATAATTTTGTTAAGGTGATACAACAAATCTAAAATCAAGATTGTACTAACCATAATAACATGAAGACAAACATACCATAAACTTAATCATGAACAAATCTCAAAACATACCTCGATGAGTCATACCTGTCGAGATCGCTTGTAATCTCCTTATGTAAAGCCTTAGCCTCATCTCCCTCTGAAACATGAACTCCTTCACTTATGTAGGTGACCAATCCATCTTCTTCTAGGATTAACCCTATCCACTTGATTTGCAAGAACTGGACCTGGAGCTGGATATGGGTTTGTCAGAGAAACCCCAAAAATTCAAACTTTGAATTTCAAACTTCCGAAAGGATAGAGATATGCGCCTTGATGAGCTGATCAAACTGATATATTCAGAATTTGAAAACTGCAAAGTTTTACTCCTCAATTTTGCCTTTGAAACTTTCGGATTCACTGGACGTGACCCTGAACTGGGGTTTGATGAAGCCCACTCTTTTGCCCCATCAAAAAGTTTGATCCAAAGCTCTAAGCTTCTATTTTTCTGAGGAGCTTCCAGCCGTGGTCACAGATTTCAAAAATTCCCATTTTTACAGAAGCCCTAATTTTCCGCTTTTCTGATCAAAGTCCCGAACTAGGGTCTAATCAAACCCGGCCTTCTGCCCAACCAAAAATTCTGATCTTGGTCTCTAAATTTATATTTTTATGAGTAGCATCCAGCCGTGGTCTCCGATTACAAAAATTCCAACTTTCTCCAAAGCCCTAAATTCCGGAAGCCATGAATGAAGGTACCAAAAAATAATTTTGTTTTGACAGAAATATGTACCTGATTGTTTCTGATGTAACTCCGAAATTTTTGATCCACAGGGTCTGAAAAGGTTTCCTGAGATAGTCTGACCTGTTATCTTTCCATCCTGACAGGTCTGACCTCAATTGGATTCTCTGAGAGAGAGTTATGCCAAATGTCGCAACATGACCTGTTTTGGGATAAAACAGGAGAGCGAACTTGTACGGCGTGCCACGTGTCACTGTTTTAACTTCGGCCTCTGAAAAAGTTTTCTGAGATAGCTCGGACTGTTACCTTTCCATCCTGACAGGTCTGACCTCAATTGGATTCTCTGAGAGAGAGTTATTCCAAATGTCGCAACGTGATCTGTTTTGGGATAAAACAGGAGAGAGAACTTGTACGGCGTGCCACATGTCACTGTTTTAACTTCGGCCTCTGAAAAAGGTTTATGAGATAGTACAGACTGTGTACTACCTGTCACTTTTTACGAAATTTCATTTGGAGCTTCCTAGCCCAAGATATGACCTTTTTCCCAAGGTCACCTGATTTTGACTCAGATCTGGAAGAGGCAGAAACCCTATATTGTACAGATCATAAATCACAAAGTACAACGAATTAGAGGTTTTCCTTTGGACACAAGGTACCTGGAGATTTAATATTCGTCCTGTAACAATTTCAGATCCGAAAACTTCGCCAAAATGGATTTATAGCGAAAGTGCTACGATGACTGGTTTTTGCTATGTAAAACCCTAACCTTCAAATTGTCGTAAGTAAAGCAAGTGTCTTTAGTGCCATACCTTGTCTTCCTTCAGGTTAGCTCTGATACCATGTTAAAATTCAATATGATAAGACAGAAAATAGCAGCATTACATTCCATTTCACAATAATAGCATATACAAGATCACTGAAGAAACAACAAGCACAGCATAAACACAAGAGACAGAGATTTATCCTGGGAAACCCTCATGGGGTAGAAAACCCAGCAAAGCTTCCTCAATATAGATGACCAGCAATATACAAAGATGAAACCCCGAGACATGATCTCCTCCTCCACAATAGCAGACCTCTCCTCCACAAGTGCTCTATCCTCAAGTGAGTGAATGTGTATAATGAGGAACACACCTCCTCTATTTATACACTACTCTGATATGTATTTTACACAAGTAAATGTAGGCTCGTATTTAACCATTAGGTTAAATACCCCATTATAACTGACTGGGCCGACCCCTCTAGGGTGGTCTAATAACCCTTTGACCCACATAACACATACAGGGCCGACCCCCACTAGGGAAGTCTAATAACCCAAGTTACCACATTCCGACGGAGGAATAAACATCTCCGGATATACAATAAGATCTTCACGGAGGAATGAATCATCTCCGGAATAATAAAGTACAAATATAATATTCTTTGAAGTTACAATATCTCAACACCAACTACGGTACATGTGCTCCTCATAAGAGTGCATGAGAACCCATTGAATCTTCTATTACATGTAGACCAACACACACTTATATGATGGTAATCAATTCAATGACTGATCATATAGATATTATGAAAGCATGCTACATTCTCTTGCTTCATACTTGAAGCAAATTTCTAGACAATTTCAAGAAATAAGGTATAATCATATTTTTAGAGACCATACTTATGTGGAAAATGTAAGTTTTAAACCTTAACAGTGAAGTACAAACTTATATGATTCTTAAGCATTAACAGAAAATACACAATGACACACACATTACACAGATATTTTCACCTGGAAACCCTTAACTGGGAAAAACCAGCAAAACTTAGAGCCGCATAGCTCCTTTTTCATTATATGTTTTATTTAACCATGTACAATACAATAAATGGTATTCCGCAGCATCTAAAACCCTAATTCGTTTACCCGAAATTAGGTTACAACCCTAATCCCTTTTACCGGGATTAGATAGAGTACAATGGGTCAAAAAATTGCGAAAAAGCAAAAAAGCAACCCAAAAAATTTTGCGCTCCGTGCGGACTCCGGGGGCCTAACGGCCCCCTCCGTGTCGTTTCGGAACCTAACGGTCCGAAACGAAGGGGGTGGGCCCTGTCGGGCTACCCCCCCCTCTGGACGCGCCCGGCGCAGGCGAATCACTAGTGCTGTAGGGATCGTGTTGTACACGCAGCGACCATGTGAAGAGATATAACATACCCAACAGCAAATAAGTTATCAAAGGAAGGTTTGAATCTACAGGAAAATACTTTTTGTTGGGGGAATATCGAGTTATTTATTGAAAAAAAAACCATGTCAATGGATTCTTATTTACTAGGCACATTCAAGGGTTTATGAAGTGGATTGCATGCTTCACACCAGAGAATACATGATCCACACACTTCATAAAATATTAGTTCTAGCTCATAATAGAATGAAGCAACACATTGACCAACACCACTCGAAACATTCTTTTGTAGAAGGGAATTAGTTGTTTATTTTCCTTAATCCCTATAAATGGACATCTTTGAAAAATAGAACCCACTCGAATCTCACACCAAATTTTTATGGACCCTAACAAATCCTCCTATGCATTGGACAAGATGCCTACAAATTGGCTTTTCCCAACCCACTCCAAGGTACATCCAATAGTTCATGTGCCTTTTCTAAAGGAGGTAGTGCAACCAAATTGCAAGGTACAAAATATCCTCCTAGAAATTAATGAAGAAGGGTCCATTTGGCTATATACAGAATAAGTATTGGCCACAAAATAGCTTCAACTATGCCAATGCACAATTTTACAAGTATTGATATAGGGAAAGATATGCAGCCAAAAGATGCCACCTATAAACGAATAACAATTTGACAATAGTTTCCACACCTCCATCCTTGAGGACAACATTACTTTTGAAGGGGGGGGACTACATATTAGGATCCTGCCCCAATCTTCCTACTTTTAGGGGTGCTTAAGAGTGAGTCAATTAATGTATGAGTTCATCCTCTTTGAATAACACCCATTATATAGTTAGTGTATACTTACTGAATCTAAAATGGTCATATTTATCAAGTAAGGCCCATTAGGTGATTGGTACTCATTAATGATGGGACCAAAATTAGTTTGGGTTTTGCAATTAAAAATCTATTTATAGAGGTAGAAGGCTATGGAATTTTTTCTCCAGTGTTGATGTAATTGGAGATCTGCTCATTGAGAGGTCACCTTACCTTAAGAGCATGTGAACATTTCTCTCTCTCTTGGAACTCAGTAATACAAGGGTTATATTTCACCTATTTCATCTCATTATATCGTGTATCTTCTTTCAATATTCATATTTCTCTAAATACCGTGTTTATGATTCAATTTTAAGGGTTAATGATCACTATACATATCCAAGGATGGATTTGTGGATGGTGCAGTTAACTATGTAGGTGGATTAGTGGAGGGTGCAACTGACTACACAATTGGAGGAGATGGATCAGTGGATGGTGCAATTGACTACATAGGTGGAGGAGATGGATCAATGGATGGTGCACATAGAACTATGTAGTTGGAGGAGATGGATCAGTGCATGGTGTATCTAATTGCACTAGTTGATCCAAGGATGGATCGATGGATGGTGAAGCTAACTAATTTGTAGGTGGAGCACCAATAGGTGGAATGGTAGATAATGCAACATACTATGCAGGTGGAGGGGGGTAGGATATGAGTGGGGAGTGTAAGAGGAGAATGAGGGGGATAAGTCTAATCATCTGAAGATGAAGAAGATGATAAATCACGTCTAACAATTTGTCTTCGTTCCTTAGCAACCATGATGGGCATACCAACAATTCAACACATTAATAATTCTATATTGCAATGAAGCTCCCATAGGTCTATGTAAGCCCAAGATCATATGCAATGACTCTAGGTTGAATTGTCATCACTCCATAACATGCCATTAGTGCACACAATTGATCTGTGATTTGGTAAGAAAATTTAAATTCTAGTCTTAATGGAATGTTAAGCCTATGAGCTTGAGGAGGCTCACAACCTCCTCCATCTCTACATAGATCTAGGGAGGAGGATCCTTACCAATGCATGTGCTAATATCTACAAAATAATAGACAACAATAATTAGACAATTTAAATAAAATCTTATAAAAATTATGTGCGCATTAAGTAAAACGAAAAATATGCAGATAAATAAAATCAAAAGATAACAATACTATTGCCTCTCATATTTGGTGGTTCAAATATGGTAATCGATGTTAGGACATCCTTTCTAGTCCATATATGCATAAGAAAATTATATAAGATTGAGTATGTGATCCTCATATATATGTAACAAAGACAAAACATCTACACCCACCAACCTACACATGTAGTTCAACTTGCTCCTCTTGGGAAACATCTACTCCCATATGACCATATACACATTAGTCATCAACCTACAAGGCTTTCAGTCAAGTCATTAAAAGCCTCTAAAAAATTAAAGTAAACTTTGAAGCACAAGGGAAGAGATGTCTCCATACCAACATGCTATGGCATTGATCCAGATAACTACAAAACTATCATAAAAAAATGGTAGACCACTTGATCATATTGAGGCTCTGAAAAGGACTATCTACATAATACAACATAAACTAATGTGTTTCCCATCAGAGGTATGGTGTGCTAGCGTGGTGGTGAAAAGTCTCAAGCACCTAATCTCCTGTGATCAAAAGTATATAATATCAACTTATCCCCAGTAGCCTAGAATTCACTGGTGTGAACAATGACTGCACTGACATATTCTATGCACATATGTCAGCTAACTCTCTCCTACAACACTGGGCAGTATATTGAGGGAATGCGGAATATCCTTCCCCATCCTAGATAGCTCAATGATGAAATAAATATCGTCATATGTGGGTTGGTACCACATGCCAAGACCAACCCTAAAGGATTGAATACCATAATTTCAAGGAAGAATCAACTTTGTTAATAACTCAATGTGCCCACTAAGGGAGTTAGCCTCCTCATAAAACTTGAGGACGCCAACATCCAATATCTCGTGGTCAAAAGTATATAATATCAACTTATCCCCAGTAGCCTAGATTTCACTGGGGTGAACAATGACTGCACTGACATATTCTATGCACATATGCCAGCTAACTCTCTAATACAACACCAGGAAATAGATTGAGGGAATGCGGAAAATCCTTCCCCCTCCTATATAACACAATGATGAAATAAATATCCTCCTATGTGGGTTGGTACCACATGCTAGGACCAACCCTAAAGGCTTGAATACCATAATTTCAACGAAGAATCAACTCTATTAATAACTCAATGTCCCCACTAAGGGAGTTAGCCTCCTCATACAACTTGAGGAGGCCAACATCCAATAAAATTTAGTGAGTTTGCAATGTATTATATGAGAAACAAAGTCCGTGTCCCTCTCTCTAGCCTCTCATCCACAATCGGAGTTATAAAGGTCAACTGCAACTATTGTGACTATCCTTGATTCATATGCAAATCTCATCATGACATATATCCCTAAAATAAACAATTTATACTAAACTACTACTTGCAATATTCATTCAATATTGAACTTAAACAATTTTGCACAAAAAAACTGTACAATTCTTAGTGTGTCTATTTTAACTATATGCACCATAATTGGTGCATTATAATTTTTATGTGCACCAGAAATGGTGGTGCTACATATTTAACGTATTGCATCATATGCAATGCGCTTTGCAAACAATGCAAGTAGCATTATAGTGTGTCCATACATCCACAAGTGCACCAAATAGTGTAGGTACTTTTTGTAATATTATTATAAATAATGTAGGTAGTTTTTGTAAGATTATTATAAATCTTAACAATGCATGTAATATGTTTAGGCACACTATAACATGGTGCACACTAAAAAGCACCCCCACTATGTTTTACATTGGCATTGCCACGGTGCGTCCATACATATATTAGCACATTGACGAGTGAAAAAAAATAAATTATAACTATATTTGGTGCGCTTAATATGTATAGGCTCATCATACACTCATACAATGTGGAAAGAAAATATTTCCACAATGCTTTTACAGGATCACCGCTATAGTGCGACCATACATTTAAAACCGCACCAAGGATTGTGGACAACTTTCACAAACATAACTATAATATGTTTGGTGCACTTAATATGTATAGGCGCATCGTACAATGGTGTGGAAGGAAACCACTGCCATAGTGGTTTTACAAAAGCACTTCCATGATGCGACCATAAATCTAAAGTGCATCGGAAAGTGTAGGAAATTTCCAAAAACATAATTACAAATATTTCTGGTGCACTAAATATGTAAAGGTGCACCATAAACGATGTGGCATGTAAAAAGCATTGGTCAATGATGCAAGTCAAATACCATGGCTATACCAACAAAAAAAACACAATCAAACTAAATTTTTTAAATTTTAATTCACTAAAAATGTAAATTAAAAGACAACAATTCACTCACCTAGCTTCCTCTCTACAGAGGAAGCATGCTTTCCACATATTAAATAAATTTGTTTAAAAACTTCCAAAACAAATACAAATCCATCGATATATATATATATAACATTTTAACCATGAATCAGGGATCTAATGTGAGGCTGATATTATCCAAATATATATGTATAAATCTCAGCTCTGTACCGAAAGCAAATCTTAAAGCCTGCTTTATTCAATCTGATTGTTTAATTAGTTCGACTACATTAAAAAAATCACACACACATATATATATATATATACTACACTACTCTAAATCTATTTACTTATACAACAATTACACATAATCAATTTTTTTATAACAGAATCTAAAGTATCTACTCGAAACAAAGAGTCAATGTCTGTTCACTTCTGCTTAATTTTACCTAAAAACTAATTATTATATACATCTGAAAAATCTAACTCATATAAACTAAGAAAATAACATAAAACACCATCCTTCACAAAAAAATATTATTAATACTCTGCTTATCATACACTAAGAAAATAACATAAAACACCATCATTCACAAAAAAATATTATTAATACTCTGCTTATTTTACAGAGGCTTGAATTTTATGATAAAAAGATACATATATGTGTTTATAATTATGTGATTTCACTCTATGTAAGAAAAATAGTACAATTATTTCCTCTACAGTAATAATGGACAATGGGTAGAGACGTCAATTTCAAAGTAATATTACACGATTTGCTACACATAAACATAACAACATAAATCACCAAAATAAAATATTTTTCGCCATTGGAATCAAATAACTAATCCAACATTTAAAAACTCATGGCATGGATTAAGACTGTAAATACGATTTTCAAGATAAAACACTTCAGGCCGTTAATAATTATTTACCCATATAACATAACATACTTACTTAAATTAGATTCAAGAAGATACTTGAAAAGTTAGCTCCCCCCAACCATAGGAGAGAGCAACTCGACTGTTTTCCCAACTCCACCTCTGAGATGGATCACCACCATGCACTAGAACGCTAAGAAAATCACTTCCACGCGACACTATATCTCTTAGAGTCGTAACAAACAATGTTGGACATATTAAAATAGAGAACACTCAACACAGTTCCTCTATGCACAACACAACATCCCATGCTATCTTAGTGCATTAATATATATAGTTTTTCCCATGTCTTGTGCCACCGCAATCAAATCTTCAATCAATCCATCAATTCCTATATTGATTTAGGATTTTGTCTGGTAGTTGAGATTTTAGATTGGATTTGATTAATAAAAATATTTATTGCTTGCTTACACATGTTCTTATGTGCCATGGTGGTGTCCCCTCATTTAGTTGAACTCTCCAAGTGCCTTTTTCTTTTATTAAATAATGAAAATAAATAGTTTGTTGTTCAAAGTGTCACATCCATGTTTTTGAGTTTTAAATAACTCTTACAAAAAATAATTGTCACAATTATTAAATCATAAATCCCATGTTAGAGCATAAATCCTTGAGATTTCTCAATTGGTTATCAAGGTCAGAGGGACATATTTCCATATGAACAATATCATTAGCATAAAGGAGAAGGATGAGAACAATACCAACTAAGATCGTGCTGGTGCAACCTACTTCCTCTAAAAAAACCTTCTAGCTTATCGATGTACATGCCAAAGAGGGTAGGAGAGAGGGGGCAACCTTTCTTAACTCCAATATATTACAATTAATGTATTTTGACCACCCCTTAGCATTATTGAATTTGGAAATGATGGTATCATACAATCTTATCATGACAGTTCTCAACATGAGAGGAACTTTTAGCTCTTCTAACCTCTTCCACGGGTTGTTTCTAGGAACTGTGTCGAAAGCTTTCCTTAAGTCCACACAATAGCGTAAGAGATTGGATTTATTATTACAACACTCCTCTGCAATGATCCTGAGTGTAACCAGGTGTCCGTAGTTGAGTGATATCTTTTGAACCCTGCATGACCTTTAGTCGCTTTCCCTCACTTTCTAGCCATATGTTGATCTTCTTTTCTAGAATGATGCAATAAAGCTTTGCTAAGAGGGGGATAATCATACTTGTCCAACAAATAGAGGGGTTATTTTTATCACCACTTTTAAAAATAGGGATGATGAGACTCTAAGTCCAAGGGTGAGGGAAACCTTGCTTAATTGCTAAATTAAAGAGATTGTGGATGTGAGGGATGATGACATGCCATCCAATTTTTAAGATTTCTGCTTGATAACCTTCAATGTTATTATTATTATGATAATATGGGTGTTTTTTATAATCCATATGAAAACAACAGGTTAGTAACAATTTTCTTAAATCTTCTTGCTAGAATAATCAAAACATTATCTTATAAATTTATTGTGAAAAATAATGCTTTTGGCGAGAAAAACAAAATTATAATAAATTTATAATAAAATAATAAATTTTTAAAATAATAAATTAATTTAATAATAAGTATTTTTGTGAAGCCTGGTTGATGGTGTGAGAGGATGGGGGTCACGCTTAGGGTTTCGCAGGGATTTCCTGCAGAGTCTGCAGGTTTTGGACGATATGGCGGTTATGGTTTTGTCCATTTCTGATTGGGCTGTCATTGTTGTCGGGCCCTTTGGGTTGTACGAGTGTTTAAGTCGGCTGGCTTTTGGTAGGAGGTGGCACCCGTTGTCATTCTGCTTTGGACATGTGTTTGTTACACCGGCTGGGCCGGTGGACGGGCTATGAACTCTCTCGAAGGTGGGGTTCTACCCCCTTACTCTCATTTCTGCGGGGTTGTAACTGATGAGCGTTCTGCTGAACTATCTCCCTCTGTGCGTGGTTATGGGGGAAACCCTAATCTATCTGGAGCCAAAGCAAAGAGCAGGCGGCGGGAAAAATCGCTCAAGGCTCGTGAGAAGGTGGAAAGATTTGTAATTCCTGCGGATGCAAATTTGGAGAGGGTCCAATTGTTGGCAGACAGAGCTTTGGTGGGACGTTTGGAGTATGCATCTGGCTCGAAGGTGGAAATCGTAGAGTGGGTCAAATGCAATTGGTCTCCGATTGTGGGGAACACTCCGAGGATAAATTTGCTAGTTAATAAGTGGATATTATTCATTTTTCCATCGGCAGAGGATATGTTGCGGATACTCGAGGGGACCTGGTTGTTTAAGGATGGATCACTGAACCTTAAGCGTTGGCATATTGCTTTTGACCCTTTACATGAGCGTTAGGGTATTCGTCATTTGTGGATGATTGTCCCTGGTCTTCCAATAGAAGTTTGGACAGAGGATACTGTGGCTGGATTGGAAAATATGGTGGGGAAGTGTATTAGGGTTGATAAAACTCTATTTTTGGCATGGATAGGCGCTATGCTAGGGTTTTAGTGGAAGTTGATTTGAGGTTGGGATTGCCGGCTGCTATAGAAATTGTTTGGGGTGAACGTTGTTGGACTCAGATGCTGGATGGATACCGTTCCGTTGCTATTTGTGTTGGGAGGTGGGTCACATACAGGCCAAATGCCCTAATCATCTGTCGTGCCCAAAGGAGACGGTCCGTCGGGGTTCACTGAACGCTACACATTTTGCTTCGGAATCTCAGAAATTGGCTTCCCCGAAGACTCCTGTTCCTGGTAAGTTGAAAGTTCCCCTGGAATCTGCATATTCTGAGCTTTCCAAAGCGGATATTGATTTTATTTCTGATAAGGAAGTGGAATTAGATAGGAGAATTTCTTTGGGGGTTGTTCAATTAAGGCATGGATTGTCCAAACCAGTGCTTGATACTGGGTCTGATAGGTTTGGTTGTTGTCCCGTGAATGCTTCTGGGGGTGAGAATGTTTCTCCATTTTTAGAACCTAGCACTTCCTCCAATGTTCATCTTAGTGGGGATACTCAGGTTGTTTCGGTTCCTCCTGTTATTCCTGGGTGTGATTCGACTGTAAACCCTTCTGAGAAACTTATGGATGTAGTTGTTTCTGATTGTTTGGAGGATAATGGACCACGGGGGGAATGTGAGTTGGTCCCACTGGATATTTACTCCAAAAACCCTGCTCGGGATTCTTATGTGCTGCCTCTTCCTTCAAAATTCCAGAATGTTACTATAAGGAAGGGGAAGAAAAAGAAAAAATGCCTGATCCAGGGAATTTGCAGTTTGGTGGTCTATGTGATGGTGTTTGTGAGTTAGAAGGTGCTATTGGTCTAGGTCTTAGAGCACAGAAGCCCAGTGTGGAATTTTCTTAATGTCTATACTATCTCTGAATGTACGTGGGTTGGGTGGGGTTTTGAGGGCTAGGGCCCTATCCAACCTTTTTCTTGCTACTAGACCTGGTATTGTTTTATTTCAAGAAACTGTGTGTGCTGGTTCTGATGTTGTTTCAAAAATTGGTAGTATTTTGCCTCTTTGGGAGGTCTCTGCTGTGGATGCTTCAGGTCTTTCTGGGGGGTTGGCAGTTGCTTGGAATCCACAGTTTTTCTCTTTCAAAGCTTATAGGACTGTATGGGGGATACTCTTCAAGGGTTGTTGTATTGGTCTGAACCTTCGTTTCTCGGTTTTCAATTGCTATGCCCCTTATTCGGATAGGCAGGCCTTTTGGGAATCCCTTTCCGGGTCTGGGATTTTGGATGATGAGAGACTTATTTTTGCAGGTGACTTAAATTTTACAAAGTCACCTTCGGAAATCTGGGGGAAAAAAGCCAGACTTGACCCTTTGGCAGATTTTTTCAGTAAGTTATTATTGGTTCATGAACTTATTGATGTTGAGCCTTCTAAATTATGTCCTTCCCGGAGTAATGGTAGAGGAGGTGATGATGGTGTCCATAAGTGTCTTGATCGTTTTTTGGTAAAGGCTTCTTTGCTGGAGAATTTTCATAAGTATCGTTCCTGGGTCCATGAGCATAAGGTTTCTGATCACTGGCCTATCCTTTTGCAGTTTGATGATTATGGGGAGAAATCAAATGTTCCTTTCAAATTTAACCATTCCTGGTTGCTGGAGGCTGATTTCTGCAATATGGTGAAAGATTTTTGGATTTCTGCTGATGTTGTTGGGGATAATCCATTAGACCTTTTCTGTAACAAAATGCGAGGCCTTAAAAGAGCAGTGATTAGTTGGATTAAGCAGAGGAAGGAAGCGGATAAGAGAGATCTGGCTCTCCTTGATGATGAGATTCAAAGGATTTTAAAGGCGAATTTTGAGGGAGAGTTAAGAAAAGAAGAATTTGAAGTGGTTAAGCTGCTTGAGAAGAAAAGAGAAGATATCCTATTACAGGAAGAGATGGAATGGAGGTTAAAAAGCAGGGCATTGTGGATTAAAAATGGTGATAAAAACACCAAATTTTTCCATTCCTTTGCATCAGCTCGTCGAAATTAGAATGCAATAAGGGAATTGTCTAATGCAGATGGAAATACTTGCTCAGGTGTCGAGGCTTTGAAAGTGGAGGCTGTAAAACATTTTGGGAATATTTATAAAGAGGAGGGTTTAAGTGATCTGAGGGAACAGATTAAAATTGCAGAACTTTTCCCTCGGTTTTTCAATGATGAAGATGCAGTTGCTCTCGGTAGAGAGGTTACACTTGAGGAGGTGGAGAAGACTCTGAAACTTTTTGCTTGTGAGAAAATCCCTGGCCCCGATGGATGGCCAGTGGAGATATATACACACTTCTTTGAGATTATGGGACTTGAGATGTTGCGAATGGTTGAATATACAAGGCTGCAGGGGTTCACATCTGGTGCTTTGAATTCCTCCTTTGTAATGCCAATTCCTAAAAAGGGTAAGCCAGACAACTTTGGAGATTATAGGCCTATTGCACTTTGCAATTTGGCTTATAAGTTAGTCTCTAAAATTATTGCTCAAAGAATTAAATCGGCTCTTTCAGAACATATCACTACAGAACAGTTTGGTTTTTTACATAACAGACAGATTCATGATGCCATCGGGGCATCACAGGAACTTCTCCATTCCATTAAGAGCCGCAGACTCAGTGCTATGCTTCTTAAATTAGATTTGGAGAAAGCATATGATCGGGTGAATTGGTCTTTCTTAAGGCTGATTCTGATCCAAATTGGGGTTCCCCCACTTGTCATAAACTGGAATATGACTTGTGTCTCTTCGGCTAGTATTGCAATCTTGATTAATGGTTCGCCTTCTTCATTTTTTCAGTGCTCAAGGGGAATAAGGCAGGGATGTCCTTTATCTCCTTTATTGTTCCTTCTAATTGTTGATGCCCTTAGTAGAATGCTTAAATTTGCAAAGCAGGATGGATTACTCAAGGGCATTGATTTGGGGTTTGATTGTGTTATTTCACATCTGATTTTTGTGGATGATGTGTTGCTGGCTAGATTGGCTACTGTTGCTGAGTGGGGGGTCATCAGGAATATATTGAATTGTTTCTGTCGGGTATATGGCATGAAGATAAGTCTTTCAAAATCTTGTTTCTATTTTCATAATGTGGATGCTGATGAAAGATTGGGAATTGCTACTATTTTGCCTTTTAACTGGCACCCTTTAGATGATGGGCTCAAATATTTGGGTTATTTTTTGAGACCGAATAACTATTAGATCAAGGATTGGTGGTGGATGGTTCGGAAAGTAGAGGCTCGGATTTATCACTGGTCATTTAGAATGCTCTCTGTGGGAGGTAGACTTACTCTGATCAAGGCTGTGCTACTGGGGATTCCTGTATATTGGCTTTCTCTTTTGGAGATCCCTGTATATATTCTTAATGTTATTAGAAAGCTGATTTTCAACTTCCTGTGGTCCGAAGGCACAGACAGGGCTTCATTGGTTATGACTGGATGGGAATCGGTCTCCAAGCCAGAACGTTTCGCTGGCTGGGGTATTAATGATTTAAAATCCTTCAGTATGGCACTCAGGGCCAAAAGCCTTTGGAGGTGCCTCTTTAATAAAAATCCTTGGTCAAAAATTTCTTTTGTGAAATACATTAATACAAACTTGGTTGATTGGGTCCGTTTGAATATGCCCGTGAGATCAGGGTGCTCTCCATTATGGCGCGGATTGCTTAAGGTATTAGGTTGGATCATGGGTGACTTAAAGTGGAAAGTTGGTAATGGTAAATCCATCAGGGTTGGAAAAGATTTTATTTTGGGTATGAAAGAACCTGTCAGTCTTTCAAAAAGGATTGTGGATTATTTAAAAATATATGGTTTATCTTCTTTAGATCGTATCGGGAATGTTTATGGTCAGACATATTGGTTACAATCTTGTGATTTGGGGTTGGTGGAGGAAGATGCAAACACTTGGGATTCCTATATCAGTTCTCTTGGTTCGGTCGGTGTCTTCTTAATAGATTAAGAAGATAGGATGATGTGGTGTGGAAATAGTAAACTTGGAATAGTCACAGCTAAAACATCATATGACATAATCATGCAAGAGAAGTATATATTTCCACAGCACTGGCGGTATAAAAAGATTTGGAAGTGGAATATTGCTTTAAAGCACAGGTGTTTTTTATGGCATGCTTTACAGGGTTCTTTGAAGACATGGGACAATCTCGCAAAGCGTGGATGGTGCGGTCCAAATTGGTGTATCTTATGTAAGGAGAATTATGAATCTATCAATCATTTGTTTGTTTCTTGCTCCTTTGGGAAAAAAGTATGGGATTTTTGTTGTTCAAGGTTGGCTGTCACTAAGGTGTGGGATAATGTTGAATTTGATGTGGCTTTATTGATGTGGTCCTGTTCCTCAATTGAAACAATACAGGTTCCTATCTTTATATCTTGGGCTATTTGGTTCTACAGGAATATGGCTACCTTTCAAGATATTGAGCCTGATGTTGTGTCTTGTGGTCATATTGTTATAAATTTATCACAGCAATACACTTTAAAGGTCACTACAGCAGAAGAGAGAAGGATTGGTCAATTTTCCTTTACTGTAAATCAACCCATACTTTTTTTTGATGGGGCTGCTTAGAATGGCTATTGTGTTGCTGGAGGTGTTATTTATCTAAATCAGGATCATTATTATACTCTTCGTCTCAATTGTGGGAATGGTAGTAATATGAAAGCAGAACTTCTAGCACTGTGGTGTGTTTTGAAATGTGCCAACATTTTTGGGCTTGTTAATATTAAGGTTTATGGAGATTCACGTGTCACTATCAAATGGGAAGCAAATGAATTTGATTTAAATGTTATCGATCTCTCCCATTGGTGCAGGCGTGTTAGAATGGAGATAGATTTGTTGGAACACAGCTCATTTTCTCACATCTTTCGTGAATTCAATGGACAGGCTGATGAATTATCAAAGCAAGCTTCACTGGGCACTGAAGGTTTATTGGTGTGGGAGGAATGGATGGACTCCAGCATGCTGGACAGAGGCGAAGTTTTTTTCTTTTAGAAAGATTAAGTAATGGTTTTGTTGTGGAAATCATCTATTTTGTAAGGTCAATGTCTTTTCAGATGTATAAGCTATAGCATGAACAATCATATGTTGATGATAGGTGGGGTCTGTGGGACTTCAGCCATGTTTTTTTTGCTGAATACACCTTTTGTACAGGAAGGGTGAAAATCTTTGTACTATTTGATTCAATGAATAGCAATAGTACGTTTTTTTTTTCGGATGAAAAAAAAGTATTTTTGTTTTTATTTAAAAAACAAATAGTTATTTAATTTTTATCATTAAAATGAAATATAAGTTTTATTTATAATTAAAATAAATAAATTAAATTTAATTGAATTTATTTAGAAAAATATCATATTCAAACCTAATCAAGAAAAAGGAAAAACAAAACAAAAGGAAAAGTGAGAATAGATTGCATGATCAGTTTGATAAAAGGATAATAAATTTGTTTATTCAAACCTAATCAAGAAAAAGGAAAAACAAAACAAAAGGAAAAGTGAGAATAGATTGCATGATCAGTTTGATAAAAGGATAATAAATTTGTTTTTATTTATTTGTTATAAACGGTATAAAAGCTTTTTTATTCCAAAGAAACAAGATTAGAGTTTAATATTAAAATCAAACCACCTTTACATGGCCAATAGGCCTTTCATGTATCATCATCATTGCATAGCAATAGAATCAAATTTGTCATCAGATATCATAAAACAACAAAAAGTCATAAGTAACATAGATTTTGATCTCTGTTGCAAAAATAATTTCTAAAAAATCTTTCAAAAAGATAAAGTAACTACCCATAAAAGAAAGTAGATTTTTTTGATGCGTTTTGGGACTTTATGAAAATAAGAAAATAATAGGACCATAGTCATTCTTCATAATAGTGTCATTAATATACTCCCATTTCTACCCAACACCATCCCCAAATTGTTGACCCACTTTTGATAGTTGATCCACAATGTTGTTCCTCTCTCTAAAAATATGACAAAAACTTATCACCTGTAATAAAGCTGCTATCTGTCCACTTCCTCAAACAAAGGATTTGGGAAATATTTTTTTGGGATTTGTTCATCGTAATCCAATTGATAACTAACAACGAAAAACTTGTAATATGTGTATCCCCTTTAAGAGAGATAAAAGTAAGACCGTCTTCAATGCCAGTAACTCTGCATGATTATTAGTGCTCTGTGCCAACCCCGCAACAAATTTAGTCCAATTAGAATCAGAAGAAATGTCACGTCCCCTTCCATCTATCCAATGCAAGGTAGGGAACATGACTGAAACATGGGGTGTCCAATTCATCCCCAAGCCATAATGATAAAAATTTGCCATTTAAAATAAGATGCACAATTCATTTACATAGCGGAATTAAACGTATTAACACACAGCTAAAATGGAATGCATCAGCATACCATTCACAAACAGGTGATGAATTATAATGCGAGGAAGCAATCACATTCTCATGATATACACATATTACACGTTAGCCATAATAAGATATGCATTCATCATCCAAATACCAGTCATTATTTAATACATTACAGAACATAGAATTAACACATCTCATTTAATAAACACAGAGGAATAACCATAATAACATACAAGCAGAAGGAGATGCATTGGCCTATTTCTTCCGGGAAGAATGATGAAACGGTCATACAATAATCCATCCCATTCTCATGCTATGCACATGCATCATGCCAACTAACTTAAGATAATCATTTCATCCAAGTAACATGAGTAATTTAACATACAGGATTAACACATTGTTGAACACATAATGCAATTAAATTAATCCACAGAGAATACTTATCTTGAAATGCAAATGTCCAAACGATTGGCTACATGAGAGCAACGTTCCACCCAACCATAAATATTTGTCCAACCTATATTCTTTAGCTGAGAGATCACCCCCGAGCTGGGCTGTGTATCCACTAAGGAGGAACTAGACAGGCTCACTCATAGCTATGGATTCACTCAAACGGTCATGCTAAGCTAGCAAACGACTGGGTTTATCAAGCATGCAATAAGGGAAATATGAGGATGCTAATCCCGTGAGCTCAACCACAGAGATACAAACATCTCAAGTTCAATTCAAGCAATCCCATCCTCTGTTCAAACCTCCACACTTGGATTTCTCACCATTCTAGCAACAAATAACTCAATCCCGTCACTGGGTTTCTGGGCTATCAAAACTGGGTTTTCCAATGGATTTCAGGGTAGCTAATGCTCCAAAATTCGCCCCAAGGTTCATACCTATGGATCCCCCATTGGATTTTACTATCAAGTACCAATTCTGGGCATTTATGGCTCTTCAAAACGTGGGTTCTTTCAAAGTTGCGATTTTTGGTTTTTCTCTCTACTGGTAATTCGTTTTTGGATGGAAAATGATGCTGGTAACTTCCACAATGGAATGGAGATGAGGAAAAAGCAACTCCCATGAGGTAGAGTGGCTTGTGGGTCAAGCAAAACAGAGCCCATACTCTGCCATATGAATTTCTGGGCTGCCCATGTTCCATTGAAGCCATGGACTGAATTCCTCAACCACTTCCTTACAACAAAAATAAATGTTAGCAAGGTAAGTCAAATGGGTTCTCAAGGTGACATATGGCAGCCTATGGTTCAATCCCACAGCCCCCTCACCACTCCCTAGTGGATACGCATGGCCCCTTCTCATTTGTTGCCTCCATAGCCAGTTTTGGTATTTTATTGCATGATGTTTATTTACATCATTTTTACAATGTTCCATGGCTAAATAGCACATGGGAAACATAATGTCTAATACTTGCCTTTAAATAAAATTTGAGCTTCCATTAGCGGGGCCTCGGCCTTGAGCTCCACGCTAGGAAAACATACATCACCTGTATACAACATTTACATTAAAAGCTAACATATCCTAAGGGTCAAAATGGGGTATTACAAGAAAAGATGACACCACCAACACCACCAATTGCTGAGTCCCCCTGAGAAGCCTCGTCGAAAAAGCAACAGTGATAAGATTTATCAACTGCCACCTCAAAATATCTCTTAACCTTTGGCTGCTTCTTCAACCATGGGAGAGAGTAAAAAATGACAATACTTTTATAAGCATAAACTTCAAGAGGGATCCTTTTGTCCTCGAAAGTAACCAAATTCCAGGCCAGCCAAGCACCCCAGATTAACAAAGCAGACAGAGATTTAAATCTTGTAGTAGAGATATCGTTGAACCAATTCAACAAAGCATCCTGAAGATCCACTGCATTCCAATCAAAAGTAAAACCTTTAACCTTAGACAAAGTCAACCACATACTTTGAACGTAAGGACAATGAACAAGTAAATGGGAAAATGTTACTTCATCGTTCCTGCATAGGGGACATCTCCCAAGTCCAACATAAAACTTTCTAGAAATTAAATCCCAAACAAGAATTATTTTAGGTAAAAAAAGCCACGAAAACAATTTTATCTTCAGAGGACAAAAGCCATAAAAGCTAATTTGTCATACTATAATTTAGTTAAGTGGTATTCTGAAGTGAAGTGATATGACAATTGATTGTGATATCTTCAATTTTTTGTTATATGGTAATTTTTTAAAATAATAAAATAAAAGCATAATTTTATTTATATGTAAGACATTTTATGAGAAAGTGATGATGATAGTGGTGGTGGTGGTGGTGACGGTGACGATGATGTGGGTGTATGCACGACATTTTATGAGAAAGTGATTTTCATCTTCAACCATCTTAGGCGTATCACAAAGATGACAAATTCTTTCGTCTCACAACGTTTTAGGAATTATCCAGTACCTTATTTCACTATGGAGCTTGTGAGAGTTTGTTTTTATTTTAGCAATGTTGATTTTCTTCTTTATGCTAGTTAAAATAAAGATATACTTTTAATCCTCTAAATTATGGTTGATCACTTCCTTATAATATCTTATTTTTCTCTTATCCTCTAATTCTTTATCCCACCACATCTTTTCCTTAAATTTAAATGAAATAATACTTTTAATATTATCAATATTATGCAAAGTGACATCTTCCTTCACTCACCAATGATTTAGCCAATATTTTACATATGTATGCCAACCTAGCTTAAGCCACACATGGTTTTGACTAGAATATAAAGCAATCTTAGGGAGCCCCTTATCTCCCATGTTGTTTATCTTGTTATTGTACATTAGGTACTTCCATATAGTCATGGTCTCAATGGGAGAGAGACTTGCTTTTATGAGGAGGATTGGATATAGTGTATTGTCTTTAATTTTGATTTAATATGTTATAAAACATTTTGGGATTTGCTCCATCATTCTCCATGATGCTCTAGAGATGTTGCAACCCCAAACTTCACATTCACATACTATAAAAAGAGTGACAAAAGTCTCAAAGAGGATTTTCTTCTTATCCCAAAGACAAAGGTTTATTAACAATTTTCAATTCCATAATAAGCTTTCCACCATCCATTAATAATTTTTTCAATGTTATAGTTCTATTTAACTTTATGATGAAAATCGATTCCATTCCGAGATATTTATATTAAAATCACTTTCTCCAAATTATTGTTGTTACACATTAAATTGTTATAAATAGTCTTTTTAGATTTATTATCCTAATTTATTTTTTTTTATCAATATTCACAATCATACTCTTATTAGATAAACTCCTTGAAAATTAAAAATTAAAACTTTGGAAATATGGAATAAATTAAAAAAAAATATAAGTTTTGGAATATGGAAAAATTAAAAATAAATAACTTGAAAACATGGATTGAATATTTTTTAATCCAAACTTAATTAAATGTTACACACAAAGTTAATTGAGAAGTCCTTTTGCACATCAGCAGCACCAGTGGTCTAGTGGTAGAATAGTACCCTGCCACGGTACAGACCCGGGTTCGATTCTCGGCTGGTGCATTGGTTTTTGTGTTTAATCTACTCAGTGGTAAATTTATCGGATGCGAATTGACAGATCTCTTAATGCACGAACAAAGCCACCTCCCCTTTATTAACTAACTTTAAATATCTCCAAGAAAAAACTAACTTTAAATATCTTGTCGTCGTAATAATAGAACATATCTCTAAACAAACAATCTTCCACCAACTTCAATCGTTGTAGTACAGTGGTAAGTATTCCCGCCTGTCACGCGGGTGACTCGGGATCGATTCCCCGCAATGGCGAAATTCCATATTTTGTCGACGCAATTGTTCAGTTTGTGGCATTTATGAATTTAACTGTCCGAGTCAAACCTGGTAGTTTCTTGAAATACAAACTTATACTTAAATTTGTCTATCCACTTCTCTGAATTTGAAGCAAAAAAGATGAATCAAGCACAAGATACGTTTTTGTTTTTATTAATTGATTATAGTCCTTAAATTTGTCTATCCACTTCTCTGAATTTGAAGCAAAAAAGATGAATCAAGCACAAGATACGTTTTTGTTTTTATTAATTGATTATAGTCCATGTTGAACACATTATCAAAATATTTTCTAACATTGTTGATTCTATGCACAATTCCATATTTTGTCGACGCAATTGTTCAGTTTGTGGCATTTATGAATTTAACTGTCCGAGTCAAACCTGGTGGTTTATTGAAATACAAACTTATACTTAAATTTGTCTATCCACTTCTCTGAATTTGAAGCACAAAAAGATGAATCAAGCACAAGATACGTTTTTGTTTTTATTAATTGATTATAGTCCATGTTGAACACATTATCAAAATATTTTCTAACATCGTTGATTCTATGCACCCTTATGTTATGAAAGTTTCTTTGTCATCTCATGGGATGGGTTCTATTCTTATTCTTATCGTACTACCATTTCTTTTTGTTAATTTTCCTCGGTTTTTAATAAATCATATTTCATGTTGTATGTCTAAGCATACTATATATATAGTTATTGGCAATGTGCTTCCACATTTTGCATAAGAAGCATTTGATGGCTTGTTTGCAATTGAGTAGTGTGATGAATTGACTTCCTGCTAACCTTACACTCTATACACAATGTTTCCATTTTCAATACTTGACTACAAGACTATAACAAATTGTGGAGGAGGGGGAGACATAATGTTTCCATCTTCAAACTATAACAAATTGTGGAGGAGAAGGAGGAAGGGTATAAGATAAAGCTTAGTATACTAGAAGATGCAATTGATTATCATACTTCTTATCCCATTTTCTCTATCTTTTTGGTATGTTCCTTGGGTTGTCAAATTAGTGAAACCAATTATCATCTAACATGCTTTCTTCTTACAAAATCTCAACATACTTATTGAATATTTGTTCGAAGATTTATCACTCTTTACCTTCTTGTTTTCAAATTCAGCAAAGGATTCATTCTTCTTCATTGACATTGGTGTTAATGGTGTGCCTTTGATTCAATTCCCTTACAGTACTCCGAACAAATTCAAGTTCTTCCTTCAACTCTATGTTGGACTACTCAATATCTTAAGATTCCATTATTTCCCTCCTTCTAGTTCCTCCGCTAGTTTTATAGATTATTTATATGGTTTTACCCTTTGGGATTTAATAGCATTTATTATACTTAGGTTTATTCTAGGTGAGAAACAATCTATCTTTTTTCAATTCTAATGCTTGATAATTTAGCATAGTCATTAGTTCTATGAATCTAGACTTATATATTTGTGAATACTTTCTCCTATTAGTTTACATATCTTCAATGATTGAAATGAAATAGGATGAGCATTTGATTTTGTGTTTTGTGGCTTAAATTCTTTAATAATGACATCCTAGATTTTGAGTTATAGAAGAAAACATGAAAGAAAATATCACTTTCCTAACAACAACAAATCTCACTCTGTAATAAATAATTAAGTATGTTAAACATGTTGATAAACAATTACTTAAATTGATTCAAAATAATAGTATTAATACATCCATATTCCACATGAAGAAACTTTGTCATTTTCTTATGTTTCTATAAACTTCTCAAACTTATGCCTTCACTTTCTTTATGCCTTAATTTCAAATCAAATTCCAAGTCCCCAACAATTTGGCATAAAAACAAAGCCTTTTACCCCACAAAAGAGGTATAAAATCATACATCTTGTTCCTTCATATCGATATAAAATATTTATTATTATTAATTATGTTACATTAGGATACAATACATTTAAGAGAGTTACCATACATTTAAGAGAGTTACCATATTTGAGGTCATAAACTTTCATTGGCATTCATGTTTTTTTCATTCATAAGTGATGATGACCATGCCAACTTGTATAATACCACAAACTAGTGAGCAATTTCAAGTGATACCAATCATTTGTATCCTTGAATACATGGAAGTTTTGGTATCAAGCATGTTTCAATCTCAATATCATCTTATTATGTAATTTGTTATTAGCTCAACTATCCACTTATAATTATTATTTTAAATTTTAGAAATTTTCTATGTTCAAATGCCAACGCCAATAAGTGTTGTGTTTGAGAATATATGTGATGAAGTTGCCTTGCAATCCTTTGGTATGGATTGTTCTTTTGATCCAAACACGTCCTTCTTCTACACATAGACATATTGAAATTTGAATAATTATATTTGGTTTTCAATTTATATAACTCGTGTATTAAGAAAATGAAATTATGTATTTTAGTAAATATCGTTTTCTATTTGTGCCTTTTGATGTATTGTAATATATTGGAATATTATAAACATTAAGTGTTTATCTCTATGCAAATACATAAGCATCAATCTTCTAACAAGAGCCATGTGGTGGTAATGTTCCTGAGATTGTCACTTGCTTTGCGGCTAGCTATAAATAAGAGTTTTTGACAATGGAAACATTTGTTAAAGGAGTTGTTTTTTTTGCACTTGTTATGAAACTAAATAATATTAATTTAGAGGTTAAAATCCAATTATCAAAACTTCATGGGATAGCTTAAATCTATTTTACAACTAATTTTATTAATGTGGTAAACAAACCATAATTTTATATACATTTCAGTTCCCGTTGACGCCCCCACCTTCTATCTCAATCTTTTGGTCATGTACTTGCCATCTTTCTGAAGGTCCAACGAGCGCCACGACCCCTTTACCCGCAGAACACATATTTGATTTCAATCCATTGGTCAAGTTTCCTTTTGAAGGCCTTGAAGGACCGTCTAAAGTTTAAAGGTCTTGACATACCGTACCCCACTTTAAGTCCAGGTACATGCTCCCATTGGCACGAGAAATGTTGATCATTATATGATAATAATTCATACATTGCAATGTCATGGCGTGATATATTAAAAGCTCTCGTAAATAATTTAATGTAACACTAAATTTATCTTTTTCTACAAAGTTTAACTTTACTTTTCTTGAAGCAATTTGGAAACCTGTGTAAGAGATTTGAAATTTCGACGTTTTGGGCTAAATAGCATAGCCCATCCTCAGGAAGATATAAATCTTGAAGAAAATTGAAGCCCTCATAACTTATTAATAATGATATTCTTATAAGTTTTGGCAGAAAACCTAATATGAGTCAGCAAGAGACGATAACTTAATATTTAAAGGTCATATATATATATATATATATATATATATATATATATATATGTAATATTTATAACATTACATTAACAGGGTTTATAACATTAATATTTATAACATTACATTACATGTTATAAAAAAATTTATTATGTAAAATTTTACAATAATAGGGTTTATAACATTAATATTTATAACATTACATTACATGTTATAAAATATTTTATTATGTAAAATTTTTATATTATGTAAGATTTTTATTATGGAAAATTTTTATTGTGTAAATTTTTTAATGATTATGCACCTGCTAATTACTAATGTTATGTTTTAATGTTTTGATTTTGGTTAGGTTAATGACATGGGCCCATGAGCTGCTCAGGGTCCATTCATTGTCTCGATTGAGATTGCTAGGGTTTTTGGTAATTTCGATAGCTCCACAGATTCGTCTTTTGGTGTAATGGTCAACATTGCTAATGGCCTTTACTTCTTCTATGCATATATGGTGTTTAGAAGTGTGTGAGTGCTCTACCAGGGAAGATTTTTTTATTCTTCCATGATAGATATCTGCGCTATGTTCTTTTAGTCTAGTGTAGATAGAGCGGTCTGTCTCACCGACGCAGACATTACCACATTCATAGGGGATTAGATAGATTCCTTTCCTCTTTTTCGGATCAGATTGGTCTTTTGCATGATCTAAAATTTTTCCTATTGTGTTAGGAGGAGAGAAATCCACCCTTATTAGTCTTTTTTGTAAAATATTAGCAATTTTGTCTGTGGTGCCCTGAATGTAAGGTAGAGAGACAGTTTTGCAAGGGATGTTGTTGTTCTCAGACTTAGGTCTTTTCTTGTTGCTCTTTCTAATGGATCTTTTAATTAAATTTTTGTCGTATCCATTTGTTTTGAAAGCTTTTGTTAGATGCTTAAGTTTTGGACCTAAGTGATCTACATATGAGATACGTTTGGCTCTAACAATAAGGGTGTTTAAGATGCCCGCCTTTTGAGTTGGGTGATGGTGTGAGGTTGCTTGAACATATTTGTCTGTGTGAGTTTTCTTGTGATATACTCCATGAGATAAGGAACCATCCTCTTTCTTAGATATAAGTATATCCAAGAAAGGTAGCGATTTGTCGCTAATGTCTTACAGTGGTTAGAGTTAAGGCTAGCTTACACTTATTTTTCTTTGTAATGAATAAACAAAAGTACGTGACATGGAAGTGGATACCAATAAGATAGGGAATGGATTTCCAAATGTACATAATTTTGACCACTTGAAATATGTTCATCTCTGAAAAATTTCTTCACACCTTTGGCCTCCATTTAGAATACATAATGTTTATCCATGGATAATGCTAAGCTTGAATAAGTGTCCCCCAGGAGAAAAAAAAACATCGAAAACATGACCATCTTTCATGTCATGCCATTCAAATTGAGCCACACTCTTTGCCTGCAGTGCATTGACTGCAATAGAGGAAGTCAGAGCCTGATGTGACCTGACATGCTCGTCACCTCTACTAGTGTATGTCCATTAATGTCATCTTGTTTCCCTCTCAAATGATATGTAATTCCAATGTGGTGAGTAGATGAGAACCAGATGGATACTATGTCATATAAAGCATTGCGGGTTACTTAAAACCAGCATGAACAACATTAAACAACATTAATAATGGATGACGCACGCTCCGTTGCCGAAGTGGGAAGCTATTCCCTAGGTAGACATCATCAACTAAGGTGCAATCAAAATGTAACAAATTCACATTATTTAAAAAATTCATATAAATAAATTTTTTGAAGTACTATACGCAGACCACCCAAAACTATAGGCTCAAGGAAAAAATTATAGACTGTAGAAGCAAATTAATAGGAGGTGGACAATCTAGGTCCTATTTTGAGTCCAATTTACTGGCCAATGTGAAAACTAATCTCCTGACCAAGTAGATAATGACACCATTACTTCATTGCTTGGACCAAGGCTTTGAACTCTTTTTTTTTTTTTAACAGAAACAGGGGATAGATTTATATAGACAAAGGCTGTGCATAGCCATTCATTACAAAAAACAAAATCCAGCACTCTGCATCTAAGAAGGGAAAATTGCAGAGGCTTATAGAGTTCTTTTCCTGGAGTTCTATGCTTCCTGACTTCCTATAAACTATGTTCTTGCTGTTGGGATAAACCCTTACATATTGATTGCATAATTTTAAACAAAAAAACATTCAGGATAGGAATGACTGAGAGAACCTGCAGGAAAGGAAATAAGTGACTGCCATCTACTGAAATTCTACTGCTGAACAGAGGCCGCGTCTATCATCTCCTGATTTACAGTTGGGGCCTCTTGAACAAAGCTACAATGAGTTTTGCAGGCAAAGGCAGAGGTGTCTGCTTTGATGCTGTCCACTTTCCCCATCAACTCAATAATATTTCTGTCCATGTCGTCCATGCACGATTCCAGGCAAGAGAGCCGAGCGTGGATATATCTGTCTTCCATAGCTAATTCTTCGATTTGCCTTGCAGTGGTACAGACTGCTGCATACATCCCAGAGAGATAAGTTTTGATTTCAGAAGAAAGCTGGCTCAGCGTGGCTATGGCCTGTCTGACGCCTTCCATATTGCTATCTGACGAGGGAGAACCGTCTGCGAACGACGCTGTATGGTCCTGGGAGATACAGAGACGTTGCAGAGCCGGAGCGAGGGCAGGGTGGGAAAGACTCTCCATTTCGTGCTCTATGCAACCGGCGGGCACATGGGATAATAAATGCCCAAGCGTGAGATCTGAACAGGCCATGAGGAGGGCGTGTGGGTTGATGTGGGACTGCCAAGCCAAGGCATGGTGATAGGAGTGATGTTGTCCTAAACAAGTTTCGCAATGGTGAGGAGGGCTACCATGCTTATGTTTTCTCCAATTATTAAAACTCCTTAGCAATGCATTCATTAAGGTATAAAACGGTGTGTTGGGACCTTGTTGAGAGAGGCTTGTCCCTTGCCCATAGTGACACCAACATTTGCTAGTTTGCCCGCAATGGAGTTGAGATCTCTTAGCACATGGAAATAGAGAGTGTCCTTTGGGAGTTTGAGACACTTGATTCTTTTCTGAATTCTCTGAATTCTGCCATTTTTGTGAGAATTACCATTGCGCATAGCTTGAATTACATGCCTGGAGTCCCCGAATACCTTTAAGTGATTCATGTTAAAGGTGGTCGCAATTTCTAGAGAATGGTACAAGGCCAACCATTCTGCCTGGTTGTTGGTGCTGATGCCAAGTCCCCATGAAAAGTATGCTACTTTATTTCCTCCAGGGTCAAAAATTATCCTCCCTGCACCTGCCGCCCCCGAAGGCTTTGAACTCTTTTACATAAGTATCATAGTTGAGTTTTTCATGCGATTGAATTTTTGAATGGTGTGCCACTAGATTTCCTATCATATTTAAACACTTATCATATTATATTGTGAAGCATGAATTTCAACCTCGAAGAGTTGATGAATGTCTTGTGTGAATTTTCTTATTAGTAAATTTATTCAAATAATGAGTGATGTGAGAATAGTGATGCATAAACTTTCTATAGAAGTTCATGGCTCCCAATATTTTTTTCAAGTTTGAAAAAGTCATGGGAGATAGTCAATATCTATTAGTGACCATGATTGTGTCAAAAAAACACCAAGTTTGAAAGAGTCATAAGAGTGAGTCAATCTATTAGTAACCATGATTATGCCAGGTCTTGTATATACATCACATTAGTGAGTGTTGGGCATATACTATTTATTATGAGAAGATGCTTTGAACTTAAATGCATTATTTTATTATGATTAGGAGAGAGAAAATGGATGGTTATTGTTGAATAGTTCATTTTCATTCCTAGAGTCCCCGAGGCTATAATTTTGAGATATTTTTAGGCTTGTGTGTGTTTTTATGCAATATCAATGGAATGGCTTAGTGTTGATTTTAGGATATAGATGAGATCTTTTTTTTTATAGAAATTTAGTATCTTGCCATGGTACTAGCTTGGGTTCAATTCTTAATTGCATTCATATGTTGTTAGCATCTAGGTTTGATATTTGTTGAAGTCAAGGAAAATTTTAGGGGAGAAATTTAGCCCATGGGCTATTTTCCATGTTTTTTCAAAAGACGATTTGCCAATTTGAACTTTTTGAATCCTGTTTCACCCAATTTTGATGAGGTAAATTTTTTTCACTTTAAAACTCGCTAGATTATTATATAAACTATATAAATCCTTATAATTTGAAATATTTTTAGAAAGATATCACCAAATATTTTATAGTTGACATTTTAAGAATTGGTAAGATTCACCAAGGTTTATACACTTTTAAATGAGTATGGATCCTTAAAATTTTCCATGGTTGAAGCTTTATTACATCGTATTACTTTATCCATATACAAACTTATATTTAAATATGTTTGTCCATTTCTTTGAATTGAAGCAAGAAAGAGGAGAATGTATGTGATTTCAATGTTACGTTTAATTCATAAACAAATCCATTATATCGTCAAGTAATCAATGTCAAACTCATCAAGCACATGATATAGTTTGTTTTTATAGATTCTGGTCCACGTTGAACACATTATCAAATTATTTTCTAACACCAATAATGCCTTCATCTCTCTCTTTACCATATCCCTCAAGGTCACCCATATGACTATGAGATTTTCTTTGTAATCACATAGTATAGGTTATAATCTTATCCGATTATATTTCTTTATGAATATTGCTCTCATTTTTGGGATAAATCACATTTCATGTTGTATGTCTACGCATACTACATATATATTTATTAGCAATGTGCTCCCTCATTTTTCATAGGCAGCATTTGATGGCTAACTTTCAATCGAGTAGTGTGTTGGGTTGACTTTCCTACTTAGTAACCTTACACTTTATACACAACTCTTCCATATTCAATAATTGACTAGAAGGCTAGTATGAATTATGGAGGAAGGGTATAATATTAAGCTTAGCACATTGGAAGATGTTATTGATTCTCTTGCTTCTTCTCCCATCTCCTTTATCTTTTTGGTATGTTCCTTGGGTTGTCAAAATAATGAAACCAACTATAATCTAACATGTGGTGTTCTTACAAAAGCTTAACATGCATATTGAAAATTTTGTTAGAATGTATATCACTCTTTACCTTCTTGTTTTTCAAGTTCAGGAAATGATTCATTCTTCTTCTTTGACATTGGTATTAATGGTGTGCCTAGATTCAATAACTTTAGAGTATTTTGACCAAACTCAAGTTCTTCTTTTAACTCTAAGTTTAACTACTTAATATGTCGAGGATTCCATCATTTCCCTCCTAGTAGTTCCTCCATTGGTTCTAGAGATTATTTATATGGTTTTAAAACCCTTTGGGATTTAATAGATTTTATTATTCTTAGGTTGTTTCTAGCTGAGAATCAATCTATTTTTTGCAATTGTAATTCTTGATAATCCATAATAGGCATTACCTCTTTGAATCTAGAGTTATATTTGTGAATAGTGTCTCCTACTATTTGCTTACATATCTTCAGTGATTGAAATGAACTAGGATGAGACTTTGGTTATGTGTACTCTTTCTTGAATTCTTTAATAGCTTTATCCTAGATTTTGAGTCCGACTGTGGCATGGAATAAACACACAACTTTAAAGAAAATACTAATTTCCTAAAAACAACAAATCTCACTCTCTAATAAATGAATATGTCAAACATGGTGGAAGACAAATGCTTGAATTAATTCAAACTAATAGTATTAGTAAACTTGTATTCCTCATGAAGAAACTTTGTCATTTTCATATGCTTCTATAAACTTGTTAACTTGTCCCTTCACCTTCTTTATGCCTTAATTTCAAAAAAAAATCTAAGTCCCTGATAATGTAGAATTAAAAAAAAACATAATATAATACTTGTCCCTTCACGTTGATATACAATATTTATTGTTATTAATTATGTTTCACTAGATATAATACATTTCAATGGGTTACCATATTTAGGGTTACGAACCTTCATTGGTGTTCATTTTTTTCACACAAGAAAAACTTGCTTCTTGTTATTCTTTTGAATCAAAGAAAGCAAATGCTATTACATAGAATATTCCTTCAAAGTTAAACCTTTATTGATAAAAAATCTAATTTGAACAGACTTATTTCAAGATAGGAACATAATCCTTCTTTCAAGGATAAACAAAAAGGAACCAACCTATAACAATTTATTCAGAGCATAAACCAAAAAACTTTGTTTTGACAAGGTAACCAAATAAGCTGCATAACTTTACCTCTAAAGAACAAAATATACAGTCATCTAGAATTTAAAATGAAGCATCAAAACATATCAACTGAGCCTTGATAACATATGGAGTTGTTACAATGCTCCTCGTATAGAATCGTGCCCACAGAAAGACCTATGCCTTTCTTAGATAGATCATCTTCCATTGTATTCATTTCACGATATATGTGCTTGAATGATTCATTGGCGTTCATGTTTTTTCATTTCTGCTTATAAGTGATTATGAACTTGACAACCTGTATAGTGCTACAAACTAGTGAGAAAACAACATGTATAGACTTTAATGCAATGTATCATGAATTTGACAACGTGCATAGTGCTGCAAACTAGTGAGCAAACATCATGTATATACTTTAGTGATATGTATGATGGTGAACATTTCAAGTGGTATTAATCGTTTGTATCCTTGACTACATGGAATTTTTGGTATTGAGTATGTTTCAACCCTAATAATCATCTTATCATGTAATTCATTAATATCCCATGTATCCACTCATCCACAAGTTTTTATTTTAAATTATAGAACTTTTCTATGCTCACATGCCAACAAGTGTTGTGTTTGAGAATACATGTGATGAAGTTGCTTTGTAGCCCCTTGGTATGGTTTGTTCTTTGGATATCCAAATACATCCCTCCTCTAGACATGGACATATTGAAATCAAGAATAATTACACTTGGTTTTCAATTTGTATGTGTATAACTCATGTATTAAGAGAATGTACTTATATATTTTAGTCAAAGTCATTTTTCTTTGTTCCTTTTGATGTATTGCAATATTACCATAATCCATTGTTTACCTTTATACTTCACCAAAGAGGCAAGCATTACTATTTTGATGAAGTGAAGTTGATCCTCGTATACAAATATCATGCATGAACCATGATTTGTTAAAATTCAGAACAATCTCTTTACAATCATGGGTTATAGGCTCTTGGGATATATATAGCGAGTGAGAATCTTTATAGTATTTAAAAAAAATCAAATTTAGTCATAGTAGGATTTTATAATGGAAATAATATGCACCTTGACAAAATGAGCAACAAATATCAAAATTAAGCTTCCTAAAGAGTCTAAAATGTTTCATTAACCTCTATTTCCTAGATATAACTATCCCCATCATCACGTAGAGTAAAATATTTGTATTCTTCATATTTTTCATCTTCCTCATATCTCCATTCATAATATCAATTGCACCAATAATAGTCTCCAAAACAAAGGTTGCTTATGTTGTTCAAGAATATTGTGGTAATTGAATGGATTAATTTAATGTTGAAATCTGGACAATGTCATGCAATTTACATTTGGATCATATTTTAAGTGTTGATATGAAATTTTTACAAGAGTTTATTGATCATGCTTTTTTCGTTGGTGATCTATTTTGGAGCCATGTAGTCATGATTGTTTCCTAAGTTAAGTCTTTTATGCAAATTTTTTTTGTTGCTTTTGTTAGAGTTAATTAAGACTTTTCCACATCTTTCATAGTCTATCTAGACCCATATCTTCCCATTCCATGTCTTTGTATTGATTCGTGTATTTTTTTCATTGCTATGCATAATAGGAAATTTGCTACAATGAGATCATTCATGAAAACCAATATTAATACGTGAACGGGTCCCATTTCACCCATTATTATATGTCATGCATGAAAAATATGTTTATTTGGAATGTTCCAACTAGGTTTAGGGATTTATTTCTTACCTCACTTTCCTCCCTTATTTTTCTTTCAAATGTTTTTTCTTGACTTTTAAGATGAAGTTAGCATGAATTCTCTCATTCTTCCACCATTCAACCATTGAGTTATTCACATTCAACCATTAAGTTCAAATAACTAGCCTCACATTGCACGGATGGCAACGAAGAGTACTAATGATTTTGGGAAGATCCTTTTAGGTGCCTCCATGATTGATTCTTTTAGATCCCCAACTTGTAGTCTTGTTACTCATTTTTTTATCAATCTCTCCTCTATATTTGATGTGCATTCTCAAACATATTTTACCAAGATTAAAACTTTCCATATGTGTTCCATCATGTATTTTTCATTGGATATATTTATGGATTTTCTTTCATAGTTTATATATTTGATTGTTGTTTTGTTTTGTTTTTTGGGGAAAAAATCATAATTTCTATTCAAAAGAAATAGTAGAAATCACATTCGTTCTATGTTCTAGGCATGTGTACCAAAGTAGATAAACTAAAAATGCTTTCATCTTTACAAGACAAAACAATAAATCCCTACCTACATTTTACTATAGAGTTTATCCTCTATAAATAAACCTGAAAAAACAAGACTCATGATAGTCCTGAGATATTTACTTTACATTTTATAAACTAAAAATACAGAAATCAACAAATAGTGAGAATGGCTTCTCAAAACTAAACGTCAAATCAAAAGACAAAAGACCTTGAATGTCTCAAGGTTCCAAAGATAGACTCTTCCAAAATAGATAATCCATCCTTGATGTGTTGTCCCTCTTTTGAAAGGACATTAGTCAACATACTGTGTCCACAATATACATGAATGTATGGTATAACATCAAACAAGGAAGATGCCTATTTTCACTGATTTGCAAAATATTCTGATTGAACATAGTGAATTTGAATCTCCTATTTCATTCATTGAATAACCAAGGAGGAATCCCCATATTCATGCAAGCTTCTAACTCATTTTACCATGTCCACCTTCAAAATAAATCAAAGGGTCATTTTAGCATAATTGTTTGACCTAACTCCATACCAACCTTCAATCTAATGAAGTGCTCCTCATATAGGAATAAAACACCTCCTACACTAATTAAATTATCTTGGCCTTGTCTAGCACCATCAAAGAAGCCCTAGGCAGAGGATTTGTCAATATATAAGTCACCCACCTATTATGGTTGCCTTGTATTAGAAGTTATTTTGCATCCATGAAAAGGGCCACTTACCTTATTGTAAACCTATAAAGTAGGAATTTGTTTCCCTTGAAACATATGGGTATTACATGCCAACAAGACCCTATATAGTGAGGCATGGAATTGCCCTGAAATTATATATACACCAAGCTCTAAGACATTCCTCCATTGATGAACCTCTCCAAACATTCTTCATTCCAATCATTTTTTCTAGATATTTTCACAGATGTTGAACATAAGGATAATGAATAACTAAATGTGAAGTTCATTTCTCAGGCTTATGCAAGTGATGATTTGAGAGAAGGAGACTTCCAGATCCATCGCATTTGATTTTTAAATAGACGTTTTAGACCAGACAAGTGTGGTCCATCATCAGGAAAGAGATGAGAAGAACGGATGAGGAATTTATGATAATGTAGGTTAGCCTTAAATAGAGAAATGGAGGGTTCATAAAAACCTAATAATCTTAATGTTAAACAAAAAGAAGGGAAATGATCCCATATGAAAACACAAAAATATACATGAAAATATGAAAACATAAAGAGAGAGGAAGTCAAGAAAACATAATATATTCAAAATCATAAAGTGAAAATGATAAAAACATAATAAATAATTAGGGAAGAATTATTAATATAATAAGAAAAATAAAATTAGGGTTAATAGAAACCCTAAATATAAAGGTTGAGAGGAAATATAAAGGAATAAATATTATAATAGTAAAACTAAAATAAAAATAGAAAGATGTAAAATTAAATACCCATAAGATTAAAATTAATTTAATTCGAGAGAACTCAAATCAAACAAGAGAAAAAGCTGCGTTGCAGCAAATTCCCTGCAAGTGCAATTTCAGAGTTGATTGATTTGGAATTTTTGGAACTAGGAAACCATTTCTTGGAAACATTGTCAAGTTTAATGGGTTACCTCAGGAACACTAGAAATTTTACTGGATTCCGTGGTACTATTGATTCAGTTAGCAATAGCTACTTGTCCGTTATACGAACTCCCAATTAAAGGAAACCAAAAATCATTCACAACACAAAGAGCATTGGACTCTTCAATTGGAAGAACTAGAATAATTTTATTGCTATAGAGACATATTGGAGTAGGGATCATACTGATAAAGTATAAATTATCCATTTAGAGAGACAACTCATCAATAAAATTGGGCATAATAAAAAATGACGATGAGTGGAGAAGGCGATGTTATACCAATGATTTTTTTAGAAAATCCCACATTGTATGGTGGTAACATGCAATAATTATTATGTGGGAATCTGTCATTGTAGTAATTCCATAAAAAAGTCTAAAAATTGAAACACAATAATACTTTAGGACCAAAATATTGAACCAAAATGTCAAATTGGTACCAACTTGCCAACAGTTACAATCGAATTGTACCCAATGTTGCAGAAAACCATTGTCCCAACATGAAAATCGATTTTAAATCCTTGAATCAACTATCCTTACTACAAATTGGATTCTATGGGTACAAGCGAACAATGGGTAGAGTATTGAAATATATAGGTGTTGTAGATCTTTCCATTCATAAGAAAATGGAGGAAGGCAAGTTTGAACCAAGTTTGTACACTCATAAGCTTATGGTCAGGCATTGCCATCTTGGTGACGTGGATGCATAGTTATTGATTAATTTTATATCCTTATTAAAATATGTGTTTTCAAATTAATCCTTCAACAATGCCCTGTTGTCATATCTTTTCAAATATAGTGTGTCACCGAGTCCATCCTTAGAGCTTCCAAAGAAAATCCGTGGGGCAATATTAGATGATGCTTCGATGACTATTAGAGAAAGCTTTGAAAGCTCTAGAACATTGTCTAATAGTGCTCTGCCATCCATGTTTTATATGATCCATGTATTTAATTTTTTAAATTTACGATAATAATTTATTTGTTTATTATTAAAAAAATCAAATCTAACTCATACACTACATTTATTGTCCTATCGGTGAAAAAGTCAAATAGATATAAGTGAAAGCAAAGAATACCAAGATATAAAAATAAATAAATAAATACAAAATATTAAGAACCTCAAGAAAAACATTATTCAAATGCTTTAGGCCAAGACTTTTTATTGAGTAGGTCGTACGTTAGAATCCAACAAGCGATATACAAATGACAAAGAACATCTCTCTCATTGGAGAATGTAAGGTTCCAACTAGGACACATAACCAATAATACATGAATAAATAATAAATAGGTGTCAAATCATACTTTCTTCTCATTAATTACTGTACATATATACAATTAGAAGTGACCCTTGGATTTCGAATTCCAAGTGGTCTCTTAGACTCCCGGGTGAATCTTGGTCTATCCCAATAACCAATGATCTTCTTTGCATGTGAGTGGTGCATACAAATCCTAACACCAAGGATTTGGATCCAACAAATCTCCCCTTAATCTGAAGGGTGTATATGAGTCCAAGAAAAAGAAGAGAGCCGTATAAGTGGAAGTGGACAACTACTAGTAGCTGAACATTTCCATCTTGAACATAATTTACTAAGAAGGTTAGCTAGAAGCTTGCACATGCTTATGATAAATACAAGAGCTATCTGAAGGGATGGTTTTGGTTGACCATCAACCGAAAGGGGATAGCATAAGCTGAAATATTCTACTATGTGTGTGGTTTAATTCTGACCAAAAATGCTAGAACTTGGTGACAACACTCACTCAAAGGTTCTCTGGAACTTGGCTTGAAGGATCAGAGGTTCTCTTTGGAATGGTGGTTTTGGGGGTGACCACAAACCAACTGGAGAGCTGAAAATAAGAAGTGAACAACTGTAACTTGCTTAAAATTTCCATCTTGACAACCTTTTGGCAAGTTAGCTGGAAGCTTGCACTTGCTTCTGCTAAATGAAGGTGCTCTCGATACTGGTGGTTTTAGAATGACCACCAACTTTGGAGATCAGTCAATTAACATAGCTCTTCACATGCTCACTTTTTCTGGATCGCTTGTACTTGATTGCTTGTTACTGATGGTATTCATCCCCCATGTCAGGAGCAACGTGAGGAGAGGAGAGTCTCATGGTGTCACAACTAGACACAAAACACATGAATACTCTATGTCATGTATATCTCATGTCTTCAGAATACATGCATATCAAAATCAAGCATCTCTGAATTTGGTGGCTTTCCAAACTCATTGTGGATCAAGCTTGCGTTATATGACTTACTTGAGGAAGGTTTTAAGTGTTTGTTTTCAGAAGGACAAGGCTTTGAAAATTGATGCATGACATCATTTCCCCCCCTATCAGGTACACAGTAAGAAGCGGTACAATAATCTGCTGCAAGTTTCCCTCTTGCAGGTTTTTTCAGCTTCACACACCGATATGAAGGATGGTTGTGCTTCCCACAATGCCGACAAGGATGAAGATCAAAACACCGATCTTTCATATGTCCAACTCTGTCACATTGTTGTCATCTGGAACTCTGAATAGGTAGTACATCTAACATAATTTCACTATTTTCTTGCAGATGTTAGGAATGATTTTCAAACAAGGGGTTATTCTGAACATGCACTAGTTCAGAATGTTGATTCATGTGTTGTGCATCTTCCTCAATGGATTTCAAATTAGGAAATTGATTGATGACAGTTTGGAGAGTGTCTTTGCTGATTGTGATTGAGTCATTTGCAGCTGAATGTACTAGAGTGTTCAACAAATCTAATGTTCCTTCTGTATTAGACATAGTGAAGACACTTTGAGGCCTCCTTGTGCAGGTAGGACCAAATACAAAGGACTCAATCAGACTTAGGGATTCTTGCAAATTCTCCCTTTACAAGCAATGTTTCAACAGATTCTAACTTAAAAGAGAAGGGGTGTCGGTCTTAGACAAAAATGCACCCACATACAGTCTACAGTTCAATTTGACTTCAGTTTGGTACTGTACACAAAACACAAATGCAAGTACCAAAACAAACATTAGAACTTACAAAAAAACACAGTTGCAGTTACATTCTTGAATATTGAACTTAGAATCTGCTATACCTTAATAATGTAGAACTTCTGTTCTTTTGGAGCAGTTGTAGCAACAACTGAAAACTTGCTTGGATCCTTCCAGTGGACACACCAAACCGATCTTGAATCTTCTAGGCAAGCTTACTTCTGCCAATTAGATGTAGGATAATTGAAGGCTAGAAAACAAGTTGTTAATCTCACATAGTGCATTTCAAAATTCTATGTGCACTATTCAAATCTATTATGCAACAATATTAAAATCAATTCTGCAACATTTTGAATGCACTCTCTAGGAATTCTTTTTCAAGAAGGGAAAACCAAATCTTCTCTGTAGGCTGATATCATGGGAAACGAACTTTCATATACCCAGAAAATTGTCAATCAACAATTTCTTTCCTTGAATTCATGTTGCATGTCTTAAAGTCTTTGCAAGCTATATGATATTTCTGCAGCCAATATATAATTTCTGCAAACCTTTATAGAACAAAGCATAAATTATTTACCTCAATGGTTGTGGATTCATGCCATACAATGCAACACAACTCCCTTAGTTGTGAAGTCAGATAGACCCCAAATACCACGAGCGCATGTTCAAATTCTGAAGCATGTGCACTTCTAACTTTCTAACTTTTTTTCCTAGAAATATCGACTCCATGATAGAACTCAAAGTGGAATATTCTTTACTCAGTTCTATGCAACTTGGATAGTGTTTCCACACACCAGTCTTCAATGTTCCAACAATGTCCATATCTCCAATGATGACAACTCCACTCGAAATGAGAGGGAGAGGAATGAACTTGTATTAGCTCCAGATTATTCTTCACCACTCTTCAACTCCAAGGATGAGATATCATGGTTGGAGGTGTGGATCGAGCTCGGAATGGTCCAAATATTGCGAATCGGACATTGCTATTGGAAATTATCAACGTGGAAGGCTTCTCAAAATTCACACAAGAATCGATCCTTTTGACAGAATCACTTCTCAATATGTCTGTCGTGCTTATATTTCTTGAGCTTTAACAAGATGTGGTTTGATGGTATCCCTAGACACCTCAACCGCTTCAGTTTTTAAAGTCTACACTGTTCAAATATTTAATGCAACATCCATACCACTGTTCAAAGGTTCAATGTAGCTTCCATCTTGAACTTTTTCTCAACAACGCTCAATCAAGAGAGGCCTTCATCAATGCACTCCGGCTATTAATCTTTTACCATAGACACAACATCCATTTTGGAGAGGAGTCTTTAGAAACACACAGGAGGAGTGTACACAAATGCTTCTTACATAGACACTGAATCAATTCGATAGTGTACACCACGTTATGGCCTTCCTCATCAATGGTATAATCATGCCGCAAAAACTTCAAACCCAATCTCCAGGCTTACCTTCACACCATATGGGCTTGAAATATTATAAGGGAAATGGTGATAAAGAATGAAAGTGAAGTGATGGAATGCAGTTACCAACACTGGGCGCAAATTCAAATGGTATGAGGTCGTAGTAAAAATACTAATACTACAGAGTTCCACCAAACTTCCACAATTAAATTTAGAACAATTCATATTGATACCAGTCGCAACACTAGTGGTCATGGCTCTTTTCCACCATGGAAGATTGCGGCTCCTTCACCGTGGAAGATGGCTCGTGGAAAATCCCGTGGAGGAGGTCGAAGCTCAGCTCACTACAATCTCTAGCTTCACGCAGTCTTCAAAGGGAGGAGGGCGCTAGTCTTGATGCAAATATAACACACCAATTGTTTCACCACAAAAATTAGGTTTTCGAAGGAGTCTAGTCACAACTCCACATTAGGCTATCCACGCAGCACCACGCACTATTCCGGGATACTCAATATTATTATCCAAAGAACATTACTCCACATATCTCAATAGAGGGCATTTATTATCTCTTCATTAGTGTCTTCCGACATTCAATAATGTTAATATCAAAGAATGCAACAGCTCCAGGAGTTACTAGTCTTCAACCATACCAGTCATCAAGTCACAGAATCTCAGTGAGGGCCTTTACAACAAACCACCGAATTTGAAAACAATAAAATATCCAATGCATAAAACTAGAAGTGGAAGGAATTTTATAACGAAACCTCAAGTGGCATATAAAATCCTCTTATAACTGACAATACTAAGAATGGAGTGGCATACATAATTATAGTGGCGAACAAACAAAATGTGAAAAATGCAGTAGTTGTGCGGGGATCTCTTCAACTCAAGAGGGACTTAAATCTCACTCCATTGTTAATGCATTCACCAACAACAAGCATCTGTGCACAATGAATAGTACATGAAACTCTTCATTCTAACACATAGATAATTAATAACAAAAAAATATGGTTTCCTTTGAGTGAAAAATTGTGTAGGTAGGTAGGAATGCAAATGGATCCAACATCAAAAGGATACAAATTGAATCATGCAGAGAATGAAACGCTCATGCTCTCACACAGAGAATAAGTGTGGAGACAGAAAGTAGGTGAACGGTCACAGAAAGGGAGGGCGCAACTCTCTTAATTAATAAATGCAGACAGAGAGCAGCGAATGTTGCACGAGATGGCAATGGGAAAACCCACGCAATAAAATGCACCAGGATGGTCATTTATAACAGAACAACAAGTACTCAAATATGCACGATTTTGGTCAGGAAATTAATGTTACATTGACCATCCAAAACATCCGGATGAGGAGGGAAATAAAAGAGGTCTGCAAAAACGAAATCCCTAATTCTGTCACACGACAACGTGCTAGGGAAGCGAGAAATACATAGTATTGGTAGGCAGGAGAATGTAATGTACAAGGAAGATGGAAATTGAATGGTTTTAATGATGGTCTGCAAAGAAATATGGCAGAGCGGTGCAGAATTCCAGGTCTGAGTAGAATTAATAGGGCAGGTTCAATGAGCAGAGGGAAGAATACTATCCGACAGATTGGAATTCAACAGAATTGGTAGAGGAATCACAGGCCACGGGTTTAGAATAGGCTCTTATACCATTGTAAGGTGCCAAGTAAGGAACATAACCAATAATACATGAAGACATAATAAATAAGAGTCCAAGCACACTTTCTTCTCATTAATTATTGTTAATATATACAATGAGAAGTGATCCTTGGATTTTGAATTCCAAGTGATCTTTTGGAATTTTGGATGACTTTTGGTCTACCCCAATAACCATTGATCGTTTTTGCATGTGAGTGGTGCACACAAATCCCAACACCAAGGTTTAGGTTCCAACAGAGAATTTAGAAGACGTCACAAGATCGATAAAACCCCTTAATTCTCCCCACTGTCCATATCCTTCTTCCTAGAATATGCAACTAGGATACACATACGGTCCAAGGCACATCCAATCACACTATATTTGTTGACAATTCGAAAAACAATATTTGGAAACCGATGAAAATTTTCTAATCTATTTTTCTTTTTCCATCTCCCTATTTCAGTAATAATATTATTCATGATGATGAACTTACTGAAAATCTTGTAGGTTGGAATGTTGTGGCTAGAGCATGTCAAGTGAAGAAGAAAACATGCAAGAGTATACAACCAAAGCTAGCAAAAGAAGCATAGCATAGTGAGAAGACAATGCCCTACTGGCTCATTGGAATGACACAGTAAGATTCATATTAAGTTCATCAAGGACTTTATATAGGATGATTTTATATCAAACCATGACATTTACATCGATATTATCATGTCTTATATATAAGATAAAAACTTGTAAAGATTTGAAATATTAGATAAAGATTGAACTTTTGAATGTTTTGCTAACATTATTGTCCATAAGGGCTATCAACTTTTGAATATTTGTGATCATTTTAGCAAGAAAAAACTCATATTTTGAGTTCTAAAAAGGAATCACTGGAAAAGTTGGGAAAAGGTAGCACTGGAAACAACATCATTGACATCATTGGAAAGCGATCAAGCCTGTGTGAAGCAATGTTTTATGAAAGTGAAATCTCAAATTTCGTATATTTATTTGCTCATCTGCTCTTGCAGTGGTCGGAAATCGGGATCCAAAGGTTCCCACAGTTTCATTCTAATGGATGATAAAGAAGACGAGTTCACAAACCCAGAAAACCCCATGGGGTTTTTGTGCATCCCATGGATGTGCATGGCGCCGAAAGGATAGGGGCATGGCAGAGCCGTGGAATCGGGGGGAGTTGTGGAGGAAGTTAGCATGTTGTGTGGCCTATTGGCCATTTATTTGTATTTTGGGTCGGGGAAATACAGTCGTGGGTGGGGTGTCATGTTGTGTGTATATGTTTGTGGTGGTTAAGTCTATGCGTCTTCCTATGTGTATGTGTTTCCAGTGGATTGATATATATGAGCTCTGCAGTGATCACAGGAAATTGGATAGAAAGGATCCCAGTAATTGAATCGTGGGGAGAATCTAGGGATATTTTGATTCTTGTTCTTGTTCCATTGGCTGTGGTTACATTTGTGATCACATAGATATAGAATCAAACCGAGAATGAGGCACATGGGAGCTAAGAAGCGCATTGTGAGCTAAGAAGCGCATTGTGGGAAAAATAATAATAGGGGAATCGAGTGGCCTAGCTTGTTTCTGAGAGTGGGATGCGTTTCAGATTCATTCAAATTTAGTTCGTGGAGGGTCGGAGGGACACTTGGAATCAAGAAATCAATAAATGGCCATGTGGCAGCAACAACAACATACTGCTCATCATGTTGGCATCAAGGGGATACTAATTACTATTGGCAGCTTGTGGGTGGGCTTGTGATCAATGGCACGGGCTATCGCAGAGATGGTTAACCACCTAGAGATTCAACAAAATATATGAGAGGAGGTCGAACCTATTGTCGGGAAAGAAATAAAGCAACGCCCTTTCATCGGTGGACTAAGAGGTTAATCCTCGAGAGACTTGGAGTGGGCCTTTTGGCAGAGGTTAAATAGATAATCGCCAAAGGTTAAATACATGAGTACCGATGCTTGAAGTTATTAATTATCTTTAATGCCACAATAAGATGTGGTATTTTTAGGAATTTTAATTTTATAAATTATTTTAATTTATTTTTAAATTATGATAATAAAATTTACTTTTCGAGGGATTTATGTCCTATCGAAGTTGTATGAGACCAATAAAAAAATAAAAATATTGCATTTTAAAAAATGTTAAATATATTTTGCTTTTACAAAATATTATGTTTAATAATAAAATTGGCTATAACATTATAAAACATTGTACAAATTTCTATTTCAAAAGAGAAAACTAATGCAGTTTGACCTTTTATCGAAAAGTATATCCCTCACTTGGCACGGAATGATAAATAAAATATATATAGGCTTCAAATTGAGAGAGGAAGTAAAAGTAAAGTTAGATAAATTAAATGGTATTAAAATCACAAGATAAAAGTTAATATAACGAAGGTAATAATCTAAGGTAATATAAAAGGAGTATAAATTATAATATAAGAATAATAAATTAATAAAGGATAAAAACAAAAACGAAAAGAAGAAGATAAAGAAAGGGGGAGGGGTTAATGCACCCTAAAACTACGTTAAGATAAAGAAAATAATTAAAATAAAAATGATTATAGAATAAGAAGGAAGAAAATGAAGGAGATGAAACCCATAATTTGAATCAAGGAGGAAGAGTCAAACTATCACCATTATCCAGAGGAATCCTAGTTTCCTCAAGTTAAATTATTACTTCTAAATCCCCTATGGTTATGCAAGAGACCACCACCTTTACTTAGTCTCCTTCCAAAAGAAAGTTGTGGAAATCCAAGAATGCGACAGTTTAATTTTCTCTAGACCTGATCATGAAACCCTCCTTTGTAGTAGCTCATAGGGATCATACACCTTGTGCCTGTTATATTTTATGTCAAGCCACCCATCAATATCCGTAATCCTCCCCCTTCACAATCATATCCACATTTATAACCCAAAGACTTATGATAACATATTACTTATTCAAGTTACTCTTCTTGATGTTGCTAAGCGGTGAAATAAGGCATTTTGTATTAACCACCCATGTGTATTGTGTGGACTCTATGGTTTCTTAAAGTACAATCAAATTCAAGTTCATCCTCGAGACTAGTACATAACTACCTTTACCACCCATTAGGCGACCTTTCTTTTATTGATTCATGCTATTGAGACTCAAGAATATCAAAACCACTTTCTAGTGTTCCATGTCATATTACTTCCATGATATGGTAGATATTATTCCATCATATTTGGGTTACCTCACAATTTATTCAATGAAATGCTCGCAACACCTAGAACACCTCTATAAAGTGTTCAAGTTAAGTGCCATGGGTATAACATATGCTTGAACCCTCGTAAGCGAATATTATGTGTTCCTACTAATCAATTGAGTAGGATTCATTGTTTCTCATAAAGGGATGATAGTGTTTCTCATAAAGAGATGTTAGTGTTCCTCTTATCCCAAGATGTTGGTGTTTCTCAAATCATAGGGGTAAAATATTTCAAGATCCCTAGTGATTTTTGGCATATTGTAAATATTGCAATATAATTTATATAACCTTCATTAGAATCCTAAGGTGATATAATAGAAAGAGCATGCCGATATTATACACAAATATTTGGATTTGAGGGCAAAAACTCAAGTAGATGCACATTGAACCTCATTAACTACATGGGGAGATGGTCCCATTGAAATAAAGATGTTGCAATTGATAACCCACCTTTTTTATGCATAGGTTTAATTTTGTGCCTTCAATTTTATTTAGGTCAATTGCCTCAAGGACATATGGAGAATTGGTCATGGGACATAAAAACCAAACCAACATAATTGAGTGTTGGATTTTCTTACAAGCATGTTTGAGAAAGCATGACATCAGCACATTGTCCATATGATCCCAAGGTAAAGTATTCTAATTTTTGCCCTCAATGAAAAAAATGCATTGTATCTTATTGAGAAAAGCCCTAGTTACATAAATACTTCAATAAAGCGATCTTTAGGCCATGGACTAATGGGAAAGGGGGCATCCTAGCTATATGCCAATGTAATGAGTCCAACAAAATCAATGATTCATCAATCCAAGTCTCTTTTATCATTTTATGGTGAGTTGCAATTGAGTTCAAGAAGCAATTCAAGGACACATCATGAATTTGTGCTAGAGGAACAAAAAATAAACTGAGCAATAGAATTGAGTGTTGTAAGTTCTTGTAACTGTGTTTGGGCAAGGACAATATGAGAATACTATCCACAAACTCCCAATCTAGTTTTTTTCAAAAATTGACCCATAAATACAAATAATGCATTATATCTTATTGAAGTCAAATAAATTTTTGGGTTCTTGCCTATGAATTTTAGGTTCTATGTTTTTCTCAATGTCATTTTAATTGATAGACATCGGGTATGCCTACCACCCTATAAAGTAATGTCTAAAGTTAGGAGAGCTATGGAGAGGCTTCTCTAGTGTGATGCTAGGATTTAATAATAAGTTGCTAGGGTTTGTGCTATTGACGAGTTATACCCCAAAGCAATAGCGAAGAGTTCATTTAATTCTGAATTTTGTACTTACGTATATTACTTAGCTAAGTGAGTGTGCTTTTAAAAAATGTCAAAGTTAGTCGTGTACTTAAGTTTATTTTAATCCTAACTGTGGAAGTATTAGTGATGCCAAACGCATGATTGTCAGTCAGTGTGTTGAGGGCATCATGTGTTTGGTGTGGTTCACCATAGCATTTGATCACGACGACCAGTCAACATACTAACACTTACCATACCGTTTTTATGACCGCCATGGAGCCAAGTCATCCTCTCATTATATAAACTTGAGCTACAAAGCTTTCAATGAATGAGTGTGTTTTGTAATAAGTTTAAAGAGGGCAGTCTTGGTCAGTTCCTAGAATTCTTCATTTTGAAGAATGTTCAAATCAAGAAGTGCAAGAATTACTATAATTGTTTGCTCTAACGAGGCACTTTGGTTCCTTGAAATGGGTAGGATTGGAAAAAATGGATTCCGAACTAGTTTTGTCTCTTTGTAATTTATATTGTGCCCACACTCTTTTTCAAGTTGCATGCACAGAACCAGCAGTGGAAAAACCAGAAGTGGCTGAAATCGGGAGGAAATCGGTCAGCATGAGCTTACGGTTTCAAAATTGGACGTGCTCTTTAATTTCAAGAAAGGTGATGAGCACATTCGTAATTTCAAGAAAGGTGATGAGCACACTTGAAGGGATTTCTGGCAAAGTTGGGATATCTACGGCGTTTGGAGGCGGCTTTTTAGAGAGATAAGCAAGAGGGAAGACGTTGGAAATGGCCAGACCCGAGACCCGAGTCTTTGTCCCTCAACCAACGACGACGTTGGAAATGGCGAGACCCGATTCTTCGTCCATCAACCAACAAGATTAAGGAGTTCCAATGGCACAATCCCCGACTTGGTTTATGAAGCGACTTTGTTTTTTCATGCTAATTTCTTCTCCAGCTTTGGTTTATGAAACGACTTTGTTTTTTTACGTTGTTTCTTCATGCTTTGGTTAATAAAGCAAATTTGTTTTAGGGTTAGTAAAACTCACAAGAAATTAAAAGACCCACTCAGCCATATTTCAAAGACCCACGAGGCAAGGCTTTTTTTGACGTCCTTCATATGGACGCTATGATTCTTTATTCCATTGCTTTGCTTAGCAGACCATACATTCTGTAAACTTAGGAGCTTAAAGCTTTGGATGAATGTGGGATAAAAATAAAACTTATATTCCATATATTGATTTCAATTTACAGAATGTATAAATATTGAGAAATACGGAAGTCAAGTCTGTGATGAATATCGCATTGTTCCAATGTTAGTTTTAGAATTGATGGACGCCATGATTCTTTAATGAGTCCTTTACATGGACGCCATATGTTGATTTCAATTTACAGAATGTATAAATATTGAATGTGCAGAATTTAAAGAATAACGTATAATTCCGTGTGTTGATTTCAATTTACAGAATGTAAAACGAAAGAATGTGAGTAATATTGCATTGTTCCCAATGTTATTTTGGGAATTTAGTTGAAAAAAACATTACATATTTACAACGTGGGTTTTTATGGACGCCGTGATTCTTTAACGGGTCCTTTACATGGAAGCCATGATTCCTTAACGAGTCTTGTACATGGAAGCCATGATTCTTTAACGAGTCCTTTACATGGACGCCATTATTCCTTAATGATTATTTATTTATTTATGGACGCCATGATTACTTAATGATTATACATCATTAGACATATTCAAGGGAATAGTATGTTTTTCAATGGAAAGCTTGTTTGGATAATTCTTCAGACCGAGGAAGCAGACCGAGGAAAGCTTCCTTGGATGAGCTTGTTTGTATAATATTGAAATTTTATATTTACAATTTTTTTTTGGATTCGTGTTTTCCATTTTAAGTTAAACAGAAAGAGGGGAAAGCTATCCTTCTTAAGCCGATAACGCAACACGATATCTGATCTAAAAAGTTTTTAGGTCAATGGAAAACAAGTTTTAAATGATTTTATTTTCACGCAAATATATATTAATAATATTTATATAATTAAAACACAAATATGTATATTTATTAAATATAAAATGAAAAAGAATTAATACAAATTATATAATGTTAATATATAAAAATAAATTTTATTTGAACTTTTAGTGTTGTAATTTTTTTTAAATTCATTCATTTTTCCTATCTTATGATTAAGATGATTTTATATCTATTTCAAGTTCATTAAATATAAAATAAAAATGAATTAATACAAGTTTTATACTATTAATATGTACAAATAAATTTTAGTTGAGTTTTTAGTGTTGTACTCTTTTTTAGAATTCATGTATAATTGTTTTTTTTCCATTATGAATAGAGAATATATGTATAATTAAGATGATTTTATGTTTATGTGTATGATTAATAAAAATAATACACTTGTATAACATTTAACATATGAGATATGGGTTAGCTCAAGTGGTTCAGAGCTGTGAGTTGTAATAAGAATAGATCCATTTTAAACCCGTATTTATCAAGCACCGATAGGGATCCAATTTCTTGAGGTGTATTTCTTTTTTTAAATTTAAACTCAAGAAATTTGATCGAGCTCTTGATTGATAGATCCTGGTTTAAGTTTAAGTTTTTATTTTATAAACAAATATCTATTTTTTAATTACTTTTCATAATATTTTATTTTATGAACCAACATGAATTGTTTTTAAATACTTTCCATAATTTTTTTATTTTATGAGCGGACATGAATTTTTTTAATTATTTTGTTAGTAACAAACGTTACATCACAAACATTACAACATATCCCCCATACTGGGCTGGGTAGCTATGCATGCATAGATATATAAGGGCCTCACTTGATGTCCAATCAGTATAAGGTCCCTTATGTAGACCTAGCAACTCCTCTCTCGGATTGTGATGAACTACATTAAATAGAAATGCACAAATTCATTGAAAAGAATACATCAAAAACTTAAAAAAAATGATATTTTATATATCAGCAGAAGAAGGGGAACATGTCCCAAAGAACCATCAAAAAGAGCATTTGAAAATAGATAAATTTACCAGCAACCTGTACATCAACAAAAATTTCCAAAGAAGATGAGAATCCGAGTATGTTGAAATTGGAGTTTTGGGATGACGTGATTATGACCAAAGCAATATTGTTTAAAGAATTTGTAAATGTTTTCGCTTATGGTTATGATGACTCAAATAGTACTCCAAAGGAATATAGTGTGTTGAGAATTTATTTGCGGCCACATGTGAGACCCGTAAGACAGTTTGTATAAGAGGAGCAGACTTATAGGACCCGTAAGACTTACCAGAGTCATCTGCTCAATAGAGAAAACAAATGGCTTTATCTGATTCATTTGGATATTTCTATTCATGACGGAGCTGGATATTCTTCCACATGTGGAATTTTCTAAGCATAATAGTCTACATGCTGAGCTATAGCCATGGATTTTCTAAGTCTAAAAATTCTGTTTTGTCTTTTTATTTTTTCTATCCCCTTTCTTCATAGTCTTGGCCAACCCAGCATAATTTATTGGGTAGACTCTAGATGCTACTTCTTTGCTTTGATATGGTGTGAGAGTCATAAACGCATCAACATGGGGCACAATAGGCTCCTCACTCATTTTAAAAAATTGCAACTATGGACTGCTAATCACCTCACCTCAACCGATCATGACTTTGGTCCAAGGGTGCCAACAATTTTTGTCATTGTGGAACAAAAATCATCCTTAGAAGGCTCGAGAATGGATTCCATGTGAATGGGCTCCTCGAGAAATAAGTGAGATCTATGCATTGTTGTAGTAGTATCGCTCCTATTCCTTTTCTTCCTCTATCTTGCAAAGAGGTCATTTGCAAATTAAGTGGACACATTGCAAGAGAGAAAAGATAGAATACAAATAGCTCTCCAATTTGACAAATTCAAACTATCATAAAGTACTTTCACACAGATCTACCCTACCAGCAAGCTTTACAATCCTTTTTGACATTTTTTCTGTGTCATATATATAATCTGTCTCGACTAACTTTTTCTCAATTGACAATAGCAGCATCGGAATCATATAATCTACCAACTAATGCTCCTCGATGCAGTAAATGATTCTATGCTTGAAGAATATGTTCTTATATTCAAACACTTAAAAAAAAAATGCATCGGTGAACCCTATGTTCACATTACCAATGTGTTCCTCCAAAGCCAATAATTCCTTAGGCATTATTCTAGTGTGCTCGCCATCCTCATTCTACAGGGTTTGGAGTCTTTCAAAGGAGACATGTAAAATGCTTCTTATAATAGGTCTGACATTCTGATCTCGATGCTCCACCAACAATGATATCAAGTAATGATGACCTTGCAACCCTGTTGTGGTATTTAAAACCATATCCAGTGGAGGAGAAAAAGGCCCATATGGTCGAAAAAATTGATTTCTTTCTCTAGACCTTAAAGAAGACACCGATTCCTGCACATGACTAGAATTTGGCTCTAGGCACTATATTTTCATTCCATCCACCTAGATCTATATTCCTCCTTTGAAAGGAATATTAAGTTGGAAACTGACAGTTATCGTGCATAATGGCACTGGCAGCAGGATACTCAACTGAAGAATGACTTCTCCCCTGAAAATGTCGCAAATGTTGAAAGATCTGACAAAAAAGGATTTATGTGCTCATAAAAGATACACACCCAGAAAATGTAGATCGTAATAAATCAGTAACACAATGATAGTATTGATAGCAGTTTAAAAAACAATCACAACAACTGTTGATTTCACACAAAAAATAATGCTCTGTTCTGAATAAAAGAAACTCTCTGTCATAATCTTATTTTTGAAAACATGAATGTAAAAAACAGAGTATCTTGACAGAGAAACTGAATGCTTCCCACTCAGAAATGACAGAACAGCAACAGTATTGACACAATAAAAAAAACCTTGCATCTTACGGATGGTCACTCTCTTCTTAAATAGGAAATAGATGGCTTAATGAAAGGAAACAACACAGCGTAGAAGGGAAAAAAACGTGGCAGCTGCACAACAGGTGGCAGAGTTGGTTACACAGCTGGATATGTTGAATTAAATGAATGCTGAAAACTCAGGCATCATGTTTTTCAATCTCCCCCTTGATGTCAAGTTTGAGGATTCCCAACTGTGATCCAAGTTTCTTCAATCGATCCTTTGGAAGAGCCTTAGTAAAGATGTCTGCAAGCTGATCTTCAGATTTACAAAATTCAAAAAAGATAAATTCTTGTTGGACAAGCTCTCTAATGAAGTGATGTCGAATGTCAATGTGTTTGCTCCTACTGTGGAAAACTGGATTCTTTGTCAGAGAGATTGTGCTTTGATTGTCACAATAAATTTTAATAGGTTTATGAATTTCCATGCCCAATTCTTCTAACAATCTTTCCATCCAAATGACTTGAGTGCTTGTAGATGATGCTGCAATGTACTCCACTTTGGCTGTAGAAAGAGCAACTGTGGGTTGCTTTTTGCTGCTACAGGAAACAAGATTTCCTCCAAGAAGAAAGGTATCCTGAAGTACTTTTACGATCATCTAGCTACCTGCCCAATCTGCATCTGTGTATGCTACCACATTGAAATCATTAGTAGCATTATAAATCAATCCAAAAAATCTAGTACCACTAACATATTTGAGTATTCTTTTAGCTGCTTGCCAATGAGACTCGTGAGGTTGATTCATGAACCTAGCAACTAGACTTACAGAAAACATAATGTCTGGTCTAGTAGTGTTCATATACATTAATCTTCCAATCATGGATCTATAGAGAGTGGCATCACAGAGAGAAGACTCATCTTATTTCATCAATTTGCTCCCAACAACAAGAGGAGTACTCACAGCTTTACAATTCTGCATGTTAAACCTCCTCAACATGTCTTCAACATATTTGGTTTGGCAAATAGATATACCTTCAACTGTTTGTCTGATTTGCAAGCCCAGAAAATATTGCATTTTTCCCAAATCAGACATCTCAAATTTTAATTTCATCTCTTCTTTAAAATCCTTCACAAGTGATATTAAGGTGCCCATAAATATTAAGTCATCTACATACAAGCAGAGAATAAAAAAATTTGATCCAGTGACCTTTTTGTAGAATGCACTTTCAGAAGAACACTTAACAAAACCATGATCATGAAAGTATGTATCAATCCTAGAGTACCAAGCTCTAAGAGATTGTTTAAGACCATAAAGTGCCTTCTTAAGCCTATACACCTTATCTTCGTTACCTTCAACAATAAAACCTTGAGGTTGTTCAACATAAACTTCTTCCTTTAAATATCCATTTAAGAAAGCAGATTTAACATCCATTTGATAAACTGTTAGTTTTAACTGAGATGCTATGGAAAGAAAATTTCTTACAGTTTCCATTCTTGCTACAAAAGAAAATGTCTCTTCAAAGTCGATTCCTTCTTGTTGCACATACCCCTTTGCAACTAAACGTGCCTTGTGTTTTGAAATACTTCCATCCAAATTAAATTTTAGCTTATAAACCCACTTTACTTCAATGGAAGATTTTCCATGAGGAAGTTCAACTAACTCCCATGTGTCATTTTTATGTATTTGAGATATTTCATCCTCCATTGCTTGCACCCATGGCTTAGCAAAACAAGCTTCTTTAAAACTGAAAGGCTCAACATTTGCAGAAGAAACAAGAGCAAATTGATCATTAGCATAGCTGGATGTTTCATAAATGTCTTTCAAACTTCTGGTTTTTCTAGGGAAAATAGATGGAGATGCTGCTTGTGTATCATCCTCATAACTTCTTGATGAACTAGATGAAGATACCTTTGATGGAGAACTACTTGTAGATGAACTAGATGAAGATGCCTTTGATGGAGAACTACTTGTAGATGAACCTAAAATTGTCACTGTAGATGGATGCTTTGATGAATCATTATCATCAAGGATTAAATTCTCAATATGTGGAGTAACCAATTTATCTTCACTTTCATTCTTAAAATAAACTCCCCCTTCATCAAATATCACATCTCTACTTACATAAAGCTTATCCGTAAGAGGATCATAACACCTATAAGCCTTACTCTCATATGAGTATCCAATAAAAATACATTTTACAGACTTTCCATCAAGTTTTTTTCTTAGTTCAGAAGGGATATGAACATAACATACAGATCCAAAAATTTTCAAATGAGAAACAGTTGGCTTTCTACAAAACCAAGCTTCATAGGGAGTAGAGTTCTTTACCATTTTTGTAGGACTTCTATTGAGAATATATACTACTGAATGCACTGCATCTGCCCAATATATGTTTGGCACATACATTTGTTTTAACATACATCGAGCCATCTCTACAATTGTTCTATTTCTCCTTTCTGCTGTACCATTTTGTTGAGGAGTATAAACTACAGTTAACTCCTTTTTGATGCCATGAGAGCTGCAAAAATATTTAAAATCATTGGAGGTGAATTCTCCTCCTCTATCAGTTCTTAAAACTTTCAAATAGAACCTTGATTCCTTCTCAACATGTGCTTTAAATTTTTGAAAAAAAACTAAAAGCTTTAGACTTCTCACTTAGAAAATAAACCTAGGACATTCTTGAAAAATCATCGACAAAAAGGAGGAAATATTTGTTCTCTGCAAGGGACAAAGTTTGCATTGGGCCAAAAATATCTGCATGTACTAAGGCCAAAGGCTCTGCTGCTCTAAATTGATGAGAAGGAAATATATCTCTATGTTGCTTCCCTATTACACAACCTTCACATAGCTTGTTATCAGGATTTGTGAAAGAGGATAAACCTCTTACTAAATTCTTCTTTTGCAGCACAGAAAGAGATCCAAAATTAAGGTGTCCTAAAATTTTGTGCCAAAGCCAAGACACACCAACAAAGGCCTTCAAACAAGTTACATTTGATTCCATTCTCAGCAAAAACATCCTATTTTTTGTCATAGGAACCTCAACAGCTAGGGCAGTATTGTTAAAAATCCTACAAAACCGTCCTTCAAAAACAGTCTTGTAATTTTTAGAATTTAGCTGCCCTATGCTAATCAAATTGTGCTTTAAACTTGGAACAAACAAAGTATATTGTACATACATAACACCTCCATTCTTGACTTTTATGGCAAGGGTACCTTTACCCATTATATCAGTTTCATTATCATTGCCAAAATTTACTTTTCCCTTCACACTCTCATCCAACTTTACAAACAGACTTTTGTTTCCAGTCATGTGATTTGAACAACCACTATCTAAATACCATGTAAAATCATCTTGAGCTTCAAGGCAATTACTTGTAAGAAACAGAGTTTGAGAGGTTTCACCTTCTTCCTGACTAAAATTTGCTTGAGAGGTGTCTCTCTTCTTCTTAAAACAATAGCTTTCAAGGTGACCATCTTTATTACAGTAGTTGCAATGAAAAATGCCTCTGCCAGAGCTGCTGATTCTTCCTCTAATCCTTCCACGACCTCTACCTCCTCTCAAAAAAGGAGTAGAAGATTCATCATTAACTTTCAAATTACTTTGGAAGGCTTGATAAAAAAAGTCCTCATTCTTCTTCAACCTGTCCTCATGAACTTGAAGACTACCAAATAAATTAGTAAGAGTTAGCTGAGATAAATCCATTGACTCTTCTATAGCAATAGTAATTGGATCAAACATTTTTGGAAGACTTCTTAGAACCTTTTCAACAATCTTCCTATCTTCAAGTGTTTCACCATGAGCATGAATAACATTTACAACATTCTGAACTCTAGTGATAGAAATTTAAACATTTTCACTTTCTTTCATAGATAGAGACTCAAAATCTCTTCTCAACATCTGAAGTTTAACAACTTTTACCTTGGCAGATCCTTTATAAGATTTTTCCAAAGTTTCCCAAGAATTATGGGAGTTTCCACATTCTGCAATTTTTGGAAACATGGAGATATCAACTCCTGTTTGAAGAATAAACAAAGCTTTAGCATCTCTCTTCTGGTTTTCCTTCAACTATGTCTTTTGATTAGCTGATAATGCATTATAAGCAGCTTGATCAGCTGGCTCTGTGTATCCTGCAGAAACAAGTAACCATAAATCTTGTGAGATGAACAAAGTTCTCATCTTCACGCTCCAATACTCATATTTTTCGCCACATAAAATAGGAATTTGGTACTGCACAGAATTATTATTCTGAGCCATTGTCTCCTTTCCCTTGAATCTATAAACAACCACAAAGCTGATCTGATACCAAATGAAAAATATGACAAAAAAGGATTTATGTGCTCATAAAAGATACACAACCAGAAAATGTAGATCCTAATAAATCAGTAACACAATGATAGTATTGACAACAGTTTAAAAAACAATCACAACAACTGCTGATTTCACACAAAAATAATGCTCCGTTCTTAATAAAAGAAACGCTTTGTCATAATCTTATTTCTGAAAACATGAATGTAAAAAACAGAGTATCTTGACAAAGAAACTGAATGTTTCCCACTTAGAAGTGAGAGAACAACAACAGTATTGACATAATAAAAAAAACCTTGCATCTTACGGATGGTCACTCTCTTCTTAAATAGGAAATAAATGGCTTAATGAAAGGAAACAACACAACGTAGAAGGGAAAAAAACGTGGCAGCTGCTAAACAACATGTGGCATAGTTGGTTACATAGCTGGATATGTTGAATTAAATGAATGCCGAAAACTCAGGCATCATGTTTTTCAAATGTAATATATTTGGTTCTCGAAAACGTGTAGGGATATATATTCTTTAGGGAATTCTTTAAGCACCTTCCATTTCTGCAGTCACATATAAAGCATTGTTAATGTAATCTGTATCTCTTCTTGACCCAACCATAAGTCCAAGTCACATATAAAGATCTAATATAGGACAATCTCTTTGATGATGGTAAATTTTTTAATCAATAACCGAGTTTCAAGTGTTTTTCATAGCTCACAATCTGGGTTCGATTTCATTTGGGGAGGGACAACAATACTTACAGGACACAATCACAGTTGGGATTACAATTTCATTTAAGGAAAACAAAAATAACACTTATAGGAATCCATTTGCTCTCATTCCATGTCTGCATTTTTTAATTGGAAATCTAACCCATGAGTTTCCATTCGAGAAATACCAAACGTCCACGATTTCTCCTTAAACTCGTTCATTAACCCTCAACACATCCAATCTTCCAAGGATAAAAAATATCCTGAATAATTTCTCAAGCATTAAATTCCATCTGCAGAGAAAGGGTAATTTGCTAAAAAAAAAATATGGTGCATATCATGTAGAAATCAAAGTGCCTATTTCAATCGACTCTGCTTCCACAATTTTCTCACAGTTTTGGCAAGGTTAGGGTTGTCATGCATTTCTTGTGAAGCACTTTTGTGAAAAGGTATATCCAAATATGTTGGTTTGACTGGTCTTTTTTGTTACACTAAAGGTTTCCAGCTTTGGTCTACTCTCGAATGGAAATGAATGCGCGGGCTTGGATTGGGAATCTATGAAATTCAATATTGTGGGTGGGTGAATATCTTCAAACATAGTTTTTAAAACATTAACATAATTATTAAATTGATATTAACATGGGTTAAAATTTTAGGTTTCAAATATAGTTTTTTTAGGTTTTAACATTTTTCAAGGACGTAAGTGGTGTTGTCATCAAGGGTTTGGCTAGAGAGGTTAACTACCTTGTTGAATTTCTTTTTATTATTCCCAGGAATTGAATTTTTGTTTGTTGTAACATCTAGGTGTTGTTCTACCAAATCAATGGAGTTTTTAACACCTAGGCGTTGTTCATTTACTACAAAGTCAGTGGAGATTCCTATAGCATTTAGGTGTTGTTCATATTCTATCAAGTCACTGGAGGAGGTCTGGTCTAGGGAACGCATACAGTTGATCCCTTGGGCTATCATTAGAGGGATTTGCATTTTCAATGTTGTAATTAGTTTCACGGTTGGGTCTTGATGGGAGGCCTGGGTTGTCTATTTCGGTATGTATTGGGAGGACATGGACATTGCTTGATGCAGTCAACCTCATAAACTTCTTGAAATGGAGTTTCGTTACTGATGAATGTAATTTCTTAGCTTTATAAAATGAGCTAGCTTCGATCATGTTCCACAAATCCTTACTCAGGAGGTTGGCTAATTTTATGTGGAGGGAAATGCATTTCTTATATAGACAGTCGATTTCCATTCTGGTATGGTTAATCTCATATTTAATCAGGTACAGGCTCCATTCAATGAATTTACCGTTGATTTCTATTAGTATGAAAGTTGTGTGTGATGACAAGGAATTTTGGGATGACATAATTATCCCTACAACGTTTTAGAAGATCCAGATGGGAAATCTTCTTCTAAATTTTGCATCGAATTCTCTCAAATAGGAGAATATCACCACATATAATTGCTCTGTATAGTCTTGAAATCTGTTCTCTCAAGCTTTCACAGTGTGATGGTTTTCTCTCCATGGTTTCCATATGGGGAAATATTTATCGACGTTTGGGACCTGTGATAGGCTTTCCATCTTAAGGATAGGTGAGGAGTTTGATTTCCAAGAGTTTTTTCCCGTTATGATTAATATTAATGTTGTTTAGTTGTAGTTGTGTAGATCGGTTTAGTTTGAAAGGTAATATTTGTAATTAAGTAAGGTTATTATTAAGTGATTATTTGGATAATTTATTATTATTATTATTATTATTATTATTTTATTTTCTATATGTAAGATTTTATATTGAATTTAAACAGAGAATTGGATAACTATCAATCAGTCCAGCCTGCGAGAAAACAACTCATCCATTATACCCTTTCAAAAAACTACCCTTATGCTGCTCAAACCTAGTCTTTCGTACTGCAATTACAAAAATCCTACCCTTCTTCTGCTTCATTTTAGACTGTTTATCCCCCAAAATGTTCTTGAATCAGACCCTAACATGATACTAGAATTCTCAAACCCACCCATACCTGATTATATCCTTTTACCTTCCAACTATTTCTAGACCAAATAGACATTCTAAAAGACATAAGAAAACAGAGAATAATAGAGCATAGCAGGAGTCGCATAAAAATGGAGCTACACCTTTGGGTTTTCCTTTGGTTTCCTCATGTATGTGCCTGGGTGATCTGCCGAATTGGGGCTTGGGGTGTCCGCTGCAGAATTGGGGCCTCGAATGCCTCTGCAACAAGGATTCTTCTCACGAGAGCTGCTTCCAGGAGCCGCATGAGCTAGGATGGGAGGAGGATAGAGAAGGATACCCTTTTTCATGGTTATCAAGTCAATTTTTTTATGCATTAACCTACATTAATTGTGGTTCTCCTTTGTCACCTACCCAAATTTGGAGACTATTTATTTTTATTGCAAAAACATTATATTAAATTATAATTACAAAGTTTTGTAATTATGACCAAATATTGGGCAAGGATGATTGCAATTACTGATTATTATTATTTAATAAATTAAAACAGGAGACAAACACTCAAGGGAACTGTTAAATGAGTGTTCACTGACCCATTAGGAGGAATGGAATCTGTTAGAAGGCATGGGACAGATGTCAGCATTTGCACTCAACCACTAGCTGTTGGTTATGGGACAAATACCCCTAAATTTGTGGCATTATCCCCCAGGTGGGTGGAAGAGAGCTGATGGCTCATTAATTACCAGGTTAACCACTAAAAGGCCTAGGCAGCCTAGATAAGGCAATTCGAATCGAGCAGGAAGATCTACATTATTTTCTGCAGAAATAATTCCTCAAGCGTATCAGGTGATCACTGAGAGATTCGAATAGGGAGGCTAAGTGGATGTGCATTGTGAGGTTGCTGAAATATTCTGAGGGAATAACCAGAGGTGCTGGTGCAGGTCTCTTTGACTGCTAAGTCTATAGGACTGGATGAACTACTTTGCTGCTGCAAGTGGATTGACCTAGAGCTTCTACATATTCTTCTTCCTAGTGGTTCAGTGAACAGGGTCGGGGGTCCTAAGGCAAGTAACTTGACTTCCTTCAGGAGTAGGTTGGGTGGAACAGGCTCCTTGGGTTGTTTGTTTCTCCTACAGTCAATCAGGTTCTACTTTTCTGTCTTATTGTTTACAGTTAAATGTTTTTCTGCATTGTAGAGTTATTAGATACATTTATACAGAAGAAATTGATTCAATTTCTGACTTAAAGATGATATGGTTTAAGGATGGTTATGTAAATAAGATGAATGATTAAAATATTTTATGTATTTTTCCCATACTGTTTTCTGTATAGTACACTAGTACAGAAAAGTAGAATTAATATAGATGAATGAAGGGTAGAATGCCAAGTGATTAGATAGATTCAAATTGTAGGGTTTCTTTTAAATTCTGCCATTTCAATTATATGTCTAAAACTCAGGAAATAGAACAACATATTATAAACAGATGTATAGCATTTCCTCTACTTAATAATAAAAGAAAAACACTTTATTTCTGCACAGACTAGATCTTCAAATTAACTCTATCTATTTCCGAATGATAATACGATGCATTCCATTATTATAAATCCAATGGTTTCAGGCATTTTGTATTATAGAAATTTTAACAATTGCAATTATTATTCTATACAGAGTTGTTACTTACAAATGATAAATAAACATTTATTTTCTCATTACTAAATAGTACTATTTTATTTGTAATACTCATTTCTCATATTCTGATTAGTATCAATTACAATCATTAAATATAAACACTTTCACTATAGAATAAAAAACCTAATATTTCCAGACCCTAGCTTCTAAACATTAACTTCGTATACATTTCAATAATTTTCATATCAAGCCATTCATGGAAAAGACATATAATATTTCTGAAGATATAGCAGACATAGGTTCAACACCCTAAGTAGCATTTTAATTAACCTTACTATCTACCTTTCGTGTTGAGAATACTAGCAAGACAATTTACCTCACTTAACAAAAAACATGAAATTAGTATCGTTATCTAACAGTGAGCTTATAACCCTAGTAGAACCATAAACAGTATCGAAAACCAATAGATGAACAAGTTAAGGCATGGTTCTCAGGTTTGAATTCTCGGTACTATCAGCGTTACCATCGAAACTTACAGGTTAGGATCTCGTCAGACTTATCACAAGGTTTATACACCTATGGCTCTCAACCATCATTTAAAAACACATCAGTTCATAAAACAAGACATTGCATTTTCACATTTACTGGAGCAACGCTCACAGTTTCAAAATACACAAAACTTATGAAGTTTGGAACCAAATTCTTTTATTTAATACTAGAATGGACGAGGGATAAAACCCTCTCAACTATCTACATCTTTTGAAAAGTATTTAAAACTGAAAGCAAAAACAAAAGATTTAACATTATAACGACAGAACTTCTGCTTCACAGAAACGATTCAGCCCATGGCGTTCAACTCTCCCAAGACACTGTATTAAATATCCATTATCGACGAATTGAAAATTAAACATTGCACAGAATACTATTTGGAGTTTCAAGACTGTTTCTTCCATTAAAAATAGGGAGGGTTCATCCCTTTAACCTTTACATCTTAAAACAAGGGTTTAACTGCAACAAAAATTTATAGTGAAACACTGCGAAGCATAGTAACAAGACCAGCCAAGGATCTTATCCTCTGGTGTTTAGTCATTTGGTTCTCAAAACATTAACACTAGCCAAAACTCTGCCAGGAACCTAATACATTCCATCTTCAAACACCAAACATCGGCCATGACAGGCCAGGAGAACCTACGAAGTAGAGAACCACCGAGGCTTACCGGTGGTCGAGTAGTGTTCCTTCCACAAGCTTTCAAAACACTGTAACCCTTCGACGAAGTGTAAAATCTATCACACAACCATGAGTATGGTAAAAAAAAAATGTATCATCAAAGAAGCTTCTTAAACAACAACTAAAATTGTTAAACTTGTTAAAATAATTGAAGAAGACAGGATTCGAATCCTGTTCATTATCTTTTAACAGTTATTTATGGAGCACGACGCCTTAGCCAGTGTTGAACCGAGACCATCATTTCATCATCGAATGCAACAAGGGTTGGAGAAAATTCTGGGAATCATCACTTGACATACAGAGAAAATGAATACTGGTTGAACTTACACACGACACTCTCAACAACCCTGGAGCTCTTCCTAACTTCAACCTTTGTTGTAAGCTCGCACTATCAGGTTCGGCTCTTAAGCTATCTCAGGTATCTAGAGCCAAGACGAGGTCATGGGTTCGAATCATGGAGGAAGCACTCCATACCTGCTATCGAAACCCTAAATGATCTCGGGCCGATCGACCTCTACACTGAGCCAGTAACAATACACAATGAATGCCAAAAACAATAACATGAGACCTAGTGGTGAATTAGGGCCAAGTATCAAGGCTCAAGACTATCATAAGATCAATGGTGGGGATCATTTCTCACATCGCATAGAATTTCGTAGTACCAACTTGTTGATGCCTCGGATATCGTAGCATCAATCAGAAAGGGATTCTCCCCGATAGATTATCCCAATTAGATTATCTACCGTTTGGTATAGGGAATCCGTCCGGTTAGCGGTTCCGACAACCGTGGGTTTGGAGTCTTATTCCAATTATACCGGTTATGGCCTGATCCACCGTTCTTTTTGAATTTTATGTTTTATAATGATATGCAAGTGCCTAGTTTAAATTTGATCTAAATGCAAGACTGGGAAACAGATCTAAGTTTAAGACTGAAATAAATCTAACTATCCCTGCAATGAGCGAATTTAAAGCATGAGCAATGAGCTGTAGAAATTATCTTAAAGAAAGAACAGATAGCCATTAAATCTGAAAGAGAAAGCTACAACAAAGATAAAGATATCAGAAGATAGCTTCTATTTTAATATAAAACACATTCATTGCTCATGAAACAGAGAATTCGTTTGCACAGAAAGGAGTAAAATCATTTGTTACAAAGAAATAATTCAGACAGCAAGAAAGATCTCACAGTAAAGTATGGAAGTCACCAGAATAATCCAATATACATCCATTCTTCAATCCCATGCAAAACGTCCTCTCCAGGCTCTTATTAGAAGATTTTATTTTCTTAGAACATATACAAGATAGCTCATACAAGTCTGAAAATAATTCCCTGCCAAAAGTCCCGTCTATTCTTTCCTAACTTCTATTTATAATGTTACAAAATTCCCTTTGGGCTGCCACCTGGCCTTTTACACTTGTCACCTTCAGAAATTTTCCTTATAATAAACAAAAATGTGACTCCTTCCTTAACAGAAATTATTTAAAAAGGAAAAAAGGACAGCTGTCCCATAAACGTTTTATACATATGAGAGTCCAAAATTCAGAATATAAGAATTTATGCTCTAAAATTAGCGCCTTCACTCCTGGGCATGCGCTTCAGCTGGAAGAGAGGCACTTGAACCCACTGTTGCTGCTGTTGCTGCTTGGGAAGAAGGAATCGAGCCAGCTGAAATCTCTGCTACTGCTGGGGAAGCAGACATCGGGCTTGCTGTTACAATTGCTGCTACTGCTTTCTTCTCCTCCTCTACAATGTAACTGTACCATATACCCGTGTCCCTTATGACTACATTTGCGGAAGCAGGGAGCAAGATTTTCTGAGAAGTCACATTTTTTCTAAGCTCTGCTCCAATGCCTTGAATTTCTGTCACTGCAGCTTGATGCACTTCTTTAAGCAGATGGCTGTGGATTGATGACATTCCAATATAATGTTGGAGGTCATCAATTGCTAGGACATCAATTTTCTTCACATATTCAGTTTGGATGCCCAGTTCTTCCTTCAGTTTAGCCAAACGTTGTTCTTCACCCGGGAAATCATCGAGGGATTACGGGAAACTCAATTTGCACTTGTCATGCACTCCCTGGATTCTTTGATACAGACCGTTAATCCTATCCATTGTCCCTCGTACACTGGCCATTAGCTTACTGCCACAGTTTCTGCAGAATTCCAAAAGGGCTATGTCTTCATTAAAACCCTCCACAGACTTGAATGGGAGATGTGTGGGGAAATCCACCTTTCCTTCTCTCCATTCTATCTGGCTCAGGATATTTTCCTTAACCCGAGTATGCTTAGCTTTAATCCTATGGGCCTCTGCATTAACCTCTTTTAATCTGACCACCATGTCCTTGAGCTTGCAAACTTCATTAGTGATTAGCTCCTGAGTGTCATGCATTTGCTTCAGGATGCTGCAGGACAACTCGTGGAAGGGAGACATGTCCATCGTTCTACCCTCAGCCTGCTCTAATTGCTCGATTAATGCCAGCTTGTCTGCTTCTAGCTGGGACACTCTGGTTCCAGCATCATTCTTTTCTGCTTCCACAATCATCATCAGGACTGATAGCTGTTCCTTTTCTTCTTCTAGCTGGTTATACTTGTCTAATAGCTCTTTATGCTCAGCAGACAGGCGATTATACCTATTCACCACGAGATCCCTGTAGGATTGCTCATTAGCCATAGTATGTTGGAGCATACGAGCTCTTCTCTTTGTCAATTCATTTTCTCTAACTATATCACCTACATTTTCCAGTGATGCTTTTGCTGTCTCTACAGCGGCGGATGCCATAGCTAAGGGATCCTTATCTGTATTCCGCATTACAGTGATCTCCTGGTGGGTAATGATATCCTCCTGGAAGAGTCTTTTGATCCTCTCTTTTGATTTAAGGACCATTGCCTTCCTCTTCTTATCATAGACAAACTCATCCCATCTGGACACGGTATGTTCTCCTGATGGAGTGTACGGGACGATTGGGAGATCTATAATGTCTATTTCTACTTCCGCTGGTGGGGTCTGGGCTACCTGAGCTGGATCTGTTCCTACATTCTGGGTACCAGAGACACTTGCTTGTGTTGGGTCCGCCTCCACATTTTGAGAGCCAGAGACGTCTATTTGAGGTACGTCTATTTCCATGTCCTGGGTGCCGGGGTCTCCTACTTGGGCATCTTCAACTGCTTTGAGTTCCCCTTCAGCTTTCTTCTCTTCCTCAGCTCGTTGCCCTTTCTCTTCTTCTTCAACTTTCTGCTGCCTTTCATCTTCAGCTTCCTTTTGCTGCTGGGATTCCTCAGCCTCTTTCCGTAGCCTCTCACTTTCTGCTTCTTGCTGCAATCTGACAACTTCAGCCTCTTGTAGCAACCTCGCTTCCTCAGCTTCCTGCTGTGCCCTTGCTTCCTCTCATAACCTTTGTTCTTCTTGGGCTCGGGCATCATTAGCTTCTTTCTCCCTCTACTGGCTGGTTTTCTGGGTCCTGGTAGAGCTAGAACTTGCTCCACTGCCTTGGCGACAGACCCGCAGCTCAGCCATGTTGCTGATGCCTCTGAATGCCTCTTCCTTGGCATCATGATAGTGAGCGTACTCAAAATGAGCATAAATTTCTTTACAATGCTCGGCCACTTTTCCCTTCCTGTCATTCCTATGGAAGATCACCTCGCCGAAGTGGAAGGCTTTCAACTCCTGAACAAACTCCTCGGCTGAGGCAACCCTTGAGAATTTTTATGCTCCTATGCAGAAGGGCAAAGGCGGGAAAGAAGCCTTATGCTGTTTGTTGAGCACTGCTCCAATTCCATCCAGGAAAATTTGTCTCACCACCTCCTTAAGGACCACATAATCTGTAGCATATCTTGGCAAAATATATGGAGCTTTAGTCCCTCCAAACATTCTGAGATAGGTGCCTTGCTCCGAGAAATAAAAATCTCCATAATTTTCAAGGACTTCCATGGCATTCTCCGACAGGCAGTTGGGATCTTCCTTGAATAGCTGCTCATATAGGGGCATGATGAACCCCTCATAGATGAGCTTATAGCTGGGTTTGTAATTCTGAGCCCACAACATCATGAAAGCGGTATAAACCGGGTTGTTGGCCGTATCCCATGTGCAGCCTAATTTGGGAAAAGATAACTTGGCCAAAACACAATCAATAAGATATGAGGACATGTAGAATTATGCCTTCTTTAAGGCCAGTCCTTCTCTTGCAGCAACTACCATTGAGGCCAAACTGTCTGACAAGAGAGTGGCCCAGTCAAACACAGTTCCTTTAAATGCCACGAAGTGGATGATAGGGACCCACTGAATCTTGTACACGGTGCCATCGGGCATGCCGAAGATTCTGCACAACATCAAGGCGATCAACCTGAAAGGAGGTCTTAAATTCTGGACGTCATATTCGTCATTACCTTTCTTTCTTAAATGCTTGCCTGCGACCAGTAATTTTTTGGCCATTTCAATGTTGTTCATCTGGCCCAGCCATTCATCAGTCAGAGATTGCTGGGTGCAGGGAAATTTGTAGGCCGCGGCCAGGTATGCTGGGTGAAATGAGGCAATGGCTATCTTCCCGCTGTCATGAATTACTCTTGCTTCCATATCGGTATGTTGGAGTATCCACCCGATTATTTCAGAACATTGGAACAGTTCAGGGCGGGTAGAAGCCCTGGCTATGCCTGAAGTTCTGATATTGAGATAAATCTGCTCCTCTTCTAGCAACATATCCGGGATATTTTGGTCTCGGATCATCCCGTAGATGTCACCCCAGCGGATTTCTGGAGGAATACCGGTGGTGCACCTAGTATCCTGGAGTGTAGTCTCAGTCCTAAGTGGTGCTAGATGTGGTTCCATCATTTTAGCCTTCTTCCTACCACCTTTTGGCATTTTGACTTATCTCTGCTGGCAACCAAATACAAGTCATTATAAACAATATGCAACATGCTGTGAGATTTTAACAAAGAGCAGCACCAATTTAACATGCTAATGAGGTATATCAATAAATTGTGAAGCTTTATGTTGGGAAGCAAAATACACCATTCCAAGCAAGAAATCTAGTTATAGAGACTTGATTCTTTTAAAGGGACAAGGTTCGGAATGCTCCCAAAAGGATAGGTATGTCGAGGGAACAACCTGCTCTCGGTCTAGCTCTAGGAGAGATGGTAACCTTCGTCATTGCTTTTAATGGTTAGTGGCGGGTGAGTCTGGGAGTCAAATAGCCCTACGACGAAATAAGGGGCCGCTTTCCCCACTTATGAACAGGCGAGTATGGGGCCGCTTTCATATTCATGAACAGGTGAGGGCTTCGACTGCCATGGTTTTTTGTGGCACTTGACGAGGTGTTCTACGGTAGGCTTGAACAGGGGCGATGGCGCCTGGAAAAAGGCTGACGAAAAGGCTCGGGCAGTCATAGTTTTTTGGCTTGATTTTCAATGGAATGAGAAACCCATGGGGCCTCGACGGCTTAAAAAATGAAATAACGATATATCCAACCAACGCCTGACGGCCACGTCTCAGACGAAAATAAAAATGCAAATACAATCTGATGTGTATATGAGACAAAATTGACGGTTAAAAATCCTACTTGGCACCGTGAAGATGGCTGGACGAGGTGGACACGGATGTGGATGAACGAGCTGAGCTGTCTGGCGCGGCGAGGTCTCCAACGTCGTTAGTTAATCGAAAAAACACAATGACCGGTCCAAGCCCCAATCGTTTATTTAAACGAATTGGGCACGTGCGGCGTTTAATATGGTGGGTGGCGCATTTAAAACGAGCCTTAAATATTGACGTATGTCGCTATCTTTCAATTGGTCTTGATATGCGCATGCGAACGCCACCTGCGGGACGGGCTCATGAATTCCACCCGCCATTGCGGGATGATAGAATGAAGGTTTCTGCTGTTTCGAAGGGAAATGGCGAATGGCTCCCGCAGTCTTTCAAAAAAAAAAAAAATGCTTCGTGGGGTTTCGGGAGGAATATCGCAAACGCTTCCATAGTTTCGGGAGGGTTTCGTGTAGGCTTCCGCAAAAGGCTCCCGTAGTCGCGGAAGGGAAACTGAAAAACGTTCCGCAAAAGTTCAAGTCTTTCGGAAAGATATCATGGCGGCTTCCGCTGTTTCGGGAGGTTCTCACGAATGGTTTCCGCAAAAGAAAATTTTCCAAGTCTTGGCTGGGCTTCGAGAGTGCTTCCGAAGTTGCGGAAAGCTTTCGCAATTGGCTTCCGCTGTTTCGGAACGGATAAGCGAATGGTTCCGCAATAAGTCTTTCGGCGGCTTCGCAATTTTTTAAAAGTTTCTAAGTCTTCGCGGGGTTTCGGAAAAGTATGGTGAAGGCTTCCGCAAAAGACTTACGCAATCGCGGAAGGAAAACTTGAATGGTTCCGCAAGATTCTCTCGGTGGGGTTTCGGAAAGATAACGCGAAGGCTTCCACAGTTGCGGAAGTCTTTGGCGAATAGCTTCCATAACTTCGGGACTTAAGAATTTTCAAAAAGAAACTAAGTCATTCGGCAGCTTCGGAGAAGGTTGGCGAATGGCTCCCGGAAGTTTTGGGCGGCTTTCTTGAATTATTCCGCCGTTTCGGAAGGAATTCACCAATAGATTTTGTAATTTTTTCAACAATAATTTCTAAATCTTTTCGGGAGACTTATGCAAACGGTTTCCGCCGTTTCGGGAGGGGAAGTTGAATGACTCCGCGGGGTTTTCTTCAACTGTTCCGCAAACTTTCACAAAATTTCTAAGTCCCTTTTCGAGAAGCTTATACAAATGGCTTTCGTCGTTTCGGGAGGAAAAGCTGAGTGCTTCTGCAACTCGAGAGGCTTTCTCAAATGCTTCCGTGACTTTCAGGAAAACCTCACGAATTCTATCTTTGGGAAGAAAATTTGGAAATTCTTTAAAGCAAGATTTTCAATTGAGAAACAAAGCAAAAAGTGGAAATGGCCTCTTAAGGCAGCCTTTCTAAAAAATTAAAGGAGGGGCCCCAATATGTACAAAATTTTGGGGGGGATGTTGCTGCAACAACAATGGCAAGTCGCTGGCGAACACAGATCTCTGAAAAATTCCTCTCCATGGTCCGACACCTTATCAAAGACGTCCATCTTATGTGCAATATTCAGTTAAGCATTTGAATTTCTGTGAGGGAAAAAGGCACTTTACCTGCTAGCCATTGGGGAAAGGGGAGCATTGACAGAGACATCTTTAAAAATCTCAAAGGGCCGATATCTGAGATTCATTTTAGAAGGGTCATCTTTCAGATGGTTACTACTGTCGAACTCCACAGGATTTGCAACACTTTCTCATGGACATTATTGCTCTTGTTCCTCATTCCCATGCTGCTTGCATCCTTTTGGATGTTTGTACTTTGGACAGCTTAGCTGTTTGAGTCTTCCAGAGATATTTTCTTTGGACATGATCTTTGATTTAGGCTCCTCAATCCATAATGTCCTTTTGTGTGAGTTAGAAATTTTATTGATTTGATCAAGCCTCACGGACGGAGAGGAGCCCATTTTGGGCTGAGCCTTTTGGACAACCTTCTTGATTTTACATGTCTTTTGCTTTTGTCTCAGCCATGCTTTAATTGAGGTGAGAATCTCTGGAAAACAGACCCTTGAATATAAGCCATTTTGGTTGTTAAATTTGCAGCATGGAGTCATTTCAATACCCTATGTCCTCGAGATGTGCTACTTTCCATGGGTCCAACTTTAATAGCCTTCTTGAGATGCCTTTAAGTTTGAGAGTGGGTGGATCCCAGAGATAGTGATGAAGATGGTCATGGGTCTCTGCTATTTAAACAGGATTAGTGTGACTAGCAGAGTAGGCTTCCTTCTTTCTGAAAATTTCAGCGAGGGCACAATACACAGATAGACTTTATTTGAGCATAGTTCCGGACTCATGGGTTGTGAGATTTCTTTGAGAGACCTATCCTTGACGAGAAACTCAACCATAAGGGCTTTCAAAAAACAAAATTGTTGCAAAGGTTCACATGACAATAAAAGAAACAAAATGGCCGAAAATAAAGCAAATAAAGGCTAAAGCAACAATAAAAGAAAACTTTATTTATGTACAGGAAGTCTCAGCGAGACTATGCAAAGTATTGTTTCAGGGCGAGGCCATTGAGAGGAAGGGTTACTTCTTCTCCCTCGAGATTTGTCAATTTATAAGTGGATGGGCCTAATTTTGCCGAAATTTGGTATGGGCCTACCCATAGATGTTGGAATTTCGTATGCATTCCTTTACCTTCATGATTATGGTCCCATTTCAGGACTAAGTCCCCAACTTCAAAACTTCTTTTACAGGACTTCCTCTTGTCGAACCATCTCTTAACTATGTCTTGGTGTTGATGGAATCGATATTTAGCTTTCTGTCGGGCTTCTTCAAGTTGAAGCAGGGTATTGATCCTGGATTGTAAGGCTTGGCTACCCGACCCTCGAGAGGCTTGGGATAACTGCAGGGATGGGAGCAAGATGTTTGGGGGAAGGATGGCTTCCTTGCCATAGATAAGAGTGAAAGGGGAAACCCCTAATGCATTCTTTGGAGTCACCCTGTCTGCCCATAAGGCGTTTGGGAGAGCTACATGCCAACTTCTCTGGTTTTCTATCACAGTCTTCTTAAGAATTCGAATCAGATTCTTGTTTGAGGATTCAGCTAATCCGTTCCCTTGAGGATAATAATTGGCTGAATAATGCAACTTAATTCCCCATTCATAAACAAATTCATTTATCTTGCAAGACGAAAAATAAGTAGCATTATCAAAAACAAGGGAAATTGGAACCCCAAACCTGGTTATGATGTTCTCTTTCAAGAAGCTGATGACTGCGTCTTCGTTGATCCTGCGCAATGGGATGGATTCCGTCCATCTAGTGAAGTAGTCGGTGGTCGTTAGGATGTATCGATGTTGTAACAAAGAATTTGGATTTATCTATCCGATAACATCTATACCCCATTGCTCAAAAGGCTCAGAGATAATAACCGGCTGCAAGGGCCCTGCTGCCTTAGGTAATTTCCCAGCACTTCTTTGGCATACATCATAGTTTCGTGCATACGTGTGGGCATATCGGAACAGAATGGGCCAATAATATCCGGCTCTCAGTATCTTATGTGCTGTTGTTTCTCCTGAATAATGTCCACCTGTGGGGCCATCATGCAACTCTTTAACAACCTTACTTGCATCTTCCTTTTCTAGACATCTAAAGAAAACTCCATCATAATTCTTCCTGAAAAGTATCCCATCAATGATTTGATAAGGTGTTGATTTCAAGTAGAGTGCCCTTCTTTGTTTAGAGTTCCAGTGCTCAGGTAGGTATCCTTGCTGTAAATAATGCACCAGATCTCTATACCATGACTGGGGAGTCGAGAAGATAGGGCATACTTCAACCGAGTTGAGTTCAGCTTCATCCTTCCAATGTTGTTCTTCATCAGTCGAGTTTCCCGCAAGTAATTTGCACAGGCCTTGTCCTTTGATGATTGTGGTTGGTTTAAATTCTAAATCATATTCCTGAAGAGCTGTGACCCAGTTCCCTCTCCTTTCTCCCAATTCCTTTTGAACGAAAAGGGATCTAACAGCTGGGTGGGGGAACTATGACTTTAGTTCTGTTCTTAAGGATATATGGCCTGAACTGTTTGACTGCTTTGAAGACCGTATATGCATGCTTGTAAACCACGGGATAGTTCAGCTCAGCCCCCTGCAGACCAGTGCTCATAAACGAAATTGGGTATTCGTCCCCCAGCTCCACCTTTTGCATGAGTACAGCTGCGAGGGAGTCATCCGAAGCAAAGGTATACAAGATGAAATCCTTACCAAAATATGGGCTTCTTAAGGAAGGAGCCTTAGCTATAGCTGCCTTGATATCTCTAAATGCGTCCTTTTCCAAGTCTGTCCACTTGAACTGGATGCTTTGTTTAACCATTTGTTGCAGCGGTTTAACAATTTGTGCGAAATCTGGAACAAATCTGCGGACAAAATTGATAGTGTCCATAAAGGATTGCATAGATTTCTTGTTGTAAGGCATTGGGATCTTATTAATAGCTTGGACTCTTTCTTGATCTATTGACACTCCCCCTTTAGAAATGATATGACCCAAGAGCTTACCTTCGGGAACTGCAAACACACTCTTCTTGGGATTCAAAGAAATACCATATTTCTGACAGAGATAAAAAATATGCTTGAGATGAACAACATTATCTTCCCTTTTCTTTGAAAAGACTGTCACATCATATAAGTATACAACAACACATTGCCCACCCAATCCTCGGAAGGCGATATCCATCGCTCTTTGGAATGTAGCTCCTGCGTTTATCAGACCAAATGGCATCCTTCTGTAGGCGAAAGTTCCCCACTTAGTTTGGAAAGTAGTCTTAAGATGATCTTCTTCGGCTACTAATACTTGATTGTAGCCAGAGAAACCATCAAGAAGAGAAAACAGTTCAGATCCTGACACCATTTGGAGGATTTGTTCCATTGAAGAGACGGGGTAGTTTTCTTTATCCGAAGCTTTGTTTAAATTTCTGAAATCTACACATAACCTTATCTATCCCGAATTCTTTCTTACGGGAACAAAGTTTGCAACCCACTCAGAATGCCGGACCTTAAAGATTATCTTAACGTCTAGGAGCTTCTTTAATTCCTTTTGAATCAACGGTTCTAGAGTAGGATGCATCCTTCTTAATTGCTGTTGAAATGGCTTGACACCCGCTTTCATTGGTATAACATGCTGAATAATGCGGACGTCATACGTTTTAAGATATTCATAGGTCCATGCAAAAACATCCTTATATTGCTTAAACAGTTTGATGAACCTATCTCTTTCTCCTGGCGAACAACATTTGCCAAGGTTGACAAATTTTGGTTCTGCCTCGGTACCCAAATTAAATAACTCATGTTGCATTGATGAACTGTTAGTCTTGGTGTTAGCTGGCCTTTTGAATTTATTTTGAAGATCGAACAGCATTTCGAGGGACCTTACCCCTTTGGGGATGAAATTTCCTTTCTCCTCATCCTTCTTCATCAAATCAACATCGTGCTCTTCTTCATCTATCGCAGCTCCTTGGAAGCTATCTTCGTTCGTTAGAAAGCTGATAATTTGTTCATCATCATCGAAGACTTTGAAGTTTGTGATGTTATCGGGAACGGAGGGCCTGAAAATCAATTCAATTGAGAATTTTTTATTTGACGGCACCAATCTAGAAGCAGATGTTGCTAACAAATCAGCTGCAGAATTTTGCAATCTAGGAATAGATTTTATATTGAAAGCATCAAAATGCATAATTAAATCCCATACCTCAGCCTGATAACCCTTCAAATGAGGTGAGAGACAATGAATGGTGTCCCTTACCTGTCTTACAACTATCTCGGAGTCACCAAAGACCTTCAGGTACTTAACATTTAAACCAATGGCCTTGTTTAATCCATGTACTAAAGCTTCATACTCAACGGTGTTATTAGTACAATCAAATTCTAATCTACATGACAAAAAATACTTGTTTCTTTTTGGATCCATTAGAACACAACCGGCTCCGGATCCTTCCAGAGTTTTAGAACCATCAAAGTATAATGTCCAGAAAATATCTTTAGATTCAACTAAGTCAGTCTCTCTGTGATCTAAATCAGTAACTAAACTAACTATGTTACAATCAACATCATTAGTCCGAGAGAAATGAAGGAGATCGTATTGTTTATATGATTCATGGCTAATGGCTTCAGACTGATAATTACCCGGATCCATTTCTAAGAAATAATTCCCCAGAACCGAGGATGAGAAAGCTACAGCCTCATTTTTTTCTTCTAATTGAGTTACGTTTTGCTTCATATGTGGTTCTCTTAGGACTTTAATCTGATTCTGCTTGTTCTGATAAGGCAACCACAGATGAGACCAATCAGTAGCAAAGTAGCCACTCAGCTTGGTAGACCATTCCCTACTTAAAATCAGCCCATAGGCTTCATGAATATCAACCACCATTATGTCAATGAATTGACAGACTCTAGGGTCGGCTGATAGTCTAATGAGAACATCTTTCATCTCCCCAATTACTTTGACAGCAGTCCTATCTAACTGGAAAATTTGGGCTAGAGATGGCACAGGCTGCCCGTTAATTTTTTTACAAATGGACAGTGGCATGACATTTGAAGATGCCCCACTATCTACCAAACAGTTGTGAACATTGTGATTAAAAATTTCAAAGGTTAATAGGAAAGGCAATGTTTGAGATTTAGATTTCCCACCGATGCTAGCCTCATTAATTTCGGGATCGTCTTGAGAGTCAGTTAATGGAGTGTTGGTCTGGGGTTGTAGAACATGCAACAGTTTGTCTCATTGATGGGGAAAGCTGCACATGTCAAATATTGACACATTTGCTTTGACCTTCTTGATATATTCAATAATATCGTATCCTATGTCAGATTCGTTCCCAATTCGAGCTGGCTGATCTGTTTTGCTCGTTGTGACCTTAGGTGGCTGAACTATGGTGTCAGCGTTTGACTGCTTGGTCGCTGTTTGGCTAACTTTGGGCTGTGGTGGGATAATTGTTATATGCCTTCTGGGCAGTTCTTTTGAAACTTTAGGCTTAGGAGGAGCCGAGCTTGGCACAGGATCCGAAATGAGGCCTTTGCCGCGAGTATCAACGTTTATGGTAGAGGGAGAGCTTTCTATGGGATCCTCTTCTGCTAACTCAGTCATAGGTACCCAATCCCATAGCACCATAGTAGTGTCTAGGGTTGGTTCCTCTAATTCAGGGCTCGATTCCTTTGGGGAATCATCTTGGTCTGGGATCTGCGAATCCAGCATTTGGTTCATGACTAAGCTCATGGAATTAATCCATTGCGGGCAGCTCTTTTCCGAATGCGGTTCTTGATGAAAAGTGCAGAAATTTTCCATCTCGATTTCATTGAGGTTCAAAACAGGAGAAGTATTCATTGGTGGATGAGTTTGATCACCGTCTTCCCTCCTTTTATAAAATGGCTTGAAAGGTTTCCTAGATGTGCTAGTAGCCTTGTCTTTCTCGAGGTCTACAATTTTATTAGATAATTTCTGCATCATCTTGACTACATTTTCCATGTCTGTAGATGATTCTTCTTTACCTCTAGTGAGCAGCAAAGGTTTTTTGCTGGCTCCTGGTTTTGGTTCTGCATCTAAGGCATGTTTAGCAATGCTATCAGCCTCTTCTTCTACCTTTCTAGCTTCCTCAAAGTTCTCTATCAGGGTAGTTTTCTTGGACTATTTTACGAACATTGCGATGGGTCCTTCAAGAGCGGTTGTATAGTATTCAATCAGAGATTCCTTCGCTAGTTTATTAGCTTCACTGAAATTATTTAAAAGCATTGTGAATCTTTGATTAAAATCTTGAACCGTTTCTTTCTTTTCCATTCTCATGGATAAGAGTTCTTTCATAAGCGTAGCCACAGTCTTTTGGTTTCCGTATTTCTTTAAAAAACTGTTTTCGAATTCATCCCAACTAGAGATCGAGCTGGGTTGTAGGCTAAAGTACCAGGATGATACTTTTGGCTCGAATGTGTACGGAAACAGCCTGCAGACTACATCTTCATGTTGTACGTTCAAAAGATTCAGAGCTAAGTAGAAACTCTTGAGGTGATCTTCTGCTGAAATGGCTTTCCCTGGGTCGAACTTAGGTAAGACCTTTTCTAGATTTTTTGGAAGATTATGGAATGGCCCAGCTAGATTCAGTGCTCCCCTTTCTCTCCAAGCAGGTACAGCCATGTTTGGATGTGGAGAACCTGGCGGAGAATTGTAAGGTGAATTCTAGGGAGTACTCTTTGGAGTGATAAGTTCTTCAAGGTTTCCGTGATCTGAAATATTTTCTGAGTTTTCAAGATCTGCCTTGTTCAGAGGGTCTGAAATTTCTTCTAAAGTTAAATTTACAAGTTCTTGAAAACTTTGAACAAGAATCGAATCTCGGGTATATTGTGGCTCTTTTCTAGGGGTACTTTTCCTAGGGAGAAAATTTACAGCGTTTAAACCACATAGCTGCCTAACGTAGGATCTTGTATGCCTTCTCAAATCCTCTATTTCTGTAAAAGGGACAGTGTATAAAGCTTCTTGAGGTTCAGGATCAGAAATGAGGCGTTCTTGATTTAATGATTCAAGATCTGAGCTATTTGAAATGCTTTCTTTAAGCGGGTTTTCAATGACGTTTATGACCGTGGGAGATTTTCCTCTATCAGCCATGCACTTTTAGGCCCTCCTTCTAGCGCCAAAAACTGTTGATGCCTCGGATATCGTAGCATCAATCAGAAAGGGATTCTCCCCGATAGATTATCCCAATTAGATTATCTACCGTTTGGTATAGGGAATCCGTCCGGTTAGCGGTTCCGGCAACCGTGGGTTTGGAGTTTTATTCCAATTATACCGGTTATGGCCCGATCCACCGTTCTTTTTGAATTTTATGTTTTATAATGATATGCAAGTGCCTAGTTTAAATTTGATCTAAATGCAAGACTGGGAAACAGATCTAAGTTTAAGACTGAAATAAATCTAACTATCCTTGCAAGGAGCGAATTTAAAGCATGAGCAATGAGCTGTAGAAATTATCTTAAAGAAAGAACAGATAGCCGTTAAATCTGAAAGAGAAAGCTACAACAAAGATAAAGATATCAGAAGATAGCTTCTAATTTAATATAAAACACATTCATTGCTCATGAAACAGAGAATTCGTTTGCACAGAAAGGAGTAAAATCATTTGTTACAAAGAAATAATTCAGACAGCAAGAAAGATCTCACAGTAAAGTATGGAAGTCACTAGAATAATCCAATATACATCCATTCTTCAATCCCATGCAAAACGTCCTCTCCAGGCTCTTATTAGAAGATTTTATTTTCTTAGAACATATACAAGATAGCTCGTACAAGTCTGAAAATAATTCCCTGCCAAAAGTCCTGTTTATTCTTTCCTAACTTCTATTTATAATGTTACAAAATGCCCTTTGGGATGTCACCTGGCCTTTTACACTTGTCACCTTCAGAAATTTTCCTTATAATAAACAAAAATGTGACTCCTTCCTTAACATAAATTATTTAAAAAGGAAAAAAGGACAGCTGTCCCATAAACGTTTTATACATATGAGAGTCCAAAATTCAGAATATAAGAATTTATGCTCTAAAATTAGCGCCTTCACTCCTGGGCATGCGCTTCAGCTGGAAGAGAGGCACTCGAACCCACTGTTGCTGCTGCTGCTTGGGAAGAAGGAATCGAGCCAGCTGAAATCTCTGCTACTGCTGGGGAAGCAGACATCGGGATTGCTATTACAGTTGCTGCTGCTGCTTTCTTCTCCTCCTCTACAATGTAACTGTACCATATACCCGTATCCCTTATGACTACATTTTCGGAAGCAGGGAGCAAGATTTTCTGAGAAGTCACATTTTTTCTAAGCTCTGCTCCAATGCCTTGAATTTCTGTCACTGCAGCTTGATGCACTTCTTTAAGCAGATGGTTGTGGATTGATGACATTCCAATATAATGTTGGAGATCATCAATTGCTAGGACATCAATTTTCTTCACATATTCAGTTTGGATGCCCAGTTCTTCCTTCAGTTCAGCCAAACGTTGTTCTTCACCTGGGAAATCATCGAGGGATTGCGGGAAACTCAATTTGCACTTGTCATGCACTCCCTGGATTCTTTGATACAGACCGTTAATCCTATCCATTGTCCCCGTACACTGGCCATTAGCTTACTGCCACAGTTTCTGCAGAATTCCAAAACGGCTATGTCTTCATTAAAACCCTCCACAGACTTGAATGGGAGATGTGTGGGGAAATCCACCTTTCCTTCTCTCCATTCTATCTGGCTCAGGATATTTTCCTTAACCCGAGTATGCTTAGCTTTAATCCTATGGGCCTCTACATTAACCTCTTTTAATCTGACCACCATGGCCTTGAGCTTGCAAACTTCATTAGTGATTAGCTCCTGAGTGTCATGCATTTGCTTCAGGATGCTGCAGGACAACTCGTGGAAGGGAGACATGTCCATCGTTCTGCCCTCAACCTGCTCTAATTGCTCGATTAATGCCAACTTGTCTGCTTCTAGCTGGGACACTCTGGTTCCTGCATCATTCTTTTCTGCTTACACAATCATCATCAGGACTGATAGCTGTTCCTTTTCTTCTTCTAGCTGGTTATACTTGTCTAATAGCTCTTTATGCTCAGCAGACAGGCGATTATACCTGTTCACCACGAGATCCCTGTAGGCTTGCTCATTAGCCATAGTATGTTGGAGCATACAAGCTCTTCTCTTTGTCAATTCATTTTCTCTAACTATATCACCTACATTGTCCAGTGATGCTTTTGCTATCTCTATAGCGGCGGATGCCATAGCTAAGGGATCCTTATCTGTATTCCGCATTACAGTGATCTCCCGGTGGGTAATGATATCCTCCTGGAAGAGTCTTTTGATCCTCTCTTTCGATTTAAGGACCATTACCTTCCTCTTCTTATCATAGACAAACTCATCCCATCTGGACAAGGTATGTTCTCCTAATGGAGTGTACGGGACGACTGGGAGATCTATAATGTCTATTTCTACTTTCGCGGGTGGGGTCTGGGCTACCGGAGCTGGATCTGTTCCTACATTCTGGGTACTAGAGACACTTGCTTGTGTTGGGTCCATCCAGGAAAATTTGTCTCACCACCTCCTTAAGGACCACATAATTTGTAGCATATCTTGGCAAAATATATGGAGCTTTAGTCCCTCTAAACATTCTGAGATAGGTGCCTTGCTTCGAGAAATAAAAATCTCCATAATTTTCAAGGACTTCCATGGCATTCTCCGACAGGCAGTTGGGATCTTCCTTGAATAGCTACTCATATAGGGGCATGATGAACCCCTCACAGATGAGCTTATAGCTGGGTTTGTAATTCTGAGCCCACAACATCCTGAAAGCGGTATAAACCAGGTTGTTGGCCTTATCCCATGTGCAGCCTAATTTGGGAAAAGATAACTTGGCCAAAACACAATCAATAAGATATGAGGACATGTAGAATTATGCCTTCTTTAAGGCCAGTCCTTCTCTTTCAGCAACTACCATTGAGGCCAAACTGTCTGGCAGGAGAGTGGCCCAGTCAAACACAGTTCCTTTAAATGCCACGAAGTGGATGATAGGGACCCATTGAATCTTGTACACGGTGCCATCGGGCATGCCAAAGATTCTGCACAACATCAAGGCGATCAACCTGAAAGGAGGTCTTAAATTTTGGACATCATATTCATCATTACCTTTCTTTCTTAAATGCTTGCCTGCGACCAGTAATTTTTTGGCCATTTCAATGTTGTTCATTTGGCCCAGCCATTCATCAGTCAGAGATTGCTGGGTGCGGGGAAATTTGTAGGCCGCGGCCAGGTATGCTGGGTGAAATGAGGCAATGGCTATCTTCCCGCTGTCATGAATTACTCTTGCTTCCGTATCGGTATGTTGGAGTATCCACCCGATTATTTCAGAACATGGGAACAGTTCAGGGCGGGTAGAAGCCCTGGCTATGCCTGAAGTTCTGATATTGAGATAAATCTGCTCCTCTTCTAGCAACATATCCGGGATATTTTGGTCTCGGATCATCCTGTAGATGTCACCCCAGCGGATTTTTGGAGGAATACCTGTGGTGCACCTAGTATCCTGGAGTGTAGTCTCAGTCCTAAGTGGTGCTGGATGTGGTTCCGTCATTTTAGCCTTCTTCCTACCACCTTTTGGCATTTTGACTTATCTCTGCTGGCAACCAAATACAAGTCATTATAAACAATGTGCAACATGCTGTGAGATTTTAACAAAGAGCAGCACCAATTTAACATGCTAATGAGGTATATCAATAAATTGTGAAGCTGTATGTTGGGAAGCAAAATACACCATTCCAAGCAAGAAATCTAGTTATAGAGACTTGATTCTTTTAAAGGGACAAGGTTCGGAATGCTCCCAAAAGGATAGGTACGTCGAGGGAACAACCTGCTCTCGGTCTAGCTCTAGGAGAGATGGTAACCTTCGTCATTGCTTTTAATGGTTAGTGGCGGGTGAATCTGGGAGTAAAACAACCCTACGACAAAATAAGGGGCCGCTTTCCCCACTTATGAACAGGCGAGTACGGGGCCGCTTTCATATTCATGAACAGGCGAGGGCTTCAACCGCCATGTTTATTTGTGGCACTTGACAAGGTGTTCGACGGTAGGCTTGAATAGGGGCGATGGTGCCTGGAAAAAGGCTGACGAAACGGATCGAGCAGTCATAGTTTTTTGGCTTGATTTTCAGTGGAATGAGAAACCCATGGGGCCTCGACGGCTTAAAAAATGAAATAACGATATATCCAACCAACGCCTAACAGCCACGTCTCAGACGAAAATAAAAATGCAAATACAATCTGACGTGTAGATGAGACAAAATTGACGGTTAAAAATCCTACCTGGCACCGTGAAGATGGCCGGACGAGGTGGACACGGACGTGGATGAACGAGCTGAGCTGTCTGGCGCGGCGAGGTCTCCAACGGCGTTAGTTAATCGAAAAAACACAATGATCGGTCCAAGCCCCAATCGTTTATTTAAACGAAATTGGCACGTGTGGCATTTAATATGGTGGGTGGCGCATTTAAAAGGAGCCTTAAATATTGACGTACGTCGCGGTCTTTCAATTGGTCTCGATATGCGCGCGCGACCGCCACCTGCGGGATGGGCTCATGAATTCCACCCGCCATTGTGGGATGATAGAATGAAGGTTTTCGCTGTTTCGAAGGGAAATGCGAATGGCTCCCGCAGTCTTTCAAAAAAAAAAAAAAACGCTCCGCGGGGTTTCGGGAGGAATATCGCAAACGCTTCCGTAGTTTCAGGAGGGTTTCGCGTAGGCTTCCGCAAAAGGCTCTCATAGTCGCGGAAGGGAAACTGAAAAAACGTTCCGCAAAATTTCAAGTGTTTCGGAAAGATATCGTGGCGGATTCCGCTATTTCGGGAGGTTCTCGCGAATGGTTTCCGCAAAAGAAAATTTTGTAACTCTTGGCCGGGCTTCGAGAGTGCTTCCGAAAATGCGGAAAGCTTTCGCAATTGGCTTCCGCGGAATGGATTGGCGAATGGCTCTGCTGTTTCGGAACGGATAAGCGAATGGTTCTGCAATAATCTTTCGGCGGGCTTCGCAATTTTTTAAAAGTTTCTAAGTCTTCGTGGGGTTTCGGAAAAAGTATGGTGAAGGCTTCCGCAAAAGACTTACGCAATCGCGGAAGGAAAACCTGAACGGTTCCGCAAGATTCTCTCGGTGGGGTTTCGGAAAGATAACGCGAAGGCTTCCACAGTTGCGGAAGGCTTTGGCGAATAGATTCCACAACTTCGGGACTTAAGAATTTTCAAAAAGAAACTAAGTCATTCGGCGGCTTCGGAGAAGGTTGGCGAATGGCTCCCGCAAGTTTCAGGCGGCTTTCTTGAATTCTTCCGCCGTTTCGGAAGAAATTCACCAATAGCTTCCGTAATTTTTTCAACAATAATTTCTAAATCTTTTCGGGAGACTTATGCAAACGGTTTCCGCTGTTTCAGGAGGGGAAGTTGAATGGCTCCGCGGGGTTTTCTTCACCCATTCCGCAAACTTTCACAAAATTTCTAAGTCCCTTTTCGAGAAGCTTATACAAATGGCTTCCGTCGTTTCGGGAGGAAAAGCTGAGTGCTTCCGCAACTCGAGAGGATTTCTCAAATGCTTCCGTGACTTTCAGGAAAACCTCACGAATTCTATCTTTGGGAAGAAAATTTGGAAATTCTTTAAAGCAAGATTTTCAATTGAGAAACAGAGCAAAAAGTGGAAATGGCCTCTTAAGGCAGCCTTTCTAAAAAATTAGAGGGGCCCCAATATGTACAAAAGTTTGGGGGGGATGTTGCTGCAACAACACAACTGCACTAATTAACATATTTAATAACCAATGCCACCGAGGAGTATAGCTAGGATAACCTCCATCAAAACCATGTGCAAGCTTGACTCCGACAACTACCTGTTCACTAACCTTCACGTGAAGACATCCACCTAAGCTTTCCACTGCACTTAGCAGGTAGGCAATTTTAATGCCAGGACCAAGTATCTACAGACTGCCAACATGCTAAGTACCGAGACTTTAATGCCCTGTCAATATCATATTGAATACAATGTTCAGGGTTGTATTTTCATATTGTTTTTCCTTTTCCCAAAGTTTGTAGTTAGCATCGTATTAATAGTAATACATTTCTAATGTATGGTTCGTTTAAGGCATGGTTATAATATGATGTACTTTTCTATTCCATAGCATAGTTAACATCATATAGAAGATATTGGATTTTAGGGTATAGTTTATATATTTTGTTATTGATAATCAATTGACAAAGGTAAGATCTTCGACGCTTAAGGTATAGTCTAGATTTTTATTTATGCACATGATAATGCTAGTTCATATTGTAATAACTTATATATTACATTAGAAGAACACAATCCTATAAGTATAGTAAATTCACATTAGAATTATGATGATAATATCATAAAAGACGATGCTATATTAGCATAATTCTTTATGTAATTTATGAATGGAAAATTATAGAAGCCACTATAGTTATTTTTAATTTCCATGTGTACATTGGAATCTAGCGCTTAAACCAGAACTCGTAGTGTAAGCTTAATACATAGAATATTACTACTCCTTGAATTTTGGCAAAATGATGACAGAACTTTAATAACACTAATAAGTTTGTAAACTAGTACGTAAATGCGAAATGGAATAAAGACCCATACCTTCTATAACTGCTGCAAGAATGTACTAAGAGTTTTCACAATAACATTGACGATGAATTTAAAAACATATTTACTCTAACATTTGAATTGTTGTATTACTCTTACCTGTGTTTCTGTACAAAGAGACAGTTTCAAATGCTTTAGCTAAACATAGCTAAGTAAACCTCAGGGTACCTCGTAGGACCCCTTTGTCACCATGCAAAAGCAAACTGTCAGTATCTTAACAAGAAAATACATCGCAGGATAAACTTAACTACAACATATAGATTTCAAATGAACACAAGCAGAACTAATGAAGTACTTTGCGCTATGAAGTTTAATTGTTATTATCGTAATTCATCATTAGTTAAAAGATTAGTAATTATTTCATTTTCCGCATTAGCAAAATATTTCTCTATTTAAAAATTTTAATTTTTTGTGAATTTATCGGGATGTCACATGTGGTATCAGAGCTCATGTTTGAACTCTCGTCATGAAAAGGTCCAAAGAACACGCAACATAAAATTTTATGACAACATAAATCTTTACTAATTCAATTTAAATTATTTTTGTTATCAGAAATTTGTTTTCTAAGCTACAGGTATGGAAGGATCAGCTGAACATATGGAGGACAGATTGCAACCAAACGGACATAGTACGGGACAACATTATGAATAAGAAGTCCATGGTGAATTGAACGACAATTCATCATAATTGTTACGTGCATTTCAGGAGTTAAAAGCATAAATCAGATCTGTAAAACAGGACAATGAGAGAATTCTGAAGGCACAAGAGGAATTTAACCAAGTATTGTTCGATCAGTGCCCAACTGATGAACAAGAGAGAGGGATTGAAAATACCTCAAATATTGAAGACTTACCTCATCAAGACAGGGGTAAGAAAATGAAAACTGATGATGCAAACAGTAGTTCAACATCATCAGAAACTGCCAATGAAAAACGCAAAAAGAAATGTAATTATTCAAGTGATAGCAGCGAAGGAGATTACAAACCCAAAAGAAAAAACCACAAACAGTATGAACAGATTTCTGGGGAGTTCAAGAAAATCAAACCCCCAACCTTCAATGGTGAAACTGAGAAAGGAGAGACAACTGAAGCATGGATGTCCGGCATGAAGAAATATTTTCAAATCTATGATTATTCAGATTCATTAAAGGCAAAGATGGTCATATACAACCTGATTGGTAAGGAAGATATTTGGTGGTAGGACATCAAAAGAGTAAAGGGCATAAAGGAAAAAGATGTAAATTGGAGCACTTTTAAAAGGTACTTCAAGAAGAAATTCCTATCTGAACAATATTACGAAAAAAAATCTAAGGAATTTTATGATCTAAAATTGGGAACCATGAACATGAAAGAGTTGAACAACAAATTTCTGAATTTGCTAAGGTATGTGCCATATCTTGTGGAGGAGAAACCAAAGATTCAAAGGTATCTGAGTTGTCTACCTTACAACATCAATGATAGAATAGAGTATGACAATCCAAAGACCTTAGAAGAAGCCATGAGGAAAGCAACTTTCTGCTATGATACAAACCGGAAAAGAGAAGGGATATCTAACTGGAAAAATCATAAACCCAACAATTTTGAGCTGAAAAAGAAGAATTTCAGGTTCCAAGGAAATTCTGGGTTTCAAAAGAAAAACTTTCCAAATCGAAATTTCCAAGGAAACAGTCCCAGAAATAATCAATAGCAGAATTTTACAGCTCCCAGAAATACAACTATTGTTACCAGGACTAATGACTAGAGGGCACCTATCAAATGTTTTGAGTGCTAAGGTCCTCATTATGCTTCAAAATGTCCCAAAAGGAAGCGGACAACCAATAATATTCACTCCATACAAGCTGAACCTATTGTGGGAGACTTGGCAAGAGACATGCCCAGAATTAATGCAGCTTTAGACAATAGGCAAGCTGAGCATCAAGTCTCTATGGTAGAGATTGAAGGTATGCTACAAAACCATCCAGTTTCTATTTTGATTGATCTAGGCGCTAGCCTGAGTTATATATCTCCTGATATTGTGGAAAATTTTAATTTGAAAACAGAAAAATTTAATAAATCCTGTTTAGTTAGACTAGCAACAGGAACAAAAAGAAAAGTGTATGATTTTGTTAAAAGTTGTATTTTATCTATGAATCAGTTAAAGACACGAACTAAGTTAAATGTTTTACCATTATGGTCCTATGACATCTTAATTGGAATGGACTGGTTAGATGCCCATTATGTTATTCTGAATTGTTATGAGAAAATTTTTACTTGTTTAAATGATGAAGGAGAAACAGTAGAAGTAAAAGGTATTCCTAGAAAGACATCACTTAGACATATTTCAGCTATGCAAGTAAAAAGAGTAGTTAGAAAAGGATGTAAGATGTTCGCAGTAAATGTAGTACATGAGGAGTCAATTACAAAAAAGGACAAACTAAAATTAGAAGATATACCTGTCCTAAAAGAATTCCAGGATGTTTTTCCAGAAGAGATCCCAAGGTTACCCCCGAAGAGAGATCTAGATTTTACTATTGAACTGATACTGGGTGCGGTACCAAATTCTAAAGCTCCATATAGGATGAATATACTGGAATTACATGAGTTGAAATCGCAGTTGAAGGAACTGATTGATAAAAACTATATAAGACCCAGTGTGTCTCCTTGGGGAGCACCTGTTATATTTGTTAAGAAGAAGGATGGCACTTTAAGACTCTACATAGATTATCATCAACTGAATAAGATGACAATCAAGAATCGATATCCGTTGCCCTGCATAGACGATCTATTTGATCAGCTGCATGGAGCAACGATATTTTCAAAGATTGATTTGAGGTCAGGATATCATCAAGTTCGTGTGAAGGATAATGATATTTTAAAAATAGCCTTTAGAACTCGCTATGGACATTACGAGTTCGTAGTCATGCCATTTGGGTTGACTAATGCCCCTGCAGTATTTATGTGCTTAATGAATAATATTCTGCACAAATATTTGGATAAGTTCGCCATTGTGTTCATAGATGACATTCTAGTATATTCTAAAAGTAAGGAAGAACATGACGAACATCTGCGTATTATTTTACAAGTTTTGAGAGATCATCAGTTATATGCTAAGTTTAGTAAGTGTGACTTTCACAAGGATAAGATTCAGTATTTAGGACACATAATTTATAAGGAAGGAATTTCGGTTGATCCCGATAAGATAAAAGCCATTAATGAATGGTCGGTTCCTAAAGATGTGACGGACGTTCGATCATTTATGGGGATTACAGGATATTATAGAAAATTCATAGAAGGTTTTTCAAAGATTGCAAACCCCATAATCTCCTTACAAAAGAAGGGGAAGAAGTTTGTATGGGATCAAAAGTGTACAGGCAGTTTTAAGAAGTTGAAGGAATTACTGACTACAACACCTATTCTGAGAATTGCAGATCCTAATAAATATTTTATAGTATGCACTAACGCATGTAATGACAGACTCGATGGAGTCCTAACACAAGAAGGACATGCTGTTGCATATGAGTTTAGAAAGATGAAAATACATGAGAAAAATTACTCTACTTATGATCTAGAATTATTAGCAGTAATACATGCCTTAAAAATGTGGCGTCACCATCTTATTGGCAGAAAAATTATTTTGATTATAGATAACATGGGGCTGAAGTATTTACTAGATCAGACAAATTTGAATGCTAGACAAGCTAGATGGCTAACCTTTCTAAGTGAATATGATTTTGAAATTCAGCATATAAAGGGTAAAGAGAACAAGGTTGTTGATGCTTTAAGCCATAATGCAAAGTTAAATTTTATTTCAGCCATCAACACATACACAACAGATTTGGAAAATCATATTTTTGAAAGGATTAAAACAAATGAAGAATACAGAAAATTACATGAAAAGACAACAGAAAATAGTTCTGAAAATTCTATGGCAAATTTCAAGTTAAAATAAAATGGCTTGTTGCTGTACAAAACAGATTATATGTGTCCAATGTACCATAGATAAAAATTCTGATTTGAGATGAGATGCACAAAAGTCATTATTCTGGCCATCCAGGTTATCAGAAAACCATCACTATGTTATGGAAGGAATATTATTGGCCCAGAATGAAAGATGAAGTAGCAGAATATATAGCTAAATGCTTTGACTGTCAAAAGGTAAAAGTTGAACATCAGCATTTGGCTGGACTGTTACAGCCATTACCTATACCTAGCTGGAAATGGGAAATCATAAGTATAGATTTTGTTACCAGACTACCCAAGAATTAGAAACAAAATGATTCCATCATGGTGGTAGTGGATAAACTCAGCAAGGCAACACATTTTATACCAGTAAAAACTACTCATAAGGCTCCAGACATTGCAGAAATTTTTATGAAACAAAATTTTCAATTACATGGAATACCAAAAGTGATAGTTTCAGATCGTGATTCTAAGTTTACTAGAAACTTCTGGAGATCTTTGTTTAAAGGGTTGAACACAACCTTAAAATTCAGCACAACATTTCATCCACAAACATATGGACAGATAGAAAGAGTGAATAAGATATTGGAACACATGCTACAGATGTATGTTAAGGATCAACCTGGTAAGTGGGAGGACTACTTGCATTTAGCAGAATTTGTATATAACAACCATTATCATGCATCAGCCAGGCTTATCCGTTTTGAAATTCTTTATGGTAGGAAATGTAATACACTAGTTTCTTGGAATGATCCAGATAATAGAGTTATTTTAGGACCTGAATTGTTGAAGGAAATAGAACTAACTGTGCAACAGGTACAAAGAAATCTTAAAGCTGCCCAAGATAGGAAGAAAAGTCAAGTAGATCTTAAAAGGATTCATAAAGAGTTCCAAGTTGGTGAACATGTTTTCATTAAGGTAAGACCAAAGAAGAATTCATTAAAACTGGGAAGCTGTGCCAAGCTGGCACTCAGGTATTGTGGTCTTTTCGAAATTTTTTCACCGGTTGGATCTGTGGCATATCAACTAGCTTTACCACCAAATCTAAAAATACATAATGTTTTTCATATTTCAGTTTTAAATAAATATGTGCATGATGCTACTCATGTTATAAATTGGAATGATGTACAGGTGGAACAAGACGACGATTTTTAGGTGGAACCGGACTGTATCCTCGAAAGGAGGGAAACTCTACTCCGGAATCGCACCATTGGGCAGGTAAAGGTGCAATGGAAGCACCTTAGCCCAGAAGATGCAACCTGGGAGTTGGAGAGCAGTATGTGGGAAACATACCCAAATATGTTTCAGGAACACTCAAAGAGTGAATAAACAACATCGAGGACGATGTTGAGACTTAAGGGGGGGTGTATGTCACCTACCCAAATTTGGAGACTATTTATTTTTATTGCAAAAACATTATATTAAATTATAATTACAAAGTTTTGTAATTATGACCAAATATTGGTCAAGGATGATTGTAATTACTGATTATTATTATTTAATAAATTAAAACAGGAGACAAACACTCAAGGGAACTGTTAAATGAGTGTTCACTGACCCACTAGGAGGAATGGAAGCTGTTAGAAGGCATGGGACATTTGCACTCCACCACTAGTTGTTGGCTATGGGACAACTACCCTTAAATTTGTGGCATTATCCCCCAGGTGGGTGAAAGAGAGTTGATGGATCATTAATGACCAATTTAACCACTAAAAGGCCTAGGCAGCCTAGATAAGGCAATTCGAATTGAGAAGGAAGCTCTACATTATTTTTTGCAGAAATAATTCCTCAAGTGTATTAGGTGATCACTGAGAGATTCGAATAGGGAGGCTAAGTGGATGTGCATTATGAGGTTGCTGAAATATTCTGAGGGAATAACCAGAGGTGCTGGTGCAGGTCTCTTTGGCTGCGAAGTCTATAGGACTGGATGAACTACTTTGCTACTGCAAGTGGATTGACCTAGAGCTTCTACAGATTCTTCTTCCTAGTGGTTCAGTGAACAGGGTCGGGGGTCCTAAGACAAGTAACTTGACTGCCTTCAGGAATAGGTTGGGTGGAACAGGCTCCTTGGGTTGGTTGTTTCTCCTACAGTCAATCAGGTTCTACTTTTATGCCTTATTGCTTATAGTTAAATGTTTTTCTGCATTGTAGATTTATTAGATACAGTTATATAGAAGAAACTGATTCAATTTCTAACTTAAAGATGATATGGTTTAAGGATGGTTATGTAAATAAGATGAATGATTAAAATGTTTTCTGCATTTTTCCCATACTATTTTTTGTATAGTACTCTAGTACAGAAAAGCAGAATTAATATAGATGAATGAAGGCTAGAATGCCAAGTGATTAGATAGATTAAAATTGTAGAGTTTCTTTTAAATTCTGCCATTTCAATTATATGTCTAAAACTCAGGAAATAGAGCAGCATATTATAAACAGATGTATAGCATTTCCTCTACTTAATAATAAAAGAAAAACACTTTATTTCTGCACAGATCTAGATCTTCAAATTAACTCTATCTATTTCTGGATGATAATACTATGCATTCCATTATTATAAATCCAATGGTTTCAGGCATTTTGTATTCTAGAAATTTTAACAGCTACAATTATTCTTCTATACAGAGTTGTTACTTACAAATGATAAATAAACATTTATTTTCTCATTACTAAATAGTACTATTTTATTTGTGATACTAATTTCTCATATTCTGATTAGTATCAATTACAATCATTAAATATAAACACTTTCACTATAGAATAAAAAACCTAAGATTTCCAGACCCTAGCTTCTAAACATTAACTTAGTATACATTTCAATAATTTTCATATCAAGCCATTCATGGCAAAGACATATAAGATTTCTGAAGATATAGCAAACATAGTTTCAACACCCTAAACAACATTTTAATTAACCTTACTATCTACCTTTTGCGGTGAGAATACTAGCAAGACACTTTACCTCACTTAACAGAAAACATGAAATTAGTATCGTTATCTAACAGTGAGCTTATAACCCTAGTAGAACCATAAACAATATCGAAAACCAATAGATGAACAAGTTAAGGCAGGGTTCTCAGGTTTGAATTCTCGGTACTATCATAGTTACCATCGAAACTTACAAGTTTCTCGTCAGAATTATCACAAGGTTTATACACCTATGGCTCTCAGCCATCTTTTAAAAACACAGCAGTTCATAAAACAAGACATTGCATTTTCACATTTACTAGAGCAATGCTCACAGTTTCAAAATATGCAAAACTTATGAAGTTTGGAACCAAATTCCTTTATTTAAAACTAGAATGGCTGAGGGATAAAACCCTCTCAACTGTCTACATCTTTTGCAAAGTATTTAAAACTTAAATAAAAAACAAAAGACTTAACATTATAGCGACAGAACTTCTGCTTCAAAGAAACGAGTCAGCCCATGGCGTTCAACTCTCCCAAGACACTATATTAAATATCCATTATCAATGAATTGAAACTTAAACATTGCACATAATACTATTTGAAGTTTCAACACTGTTTCTTCCATTAAAAATAGCGAGGGTTCATCCCTTTAACCTTTACATCTTAAAACAAGGGTTTTATTGCACCAAAAAATTATAGTGAAACACTGCGAAGCATAGTAACAAGACCAGCCAAGGATCTTATCCTCTGGCATTTAGTCATTTGGTTCTCAAAACATTAACACTAGCCAAAACTCTACCAGGAACCTAATACATTCCATCTTCAAACACCAAACATCGGCCATGACAAGCCAGGAGAACCTACGAAGTAGAGAACCGCCGAGTCTATGGTCGAGTAGTGTTCCTTCCACAAGCTTTCAAAACACTATAACCCTTCGATGAAGTGTAAAACCTGCCACACAACCATGAGTATGGTTAAAAAAAAATGTATCATCAAAGAAGCTTCTTAAACAACAACTGAAATTCTTAAACTAATTGAAGAATACAGGATTCGAATCCTCTTCATTACCTTTTAAGAGTTATTTATGGAGCACGACGCCTTAGCCACTGTTGAACCGAGACCATCATTTCATCATCGAATGCAACAAGGGTTGGAGAAAATTCTGGGAATCATCACTTGACATACAGAGAAACTGAATACTGGTTGAATTTACACACGGTGCTCTCAACAACCTTGGAGCTCTTCCTAACTTCAACCTTTGTTGTAAGCTCGCACTATCAGGTCCGGCTCTTAAGCTATCTCAGGTATCTAGAGCCAAGCCGAGGTCATGGGTTCGAATCATGGAGGAAGCACTCCATACCTGCTATCGAAACCCTAAATGATCTCGGGCCGGTCGGCCTCTACACTGAGCCAGTAACAATACACAATGAATGCCAAAAACAATAACTTGAGACTTAGTGGTGAATTAGGGTCAAGTATCAAGGCTCGAGACTGTCATAAGATCAACGGTGGAGATCATTTCTCACATCGTATAGAATTTCGTAGTACCAACTGCACTAATTAACATATTTAATAACCAATGCCACCGCAGAGTACAACTAGGATAACCTCCATCAAAACCATGTGCAAGCTTGACTCCAGCGACTACCTGTTCACTGACCTTCACAGAAGACATCCACCTAAGTTTTCCACTACACTTAGTAGGTAGGCGACTTTAATGCCAGGACCAAGTATCGATAGACTGCCAGCATGCTAAGTACCGAGACTTTAATGCCCTATCAATATCATATTCAATACAATGTTTAGGGTTGTATTTTCATGTTGTTTTTCCATTTCCCAAAGTTTGTAGTGAGCATCGTATTAATAGTAATACATTTCTAATGTATGGTTCGTTTAAGGCATGGTTATAATATGATGTACATTTCTATTCCATAGCATAGTTAACATCATATAGAAGATATTGGATTTTAGGGTATAGTTTATATATTTTGTTATTGATAATCAATTGACAAAGGTAAGATCTTCGATGCTTAAGGTATAGTCTAGATTTTTATTTATGCACATGATAATGCTAGTTCATATTGTAATAACATATATATTACATTAGAAGAACACAATCCTATAAGTATAGTGAATTCACATTAGAATTATGATGATAATATCATAAAATACGATGCTATATTAGCATAATTCTTTATGTAATTTATGAATGGAAAATTATAGAAGCCACTATAGTTATTTTTAATTTCCATGTGTATATTGGAATCTAGCACTTAAACCAAAACTCATAGTGTAAGTTTAATACATAGAATATTACTACTCCTTGCATTTTGGCAAAATGACAACATAACTTTAATAACACTAATAAGTTTGTAAACTAGTACGTAAACGAGAAATGGAAATCCTAATGCTCAGGAACAGACAATGAAATTGTCTCAAAAGCACAGCATAAGGGATCAAATTCATAGGTTTGCATGTTGTCTGCAACTTTCCTCCCACTTTTATTGCCGCCAAGTCCTCTTTTTCCTTAATTACTGTCGTCATTCTTCCATCCTCCGGATCTATCTGCAATACTGAGACGTCAGATCCAACGTTCATTGGCTTCATTCCTCTCTTCATAGTTCGTTTTTTGAGGACTCTCTAGAGCTCGATCCTCATTATTGTCCACTTGGTGGTATAAATGTCCTGGTCGGTTGAGGTACAGTTGATTGGTGTTCTCTCCTTCGGAATGTGGGTAGCCATCACTTCGTGTAGTGGCATTTAATCCATCCATATGGAACATCACCTAGATCCCCAATCCAGATCTCGTGTCATCATTTTGCTTGCCTAAGTATCGCATGTTCATGGCATGTTCTGGCTATCCAGCTAAACACAGAGTGAGACCCACTCCATAGTTCCAAAGTCGGACAATTGTCCTTCCCTACTTCGGCATTTAGCGTCCTCTCCAACGTTTTCCAAGCAGTCAGAAACCTTCTTACCATTGAGTGGCATAAGCTATCCTTGACTAACCTGTTGGATTTGACACAAGACATGAAGGAGTCCTTAAATGTATCCCCTCTACCTAATAGTATATCTATTGATCTGTGTATTGCAGGATGTAGGTAGTAGTGGAAACCTATTGTCTAGGAGCAATGATAGTACCACCCAAAGCAATGAAAAAGTTCATTCCCAAAGTCTAGCATGAAGTAGTTTCAACATAGAGGAAACTCCTATTGATATTACTACAAAATATGAAAATGTTTATTTTTCATTTAAAAGGAAATCTAAGGTGGTTATTTTTTTCCAAAGTTCTTTACTTTTCTCTTTTAGTATTTTGCTCCAAATTTCAATTGGTAAGGCTTAATAGAGAGGAATTGGATTCCTTTTGAGACAAGGCTCATCATGAGAGAATGAATCATATCCAATTTGCATGATTTTTTTATATATATTTGATTTGGACTTGGGAATCTACCTCAACTTCAGAGAAGAGTTTATATGACATTAGGGCCTTTATATATGATATGTGGAATTGTTGTTTTTTATGGTTATAGGTTGCAATAGTTTTGGGAGTACCTTTTGACCTCTTAGGAAACATCTATCCTCTAGCTGAACGAGCAAGAAAAGAAATAGTGGGACGAAGGGATCCGATTTACAAGAAGAAACTGCAAAAAAATACCTGCAATTACAATAGATCCATGCTTTGTTGCTAAATGACATGAGAAACAAGATCCAATGCTTAGTTCTTTGGCTTTGAACAACGTTTAGAGTAATTTATCTCCAAGGCTCCTTTTCTCAGCGCATAGGTTCGGATTTGGTGTTCCCACCCTCTTTTTATAGGGCACCAACATGGCGTTTTCTTTAAACTCCATGGCTTCCAAGTGGAAACAACATGGCCACAATATTACCCACATAAATTGATGTTAAGTGAATTGCTTCATAAGCATAGATAATTGAGTCACAATCAATGTATAACTGAAATGAGGATCTGCCACTTTTAGTTTCCCATTCAATTTCTTTGTCCATGTAACATTTGATTTTTTCTTTCTCAATGAGAGTTCATAAGCCTCCACATTTTCCAATGTAGAGGAGATTTAGTGAACAATTTATGTGACAGGATTTAAACTTGTGACCTATGAAATCCTTCTTGAAGTAGCGACTATACTCATTGCCATTATTGGTCCATCTCAACCTCATCCATGTAGCCAATTTTTTCTCTAAATATGATTGCATCTCATCGAAGATTTCCATAGTTTTAAAGAAGGTTTGAAGGATGACCACATTGGAATTTTGTGCTCCAATGCCAAATTTTGTTAGAACTTCCAACTTAGAATTGTATGTCCAATCAATGCATGGAGTAACTATGCTTTTTGTTTTTTCCCCATAAATTTGAAAACATGAAACTCCAATTGCATGTTTTGACTCGAGTGAGGATTCAAAATACTAGAGATTGCTAGTAATTTGATGAAAATATTACACACCTAATCCATCTCTCTAAGCTCAAAGTCAAGCATTTTCCCCTTTATTAGACTGGAAAATACGATACATAGGTTCATCTGAGATGATGGAACAATATTCTTCATTAATTTTGATTAAGTCCGTTACATGGTTCACTAATCAATTTTCCCATTATAATTCCATAAATAAAATAGAAGTCACAAAAGGAACATTAAGTTCTCTTAATTGTAATTCCATGTGGATTGTAAAGATGCATTAGACTATACTTCTAAAGGAACATTAATTTCTCTTAATTGTACGTCCATGTGTCTTGTAAAGATGCATTAGACTGATAATATATAGTATACAAATATGGACTACTTGCAAATTGATGACACTGTAACTTAATTTGTGTTCTTCTATATGGTAATGGCCTTGAAACATGGGAAACTAAAAAGAAGGTAGTGATAAAAAACAATTATTTTATGTGATTTAATTAATTTTAGGTTTGGAACCTAAATCATTACAGAAATAAAGTCTCTCACATATTAGGGGTTTGAATTTAATGGTCTTCATGCCTTTTCACGTTGATGATGAATGTTTCTAAAGATGAGGAGCTTTTCCTAGTTCCTTTTTGGGATTGTAGGAGTTCTTTTGCAAATATTTTATCTTCATTTGGTTGTTTGTATGATGAAATGAGGTTTCTTGTAATGTGGTTGTAGCACTATTTGTAGGAGATATGTACATGTATTTTTATTATTGGAGCATTGTGTGAGCATTCTAATAGCTTGCATTAGCTTTTATTGTTCACCTTGAACCATCAAAACCCAAGAAAGCTAAATCAGAATCTATTATGAAAACAAAATCATTAAAACTTGATAAAGATAAAAAGGTGAGTGCTTCGTTTGAACTTGGTGTTTGTGCACTTCATTCTATACAAAATTTATTGACTCTACTTTAATCGTTGATATAGTGCCTTTCTTCTTAATTGTAGAATAAAGTGAAACCCAATTATATCACGGGGGCTTCACTCAATAAACAACTATCATAGCACGTTCGTTCGTGGCATATGAAACAATACCCCTAATTTCACTAAATATTGGAAATACCTTCCAAAATCGTTTTTTTTAACCCCCTCCCAATATGCCTTCCCAATTTAAAAAACCCCCTATTTTCACTAGATATTGTATGTATCAATTTTTTCATTAACATTTTTTATACCCCTTTATATTTCTACCTAGTATATTGATATGATACCCCTCTTATGACCCCACATGCATTCTATAATGCACCTTGCTTCTTTCGATGTATATCGTGGATGCACATTACTTCACCCACAATGCAATTACTCAACCACATATTATTATGATTTGCAACATCTAATGGTCTAATGAAGAGATAGATCACTTCTTGTATGTCACTAGAGCCAATGCACATAGTACAACATTTAGATTGCATGTTACAGTTCCCCAATTGCTGACTAAGCCTGTTGTGGGCTAGGTATCCAAGCCCCAGGGCCTATAACAAGCTCGAGGAGGCTGACTAAACCTCCCAAGGTCTGTAATAGGCACGAGTTGTTGGGTATTCAAGCCCCAAAGTCCTATTGAGGGCCTATAACAGGCCCTGGAGGCTTAGAGCCTCCCAAGGCTATTGGTAACAACTAGTTGAATGCTATTGGTAACAATTGGCTGTCAATGACCACTGTCTCTCGACTGGAAACCCACTTCACCATGAAACCCCTGGCCTCAAGCATGCCTCAAGATGCGATTTCCCTGCGTACTGGTAAGCCCGAGCCTTGCCTCAACCTAATTTATCATCCGGCTGTGATCCTGCTATCTCCATTTGGAGGATATTTGTCAGCCTGCCCATATAAAAAAGACCCCAAAGTATTTTTGTATTGTTACATTAAATAAAAAAACCCTTTGCCCCTTAATATATAAGCAATATAATTTTTAGGTTTTCATGAATATTTAATACCGCAATATGAATGAACGTGATATTATATTGCCTTCTAGTGAAGCCCCCGTGAATTATATTGAAATTCCAAAAAAATTCAAGGCAAGAGCTGTGAGCCTTAAAGTACTTATAGTTGACTTACCATGTGCAATTGGAAGATAATGAAGAAGTGAAGTATGCTTTAGTCAAGACAATACACCAATCAATTAAGATTCCATTCTTTGGAAAACCTTTAAAACCTCAAAGATATTTTTATACTGCACTTTTAATTGGCTTTTCTAATTTTATGTTGTAGAAAAAATTTCAATTAAAAAGACTAGATAATCTAATTTTCTCATGTAATCTATGAAAATGTATGGAGAAACGAGTAGTATTACTAGTAAGGATAAGGTATTTCTGAAAAACATTAATGTTGCAACGAGCTAGCTAAAGTCAACTCCTAATATAACATTGATTTCAATATGATAGATTCATCCAATAAAGCATAAAATCATATAAAATAGAAGTGAATCCCTTAGACAATCCAAAGGAGTGCTCATTAGATTTAATTTAATCTCTATGGTACAACAATTTATTTTAACCAAAATTTTCTACTTAGCATCTATCAAACATGTTATCTAATTGTTAAGTCCCAAAGATTGAAGGATATTCCGAATTTGATGACCGAACAACAATAGAATATCTCACCAGTCCCAAATTTGGATGCTCAAAGGAATTCCTGTTGGCACCTACTAATGTTTGAAAATTTGATTTTAACAAGAGATTACTTTAATTGTTAGGTTTCTTCTTAGATATTTTGAATTTGAGTGGGATAACAAGACAAGTTTTGGTCTTTTTATGACGAGGCTTTGCTAGAATCCAACAAGAAAAATTCTTCCAAAAACCTGCAAAAATTGATGAAATTGTGTGCTATAACATAGCATAGATTGATTTAGAACCATCAAAATCCCCCAGGGTGTCCACATTATGCAATCTCACCAAACAAAATGGTCATTATGGAAAATACAATATCATAATTGATGTATTTGAGCTCCAAAATTGATTTGATAAGAAAAGCATGGTTGAGAAACGGCTAAAACATTATGAGTTTATCCTACTCCATTTGGATTTCTTGTAATCCATCCCTGAACTTTGGAAAAATACTAATGAATTCCAACTATACCTTAAAATGAGAAAGGTTCAAGCATAGTGTGTGAGAACCTTTTGCAACCTTGACTTCTAAAGTTTCACTATCTGCATGCTAGATGTAGATCAACACTTGAACTCAGGTTGATTAGTAGACTCCCTATATAATTAGAACTTTATTAGCCTAGTGAACTCGCAACTTTCACTTTTAAAGGTCAAAGCAATATTTATTCTAAAGGGAACTCTTTTCAAATGGATTAATCAAGAGTTTTACCCATATTTATCCTCACACTTTCCTTCAACAACATAGATCATAAGACTAACTAGCTCAAATCACCCACATACTAGACATTGCAATACCTTTAACTTTACCTACATAGACACAATGCAATGCCTTGTGCAATACCTACTTAGATAATGAAATGCAAAATTAGGACCTACCTATGTTATTAATATACACCATAATTTCATGTTATCTATGGAATTTGTCCTATTTGAAGAGCCTTCCTACAAAAAAGAAGAAAATGTCAAGAATTGTCTGTATCTAAGAATTGTTTGTATCTCTCTTTTGTTTGCGGAATTCAGGCTCTTGCTGTTAAAACTGCAAAATATTCCACAAAAATAGTTGCTAAGCTTCACGCTTACCATCACAATGCTAAGATAAAAGCTGAAAAAAACATCTATCAAAGTATGAATAATTCCATAATTTTTTTACCTTAATTAGTAATTATGTTTTTGCAAATATTTTCCTAGTAGATACTTTGTGGATCATTAAAAAAATTCCACGTTTAGGTTCGTGGTTATAACTTTGATCCAGTGTGAAGATTCTTCTATTTACGGGTGCTAGATCAATGGAAGAGCACCTACCTTACATGCAAGTGCCATATCTACAGAAATCAATGACTAGTTAATGACAATCAATGACTAAATAAATGACCAGTTAACAACAATTAATGACTAAATAAATGACCAGTTAATTGCACTTAATGAGTAACTAAATGACCAATTAACTGCAAATAATGACTAAATAAATGAACAGTTAACAAGAATCAATGTCTAAATAAATGACCAGTTAACATCAATCAATGACTAAACAAATAACCAATTAACAACAATCAATGACTAAATAAATGACGAGTTAACAACAATCAATGACTAAATATACAACCAAACTGACCAATCAAAACAACCAATACATGACTAATTTTTTTTGTCACATATTTAGTCGCGTTATAAGTGACTGGCAATAAATGACTATTAGTCACGTGACTAAAATTAGTCATTTATATGCAATTCTTTAGTATGTTTTTAGTCATTATCTCACTTTTTATACTAGTGAAACCATTTTGAAGGTTCAATAGTATGATCTAATCTATGCTTAATTTGATCACATATATTCCATCATCCTCGATGCACCCTATAGTGATTCCTCATTTAGATATGTGCTGAGAGAATCCCATTTTATTGATAGTATTATTGGTGTCATGGCATCCACCTCAACTCCACATAATCTATTACCCACCTCTATGAGTAGTTATTCATGTGGTAATATTACTAGATTTTAGTGCTCTCATGTGATTTAAATTGTTATTCCCTATCATCCTCCTGATTCTTCATGCTCATCCTCTCATGCAGAAATGAATACACTATAACATTTTGGCTCAAAATCCGATGAAAAAATACGACGGAGCGGAAAGACAGTCGAAAATTCTTGTGAAAAAACTATTTTGTTGGTTTTTCTTTAAATTTTATCCCGCATTTGTCAGTGTACTGGCAGACATTTATTAATCGTCCATCATCCCATGGATTTACGTTTTGTACATATAGTTCATGAACCGTTGCACTTCCAACATTTCATCAATCATTGTTGTTAGTCCGACGACACTCCCTGTAACTGTTAAGATTCAATATGCTAAGATAGATAACATCAGTATTCAATTCAATTTCACAACAATAGCATATACAGGATCACTAAAAGAATAACAAGAACGAAATAAACACAAGAGACACAATTTATCCTGGGAAACCCTCATGGGGTAGAAAAGCCAGCAAAACTTCCTCAATATAGATGATCAAAAGTACAAAGATGAAATCCCCAAACAAGAGCTCCTTCTCCTTCATAGATATCTCTCTCTCTCCTAATGCACAATCCACAAGTGAGTGTGTGTCCAAATGAGGAGCATGACACTTATATTTATACTTTAACTTTCACTTAACATTTACCCTAACTAGGTCGACCCCTAACAAATTAACCTAATGTTGACTAGGCCGACTTTACTAGGGAACTTAAACACCCCATTACAATTGACTCAAGGGGATCTATTGCCCCGACTTACATGAGAGGATTTACCTCAATGACTTTACATAATCAAATATAATAATGACATCTTGACGGAGGAATAAAACATCTCCGAATAAATAATAATAAAATACAAATAGAATATTCTTCGAAGTTACAATATTTCAACACTCCCCCTTAATGAGAAGGGTATTCTACTAACAGCAGCAACATCAAATGAAGGAGAAAGGAGAGAGAGCATCATCAACAACATCAAGGTGATACATCTATAAATCATTGGAATTTTTCTTCAATCATCATCAACAGCTGGAAAGGCTATCGGAACATCTTCAACATCTTCAGTATTGGAACATCAACATCTACAGTACTGATTCTTTATCTTTTGCAGCACTCGATCACTCAATCGTCTACAACATCATCATCGGGATCTCTCGATCAACAACATGATATGGATCTCTTGATCAACAACATCATCTAGATCTCTCGATAAACAACATCATCAATATATGGATCTCTCAATCAACAACATCATAGGGATCTCTCGATCAACAGCCTCATCAATATCTAGATCCCTTGATCAACAACATCATCAATATCTGGATCTCTCGATCAACAGCATCATCTGGATCTCTCGATCAAAAACATCATTTGGATCTCTCTATCAACAACATCATATGGATCTCTCTATCAACAGCATCATAATCTGCAACACACATGATCCAATTATGGGATGATCAATCCCTCTCACTTTAGGACATAAGTTCAAGGATGATACAATCCTGATCCACTTACGGGATGATCAATCCCTGTCACTTTAAGACATCACGCCATGTCAAAGGACGATGCAATCCTGATCTACTTACGAGATGATCAATCCCTATCACTTTAAGACATCACACCATGTCTAAGGACGATACAATCCTGATCTAATTACGGGATGATCAATCCCTATCACTTTAAGACATCACACCATGTCTAAGGACAATGCAATCATGATCTACTTATAGGATGATCAATCCCTATCACTTTAAGACATCACACCATGTATAAGGATGATGCAATCCTGATCTACTTACAGGATGATCAATCCTTATCACTTTAAGACACCACACCATGTCTAAGGATGATGCAATCCCCTCGCCAACTTAGAAAAATTCTAATGACCACTTACGAAGACACAAGTCTTCAAATTCATTTAGGACTAAATTCCAGGGATGATTCAATCCACTCGTCAACTTAGACCAAGTCTAAGGACCACTCATCGACCTCATCGTCGGTACAAGTATGCTCATCATCGACCTCATCGTCGGTACATGCATCCTCTTCATCAACCTCATCGTCGGTACAATCATCCTCATCATCGACCTCATCATCGGTACAAACATCCTCATCATCGACCTCATCATCAGTACAAGCATCCTCATCATCGACCTCATCGTCGGTACAAGCATCCTCATCATCGACCTCATCACTCCCTAGAATCAACCACAGACCATTGTTTTCCATTGGTGCTCTTATTTTGGGCATGCCATTGCATAAGCTCAGCAATGTCTCGACATCTATACATTCAAAGTAACCATGGGATTACTGGAAAGTGACAAAGAATCTTTCTAGGCGCTGAATTTGATTTCAACCCTGGTCTATACCTTGGTTTTTTACATTTCGGACATTCATTCTGACTTGCATGATTTTTGTGAAATAATACACAAACATTCACACATGTGTGGATGTTCTCATACTGTAATCCTAACTTAGTCATTTGCGCTTTACATGCACTCTGTTTTGTTGGAAATTTGGAGTCAGGTGGAAAAAATGATGTAACAATGCCAATAACTCATCAACACTCTCATTTGTCCAACCATGCACCATTTGCAAATTAAGAATTAGAAAGATTGTTGTCAAATGACTTAACCTGCAAGTACCATACACATGTTTTGAAGCATCCTCCATCAATTTGTGCCATTCATCCTTGAAACCCTCATTCATCATTCTATCAACTTTAATCCCTTCATCTAATAGTGTTGCCTCTTCATCTGTGTTTGTTTCCTCTTCTTCTATGCTTGGTGCCTCTACATCTCTCATGCTTTGCAATGGTATCCTGCTTGGATAACTATTTTGAGGGAAAGGGCTTATACCGCTATGACCGAATCTCAACATATGTTCAAAAATCACTTTCCTTATTCTCTTCTTCCCACCGCGACAATCCTTACATGGGCATGCATATTTCTCCAATCTATTCTCATCGGCTATTCTCTCATCAAGTGCATGGTATTCATTCGATGACAAAAATGGCCATTGACTCATCTTCAATTTTCTGCATTCAATTATGACACTAGTATGTTAATATTACTTTCAACTCTCTTCATCTATCTCATCTTGAATTGAAATGCAATATAAAAACCAATTCCTAGAAAAAAAAGGGAATTTAAGACATAATTTTTCCACTTTCCATTGAAAAATGTCTATTAGGTTACTATTTAGTAAGGAGGGTGCTTGTTCATCAGACAATGTAATTCTTTTGATCACCAATATTTACATTCTTAGCCCAAAAATGTCTCAAATCTTGGTGCTTGTAAGTTTATTATTTGTTAAATTAAGTTCCAGTACAAGTCTTGAAGTGTTGATGTTTGATCAACATCCAAATCCATTCTCTAGGAGATTGGCATCAACCCAGGGCTAAGGACCTAGTTTAGTAGTTAACTAGTTTAACTTAGTCGTATGGCTTTGAACTTGGCTCTTTTCTCTTTTCAGGTAGTCTAGTAGATAGATAGAGTAGTTGTGTGGGAGAGATAATTTAATTAGAACTAGGTATTTGAATTTTATATCTTTCATGTATAATAAGTAAGGTCTTCTAGTACTGTTAGAAGTGGTGTTTTACCACATTGGGAGCATGTATCCAGATGGATGTTTAATTGTAAATTAGTTTAAGTACTATCAATATGGCTTTGATATCATGTTGAGGAAAAAATATTTTAGAATCTCCCAAATGTTGGTCAAATTCTTCTTTTAAAATAGAGATATGTGAGATGGTAACAAGGTGAACTTCATTATCTTAACTCTTGAACTCAACACCTCTAAAATACCGGTAAGACAATGACCATTCAAAATATGCAGAGATATATGTGCCAGTAAGTAACTAGGTGGTGGAATGATTTGGATATGTTAACCCTTGATTTCAGAACCATCTCAACATTGATCAAGCTACCCATAAAAGATGGTTGTAATAAGACTTGAATACAAAAACTTCCAAATACTTGTCAAACTAAACCACCCTCTACAAATATATATCTCTACAAAAAATAGATGTGTAAATACAAAGCCTCCCAAATATTTTTCTAACTAAACCACCCTCTACAAATATATATCTATAGAGATGTGTGATGATAACTAGGTGGTCAAATTCCTTTCTATACTAAACTTTGAACTTGTAACCTTCCAAATATTGGTACAACCATCTTTTACAAGGATATTGGCACAGCCATATTTTACAATGATATTGGCCCAAAAATCATCAACACTTATGATTTTTTTCTTGCATTTGATATACAACAAGACTTGCCATTGGAATTTTTTTCTAGCATCAAGCAATCAAGATGTAAATCCATTGTTCTAAAGTGCCATAACACGAACAAGATTTACTAGCTTCCCAATCCATCAACTAGCGCATTGAACAATAAATATTTATAGAAACTAGTGTCATCTTTCATGTGGATTGCATGCTTAATTGGCCTTTAACATTTTCATGCTTGCACACAAGTAATGTTGGTTTCATCTCATTTTGCATCCTCTTCTACAAATGAGAAAAATAGAAAATGTTTAAAACCTGCCACAAGAAGCAGGAAACTAAAGCAAGTGAAAGCATAGCTCTAAAGGAATTGTGAGGCGAGAACAATGACAAACATTGGCATTTTCCCAAGTATGAACAAATCATAGTGGTAAATTCATACATTTGTGCCATTTTCCATGTTCCCGGGGCTAGGATTTATACTTGCATTGGGCGCTAGCCCCAGATTATTTTTTTGCAATTCCTTGAATGGGTAGCATAAAGTGAAGCAATGAAATAAACTATATTAGTGCTCACAAATGTCTAGTTATCTAGGGTTCCATGTAGATTTATGGATTGAGGGTACATACATTTTTTCCACTATCGTTAATGCACATGCTGCATATGTGCTAGGTTGTAGGTGTGGTTTGCACAACTGTATGATCCTTGTATCCTTGCTACAATAGCCAAACACTTTCAAAAGGAAATATCTCCAAGGCATGCAATATGGTCAATGAAAAGAGTGCCTGCATCTAGCAACTCACAGAAGAAGACCTTGGATTTCGACACATAGCTAGTGGCGCCAATGTCTCTCAAAGATATTTTGTTCTCATTCTAATAGAAATGCTATTAATACTTTTAATACTCTTAAATACATAGATATAGATTAATGGAATTTCATTATTTAAGGAAAAAAAGGAAACAAACAACATCTACACTTTCTCTAGCAAGCAAAGGACACAATCAATGCAAAATTTGTCATTTGACAAGGGTTCTTAAGGAAAGATTTCAAATGCACATAGTCTATAAAACAACGGGGCAGAAAAAACTATGTCAACACTCCATGTAAATTTCAAATAACATCTACATGTTTACGAAGGGGCAACGGTTCTGTTTCTTCATAAGTTTGGACAAGACTGGACTTTGGGCTTGTATTTTCCCGTGACATCAAACAGCCAAAATTTGAAGACATTCCTCTGGAGCGTCATAGCAAGGAACATAAAACAACCAATAAACCAAGCAACAAAGATTTCAACAGTCTATCTTGAACCATCATCTGAAGGCATTTATTTGCAGACCCTAGACCACAATGCAAGAATCTACATGTTCTTCAAGGCAAATGTGTATAGAGACAATGGATTTTCAGCTATTAAACTGTTCCATTCTATGCAATTAATGAAAAATGATGGGAAATGAATTTTCCTTTGGGTTCAATGCATATGTTGCTTCAAGATAAATGCATTTCCCTTTCGAATTAATGTAAAGTGTAGACAAATCATTGAAACACATTTTAGCATTTTTTAGGAATTGTTGAAGTTATTTGGAAAGCACTAGAAGGAAATAAACAAAGAATCATAGGACATGGCCACTTTTCATTTAGTTTGGTGAGCATTTGCACAATCTGACAATGTGAATGCAGTACAAGATTCCACTTGCAAGTAAAATGCCATTATAGAATCAAGCTCCAAGAATCCATATTTTCCATGAGAAACCATGTAGAAATCATGTGGACTTCTATCCATGCTAACCAGAAGGCTAATGGGGCAAATCCCCTGGTCCAATACAAAGGCTTATGCAACTAAGAAATACCATGCTATTTGGAAAAATGGTTGGAGTAAATGTGCAGTGCAACTTCCAACTGCCCTAGTGTGTCGAATTCAAAATGCCAACTGCCCATGATATCATCCATGGCATGATCCCACTACCCTTCTCTCTATGCATGTTTCTATGGTCCTAGGTTTTTGGATTATCAACATAGAGAATAAGTGTAGGTAGCAATTCATAAAAAAGGAAATTGGAGTCTAGGAACCTAACAAATTATACAAGGATTTGTTTTAGGAAAACCATCCACCCCGTTACTCTAGCAATCTAGTTCTAATAGGGTGATGTCATCCTTGGGGGGATGCCACAGCCTTATCGCAAGTCTATTGTAGTAGCTTACAACCATCTATTTGGGTGAAATCAAGCCCTAGGGGGGCTAGAAGGGGTACATACATCATCTAAAAGCTATGTTGGTAACTCCAGGGAAATTTTTAAAGTGTTAAGTCAAGTTAGTTATAATTTCTCAAGATGGAACATATACGAAGTTGTTAGAATAGTCATATATTGCATTGGATATTTCCAACCTAAGTTACTCCAAGAGGTTACAAGCTTGATATTGGTTGGTGAGAGGTAAGAGGTAATTTACTCATGATTTTCAAGGGTTTGATTGAAGTGTTCATACATGTTGTTAGTGTTGGTCTAGTATTGATTTCATTGGCATATCTTAATAACAAGATAATGCTAAGTTTCATTTCTCCTAACCTCATAGTCTTGTGTAGTCATTGTGCTTATTGAATATTTTTGACTCCATAAGGCACTAGTTGATCAATTTAATAGGAGGGTTTATCATTAGAAGTAGACTTGTTTTCATTCTTGTGCTTCATAGGGATACTTCTATACACATTTGGGAAGCCTCATGCGGATGAAGGAGAAAGCTTAAAGAGAGAGGAGAGTGCATTGTGGTTACATTGGGTGCATCTCTTGATTAGTTGCCACTCTTAGCACCTACTTTCATGACCTTTTGGAAGGGTGCTAGTTTGAGCAGTAACAATGAACACCCTTGTGAGCCCAAGCAACCTCCCATGGTGGGTGAAGGAAAGATGATGGAACAAGAGATCCTGAAAAGTTGTTGCTCAAGGAATCCCTCGTATGATATAGAAATGAGATGATGGATAGTTTCACCTAGATCCTTCGATGATTACCAATGACAATAGAGGAACCTTCGACAAGTATTTGTCACTTCGAGGTATAAGTTAACTTTGGCATTCATTTATTAGAAGGAAAAATCAATGGAAATGCTTCGATTAATGTTTAAGTATACTAAAGGTTTATTTCTCTATTAAAATAAAATCAACAATGAGAAGATCACCTTTGTGCTCCTTAAGTCCATTCTGTTGAAATATTATAACTTCAAAGAATATTATATTTGTATATTATTTATTCCGGAGATGTTCCATACCTCCGATGTGATTATACTATAAATCCGGAGATGTTTATTCCTCCGAGTTGGGTGTGGTAACTAGGGTTATTAGACCCACCATGTGGGGGTTGGCCCAGTTAGTTATAATGGGGTATTTAACCTAATGGTTAAATACGAGCCTACATGTACTTGTGTAAAATACATATCAGAGTAGTGTATAAATAGAGGAGGTGTGTTCCTCATTTGATACACTCACTCACTTGAGGATAGCACACTTGTGGAGGAGAGGTCTGCTATTGTGGAGGAGGATATCATGTCTCAGGGTTTCATCTTTGTATATTGCTAGTCATCTATATTGAGGAAGCTTTGCTGGGTTTTCTACCCCATGAGGGTTTCCCAGGATAAATCTCTGTCTCTTGTGTTTATGCTGTGCTTATTGTTTCTTCAGTGATCCTGTATATGCTATTATTGTGAAATGGAATGTAATGCTTCTATTTTCTGTCTTAGCATATTAAATCTTAACATGGTATCAGAGCTAACCTGAAGCAAGACAAGGTATGGAACTAAAGACACTTGCTTTACTTACGACAATTTGAAGGTTAGGGTTTTACATAGCAAAAACCAGTCATTGTAGAACTTTCACTATAAATCCGTTTTGGCAAAGTTTTCGGATCTGAAATTGTTACAGGACGAATATTAAATCTCCAGGTACCTTGTGTCCAAAGGACAACCTCTAATTCGTTGTACTTTGTGATTTATGATCTGTACAATATAGGGTTTCTGCCTCTTCCAGATCTGAGTCAAACTCAGGTGACCTTGGGAAAAAGGTCATATCTTGGGCTAGGAAGCTCCAAATGCAATTTCGTAAAAAGTGACAGGTAGTACACAGTCTGTACTATCTCAAAAAACGTTTTCAGAGGCCGAAGTTGAACCCGTGACACGTGGCACTCCGTACAAGTTCGCCCTCTTGTATTATCCCATAAACAGGTCATGTTGCGACACTTGGCATAACTCTCTCTCAGAGAGTCCAATTGAGGTCAGACCTATCAGGATGGAAAGATAACAGGCAGAGCTACCTCAGAAACGTTTTTCAGAGGCCGAAGTTCAAATAGTGACACGTGGCACGCCGTACAAGTTCTCTCTTCTATTTTATCCCAAAACAGGTCACGTTGCGGCATTTGACATAACTCTCTCTCAGAGAATCCAATTGAGGTCAGACCTGTCAGGATGGAAAGATAACAGGTCAAGATATCTCAGAAAACTTTTTCAGACCTTGTGGATTGAAAAGTTTGGAGTTACACCAGAAACAATCAGGTACATATTTCTGTCAAAACATAATTATTTTTGAGTACCTTCATTCATGGCTTCCGGAATTTAGGGCTTTGAAGAAAGTTGGAATTTTTGTAAACGGATACCACGGCTGAATGCTACTCATCAAAATAGAAATTTAGAGACCAAGATCATATTTTTTGGTTGGGCAGAAGGCCGGGCTTGATCAAACCCTAGTTCGGGACTTTGATCAGAAAAGTGGAAAATTAGGGCTTCTGTAAAAATGGGAATTTTTGAAATCTGTGACCATGGCTGGAAGCTCCTCAGAAAAATAGAAGCTTAGAGCTTTGGATCAAACATTTTGATTGGGCAGAAGAGTGGAATTCACCAAACCCCAGTTCAGGGTCACGTCCAGTGAATCCGGAAGTTTCAAAGGCAAAATTGAGGAGTGAAACTTTGCAGTTTTCAAATTCTGAATATATCAGTTTGATCAGCTCATCAAGGCGCATATTTCTATCCTTTCGGAAGTTTGAAATTCAAAAGTTTGAATTTTTGGGGTTTCTCTGACAAACCCATATCCAGCTCCAGGTCCAGTTCTTGCAAATCAAGTGGATAGTGTTAATCCTAGAAGAAGATGGATTGGTCACCTGCATAAGTGAAGGAGTTACTATTTCAGAGGGAGATGAGGCTAAGGCTTTACATAAGGAGATTACAAGCGATCTCAACAGGTATGACTCATCGAGGTATGTTTTGAGATTTGTTCATGATTAAGTTTATGGTATGTTTGTCTTCATGTTATTACGGTTAGTACAATCTTGATTTTATATTTGTTGTATCACCTTAACAAAATTATGAATGCATGATAGAAGATATTCATTGGTTAGGGTGTTGACACTTATGATTGTACTAATGCATTATGATGTTGTGTGAGGTTGATGTTGTCTACTAACAAGATACAGGTACATCACAAAAGACAAATCAGGCTCCATGACCATGAAAACATGAAGACAAAGACTCATCCATAATGTTTTTTCTACTTACGAGGTATGTATGACTTTGTTATATTATGCTTAACCTATGAGACATGCAGGTTCTAGCTCAGGATCTCTAAATCATTGAAGAGATTGTTTAGGTATGTTTTACATAACCAAGTAGGTATACTAATCCAGGTATGTTTCCCATGAATCTTACCTTGTGTTAGGATCCCTTATATAAGTATACTTGGAATGATTGGTTATGCTTATTCATAAAGTTAGTAATCAAGGGATTATGCATATTATATCTTTTATCTTGATTGATGATATGCATGAGTAAAAGAAGACTTCCCTGAAATCTTGAATACTAATGTTTATTAATCATGACTATACATTTTCAAGATTATGTTTTTAGAATATACTAATGAGTGTATGTTTGTGTATGAGATCATGAGGATGACGCTTGAGCATGCACAGTGGTACAGAATGAATAGAAGTTCAAAAGACATACAGAAGATCAAGCGGGAGGCAGCCACACAAACATAAAAGATAAGTATTTGAGTTGTTATTTGAAATAGTAATGATATTTCCTGTAATAGGTTGTATGCATATTTGTATTCCTATAATATATCATGCTGAGTGTAAATATTCATAGAACATTGAACAGTATACTACTAATATGCATATGATTGGTAAGTTGGACAAACATTCCATTGTTGCTTGTCTAGAATGAAACCTCTTTGCTGACATGCTGAGAGTTGTGCACACTCTCGATAGTATGTTCTGGTAGAGATGGAAGGCATCTAGATAGCCACTGTATGCATACAGGATATGGGAAAGTGTTGTGCCAAAGTATTGGTCAAAATAGTTGCATCACTATGTAAATGATATCTGTATGCATAATAGGTTATCATGTCAATATGATTTGATGATTATGAAGTATTATTAATCATGTACTTAATTTTGATTTGTAGGAAAGGTCATGAAGAATGATGGACACCGTACAAGTGGTGGATGTTCAAACAAGAAGATTTACAAATCAAACAAAATATAGAAGGCTCATGGCTAGAAGATTCTCTTAGAAAGGGGAAGAGAATCACGACAAGATGTTTGCTCCAAGTATGGTGTAATTAAAGAAGAAGTGTGAATCAGGTTCTGTATAGGTACCTAGGATCGATAATAAATTGATAAGCTTAATGATCACCATGGGTGATGTGGATCTCAACCTTTGCTACAAGGTTGAATATGATTTCTATACACAAATGACATGGATGCAAGAAGGAACTCACCACAGAGTTCGAATGATATTAAGGCTCATATTAGTAGACCCATCTAACGAGAGATGGCACAGATAGATATGCAGAAGATCATTCAATGCATAAATGAAAATGAAAGATCTCAAATTGATGCTTTACTTCCTAGGTCTGGAAGTATGGCAAGGCTCAGAAGGAATATTTCTCAACCAGGGAAAGTATGATGAGAAATATGACTTGAGGTGTTGGAATGGCCACTCTTATGGATTCCAACTTGAAGCTGTTAGGGGATAACTCATCAGAGTTAGTGGATATAACTTTGTACAGTCAAATTATTGGGTCATTGATGTATCTAACATATACTATATTAGATATATGCTTTGTTGTGAATACCTTGAGTCAGTATCTAGTGGAAACTAGATGTTTTCACCTGATAGTTGCAAAGCATGTGATGAGGCACCTAAAGGATACGATAGACTTTGATCTGTGCTATCTTGGAGATCATGACTTCAGATGGCTACTCAGATGCTGATTGGGAAGAAAGTGTATCAGACAAGAAGAACACATCAAGAGGATGTTATTGTCTAGGATTAGCCATGATCTCGTGGTTTAGCTGGAAGCAGTCTAGTGTGGCTCTCAGCACAAGCAGAATATATGGCTGTTTGCTCTGCTAGTTGTGAAGAAGTTTGGCTTCAGGATTGTTTGACTTAGAGATAGAACCAACTGTGATCCTATGTGACAAATAGAGTTGTATCAAGATGACATAGAATCCAGTGTTCCATGATAAGTCAAAGATCATAGGGATCTAACAAGATATGACACAGAAAGGAACTATAAAGTTTGAATTCGTAACAGGTTACCGATGTACTAACCAAACCTCTACCTCGAGTGAAGAAGTTACCAACATACTAACCAAGCCTCTGTCTCGAGTGAAATTTGAATACTTTCGAGACAAGCTTGGTGTAGCTCAAAAGGACCCTCCTCGAAAGGGGGAGTAGTATAGTCACTGATGATGAGATTGTCTCATCGAACAACAAAATCGATGATGAGGTAACCTGTTCTCTACACCTAGATACTTAGAAATATTTAGATTTAGGACTCGTATACTTAGAATACTTAGTTTTACTTATACATGCTTTTGATGTTATATGTATTGGTGAGAATACATGCTTTTGATGTTATATGTATTGGTGAGAATACATGCTTTTGATGATAAGATGTATTGGTAAGAATACATACTTTTGATGACACATGTATTGATTAATGTACGTGTATGGTTGAGGATACTTGTACTTGTATTGATGAGAATACATGTGGGGATTGTATCATCCTTGAACACATGTTCTAAAGTGAGCCGTAGACATATGGTCTCCGAAAATGAAGTCCTTAGTGGATAGGTAGGGATTGTATCATCCCTGGACTTCGGTCCCTGAATAGATCCGTAGATGTATGGTCTCCGAGAATGAAGTCCTTAGTGGACAGTTGAGGGGATTGGATCATCCCTGGACTTTCAGTCCTAAAGAGAGCCGTAGACGTGAGGTCTCCGAGAATGAAGTCCTTAGTGGATAGTTGAGGGGATTGGATCATCCCTGGACTTTCAGTCCTAAAGAGAGCCGTAGACGTGAGGTCTCCGAGAATGAAGTCCTTAGTGGACAGTTGAGAGGATTGGATCATCCCTGGACTTTCAGTCCTAAAGAGAGCCGTAGACGTGAGGTCTCCGAGAATGAAGTCCTTAGTGGACAGTTGAGGGGATTGGATCATCCCTGGACTTTCAGTCCTAAAGAGAGCCGTAGACGTGAGGTCTCCGAGAATGAAGTCCTTAGCGGATAGTTGAGGGGATTGGATCATCCCTGGACTTTCAGTCCTAAAGAGAGCCGTAGACGTGAGGTCTCCGAGAATGAAGTCCTTAGTGGACAGTTGAGGGGATTGGATCATCCCTGGACTTTCAGTCCTAAAGAGAGCTGTAGACGTATGGTCTCCGAGAAGTGGGGATTGTATCATCCCCGGACTTCGGTCCCTGAATTGATCTGTAGACGTGTGGTCTCCGAGAAGTGGGGATTGTATCATCCCCGGACTTCGGTCCCTGAATTGATCCGTAGGCGTGTGGTCTCCGAGAAGTGGGGATTGTATCATCCCCGGACTTCAGTCCCTGAATTGATCCGTAGACGTGTGGTCTCCGAGAAGTGGGGATTGTATCATCCCCGGACTTCGGTCCCTGAATTGATCCGTAGACGTGTGGTCTCCGAGAAGTGGGGATTGTATCATCCCCGAACTTCGGTCCCTGAATTGATCCGTAGACGTGTGGTCTCCGAGAAGTGGGGATTGTATCATCCCCAGACTTCGGTCCCTAAATTGATCCGTAGACGTGTGGTCTCCGAGAAGTGGGGATTGTATCATCCCCAGACTTTGGTCCCTGAATTGATCCGTAGACGAATGGTCTCCGAGAAAGTGATTTTTTTTGTGGTTACTTGTATCGATAGGATACTTGTATTGATGATGTGGTTACTTGTATCGGTAGGATACTTGTATTGATGATGTGGTTACTTGTATCGGTAGGATACTTGTATTGATGATGTGGTTACTTGTATCGGTAGGATACTTGTATTGATGATGTGGTTACTTGTATCGGTAGGATACTAGTATTGATGACGTGGTTACTTGTATCGGTATGGATACTTGTATTGATGATGTGGTTACTTGTATCGGTAGGATACATGTATTGATGACATGATTACTTGTATCAGTATGGATACTTGTATTGATGATATGTATACTTGTATTGGCATGAATACTTGTACTAATGATGTGGATACTTGTATTGTTATGGATACCTGTGTTGATGACGATGCTGACGATCATGTGATGATAACGATACTGATGATCGTGTGATGACGATGCTGATGATCGTGTGATGACGATGCTGATGATCGTGAGATGACGATGTTGATGATCGTGTGATGACAATGCTGATGATTGTGAGATGACGATGCTGATGATCGTGTGATGACGATGCTGATGATTGTGTGATGACGATGCTGATGATCGTGTGATGACGATGCTGATGATCGTGTGATGACGATGCTAATGATCGTGAGATGACGATACTGATGATCATGAGGATCCATATGTTGATGTTGTTGTAGCTGTTCGAGTGCTGCAGAAGATAAAGACTCAGTACTGAAGATGTTGATGTTCCAGTATTGAAGATGTTCCAGTAACTGCTTGAGTTACTGATGATGTTGAGAAAGCTTCCAATGATTTATAGATGTATCATGTATGATGTTGATGACTCCTTGCTCGTGCAGATACTGTTATAATATCCTTCTCGTTAAGGGGGAGTGTTGAAATATTATAACTTCAAAGAATATTATATTTGTATATTATTTATTCCGGAGATGTTCCATACCTCCGATGTGATTATAGTATAAATCCGGAGATGTTTATTCCTCCGAGTTGGGTGTGGTAACTAGGGTTATTAGACCCACCATGTGGGGGTCGGCCCAGTTAGTTATAATGGGGTATTTAACCTAATGGTTAAATACGAGCCTACATGTACTTGTGTAAAATACATATCAGAGTAGTGTATAAATAGAGGAGGTGTGTTCCTCATTTGATACACTCACTCACTTGAGGATAGCACACTTGTGGAGGAGAGTTCTGCTATTGTGGAGGAGGAGATCATGTCTCAGGGTTTCATCTTTGTATATTGCTAGTCATCTATATTGAGGAAGCTTTGCTGGGTTTTCTACCCCATGAGGGTTTCCCAGGATAAATCTCTGTCTCTTGTGTTTATGTTGTGCTTGTTGTTTCTTCAGTGATCCTGTATATGCTATTATTGTGAAATGGAATGTAATTCTTCTATTTTCTGTCTTAGCATATTAAATCTTAACACATTCCCATGCCAAAGATCAACGAGAATTTTATTTGATGCAACATGTCAGAGATGAGTCTACAACATTCACAACCAAAACCACTTTGGATCATTTATTAATTCCCTTAAGGAGGAGTTCAACCCTTTTAGAAACTACAATGACCAATACACACGATAGACAACTTTGTGCCATGATATATACTAGATAGTGTTAGAGTACACCAATATTTTTCATCCCTTTCTATCAAAATTGGGTATTAGAGACTCTTAATGACACTTGGGTCTAAAATACCATAATGGTATACACACGTTCTTTCAAGCAAAGATGGATTTCATGGACATCTCCTCATTGGGAGTCACTTAGCAGTATGTTGTCAAGATCAAGAAAATGTTTAAGTAGAAGAGTAAGAGGGAGTTTGGTTCTACAAATCCACCACAATAGAACCATGATAAAGGGAACCCTAGCTCGTAAAACAAAGTACATAGAAATGATAGCTAGATCAAGACAACCTATCCAGGCCATAAGCGAATAAAGGTAATAGGAAGTCAAAGGAGGACATTGGAAAATGGTGTGAGTTTCACAAAAACCCTTAACTCAACACTGATGAATATCATTCCAAGTAGTCATTATTGGAAAAGCTAAAATATTTAGAATTATATTACGACTTGAACTCAAAATTAGAGTTGGATAAGGGAAAATGTATCACTAATGTGAAACCCAATGTTACCATCACCTCCACAAAGATCTAGCTAGATGAACTAAGGAGCATGAGAAAGTTGAGTGCCTCTTCCACTAATAGATGTGGGTGAATGGAACCATTCACCATTCATTGGTTAGCTAAGGTAGGGATGAGACATTCATGTCATTCAATAATTTCACTTACACTATGACATCAGACCCTTCAAACATGAGGCATTGTGTGATGTTTTCCCACTTGAAGTTTGTGATGTCCTTATAGGACAACCGTATATGTGGAATCGTCATGTTTTTTATGAGTCTAGGACTTGTAGTGTTATTGTTACTTTGGGAGGTCGAATCTAGAGGGTACCAAGGGTAGTCCCACTACTGCAATATATTTGATGTCAATCAAGCAATACAAGAAGAAAACCTCACAAATTGGGAAATTTTTCATGTTCATGATTTTGTCAGTGTTGATGTATATGTAACTTTGGAATGTATTTCATATATATTTATTGTACCCTTATAAGAGATGTGTTATTCCTTTATAAGGAAGTGTCGTCATGTGTATTGACAAGTGTTGCAAGTGTGTGTACTTGGAAAAGGGTTATTAGACCACCATGTGTGGGGTCGGCCCTGAAATATATATTATATGTTTGATATACCTAGCTAGACAAGTCGGCCCCATAAGGTCACTGGGCAAACAGACTAGTATAAATAGAGATCGGGAGATATCTATTTGGATCACTCAGAAACTCATACTTATCTCACTCAGAAAGTGGCGCACTAGTGAGGAGGAGGATCATCTGCTACTAGGAGACTATCTCAAGTGTATTTTGGTTGTACTTTGGTTGAGCCATTGCTCTCTCTATCTCTGAGAAAGTTGTGGGGTTTTTCACCTTAGGGTTTTCCCCACGGAAACTCTGTGTCTCTTGTCTCTCATGCTTTTGATTCTTGTGATGCTTGACATGCTTGATATGATTGTTATGCATTGATATACTGTACATGTTATTCTCTTAGTAAAGATCCTAGAGTACTGTGAATTAATGCTCAAAATTTAACATGGTATCAGAGCTAACCTGAGAAGAAGACATTGTGCAGTGACGGAAACCAAGGGTTTCTTGTTTATTGGGTTTCTCTCCACATATTTTGGAAAAGCAGTATAGTAGATTGACTCTACTCATCAAGGAGAATCTATCTGTCCAATCAGAATTCAATTCTGAACATTTTCAGATTTGGCCCTAAAACTTAGGGTTTCCTCAAAAATAGGAATTTCTGAAATCTGAAGACATGGCTGGAAGATCCTTGCACAAATCGAAGTTTAGAGCTTTGGATCGAGATTTTTGGCTGGGTAGATCTACGGGAAACTCAAACCCTAATTCAGGGCCAACCCTAGTGAACTCGGGAGGACAAAAAGGCAAATCTGAAGGGTAAAGCTTTACTGATCTCAAATTCCGAATACACCAGGCTGATCAGCTTATCAAGGCGCATCTTTCTATCCTTTCAGAAAGTTGAAATTCACATTTTGAATTTTTAGGGTTTTTCCGACAAACCCTAATCCGGGACCAGATCCAATTTTCAGCATTTCAAGTGGTAAGACCTAAATCTTTTCTATTTCCATTTGAAGTACTCTTTAAGATGTCTCACCACACCAAGCTTGAGGATAAGCTTGAAGGGGCTGATAACTTTCGAGCTTGGAAGTATAGGATTGGGTTAATCCTGGAAGAGAATGAGTTGGACTCATACATAAAAGAAGACATCCCTATCCCAGAGGATGAAGAGGCTAAGGCATCGCATAAGGAAAACTTGGTCAAGGCAAAGATAATCATTGTTGATTCCATCAAATACCATCTCATACCCCATGTGTCTTCTCTAAAGACACCCAAGGCTATGTTTGACTCTTTGACTAAGATATTTGAAGGGAAGAACATAAATCGGAAGATGACCCTACAGAATCAATTGAACGGGGTCAAGATGTTGAATGGAGAAACCATTCAATCTTACTTCTCCAAGGTCTCTCAGATCAAGGAACAACTTGAAGCTGTGGATGGAGTAGTGGATAATGGTGAAGTTGTTATGACCACTCTGAATGGCCTTCCTAGGTCATGGGATTCCTTTATTCAAGGAATCTGTGCAAGAAAGAAATTGATCTCTTTCAGTAAACTGTGGGAGGAATGCTCTCAAAAAGAAGCTAGGCTTGTAGCTCATGAAGAAAAGATGGGAGGTGAATATCAAGCTCTTGCAGCCCACACCAAAATAAGCAAGCCCAAGAAGGAGCACTCTCACCACAAGAGATCCTATCACTACCAACAAAAGAATAAGAAGGATATAAGATGTTTCACATGCAATGAGAAGGGTCACTTTGCTTCAGAATGTCCCAAGAGCAAAAGGGATAACATCAACTCCAGCAAGAAGAAGAAGGGAACAAAAGAAAGTTCCATGCTCATGCTGCTGAAGATGGTGAACCTCCAAAGAAGAAGGCTAGGGCAGAAAGTGATGATGACTCATCAAGTGAAGAAGAGTATGTTCTAATCTCTGCTCTCACAGGTACTATCTCCCATGGTTGTAATGATTGGTTAATTGACAATGGGGCTTCCAAACACATGACTGGGTTTAAGGAATCTTTTGTAAACCTATCTGAACATGAATCACCCCATAAGGTGAAACTTGGGGATGATTATCAATACCCAATCAAAGGAAGTGGTGAAGCCTCCTACAACCTAGATTCTGGAAAATATTTGAAGATGAAAGAATTCCTTTATGTACCTGGGCTCAAGAAGAAATTACTCTCCATCTCTGCATTGGATGCAAAAGGTATGAGGGTTGCATTTGTGGATGGCCAAGTCCTAATGTGGCCAAAGGGAAAGACCATAGATGATGCAGTAGTAATTGGAGAGCAAGAGGGAGGTTTGTATAAATTGAAAGGACAACCTGAACATGGCATGGTGCATGAATCCATGGAGCCAAGTGAACTTTGGCATAGAAGACTTGCTCATATGCACTATAGGGAACTTCCAATTGCAAGCAAGGCTGTAGAGGGTCTTCCTGAAATCAAGACCAAACATGAAGGTGTTTGCAAAGGATGTGCAAAAGGTAAGAACATTAAGAAGGCTTTCCCAAGCAGTGAAAGCAAGGCAAAAGGTATCCTGGAAATCATCCACTCAGATGTATGTGGTCCTATGTCATCCAGTTCTCTGAGTGGGTATGTTTACTATGTCTCATTTATTGATGACTTCTCCAGGAAGACTTGGGTATACTTCTTGAAGAACAAAGATGAGGTGTTTGATAAGTTCAAGGAATTCAAAACCTTGATGGAGAATCAAACTAACAAGAAGATCAAAACATTCAGATCCGACAATGGTGGAGAATTCACCTCAGGTGACTTCAAGAAGCTTTACAGTGATGCAGGGATTAAGAGGGACTTGAACGCTCCTTATAATCCTCAACAGAATGGAGTTGTAGAAAGGAAGAACAGAACAATCATGGAAGCAACAAGGGCAATGCTGCATGACCAGGATCTACCTATGCATCTATGGGCAGAAGCAGCTAGGACAACTGTATATGTGCATAACAGAACAATCCACAAGATACTGAACAACAAGACACCAGAAGAGGTCTTTTTTGGTAAGAAACCTGAAGTCAGCCATCTCAGAATATTTGGTTGTCCAGTATACACTCATGTCCCAAAGGAAAAGAGGACCAAACTAGATCCTTCAGGAAAGAAGGGTATCTTTGTGGGTTACAGTGAAAGCTCGAAGGCTTACAGAATATACTTTCTAGGGTTCAAGAAGATTGATGTCAGCAGGGATGTAACATTTGATGAAAACTCAGCATTCATCAAATCAAGGAAGGCACCTATCGAAGTTTATGAAGAACCTAAGGAAACTAGATTTCAAGACACTACCATGACTGAAGCAATTCCAGAAGTTGTTTGTAAGTTTGAAGATCCGCAAGAACCTATAGATCCACCCCGTGAGGATAACTCTCACAAGAGGAAACCTGCATGGGCTAGAGAGCTCATTCAAGATGCATAAAGATTTGGCATTCCAGAAGAAGAACACATAGCAAAGAAGAGAACCAGATCACATACCAACTATGTTGCTTTACTCTATGACATTATGAACAAAGAACCTTCCAGTTATGAAGAAGCAGTGGAAAAGAAAGAATGGAAGGATGCCATGGTTGAGGAATACCAATCAATAATGAAGAATGATGTTTGGGATGTTGTCCCAAGACCTAAAGAGAAGTCTGTTGTGACTTCCAAATGGATCTACAAAATCAAGCATGCTGCAGATGGCAGTGTAGAGAAATACAAGGCAAGATTTGTAGCTCGTGGCTTCTCTCAGAAAGAGGGAATAGATTATGAAGAAAATTTTGCACCTGTAGCCAGGTATACTTCCATCAAAACAGTACTTGCCCTGGTTGCAGCAATGAAATGGAAAATACACCAGATGGATGTCAAGACTGCTTTCTTGAATGGTGTAGTTGAAGAGGAAGTAAATGTGGAGTAGCCACTCAGTTTCGAAATACATGACAAGGAGTCATATGTGTGCAGATTGAAGAAAGCCTTGTATGGCTTGAAGCAAGCTTCCAGAACTTGGTATGGTAGGATGGATAGTTTCCTATATAGTTTGGGCTTTACCAAGAGTAAAGTGGATTCCAACCTTTACTACAAGGTTGAAGAAGGAAATCCTGTGATTCTACTCCTGTATGTGGATGACTTATTTGTAACAGGAGATGACAGATTGATTGCAGATACTAAGAGGAAGCTTGATGTTGAGTTCGATATGAAAGATTTGGGAATGATGCATTATTTCGTAGGTATGGAGGTGTGGCAGAGTGCAGGTGGGATCTTCCTTGGTCAAGGGAAGTACATAGTAGATATCCTGAAGAGATTTGGGATGATGGATTGCAAGGCCATGGCCACACCTATGGTATCAAATCTGAAGCTTCTATGTGATGCTTCATTTGAGCTGGTTGATGTCTCTATGTATTGTCAGATGATTGGGTCCTTGATGTACCTGACGAACATGAGACTAGATATTTGCTTTGTGGTGAACACATTGAGGCAGTTCCTGATGAATCCAAGGAGTGTTCACCTAGTTGCTGTAAAGCATGTTCTCAAGTACCTGAAGGGTACAGTGGATTACGGGCTCAAGTATGAAGCGAATTAAAAGTTTAGCCTGCAGGGTTATGTTGATTCAGATTGGGCTGGCAGTGCTGCAGATAGGAAGAGCACATCTGGATGTTGCTTCAGTATGGAATCAAGTGTGATCTCTTGGTTCAGCAGGAAGCAGTCCTACGTAGCACTGAGTACAGCTGAGGCAGAGTATGTTGCAGCCTGTTCAGCTAGTTGTGAGGCAGTCTGGCTTCGAAAACTATTGTATGAGTTATTTTATCTCCCATTGGATGCTACTGGTATCTTTTGTGATAACCAGAGCTGTGTGAAGTTGTTCAAGAACCCAGTGTTTCATGACAGGTCGAAACACATAGAGATCAAATATCACTATATCAGGGATATGGTGCAGAGAGGAGCTGTGAAGATCCTGTACATTGCGACCGACGAGCAGATTGCAGATGTGCTGACGAAACCACTAGCCAGGGTGAAGTTCGAGTACTTCAGGGAGAGGCTTGATGTTCTTCAGATTGATGACACTTCGAGGAAGAAGTGATGGACACATTTGCAGAATCCATTCCAAGCATGTTGGAAGGAGGATCCTTCACATGGCTGTGGATGTAAGTGCTGGATGATGAGCATCATGACGATGCTCCAGTTACTGCTCTGTATATGCATTAGGAGGATGCTGTATATGATCAGTTGGATCATTTATATGTATATGTATGTACGCATCATGTTGGATGTTGGATATGATCAGTTGGATCATTTATATGTATATGTATGTATGCATCATGTTGGATGTTGGATATGATCAGTTGAATCATTTATATGTATGTGTATCTACACATCATGTTGGATGCTGGATATGATCAGTAGGATCATTTTTGTATATGCATCATGTTGGATGCTTGGACCATGTATCTGTATATGTATCAGGTGGATACTGTGTATGATCAGGTAGATCATGTATGTTGATATGTATCAGGTATGATCAAGTGGATCATGTATGATGACATGTATCAGGTAGATACTTGGTATGCATCAGGTAGATGCATTATATGATCAGGATGATCATGGATGATGAGCTTCAGGATGTTGCTCCAGATGACATGCAGTAGGATGTTGCAGTGATGATGATCAGGATGATCATGTATACATCAGGATGATGTACGGTGAGTATCATCATGATACTCTGTGGCCATGGACAGGTTGTGCAGATAAGCATATAATAGCGCCCTGGGAGGTTTGCAAATTCTCTTGCTAGGTTTTGCCACTAGCATATAATAGCTCCCTGGGAGATTTGGAAAATGATCTTTCGAGGTTTTTCTTTGGGAGGACATATAATAGTGCCCTGGGAGATCTGCAGATAGTCTTGCAAGGTTTTCCCACTGGCATATAATAGCTCCCTGGGATATCTGGCAGATGCTCTTTCGAGGTTTTGTCCTATGGCATATAATAGCGCCCTGGGAGATCCAATATGTTGAGCTGTGTGCTCGTAATAAGTCATGGGATGCTCTTGCAAGGTTTTTCCATGACCACGTGTAATATCGCCCTAGGAGATCCGATAGGTTGGGATGTGTTCCCGTAATAAGTCCTGGGATGCTCTTGCAAGGTTTTGTGGTGACCACATATAATAGCGCCTTGGGAGATCCGATAGGTTGAGCTGTGTGCTCATAATCAATCCTGGGATTCTCTTTCGAGGTTTTGTGGTAGGGTCACATGTAATAGCTCCCTGGGAGATCCGATAGGTTGGGTTGTGTGCCCGTAATAAGTCCTAGGATGCTCTTGCAAGGTTTTGTGATGCATGTAATAAGTCCTGAGGATTCCACAGTATGGCCAGTGATGACGAAGACCTGCAGGTGGTGGGCCTACATCCAGTATGAAAAAGGACTGGCTTTGTAGAACTTCCTATGACGAGTAGAGTCAGAGATTGGTTGATATAGTAGCAGCAGTGACGATGATGATGACGATGATCCCGAGAAGAAGACTTGTCTAGGAGAACTGTGTCGAGAAATACCTTCTTAGTTAAGAGGGAGTGTTGATGTATATGTAACTTTGGAATGTATTTCATCTATGTATTTCATATATATTTATTGTACCCTTATAAGAGATGTGTTATTCCTCTATAAGGAAGTGTCGTCATGTGTATTGACAAGTTTCGCAAGTGTGTGTACTTGGCGAAGGGTTTTTAGACCACCATGTGTGGGGTCGGCCCTGAAATATATATTATATGGTTGATATACCTAGCTAGACAAGTCGGCCCCATAAGGTCACTAGGCAAACAGACTAGTATAAATAGAGATCGGGAGATCTCTATTTGGATCACTCGGAAACTCATACTTCTCTCACTCAGAATGTAACATCCCTCAAATTCGACCCTATTATCAATATTCTTATAAAATATAATTATGAATTTTGTAAATGGCCCTGGTAAGGAGCTCAAGGCCAAGGCCCCACTAGTGGACCCCGAACTAGTGTTATGTTCTATACGTCTTAGATTAAACCTAGAAGACTATAGAATGGAAATACAACTAAAATATAAGTACGCATGCATAAGAAAAGATAATAAGTTGGTTGATCATATCATAACTTATCATGTGATAGGTGACGACATAACTTCGTCCTGGAAGGATTACTATTCACCATTAAAACTAAGATACTTTGACCTATGTTATTCTAATCATATTATGATTTAGCCATAAAGATGGATTATATATATATATAGAGAGAGAGAGAGATAAATAGGTAGTGGTGAATATCATATATATAAATAAATAGTTGAGTCCATTTAAGTATGATATGTGTGCCTCTTAGAGTTATGAAGGTTAATAGTTATGATAACTATTATCTGTGTCTTGTTCGTAAATAAAGGAGCTAATAAATAATTGTGAACATTACATATATTTATACATATGTAAATTATGATAAAGCTCATCTAAAACTAATGGTATATTAACTATAAAACTATATTATGGGTTAAATCAAGTTATTCGATTACTGATTGATGATTACACCTTTCAAAGAGAGTGGGTTCTCAATTAATTAAGGTATGTCATACGATACAAATTCCTTAACGCCCAGGAACCACGATCTCCATAAACCACTCGACTTTAAGAGTGTATTGTTTTCACATTTAAATACTCAGTTTTGCCTCCTACTATCCTTGATTTAGAAAATTACGTAAGCAAATAGGTGGTTTATTGATGGAGTGGGATATTAAATGAAACGGATCTGCCTGCCACGATCTCCTTGTAGAGAGCTCCATTTGGAAAGAGTTGACAACACTCACTCCACGACGGAGGGATTTTAGGAATCGGTGTGAGAGGAGAGCCGGGATGCTGCAATTCCTTGAAACTCGTTAGCATGGCCTCGGTGGAGGTGATGAGTCACTGTACGTTACTGTAAAAAATCTCGGCGATTGGAATATATTAAAGAAGGTGGTGGGGAGTTTGGTAGAGGAGAGATCTGCGCCAAGTTTAGGGAAGGTGGTTGTCAAACGTAGTGAGGAAGATCCGTGGAGCACTTCCCTTACTTATTTCCGCCATTTGTTTTATATTTTAGAGCACCGTGACCCTTCCTTTGGACACCTGTTCCACTCGTTGAACAACAAAACCTTATTTCTTCCATTTTTCTGGCCCATGGAGCACATGACTCTGTGTCACGTTTTGTCTCATTAATAAAGAGCAGGAACCCTTTGAAGGTGGGGAGTGGGCCAAGGCATACTGCCAACACTTTTTGCATACTCATCGATTTAAGGGGAGGCATCTCGGAAAGGAGGGAGGGCCGCAAGAAAACCATTGTGTAGGAAATCATTGGTCGACTGACAGCGTAATCGCATCTAGTTGATGGTGGACCAAGGAATCAACAGGAATGCATCCTGCGAGCAAGGTTGATCTCCGGATGCCAACGATGCTAAGAGATCGGGGGGGAAGATCTGCGATAGAGCCATCGGGGCGAGAGACGGAGGATTGCATCCAAACGAGCTCAACTTTGGAGTGTTGATTGACTGAGAAGGGTGTGAGCCTTCTTTAGTTGTGCAGGTCAAGTTTGAGAGGTATGATCTACAAAACATAGGGTCACGTATTGATCTATACTTTATATATATGCCTGTAGTTTGATTCCTGAAACGTAGATCTTCGTCTCTTTATGTGTCCATATTTATGCCTGAGATTTTATGAATTCGAGTAACTTTGTTATAGTTCAGATTGATTGCAAATGCCGAGTCTTATTGCCGGCATGGATTCCTCTCATTATTTTACAATGAAGTCTCGGTTTGCTTGGTAACATCGATTCTGAATCCGGCTTGGCTTTCTGCCTTTACTTATAGATTGCGATATCAGTTTTTTTTTACTTCTGTTTAAAATTATGTCATGATAGTTCTAAAAAAGCTGTGTTAGAGATTGAATCCGGTGTGGATTTATTTTACTATAATATCTCTACAATGAATAGAATAGGGTTTACCTTTTTGTTGACTGCGATTTTTCTGCCGAGGCTCAAAGCATCATTTATTTATTAGTTGCTTATATAGATCTCGATAATAAATGATTATGAATATGTTTAAAATAATCTAAACGGTTTCCTCTTTCGGTTTATCAACTTCATGTAGATTCTAGAATCAGATTTTAGACGACAATCTTTTTTAAGTATACCTGTTTTTTTTCATTCCTGTTTGTGAAATAACCTTAATTTCGAGCCGCGATCCTCAACTTATATTTAACTCAGCTATGGTCGCAACCCCTTTTACTAAGTCAACCGTATAATTCAGGAAGTCTATAGATGAAAATTAAAAATTAGACCTTCAAATTTATTACCTTATGAGGATTGAGAAATTAGTAGTCGACCTTGCGGTTTTATTGTGCAAGTGTCCTAGTTTTCCCAAGTCATCCTCCCTTGTTTTATATACTTTTACATTACTTCTGAGAGGAGGTGCATAACGTGAGGAGGTGCATAGCACCCTTATAACTTTTTAGAAACTTAGAAATCGGGATTTTCATGTTTATACTTTGATAATGCTAATTCCTAGCAATTCTTAGATACGTTATTTTTTTATAGTAAAGCAAGAAATGAACTTTAAAATATATATATACAAGTCATTAAAGTATTTCGATGGATGACTTATGAAGGTTTTCTATTATATAGAAATGGACTTCAGATATATCTAGATTCAAGTCATTAAATATTATGTTCATTATGATTTGAACGGGAGAGACTTATGAAGTCTTTCTTATACATAAATGCATATTAAAGATTTATATTCACATCTTTGAGTATTATGTTTATTAGGATTTCAGTGGAAACTCTGTGAAAGATTTCTTTATAAAATTATATGTAATGTATATTTATGTATTTATACAAATCATTAAGTGTTATGATTTATATGAATCTGAAGGAAGCTTTTGGGGAGTCTTATAAAGATCTCCATATATGAATATCTATATAAATAAATCAAATAATGTTGAAGGTATCAAAGAAGTAGTCGAGGTTAGCCAAGTTGATCTTTCAATCCTTTTTAGATGTCCTTAGTAATGATAGGACAAGTAAATGTATCTACATTTATTATTGTTGGGAAAATGCACTCCATAGGAGTAGCCTATGAAAGAGAAAAGCAACATTTGTGTTGCAGATTGTAACTTTTCTTCCTTGAATAAATTACAAACACGCACTTTTGTGGACTAGCCCGTGTATGGGTGAACCACGTTATCTTTGGTCTCATGTGTTTGCATATGGTGTTTTTCAATGTGTCTTTATGTTGAGTACTTGCTTCTTTCTTAAAATGATTATGATTACTTTGAAGTATGCAATTCAGTTAGGAAGTTGGTTATTTATATGATGTATAATGCCAATAGATTTCCCCTTATGATTATGATTAAGTTGTTACCATTTAGGTTGTTGTATTGGTACAAGTAACTAATAAAAGACGTACATGCTTCTTGAAAATGAATTAACATCTTGAAATGCATTTTATTAATTTGACGAATAATTGAATGATTTGTTAAAAGAAATAGGGGGCTTAAATATAGTTGTCTATGGTTTCTTGGTCTATATTTCCAGGAAAGGAAAGGGTTAGTAAAATTTAAACTATTGTTATTAATATTAAATTTTGAAGGTTGTATCTTGTGCACACATATGAAGAGTTAGTTGGTTCAAAAGAAGAAACCATGTGTTGAATTTAGAAGGGGTTGAGGTTCTGGATCCAATGGTTGACAATCAAGTTAAGAATTGGATTAGTTGAAAATAAATTGTCTATCTTAATTGTGAAAATATGACAGGAGATAGTACTTATTATGCATAAATTACATTTGAGGGATCTTTTTCTTTGATTATCATGACGACGTTTATAACAGGATTATAAGTCGTAAAGTTATAATTATTTGTAAGCAATATTTAGAGGAAGTAAACCCACACTTTATATTTCCGCATATATTTTAGTGGCATTTTAGGCACTTAGAAAAGTTTTAAATTTTATGAAATTTTGGGTTTGTGACATATGGTATCAGAGCATTAGGTTACAACACTTGGGCCTAATGAGATCAGCATGCAATAAATAAGTATGAAGGTTGTTAAGTTTACTAATCGATTATTTTGTTTCATTTTGGATGCATGGAACTGGAATGGACGAGGGGCAATGTCATTCAAAAGTTAAAACTTCAAAGTTTCCCAAAGGAGTAAAGATGAGTATTTCAGTTATTACAACAAAGTAGTTGATGTGCAAATTTAATTTGATATAAGAATTTGCATTAGGATGAATTGAAGAGGATGCACAAGTTAATCCAATGAGCATGCGTGTAAATATATGGAACTAATGAGTTCAGTTGTTGAACTTTTGAAGCAAAGAAAAATTTTCCTTATACTAACACTTTAGGAGGAGATTTTGGATCACAACCAATGTCATAATCCAAGAGGAACATGGATTATACAACCAATTACATAGATAAGTTGAGCTAAATTGCTCAAGAGTAAGTAATAATTTACTTTACATTTTTTTTTTTATTATAGGGCTTTATGGATCATGATTGGTGGTAAGACTTATAATTGATGATGTGTAATCATCAAAATGCATAGAATGAGATATATTCGTTAATATTTTGTTGGTATTATGTCGCATGTGGAATGCAAGAAATACTAAATGATTGTTACTAAGTAAAATTCTCGGACTCAAATGAGAAGGTTTGAGGAGAAAATAATATTTCCTGAACTCAAATAGAGGTTGCATCTTGCACTCACTTACTAGCTGTTGCAGGGTGCAACTCCCCTAAAATTGTGGTCATGTTCCCCATGGAAGTGGAACAGAGCAGGTGGGTAGCTCGTTGAATGTTATACTGACCCAAAAGTCCTAGGCAAACTTTATATCCATCGAATTGAGCAGAGGAAGGGCTCACGATTTTTCCTTGTGTTGTTAGAACGGAGCACACAAGAGGTTCTCTGAGGAGACTAAACTTTTTCCTTGTGGTGTTAGAACTGAGCCCACAAGAAGATTCGATGAGGGGAAGCTATGTAATGAGTTGCAGAGTAAGACTGTCATATTTCTGCTATATGCAGAGGTTTTCCGGATGAGTTACAGAAGACTCATGTTTTGTATGGCAAGTCTCCACGATTGTGGAAATACATAAAGGGTTTTGTATGGCAAATCTTCACGATTGCAGAAAATACATAGGAGTTTTGTATGCAAGTCTCCATGATTGTGGAAGTACAAAGAGGTTTGGTGATTACAAAGTTCAATTGAAAGAATGGTTTTATGATATGAGTTAATGATAATGATTGTCTTGTAGCTAGACTTTCACATGTATTTATGTGTGAATGTTATGAATGCTAAAGTAAGAAAATATTTCATCAAGGATGAGGATGAATGATAAACCTTTGCTATTTTGAAATTTTGTATACTTATGTTATACTGAAAAATACTGAAAAATCTTGTACGAGTTGTACAATGTGCAGGTTACAATTGAAGAGAGCTTGCTGAAATCGCAAAGATGTAAAGGCGACCAAACCTTAAGAGCAAAAGTAAGCGAAAAATGATGAAGGGACGCAAAAGACAAACTGTTGAACACCGAGGACGGTGTTATCTTTAAGGGGTGGAGTATGTAGCATCCCTCAAATTCGACCCTATTATCAATATTCTTATAAAATATAATTATGAATTTTGTAAATGGCCCTAGTGAGGAGCTCAAGGCTAAGGCCCCACTAGTGGACCCCGAACTAGTGTTATTTTCTATACGTCTTAGATTAAACCTAGAAGACTATAGAATGGAAATACAACTCATGTACGCTCGGGTGGATTGTCCGTCAAACAAATCTGGCGACCATACTGGGGAGAAACATTGTTTTGGAGTTGTCAATTTGAATGTCATTTTCGGTTGATTTCTTGTTACAAGCCATTTTATTTGTCATTCGCCTCTTAAACTGGTTTCACCATCAGATCTTCACTTTGAAGAGTTTGATTACCTTCCTTTGAGTTTGTGCTTCTGATTTTCAAACCATTTCATTGCTCATTGTTTGGAGAATTGGTTCATTTTTGAACTTAGATCTCGCTTGCCGCACCTGGTTAGTGGACTCAAAGCAACACTGTGTAATTTTTTTATCTTTGTTCTTTGTCTGTGGGCCTATCATCGCAACCTTTTCATTGGTATTCTGTGACATCGTCGCACTTCCCGCATTGGTAAACTGCGACGTCACACTATGTACAAGCACAGACTGCGGCGATTTGCCAAAATTACCATACAGGCACCCCTTCTCCATTTCTGATTTGAGTTTTGGTTTGTGTATGAACTCCCTTTGTACTGCAAGATCCAGACAGAGACCCCATTTTGATTTGTGTGATTGAGTTGTTTGGTTTTATTTGGAGTTGTTTTGGGTTCCATCTTGGACAAGTCTGAGATTTGGTAGTGGTGGACACTCTGGTCTCCCCCACCCGCATCCACTCACCCTTGCATTCCCTCCTCTCCTTTCCATATTTTTTCATTGTATTGGATTGGTTTCCAAACCTCATTTACATACATTGTTGAGCTTTGCTTGCTTTAGTACTGCTTGTTACTGATTTATTTTTTAATGTTTGTGTGTACTTTCAATCCATTGAGTGCTCATCTTTTCTTGAGATTTTCTGACTTATTGGAGTGCTGCAAGTAATCTTTTCATTTCAGTATATATGGTTAAAAGCATCGCCGCTATCAAAATGATTTTCTGATACATCCATTGAAAAAGAAAAAGTTCTTTATTTCCATCATTTTTCAAGCTCATTTGAAGAATTGTAGATACATTGGAATGTCTCATTTGTAGATCTTTTGGAAAAATTGAAAGAGAATTGAATTATTTGTGTTTTTCACGAATTATGAGTTGCTCATTTTCCTGAAAAATTCAAATAGATATCAAGTTTTACAAAAGTAGTTCATGCTTGGAAAGTTAAATACATCTTTTGGTTTTGTGCTTTTAGGCCATTGTAGTGAAAGTGGAAAGCTTGCATACTCTACTTAGAAACTCTCTCTTTTCATCCCTTAACATTATTTTTTGTTTTGAAAAGATAAAAGAAAAAGAAAAACATGCTTTGATTTGGATTAGTAGTGTTGTGTTATTTTTTGTGTTTCGCTTGAAAAGGAAAAGAAAACTTCATAGTCATCTTTTGGTAGATTTGGGATTGCATTGCATTGTGTTGTTTTGGCAATAGTCATTTGGAAAGAAAAAGAAGTTTCTCCCTCCCATACATAGATTTCATCAAAAGAAAAGGGGCTCCGTTATGTTTATGATTATGTACTTTTTTCCTCTTGTACGGTTATGCATTAGACAACACCACTACGGATTTGAGCTCCCACGTACCTTGCGTATATCGGGAGACACCACTAGGATTTCTGAGACCAACTAAGTTAACCTTTTGGTCGTCTTGGCATAGCAATACACCGAGAACAGCACTCAGGGAGCTACTACGCACGTACTCTTAGGTAGTCGGGTTATACGGTCAAGGGTACGGTCCTAATCCTCCCTGGTTAGTGCTCTGAAAAATTGGACTGAATATAACTGTTGGACCCTAGAGTATATCATGAGTTGCGAAGCCTTGAAAATCCTATGAGGTTCCAGACCTTTGAATCCACTCTTATAACATAAGTTTGCTTGTGGCCTTAGTTTGTGTAGGGTTTGTCTGGTCTGCTTTTCTTTTGTCTAGATTGCCTTAGGATAAAATTTTGTTTCAGTCACCCTGGATGACTTTCCTTGGAGAAGCTCTCGTAGGATTCAGAACTTGCCACCCAAATATCCCCTTAACCAGAAGGTAATTTCGAGGGTAAGGATGGACCCACAAGCCAGGGTCGGGTCACATGAAGTGGAAAACCCCACTTTGAATGTTGGAGCAGATATGTTTCCTCCAGATTCACCTGCCTCTCATCCCTCGCAGGGTGAAGAGGCACAAATTCCCACTTCACAAGACTTACCTCCCGTTTCACCGGGAGAGCCTGGATCGTTGGAATGGTTAAATTATCCCTAGGATGACCCTACAACAACCGCTGGTCCCGCTGCAGCCTATTGGACCTCATTTGGAAGCCACCTTGTGGCTCATTTTGTTGTTGCACCTCAGCCTACCTAGACCACTCCAGAAGGTACTCTACCAACTAGCTGGCCCAGTTCCACCGATATTTTTGGACCTCTTTGTGAACGCTTGGAACATTTGTGTTCCTTGGCTGACGAGGCTCGATGACAACATCTTGCATATAGGACCAGGTATAGAGACATCCCGATTCACTCAGTATCTTTTGATTCACCAGAGACATCTATCCACAACCTGACCATCAGTGAGACTGGACAACCCTCACAGGAACCCAGTCCTACTACCCAACCTGTTGAAGGACAATAGTCTAACACACTTGTTACTACTATGGTTACGTTACACGCTCCTCCCCCACCTCAAAACTCATGGGGCTGATACTCTTTACCCCCTACTTTCATCCCAAGTAATGTTAATCCTATAGTAGATAATAAGCAACCCGCGTTGGGTCAACCAACACCTCTTGGTCAGCATGTTGTCACTGGGGGGGAGCCCCCTCTCCTAACCCCAATCCGGGAATAGGAGTTCCCATTGGAATTTTCGTTGGCACTACGCTCCCCGCCGACCCAACCACCTCAGTATTATCCCATGTTGGAGGTCCGTCCAATGTAATCCAACCACCATGGAGTCAAGCATATCCGAGTTATGTTAACCTCGTGTCAGGTCAATTCAATCCCGGAAACGCACGCTACGGGATACCTTATCCCGGAAACCCATACACTCTATGGGGGAAGCAGAATGTTTTACAACATGGACCCCTACCAACTGTCCCTCAGCTACCACCGCCCCCGACTAGTCCAACCCCACCTCCAACTAGAGGCGGTGGGCCCACTGTACATTCAGGAGGAGGCGGACCTCTACCTTCGGGCGGAGACCCATCTCATCCCACACATAACGGCCCCCACCCTTCCGGCAGCGGAGGGAATGGTCCACCACCACCCCCTGGCGGAGGTGGAGGAGGCCCTTCCCATTATGGTGGTGGTGGAGGAGGACCACACCCTTCAGGTGGCGCGGAGGCAGTGGTGGAAGTGGTCCACCACCCCCTCCCGGCGGAGGCGGTGGTGGATCTTATTATTATGCGGTGGTAGTGGCGATGACCCCCACCCTTCAGGTGGTGGAGGTGGTCCGCCACCCCATCCAGGAGTAGGAGGTGGAGGACCACCTTATTATGGTGGAAGTGGTGGTGGCAGACCTTATCCTAATGGTGGCAGTGGCGGAGGTGGCCCACCCCCCCTTCAGGCGGAGGTGGTGGGGGACCACCTTATTACAATGGACCTCCCCCTCCTCTCGGCGACGGCGGTGGCCCTCCACCCCCTCCCGGTGGTGGTGGTGGACCTCCACCTCCGCTTGACAACGGTGGACCCCCACCTTATGGTAATGGACCACCTTACTATGGCAACAGACCTACATTTGGTCCGTTCGGCCCCTACCCCTATGGCCATTTTCCTCCTGGAACACCTTATGGTCAGTCGATGTAAGGCCCCACTGGTCCTTACATGCCTTATCAGTACTATTAGTACCCGCATCCTAATCTGCAACTGCCTTTTTTGCTACTTTGGACCTGCCTGACCTGTCTCGCCTGACCAATGACCCCATTTACCATGGAACTAATTGGCCACCCGTCCCGGTGAAACTTCCATCAGATATCCCAAAATTTGATGGCAAGCCGGGTGAGGATCCTAAAAACCATGTCATGACATACCACTTGTAGTGTTCATCCAACTCCTTGATGGACGAATTGATTCGTCTTAGGTTATTTCAACGGACTCTCACTGGTTCGGCTGCCAAGTGGTATATTGAACTACCATCCCATTCTTTTCCTGATTTTGGTTCTCTTGCTATGAATTTTTTGACTCATTTCCAGCTGCCTATATGATATGAAACTGGTATAGAGCTGTTAACCTCGCCCCATCAAAATACCGCTACTCATATCTCAGATCATATACATGAGTGGTGGAGGAGACGACGTCTCATTAAGGCTCCTATTCCAAACCAACTCCTAGCGGACTGGTTTACGAAGTCTCTCATTCCTACCATAGCTCAAGATGTTTCCATGGGAGGTGCTGTCACTGAAGAACAAACCATCACCCGTGCCCATTTGCTAGACTTAGTTTATCCCCAATCTGGCACATTGTTTGATATTCTTCGTAACGCCCCCCGTAGCACCTACGATCCCATGAAACCACCCAAGGGACCCATAGCCAATGGCATCATTGGATCCCTTAACACCCAGCCTTCTTCTCAAACTGTTGGATCATCGAACCCACAAGGTTCTTCCCCATCACTAACACAGGCTGGTCACGGAAACACCAAATCATCCACTATTGATGTCACTGAAGAAGTGAATTCTGTTTCATCAGCTTCACCTCAAAAGTCTGGTGGTGAGAAGAAGAACAAAGGGAAACCTAAGAAATCTTCCACCCAGCAAGAACAAAAGGGCACCCTTGATGATACCAAGAAGAAAATGAAGTTGAAGTATCATTGTCTACTATGTGGTGATCACCACTTTTCTAAAGAGTTCCCCCATAGAGACGAAGTTCAAAAGTTTCTTAAGGGAAAACCCACACTCATGGTTCTCAACGATCCCTTCCCTGCTCAAAATCAGCAGTTGATTGCTCACACCTCTCCTTCCCAAGGAGAAGTATCCACCACCACACATGTTCTCATGATGCGTAGCGAGACCATCAACTTGAACACCCGTTCTCATTCATATGACTCTGTTCCGGCCAAATAACCTGCTGGAAATAATACTGAAAAATATTCCACCTCAATGCATGATGTCACCGTATCGGCTGCTCTTCTCTACATTGAGAAGCCCTTGTTCAAGGTAGTGTTGCGTCCACCCAAGAGCACGATTAGAAAATTGGTTTTCAATCCTAATTCTCGGGCTGCTCAAAACTACAACATTGTAGAGGACCTAGCACAAGCTCCTTGTGCTATGTTGATGCTCAAAGTCTTGCAAAACTGTCCTAATCAGTGCAAGACTCTCCTCACTACCATCGGTGCAGTTGACCCAGATTCATCAAATACCATCATGTTCTGGCTGGAATACTTCAAACCGAGGCTCTCCCATCAATTGGCATTTCAAGTTGCTACAAACATTGTTGGGAAGACAATCCATCGTACCATTTTGGACGAAGGTGCCTCTACGTCAGTCATGTTGATCTCATGCTGGAAATCCATTAGCTCTCCCAAGTTGAACCATTCTCCTACCACTTTGAGAGCATTCGACGGGTGTGGATTTCAACCTCATGGGCTGTTACAAGCTTTCGCAGTCGAGTTGGGGGGCAAGACTGCAACCATTAACGTGGAAGTGGTCACTGCCCCATTGGATTACAACATTCTGCTTGGTTGTAATTGGTTTTATTCCATGACTGCGGTCGCCTCATCTGTCTTCCGCATAGTACAATTCCCCCATCAAGGCTGAATTGTCACAGTCGACCAACTGGATTTTTGCACACCTGACACCACTACTCACCCAGGCGATAACGTTCCTTCGATTGGAAAATCTTCGCATCAGTATGAGAGCGTGGGGGTCGACCTCCTTAAGGACTCATCCCTTATGGGCGTCTTTCCTACTTCGAATCCCCCAAATCATGTTGCCATGGTGAACATGATCTCCTCGCAGATTTCATCTATCCCCAACTCCTCTAATTCATGGATTGTACCCAACGAAGCCACCACCCACCTGATTAGAGACACCGTGCCTCTGTCACCTGCTGAACTCACATATGAGACTATCCAGTCAGCACCAGAGGACCACTTAGTTGTGGCCTCCACCTCTTATTCTCTACAACGGACATCATCTGACCCCCTGCTATGGACTTTTCATTCCGACGAGTCCATCATGGAAATCATGTGCGCGGATGATCCTCCGTGGGAAGACCTCCATCATCGTTCGTCTTTCCTTCCCTTTTTGGATGTTGTGGAGAATAACATTAGCACCATCTTCACACCGGACGTCTACTCTGGCTCTCAGTCCTCGATACTTGTGTTTCAAACAGAATCCGAAGGAAACCTAGCCAACATTGAGCCTACCACTTTGATAGACATTTCGGTTACTCCTGGTGTAGTGGAACACATTCAGTTAGGCCATAAGTGTTCCCCTGAAGAAGTCATCGCTGCCACGGCCTTATTCAAGCGATTCCAAGACGTGTTCGCTTGGACCTATGAGGAGATTCCTAGGATAGACCCCTCCATTGTTCTACACGAGATTAAAACCTATCCCAATGTCAAACCCGTTCGCCAAAAGTTGCGACCGGTACACCCTCGAAAGACTGCGGCAATCAAGGCAGAGATTGAGAAACTCTTGAAAGTCGTCTTCAGTTACCCTGTTCCATTGACAAAATGGGTCTCAAACGTCGTCCATGTTACTAAAAAATAGGGTACCATTCATGTCTGCGTCGATTATTGAGATCTCAATGAAGCTTGTCCCAAGGACAACTACCCGACTTCCTTCATCGACCATATTATCGATAATTGTGCTGGAAGTGTCATTTTTTCATTCATGGATGGCTTTTCCAGATACAACCAGATTGAGATCCACCCCGCCGACCAACACAAGATTGCATTCATCTGCCCTTCGGGAACGTTTGCATATCGTAAACATCCGTTTGGTCTTAAAACCATTGGTGCTACATTCCAGCGGGCCATGTCGTACGCCTTCCATGATGTGAAGGACTTTGTGGAACCCTACTTGGATGACCTCCCTTCCCACTCAAAGAAGCGCGAGTTCCACTTAGATCATCTGATGATCGTTTTCCTCAGATGCAGATGGTACAATATCCGTTTGAATCCTCATAAGTGTATTTTCTGTGTCGAGTCAGGATGCTTCTAAGGGTTTATTTTCTCGAAAGATGGGATCTGCATTGATCCCTTGAAGGTGGAAGCCATTGTCGCTCTTCCACCTGCAACTAATATTACGAAACTTCAGAGTCTACAAGGACGAGCAACTTATTTACGGTGCTTCATTTGTAATTTCGCGCAAAAGACGCAGAGTTACATGAGATTGATGAAAAAGGACGTCCCGTTCATTTGGGATGACCAAGCTCAACAATCTTTTGATAGATTGAAACATGCCATCACGCATGCCCCTGTGCTCCAACCACGGAATTACTATCGCGATTACATCCTATACCTTGCTGCTTCCGACACCACTATCACCATGGTTTTGGTACAAGAAGACCAGAAAGCCCAAGAACATGTGATATATTATGCCAGTAAAGGACTTATTGACACTGAAACTTGCTATTCACATGTTGATAAGATCGCTCTCGTGGAAGTTATTGCCCTGTAGAAGTTCTGACATTACATTCTGCTTTGCACCACCACCATCATCGTCGATTCGAACCCCATGTACCACCTTCTAACTTGTCAGGTGCTTGGGGGAAAGTATTCACGTTGGATCGTGATACTGCAAGAATTTGATCTTCTTTTCGAAAAAGCCAAGTTGAAAAAGTCTTTGGTGTTTGCTGAGCTCATCTGCAACCTCCCCCATACTGATGTAGAATATGAGCCCAATGACTCTTTTTCAGATGAGTCATTGTTTCTTATTAGTACGTCTGATCCATGGCACGGAGATATCACTTTATATCTTCAGACCCAACGTTTCAGCCCTGAATTGTCTCATGACTACCATCGTCACATACGCCACCATGCAAAGTATTACCTGATCATCAGTGATACCTTGTACCTCCGTGGTATCGACTATATTCTTCGACATTGTCTGACTCACGACAAGGTTGAACACGTCCTAAATGACTATCACACTGGGGAATGCGGCGGTCATCTCTCTGGGATGGCTACAGCCCAGAAGATGCTTCGCGCTGGATATTATTGGACGTCTATCTTCAAAGATTGTATCGAGGCCCTAAAAAGATGTCCTCCATGTCAACATTTTCATACGAAAAAGTGCACCCATCCCACCTTGTTACAACCGGTTATTGCCATTGGCCCCTTCGCAAAATGGGGCATTGATTTCATGCATTGTAATCCTACCTTGGCCGGGGGGCATAGTTACATCATTCTAGTTGTGGACTACTTTACAAAGTGGGCCAAGGCAATGCCTACATACACGAATGATGCCAAGACCACCACACCCTTCATGTTTAATCATGTAATAACGTGGTTTGGAGTTCCTCAAGCGATAGTTACCGACCATGGTTCTCACTTTATGAACCATATGGTTGACGAGTTGAGAGATAGATTGGGTTTTTGCCATGAAAACTCAACACCGTACTACCCACAGTCAAACGGATAGGTCAAGGCCATTAACAAGGTCTTGAAAACTATGCTCCAACATATGGTGGGTACACACAAGTCCAATTGGCATAACATGCTTTTCTCTGCATTATGGGCTTATCAAACTTTCGTTAAAACCTCCACCGGATTTATTCCCTTCCAACTAGTGTATGGATTGGAGGCGGTCCTTCCTATTGAGTGTGAGATTCCATCCCTCAAGCTCGCTATCGAACTTCTCCCCAACACTACTACCAAGGAATAACACTTCCTCTAACTAGCTAAGCTCGACGAGACCTGTCGAGATGCTGCTCTTGCCAATGAGGCTCATAAGAGATGCATCAAAGCGCAGTATGAAAAGTCGGTAGAACCTCACGCCCACAACGAAGGAGATTTGGTCCTCACATACGACCAACAACATGATAAGCTGGGGGCAGGAAATTTTGAGTCCATGTGGCATGGACCTTACGTAGTGAAACGCGTCTTAGAGAAGGGAGCTTATGAGCTTGAAGACTACGATGGGATATCTTTAGGTGAGCCTCGCAATGGGCTCCACCTGAAGAAGTACTATGCCTGAGTCTTTCATGCATAAGTACTTTTGTATATACTGTACATGGCATGTGTGTGTTTTTGTGTGGTGTGATGCTTTGATTTTTTGCGTGCTTAGGTCTTGTTTAGTTTCTTATACCATGTTTTGTCTGCGTGTACAGATGAACACTTGCTACGAATTCGTGGACGGCACCAGCTGACATACCCGCAACCTTGCTTCGATAGCCTGGGTACTATATTCACCTACTGGCGAGCTTATCAGTTCAGGGGGAATGTGTCTAGGTTTCACAACCAACAATGCTACAGAATATCAAGCAGTCATTGGAACCCTAACCGACGCTATTTCTTTGGGTATGGACCACGTTGTCATCCATTTGGATTCTCAACTAGTAGTCTCTCATCTTAACCGAGTCTACGCCATCCACGACCCTACCTTACTCTGTCTCTATAGACGATTCCATCTTCTGGAGAGGTCCTTCGAGTCCATTCAATACCTGCACATTCCACAAGACATGAACACAGTTGTCGACTCTACGACCAACTTCATCTTAGATTGGTACATTGCACACACATAAGCATATTTATGAATTGTTAAAAGTAGACATAACATGTAAATAACTCATTTTATAAGAAAACACATAAACAAGATCACATCATTCATCCATTTTAAACACATATATGTATAAAACCGCCAAAATGTTTGTATATATATATCATCATAAAAGTAGTGTTGGTACAAAATCTAAAGCACGACGGCTTTTAGTGAGTCTCTACAAAATCTGAAGACTCGTAGCTTTCAGTAGTACAAAATATGAGGCTTCTAAGCTCTAAGTACATGCATAATAACAATATAAGGCCTAACGCCTGGATCATACACCCCTAGGTCTGACAGCTCTAGCCTGCTGAGTATGAAAGCAGTCAACTGCTCTCGCGACTCTGCGAAGCAGCGCATTGAAACGGGCAGATTCTCCCACCATATATCCCTACATACGCCGTGGTAACTCATCTACCATCGACTCTGGAATGTCTAACGTCAACCAACTCAGGTTCGCGTAGACATCCTCCATCTCGGCAATGGAAGCATGAACGGCTGGAGCCATGACTGCTCCCTCTCCTCTCTCTCTTCTCTCTAGAAGAGATATTCCTACTAGTCGTACGGGGCCCACATCTGCACACACATGTTGTTAACTTGTCAGCACTATAACAAAAAAATCATAAATATACAAAACTAAAAAGTACAAGGGTTATTTGTTCTTACCTATATCTCCCCATACTACTCCCTCCGGTAGTACCAGGTCTGGGTCATCCCTGTAGTCCGTACCGTTGTACAGGTAATCCTCTATCATAAGTAACTGGCCCTCTAGCCAGGTGAAGAACTCAAGACCATATCCAACGATGGGTCCCCCACCATGTCGGGTCATCATCTCTATCCATCTAGCCATGTAAGGATCCTTAGGATCCCTATCATCCATTGGTACCTATGGGCACAAGAGGGGAACCTGCTCCAATAGGAACGAGATCACTATCGAACCGTAGCCGAACTGCTTGAGCTCTCCCCACTGACACTTGGTCAGTTGATCTCGAATGTTTGCGAGGAGTCCCTCGCACCAATTGAAGATCTTCGGATACATGCAGTTCTCCACATATAGAATTTGTGACCTGGTGGCTAAGTGAGGAGCTTGGCTCCCTGCTATCCTCGTGATGGTAAAGAGTATGGCACGCATTGGATGTTCTCGTACTTCCTTGATGGGAATCTTCCCACTAGAAGCATGGGTGTTAGGAGTACAATGCTGTAAGATCATGGCATCCACAGTCCGATAACTTCCCCGTGATCCAGTAAGAGTCACATTGTCCCCTCTTTGGGACAATCCAGTTAGAAAATAGATGTCCTCGACATCTATGGTGAGTATGTGCTCACCGATCACGAAATATTGTTGAGCCGTGTCCCAGCATCGGAGCATATGTGTCAGTAATGGGATTTGGGCCCTCATGCCCTGGATCTGGAAGAAATTAAGGAGACCACAATTCCTCAGTGCTTCCACACATTGTTGATCATTTGCAGCTTGTATGTCATCTACCTCGTGTTCTCGTTCGCGCCACTCTAAGACCATTTTTGCTGCTACTAACCTGCCAAGAGGAGCATTTAAACATTGTTAGGACTCACTTCAACCACTAAAAGTTCATCTTTTGGGTTAATTTTTTTTTTTTGGGTTGGACGTTTCTGTCGTCGCACCCCGTTAATACAGACAGTACGACATCGTCGCAACCCGACTTTGTAGGATTTGCGACAACCCGGGTTCGTCACAGTTCCTGTAAGGGCAAACTGCGACGACCCGAGGACGCAATAGCCCTCCAAAAATTAACCAAAAAACCCAAAAAATGAACCAAAATAAAAAATGCAAACCACTAGAAATGTGTTGGATGAAGTTTAGAGTTACCTACTCTGGACGGTTGGTGAAATGGTTGCTCGTATCTCCCGGAATCAACAAGTGAACTTTTGGATCCAAATGGCACTTCTTCTCCTCAAAATTGGAAAATGAACAATGGTGACTATATTTGGTTTTTTGTTTCTATTTATAAACAAATGGAATATTCCTTTTCAAATATTTGATGCTTTTAGGTCATTTTCCATAGTTTGGATCATTTTTATCACATTTGAACACTCGGTTGACTATTTGTCCTAGTTTTCAAGTGTGCAGGAGTTGTTAAGTGGATCTTGCATGTCATTCTAGCAATATAATGGTCATTTCAGGTATGAACAACCCCTTGAATGTTTTGTCATTATTTTATATCCGTTAGATTGTAATTATTTTATGATGATGAGCTTACTCTTTGTTCTTCCTCGTGCTCTTGAAACTATGAGAATAAGTTACCGAGTTACGATTTATCACTTTTCTGGGCTCGTTAAACTCCTACGGAAAAGGAATCCCCCCGGAGTCTATCTTTAAGCTCTTTTCAGGCTCTCGAAATACGAAAATATTACCAAGCGAACTTGTCGCGTTCATGCTTGTTAAAGTATTTGAATGGTCATCTTCCTGGTGATAGTTTACCCCTTTTTCATACCAGGTGGCACTACTTACGAAAAAGGCATACTCCAGCCAATCATGATTGGAAGAGTCCTCTCCCACGTTGTTTTACCCTTTTTCGAGAGATGAGGCTAACTTTACGAAAAAGGACCGTTGGAGTCTCCTTTAGTTCCTTTCAGACTCTCTAAACATGAAATGATGACTGAGTTTTCCTTCTATGGACTCGTTAAACTTTAAACATTGAAGGGCCCGTCATGGGATTGGACTCATCTATGAGATGAGCTACACCGAGCATCTGGTTACCCTCATTAAGCTCGTAAAAAACACATGAGACACTCATCATTCATGATGGGGAAAAAGGAAAGCTTTTATGTTACACCCTTTATCAGTGGCAATACCTAGTCATTCTTGAACTGATGGCTCTCATTTGCATTTGCATATTACACTTGGATCATCCGTTTGTCCTCAAGTTTTACCTATTTCCTGATTCTTGTCACTCCTTTGAGTCATTCAAAGAAAGCTTCCATCATTAGTTGCGTTAGGATTTGGTATCATGCTCGTCACGTCAATATTTCCAAGTCATGCCATGCCCATGTTCAAGAATACTCTCACTATTCATTATCTGCAATTAGTACACCTTCTATCATGTCGGTCTATTCTGAGTCAGTCTTGCATGTTACTGTACCATCTGATCTGCTCTACACATCCTTTGTCATGTTTCGTGTCGATGATGGGGGATACATCATGGCCCTCCTTCGATGGATTCATCCTTGTCGACTTCAACACATCATCCGGGGCTTGAATATAGAAACCAACCAAGCACCTTGGCCCTATATGCCTCAATGGCAGGTTACCTCGCTTTCAACATGATTTTGCATCAATGACTCTTGATTGAAAGATTTCATCTTGCGTTCGACTTCAACTCATTAATTCATGCTTGATGATATGTACTATGATACCTCGGGAATCATTGACATTAATGATGATTTCCCTCGCGCTTGTTAACGGTATACATCAATGACCGGTAATCAAGCGGTTTCTACCATGTTCGACGTCAAGACATTTGTAATAACATGGATAGATTCGTATCATTGCGGGTTCAGCTTGAAGACCTTGGGGAGTCATGTTTTACCCAGGTTGCGATGGAGATTGTATTGAGTCATATCACACGGATCCACATTTGTGTTGGTCATGGCTGTGTTATCATCTCATCATGGATCTACGTTTATGTCTAGTAGCCATGATTGTGTTCAGTCGGTCATTACTACCATGGATCTGCATTGTATTGGTCGGCAGCCATGTTGTACATCATATGAGACTGTGTACTCAGAGTCAGTTGTACCGCAGTAGCATCTTTCGTCCGACAAGCCATTGCCATTCCTTCTGTCAAATCATTTCACCTGTCCAAATTTCAACAGCTTCATGCTTTGGGGGGCATTCTGTTACACCTAAAATCTTACCATCATGAGATTCAATGTATACATCCCTAAAGTTTCATTGGCTAATTTATTGACCTGGAAGAGATATAACCCATTTATAATTGGTTTTGAGAGGTCATCGCATGCTGCCCTCATGCAACATGTGACGTCGCAACTTGATCACTTGCATGGTGCGACAATGTTAATTAATGGACAAAAATAGCTCCTTCAAGCCCATTCTCAAAGCTAGCTCACATGGATCCCTATCCCTGACCTCTGGGGAGAGCTGGCACTCGGTTCCTAACCTCTTGGAAGGATCCCCTATCTCTCTCCTACCATATCTCAAACTACCCTATCCATACCCTATCGACTTAGTCCTATATAAATGAAGCTCCTTCCCATTCCAAAGGGAGGAAGTCTATAGTGCCTACATGTTGGTGAAATCATCCTAGAGAGATCTCTACTCATCCATTGAGCGACTCCCACTTCCTTGAATAGGTTATGGCATTGGCTTGGATGGAGAAGGATTGCTTTGTTAAGCCTCGGTTGTGATCGTTCTTTTCTATGTACTTTCCCTATTTCATACAATAATATAAATGCTATCCACCAATATTGTTGTGTTGATTATATTGAGTATTTTACCTGCTTAACTGTTTACTTAGATCTGTTATTGTATAGTTGATTTTACTCGTTTGTCGTGTTCTATGTGTCTTGGCAAGTCTTGCAGCTGAGATCTAACGACCGCGAGGCATGGAACAACATCTTGGAGAAAGGGCTACAAACTTAAGGTAAGGAATCTAATAACTTGATCCTTAACTAGATCTAGGAAAGTGGTTTATAGTCTGTTTTATTTGTTCTAGACTCACATTGAGCTAGGGAGATCCGGCTCGCATCCGCTCAAGTGAATTGTCCGTCAAACAAAGAGAAGAAGGTTGAAGGTCAACAAGTTAAGATGTCGACAGATGACATGTTTGCAGTGAAAGAGTTCGGGTGTCGATAGGTTGTCGAATGGCGACACCAATAGGTTTGCGGCGAAAGCGGTAGACTCGCAGTCGTGGAAGTTAAGTAAAGTCGAAAGGTGACGAAGTGCAGTATGGTCGAGACGTGGGGCCAACAACTATCACAGAGTCCGAGTTTTGAAGAAGTCAAGGCGACGTACTTGGTATCTGTTTGGGGTTAATAAGGAAGTTATGAAGGTGGTTGGGATCAGGAAAGATGTCACGATATACATAGATTGTGCAACATGGCCAGGGGGCACTGAAAACTACATGTATGCAGGATCTGTAGGATTCAGCGGACAAAGGAAGAGTGTCTCGGGGATCGGAGTGACCTCGCGAGCAGCAGTAGTGGAGCAGAGTAGAATACCAATGTGCAAGAATAGATTGCTCGTCACTTATCGCTCATTCGTTCTAGCATTCAGCAGAAGACTGAGAGGAGGAGAGGGTCACACACACAGATAACACACCATTTACTTATGTATATTGTATCAATATGAGTCTGAATAGTTTAGTTGTTTTTCATTTCGCATTGTAACCATTAGTTTGATTGAAGTAATCAAATCCAACTTCTGGCATCCAGTTTGTGTGAACATCGTGTGTCATGTGTTATTGTTAAGCAAGAGGCCCCTTGTCGGGACCGCCTTTGCGTCAGTTGGTATTAGAGCCGGAAAGAGCTAGTAATATCAGAGCCCGAAGTTGGAATTCGGTTGAGTGCGTAGACAGCTCTAGTTGTGGTTGGGTAGAGTTTAACACGACTTGTGAAAGTCCAGTTGCGATTGGACAAGTGGGAGTTTCAGATGCGGTTGAAAATGCCTCACAGAGGCGTGAATGTACGAGGAGTTGGACGGAGAGCGTGTGGTGTTGTAGTCACAGTGGATCATGAAATGTTCGACGAATGCATGCGAACAATGCGAAGTTTGACTAGTGAAGTCGCGGCGATCAAAGAAAGCCAAAGGAATGGATGCGTTCCTGATGCATTAGACCACAGCGACGAGGAAGTCGAAGAAGTGGAAGCACGAGAAGCAGTAGCGGAAGAACCAGAAGACAAACTCATCATGCTTCTGAAGGAGATGGGAGGTCGGACAAAGATGGATGTACGTACCTCCTCAAGAAGTTTGGATATGGAAGACTTGATCGACTAGTTCATAGAAATGGAGAAATACTTTGAGATAGAGCAGATTGAGGACCCTAAACAGGTTAAGACTGCATGTCTGAGGTTGAAGGGTCATGCCTCATTGTGGTGGGACAATGTACAGGCTCAAAGAGTCAAGAAAGGCAAGGAGAAAATCAAGTCTTGGGACAGGATGGTCGCCAAGCTGAAGGGGAAGTTCTTTCCAGGTGATTATGTGATTTCCCTGTTCTGGAAGTTGCAGAACTTTCGACAAAAAGAGATGACCATGAAAGAGTACACGGAATATTTCTACAGATTGTCGATAAGGTCGGGACAAACTGACAAAGGTGAAGAAGATGTCGCGAGATATGTAAATAGATTGAAGTATGCTATATAGTATGAGTTGAGCCTGTCAAGGTTTAGAGCGGTTGGTGAAACCTATCAACTAGCTCTGAATGAATAAGAGAATCTGTCGAGGAAAGCTGCATCGACCAGAGGCAAGATGATTGGTCGGGGTGTGAAGACTGTTTCCGCGAAAGACCAAAGTAGCGGAACCAGGAGAGAAGCCGTCGAAGAAAACCGACGTGCGGAAGGGACATTGACTAAGGAGAAAGCGCAAGAAAATCGATGCGATGGTTGAGAGACTCATGGTCGAGGTGCGTATGGTCGAAGTGATCCAACCGATAGAAAAGGAGCTGACAGACCAGCTGTGGTTTTTTAGAAGTGTCGAGGAGTCGGACACAAGGTATATGAATGCCCAAATAACCTACATGCTGTAGAGGAGTCAAAACCCAGACGTTGAAGAGATGAGCAAGTCGACGAGAAGGCAGAGTCGACATCCGACAACAGTGAGGATAGGAAAACATTGGTTCGAACCATGACGTCTAGGAGAACGTTGGTTCAGGATGACCGACGCGACGAGAAGGAGCTGGCACAACGAAAGGCTATCTTAAAAACCATAGTGTTGATCGGTGAGTGGTATTGCAAGACCATAGTTGATGGTGGCAGTACAAAGAATCTTGTGTCGACAGATGTCATCAAAAAGTTGGGTCCGAGATGTAGAGAACACCCACACCTATATAAGATATCTTGGTTGTAGAAAGGACATCATGTCAAGGTAACCAGACAGTGCCTTATAAACTTTAAGGTTGGAAAGATTGAAGACATCGTACTGTGAGACGTAATCCCAATGGATGCATGTCATCTGTTGTTAGGGAGACCATGGAAATATGATCAGAATATGATCTATGATGGTTGAGCCAACATAGTCACAGTGTGGAAAATGGCACGTGGAGGATGCTGAAGCCGAAGCAGGAGGACCAAGCCAACTGCAAGCAAGGCGAGAGAAACTATTGGGAGAAGCGAGTGTTGATGTGTTCAGCGAAGGAATTCCTCGCGGAGGAGGAGAAGCAGTTGGGATGTTTCACCATCATTCCAAAGGGACCATGTGTTGAGAGGTTGATAATGGAGAGAATTCCGATCAAAGTCGAAGAGATGTTAGACGAGTTCAGGAGCATAATAGTCGACGAAGTGTCGACGGGATTTCCACCGATGAGAAGCATATCCCATCAGATCGACTTGATTCCAGGATCGAGTTTTCCAAACAGGTCCAAGAGTTGTTGGATAGAGGATTGATCAGAGAGATTCTGAGCCCGTGCGCGGTACCAACAATATTAGCGTCGAAGAAGGGTGGAGAATGGAGGATGTGTATGGACTCCAAATCTATCAATAAGATCACGATCAAGTATCAGTTTCCATTGCTGAGAATGAACGACTTGATGGATTGCTTGAGTGGAGTGAAGTAATTCACAAAGATCGACCTGAAGAGTAGTTATCACCAGATTCGGGTTAGAGAAGGAGATGAATGGAAGACAACATTCAAGATGAAGGAAAGTTAGTCATGCCATTCAGATTGACTAATGCAACCAGTACATTCATGCGGTTGATGAATGAGGTACTGAATCCATTCTTGGGAAAGTTCGTCATAGTATATCTGGACGACATCCTGATATTTAGTCGAACCAAGGTCGAACACTCGGAGCACATTCGACAAGTATTGCAGAAGTTGCAGGAAGAGAAGCTGATGGTGAACCTGCAAAAGTGTTTCTTCATGAAGGAAGAACTGGTATAATTTCTATTTGTAATATCGGGTAAAGGGTTAGTGATGGACCCAGAGGAGGTGAAAGCTATATTAGAGTGGTCAGAACTGACAAGCACGAATGGAGTATGAAGTTTCCATGGACTTAATAGTTTTTACAGGAAGTTCATCAAGGGATTCAGTCGGATATGTGGACATTTGATAGAGTGCATGAAGAAAGGGGAGTTTAAGTGGACAGAAGTTTCCCAGAAAGCTTTCGACAAGTTGAAGGAAAAGGTCACTGAGAGCCCAGTGTTAGTGCTCCCAGATTTTGAGAAATTTTTCCAAGTCAATTGCGACGCAAGTGGAATGGAAATTGGAGAAGTGTTGAGCCAGGAGGGCCGACCAATTGCATTCTTCAGCTAGAATTTGGATGATGCAAAGAAGAAATATTCTGTCTATGACCAAGAGTTCTATGCTATTGTCCAAGCACTGAAGAAGTGGAGGCATTATTTGTTTCCCAAGGAATTTGTGTTTTACATAGATCACCAAGCACTGAAGTACTTGAACACTCAGTCGAAGTTGAATCAGCGACACATGAAATGGGTCGAGTTCCTGCAGGGATATACCTTCATGTTTCGACATAAGTCGGGTAATTCGAACAAGGTTGCCAACGCGCTGAGTCAAAGATTTGCATTGCTGAACACAATGACAATTCAGGCAATAGGAATAGAGTTGGTGAAGACAGAGTATGAGACCAACGAGGATTTTGCAAAATCATGGAAGGCGAGTCGAGAACCTTGGGGTGTTGATAGAACACCATACTTGGATTATTTTATCCAAGAGGGATACATGTTTAAGGGACACCAGTTGTGTATTCCCAGAGGATCCGTAAGAGAGAACCTAATCCGAGAGCTGCATAGTGGTGGCTTAGCAGGTCATTTTGGCATCGACAAGACCAAGGCGTTGGTCGAAGAAAAGTATTATTGTCCAAGAATGATGACAGATGTCGGTAAGTGGGTACGACAATGTCGAGTTTTCCAGTTTGCAAAAGGAAGAAGTCAGAATATGGGGTTGTATACACCATTACCAGTGCTAAATACCCCATGGGAGCACCTAAGCATGGATTTTGTGATAGGATTGTCGAAGACACAACAAGGTAACGACTCAATCTATGTTGTAGTCGACATATTTTCGAAGATGACACACTTTATTCCGTGTCGGAAGACAAGTGACGCCACAAGCATCGCTGTACTATTATTCAAGGAGATAGTCAGATTGCATGGGTTGCTGAAGAGTATAACTGGACAGAGATACCAAGTTTATGGGTCATTTCTGGAGAACCCTATGGAAGAAACTGGACACGAGGTTGCAGTTTAACTCATCATATCATCGACAGATAGATGGATGGACTGAGGTGGTGAACAAAAGTTTGGGAAACCTTCTGAGATGTTTGACGACCGATAGACCCAAGCAGTGGGATAACGTGTTGGCACAAGCAGAGTTCACGTACAACAATTCTGTGAATTGGTCAACCAGTTTGAGCCCATTCCAGATTGTTCAAGGACGGATCCAACATGGAGTGGTGGATTTGGTCGAGATACCGACAGAAATCAGGAAAAGCGTGGATGTAGAATCATTCACAAAGCATATGAAAGAAGTGCATGAAGATGTACGAAAGCACATAGAAAAGAGTAATGGGACATACAAATTGAGAACCGGCAGGAAGAAGAGGCTACAGTTGTTCAACGAAGGAGAATTAGTCTATGCACACTTGCGGAAGGAGAGATTTCCGACAGGAACCTATAACAAGCTGAAGCTGAAGAAGATCGGACCAAGTAAGATTCTGAAGAAGATTTCAGACAATGCTTATGTGTTGGAGTTGCTGAAAGACTTGAGCATTTCACTTACATTCAATGTCTCAGATTTGTACAAGTTTGAAGAAGGTTCAACTAGCGGAGGTGCAGAAGTGTCGAACATCGACTGGATAGTGCAAATTCCAGGACCACACGACGAGGAGGAGATCGCTAAAGTACTAGAAGAATGCGAATTCGGGCGTACGCGTAGTTCACAAAAGAAAAAATACTTAGTGACATGGAAGGATGATGAGTTGCAGGATACGACATGGATTTTCGAAGAAGAATACAGGATACTGACGGAGCAATCAAGTTCTTTTTCACCTAGGGAGTCTGATGAAGTAGCATTGGGGCCTAGGAAAAATAGTCGAAGATTATCGACATGAGAAGTAGACTGGGGGGATTTCCGATGACCACTGGTGCGAAGGAAGACTGGATATCGAAGCCAAGCATTTGAGGAGGGAGTTGTCGATATGCGGTCGAGAGGAAGAGAAGAAGGTCGAAGGTCGACAAGTTAAGATGTCGACATACGACATGTTTGCAGCGAAAGAGGTCGGGTGTCAACAGGTTGTCGAATCGCAACACCGATAGATTTGCGGTGGAAGCCAAGCATGGAGGAAACGGTGGACTGGAAGCCGTGGAAGTTAAGTAAAGTCGAAAGGTGACGAAGTGCAGTATGGTTGAGATGTGGGGCCGACAACTATCACAGAGTTTGAGTTTTGAAGAAGTCAAGGAGACGTACCTAGTAGCCACTCGGGGTTGCTAAGGAAGTTATGAAGGTGGTTGGGATCAGGACAGATGTCACCATAGACAGAGGTTGTGCAACACGGCTAGGGGGCGCTGAAAACTATAAGTCTGCAGGATCTGGAGGATTCAATGGATAGAGGAAGAGTGTCTTGGGGATCGGAGTGACCTCCGGAGCAACAGCAGTGGAGCAGAGTAGAAGACCAGTGTGCAGGTACAAAGGAGGGATCTCTCGTCACTAATATATCATTTGTTCTAGCATTCAATAGAATACTGAGAGGAGGAGAGGGTCACACATAGAGAGAACACAACATTTACTTATGTATATTGTATCAGGCCGAGGCCGACAAGTTTAGTTGTTTTTCATTTTGCATTGTAACCATTAGTTTGATTGAAGTAATAGAAGCCAGCTTCTGGCATCCTATTTACATCAAGTTTGTGTGAACATCGTGTGTCGTGTGTTATTGTTAAGCAAGAGGCCCCTTGTCGGGACCACCCTTGTGTCAATTTAACACCTGAAGTTCCTCTACCTAACAACCCAATATATAAACACTCTCTTATGGACAATGAAGAAATCAAAGGCCAGATTCAAGAGATAATTTAGAAGAGCCACATTCAACCAATCTCCTCACCATGCAGGAACTAAATTGTGTTAGTCGAGAATAAAGATAGGCCATCATGACTATGTATTGATTACATAGCCTTAAAGAAAATCACAGTCAAGAATCGATACCCAAATCCTTGGATTGAAAATCTTCTTGGTCAGCTCAAGGGCACCAAGTTTTTCTATAAGATCTATCTAAAGTTAGGCTATCAACAAGTGCTAATTAAGTAAACTAATGTATGGAAGACAATGTTCAAGTCTAGAGAAGGTCTCTTAAAGTGGTTGATAATCCCTTCCAACTTGACTGATGCCCAACAATGCTTATGAGGAAGATGGCCAACATCTTGTGGCCATTCACAAATTCCTTTGTGGTTGCATATTTGGATGATATCCTTATATTTAACAAAACTTGGTTGGACCATTTGCAGGTTCTTAGCACCCCACAACAACACAAGTTATATGGCAATCTAGATAAGTGCTCATTTGACATGTAGAGAATTCAATATACATGATATATCATGGATAAACATGTGGATCTAGCTAACATATCTTTGTAGTTTCTTGGGCCTCGCCAACTAATATCATAGGTTCGTTTTGGGATTCTCTCAAATCGCTTGGACCCTAGTCCAAGTAAACAAGGGTGGAGCCAAAGCCAAGTTTTTCTAGATTGAGTCATAACAAAAAAACATTCTAACATTTGAAACACAACCTTTGTTTGACAACAATCCTCATTTTGTTAGATATGCACTAGCCCTTTGAGATTGAGATAGATGCATTAGACTATGTTATCATTGCAGTTCTTATTTAGCATGGACATCTAGTGGCTTGTCACAACAAGACATTTTGAGTGCTTTACACAAATTTGATCCATTAACCATTTAATGATTTCATGTTGATCCAAGCCAGATCTAATATTGTCTAAAAAACAAATTGGACCAATATAAGAGTGCACATCTATTGATGATGCCAACATTGTTGAAATGTCAGTGGAATCGAACATTTAGGTTTTCCACATTGAATTGTGACATTAACATGTGGGAAAAGGTGGAATCTCATGAGGAAGCCACATGGCAGCATTGTTCATTCAATGAGATAAATCACAACCCTCTTTTTTTTTAAAAAATCAATTTGTTTTAAAGATTAAGGATTAAATATTTTCTACTATAATTTTAGTTTAAGAGGGTTGAGTGAATTTTACACTTCATGTTCTTTAGTTTCACAATGTTCTACCACAAACCTGATCTAAGAAATGAATCATGTTTTATAATCAATTTATGTCTACGGGCTTAGGGGAGTTTACCCCATGTTCTTGTAATGCCAAACCACCCTCTTTCTTTAAAAAAAATCAATTTGTTTTAAAGATCAAGGATTAAATGTTTTCTACTATAATTTTAGTTTAGGAGGGTTGAGTGAATTTTACACTTCATGTTCTACCACAAACCTGATCGAAGAAATGAATCATATTTTATAATCAGTATATGAAGAATTAAATATTAAATGCATAAGGAATGAAATCCACCCAAGAGGGTAGAACCACGCCACATAGAAGATTTGGAGCCTGTCTGGTCATCAATATGATGTGAACCTGCATTAAGTTCCTGGACCCACTTAAAAAATTTCAAGTTGCATAGATTCCTCTCAAATTCAACGCTTCATTTGATTAGAAATATATAATATGTACAAGTTTCATAAGATGTACAAGTTTTCGTACATTATAAAATATTTTAAGTATGCGATCATTTCGGGCAAAGACAACCTATGAAAGAACTTCCAAGATCTGCTTGAATTCACTACTACTATGATAAATTATGTAAATATGTATTTTAAAATAATGTTAATTTTCCACAACGTAATCACGATAAATAAAATCATATATAGTAAGTATGTTATTGTTAGCAATGTAAAAACAAAGGTGATGTATATAAATCTATATGCCAATATTGTTGTCATCTGTTGTAATCCATTGAATATGTTCTAACATGACAATTTCGTTTAAAAATATATATAACAAGCGAGATGGTTGTCGTTTAGTCTAGTGTAATATATAAGTCATGAAAGAGTATATACTTATAACTAGATGAAATACTAGAGACAATGTTGGTTTAAAACGAAATATGTTTGTGAGCAACAATAAAACACATTAGCAATAGTTGTCTAGTGGTAGTATGGTACCTTGCCATGGCACATATATGAGTTCGATTCCTGGCTGGTGCATTGATTTGATTTTTTAATCAAATATTTATGTATTTTTAAGCTTTGTTAAATTTAAAAGTACTTTCTAAAGTTTCTCAACTGGCACTAGTGGTCTCGTGGTAGAATAGTACCTTGTCATGGTACAAACTTGGGTTCGATTCTCGGCTGGTGCATTGCTTAAATGTTTTAATCAAATATTTTTGTTTTCTGGAGCTCCAATAAATTTATAGGTACTTTTCAAAGCTTCGCAACTTCCACCAGTGGTCTAGTACCCTGCCATGATACATACCTCAGTTCGTTTCCCGTCCTGGTGCATTGTTTTAATTTTTTAATCAAATATTGTTGTGTTTTTGGAGATGAAGTTGAAATTTTAAGTACTTTCTTGTTCTTGGAGTAAGACCTTAAACTGATTTTGATTGGCTAAGATCTTGTCTTCCTCGGAAAGGAAACAGGTTAATGACCCAAGACCCAGAAGCATCTAGCAAGAGTGGAAGTTTTCGCCCTTACGGACCACCAGTGTGTTATATCAGGTTGCATGGTTTTCCTCGAATAAAGGTGATGAGTCAACTCGCATTTGTGGATAGCATCCAGTGATGGCTGTCAATGCTAGTTTGACAATTGAGTTATGATAGCTTTTGCCATCTTTGAAAAAAAAAAGTACTTTTTAAAGCTTTTCCCGACTTCTGCAGGTCTGTCTTTGTTTTTTGCTTATGAACTTAGTTGACGCTTTATTTACTTCATAGTACCTTCTCCAAATACGAAACTCAAATTCAATTTTGTCTGTCAATTTCCATCTCGAGACTAAAGAAAGGATGGACTTGAGATACTCTTTTGTGGCTATGCTTTTGAGTTGGGGTAGTAAAAGAGAATGATTTTTCAAAATTCAACATCATTAATAATATCCTTCCAACTAAATTTAAAGAAAGTAATGGTGCCACAATGAGAATTAAAATAATTGAGAATTGGATAAGACTTAAAATACCTTGGGAAGAAATAGTTTGCAAATTTGCAATACTAACAATATAGAATATGATTTTTTTTCTTTTTTTAAAGTGCACAACATATACATAAATTAGATCTCATTTTCAAAACATTTGTAATAATACAAATATTTATCATGCGTTAACCGATGAAAACTATGGTGAGCTTAGTAATATTTTTTGCAAGCTATATGAAAACTATGGTAAGCTTGGTAATATTATTTCCAAGCTATATGAACTTAAAACCAACATAATAAAACAAAATAATTGGCTTTTCTTTATAAAGGTCATCTAAACCAATGTTTGTCTCAATGGACGATAATGTTGTTGTCATCATTATATTAAAGCATTTCCATTCTTGGGCCTTCCCAAGTTATTCTCCAAGTCAATTCTAGTAACTTTTCCCATGTACCATTCATTTGACTCCAACCACAAATCCACATGGTGCCAACTCAATGTACAAATAAGCATGTGATTCAACACTTGAGTTCAACAAAAGCCACTTTGGAGACATGTTCTAGTGTAGAGAATTGGGGAATTCGTCTTATTTGATGATCAAGGTTGATGAGGTCAATCCAAATTTCACGATTGTAATCAAATTGGACCAAGTCATCACATGCCCTAGTGGACTTGATTCCAAGGATCAAGGGAGTATTATTCTCAAGCATTGTTCTTGAACCCAACCATTAGGGACCACCTTCTTTAATGCATATGTCACACTGATGTTTGGCTAGGTTGTGATCTTGAATTAGATTATTATTAATATATCTATTTATATTTGTAAATGGAAAGATTGTTAATAAGTGAAATGTATTAAAGAGGTTGAACTCATATAATCATTCTTTCACACATCATGAGTCACAACAATATCTCACAACTCTTTGGTGCTTACGAATTACGTAACTCGTTCTTTGTACCAACAATAATATGCATCGCTAATCAACCTTTCGTGTTCCAATTTTCATTCTTGGATTTTATTACTATTGTTGTTTTATTGCATACTTATATGTTTACATTTATATATCGATTTCATGAACACATATTAAATTTGGTTATCATTTTACAACACTAGTCAATTCTCACTACATACACACGAATTGGTTTCATGCTTTCATAGTTAAATCACCTAACTTCCATTGGTTCAATAATGGTTCACCATTTAAGTAATCTTTGTCATGTTGCTTCTGTCATAACTTGCTAAGTTCATTAGGTTAGTGCAACAAAGCTACATAGTTTGACCAATCTTGCGATGGATTGTACAACATTGTGCAATTGGGCTCTAGACACTAACCTAAGTCCACTTTAGTGGTCAATGTAAAAAATCATCTCTTTACTAAGTACATTATGACACCATTAATTTAGGGCCAATGCATAGAACTATGTGTTGTATGTACCGTAGTTGTGTTTGTCATGAGATTGAATATTTGAATGGTGTGGCACTAGAAGTCCTTTCTTCTTAAGTACAACATCAATTGTATATTGTGAAGCATCAATTTCAACATTGAAGGGTTGTTGAATGTCCTTGTGTTAGAATTTTCTTATTAGTGACTTTTTTTAAATGATTAACGGTGTGAGAAGGGTGATGTAGAAATTTTTTATAGATGGTCATGCCATCTAGAGAACTCTTCAAGTTTGAAATAACCATGGGAGTGAGTCAATAATTTACTAACCATGATTGTGTATGGATTGGCATTTACACCATGTTAGTTAGCGTCAGACATATAATAGATTATTCTTAGGAGATTCTTTGGACTTAAAATGGGTTATGTTATTATGATTAGGAGAGACAAAACATGGTTCAACTTCAAAACTCCCTATACATAAAGGCTTATACTATTTATATGGTTATTATTGAATAGTATTGTCATGCAATTGTCTAACTGTATAGCAAACAACTCTCTTTGTTCGGTAAGTTAATGAAATAAAACAATGAAAAAAATCATTTTGACAATGAAAGCTTGTAATTTTGAAAAATATGACATTCTATATGGATTTATAAACCCCCATTTTCATAGGATCAACTCCACACTACAATTTCAACAATCCAAACTTCTAATTACAACACTCCATAAAAATATTGTTGGATTTGTAAGAAACAATCATTGGAGAAAGGGCATGCTTACTATAATATTAACCTAGAGTCATTAAGGATAGAGCCATGAGACTTGATTAGTAAATTAATAAATAGATAAGGAAATCCAATTAGTCTTCAAAGTAAAAATTAAATTGGTGTTTGGGAATGCATGTGTCACAGACCTATAATCTACCTAAATCAACTATAAGCCAATCAATTCTTCTTGCCACTTTGTTCATTATGCATAGTGCATGACTATTTATTAGGTTGCTCGTGACATCCTTCTCTGCCTCACTAAGTTCCCTCCAAGCTTCTCTTCGTCTATCCAACTAATGCAAGCTACCATTTCGTATGGTGTGGCTTGCCTTTGTGCAAGGGCACCCGATATGTTTGTGGTGTGACTTGTCAATGGGTAAGGCAACCAAATAGGACTCGTATAGCCATCAACCTTATGTTATGTATGTATGTGCCAACTAACAACCACCAAGGTGTTTTTGTAGTGGATGTGCTCGAAGCCTCTCAAGGTTATTCCCTTACATCCTCCCCAACTAAAAATTGTTTCCATCCTCAGAAACATCCACAAGAACCTCCCCGGATGCGGGTGTGCTGCCAGATCTCTCGACGTACGCAGACGTGAATATGGATCTCCCCTTCTCCCACCACGTGGATAGTTCTTGGTTCACTCTCCATGCTCACTAAATTTCCTCGGCTTTCGAAGTATGAGGTTTCAATTCACTCGGCCTTTCATGCTCTTAGCAGAGTGGGTGACGGCACGTCGACAATCATGCCTCCTTACAATGATTTTACGGCCCCTCCAGAGGATTATTTCATGGGATTTGGAAAGGAAAGTTTCCATTTATTAGTGGTTTGCAGTTGGAATACAAGTGAGCCTTACTTTGGGCTCATTCAAGCTTTGTAGCATTATTCTACTCCCTCTCTCCGACCCTTATTCACTCTGGTGCTCTTTTGTCCCTCTTTAGCTTCACAACTCGAAAGATAAAGGGTTTGGGCATCAATATTCTGCAACAATCATTTCTAAAAGGATTCATGCTACCCCTCATTGTGCTAGCAGAGGTAGGGGAAGTTTTGGGCGTCGAGGGAATAGAGGTTCCTCCAATAGTGGGTATGATAGCTCCATTCCTGGGCACTTAAGAACAATGTTGGACGACTATGAAGAAGACATGGCAGTACAACAATTGATCGTTGATAGAGCTCAGGTTCGTCGCATGCAATATAGGATGGTGAACAACTTGTTGGCATAAGTCTTCATGCACTCTCAGGATTCTAACCAGGACAATAATCTCTCACCATCTCCTTCCCCTGTTCCATCTCTTCATTCTTCCTCTTCACCAAGTCCTTCTTCGGTATCCAAGCCGACGGAGCATCAAGAAAACCAGACAAGAAAGGAGCCCTCTTTGGTTCAGGAAAAAAATGATATTGCCTCTACAAGTGGCCACAAGAGAAAGCATGTGGAGCACAGCATCCAGGTGGACCTCTCCTCCTTCAAGAAAATAGAGGCTCTCCTGGTGAAAAAAATCTCTTAACAACACTTCAAGCTCGGAGGACTACCAATGTCCTATTCCAGAAGAGAATCCTGGAGATGTATAAGTTTTTCGAAACCCTGATTAATTTCCTAGTTTTTATCTCTTCAAGCATTCTAGTAGCTATTAGATATCAAAGAGTTCTCTTTATTGAAGATTCTAGTAAATTTGATTTAACTTTCAATGCCCTCCAGGGCTATTTCGCTAGACGGTTTATTTTGATCATGTACTCTGGAATAAGCCTCTTTAGTATATTTTTTTATTTCCCATCCATGGAAGACACACATGGATAGGTTTATGTTTTGTACCTCATGCATGGGAATAATGTTTAAGCTTAAGGTCTGTTGTCTTGGGTTTATGAGAAGCCACTGTGGGCTCTCGAACATCATGATTCTCTTGTGCATGCACTTATTTTTTGTATTTTAATATAATTCTCTATGGATCTTACAAAAAACAAAATCCACAAGAACCTCCTGTCCTCCAAGTCTGTTACTTAGACTCTTGCATCCATCTATGGTTTCCTTCTCCAACCACTCCATACTTTCACTGGAAGAATAATTGTTCAACTTCCCACTGTCTAATACTTTCTTCGAATGAAGTAACTTTTCCCAATCCTTCCACAATGTCTCCTAGATTCCACTGTTGTGGTTGTTGCCTCTTGATGCAATCATGAACCACTGCTGCTCCAATTTCCTTTTGTTGCTGCAGTGACCAAACCTCTGCTAAGAAGGTTTTGCAATTGTCCAAGTGTTGTACACTTTTGACTTATTGCTACTTCTATACTTAGACAATTCTGTCAGCATCTACACATTTGGCCTATCATGCCTTGAACTAGTTGGGTAACTAATACAACCATCACATCCATCTCATGAGAATGCACATCCTCATGCTCAGAATAATCACTTCTTTATGCAATTTCGTCTTCTCTTCACAATTTTTATGGACCAAGGAAAGGTAAACTCCTTTGCCGTAAACTATCACAAGGTACCTCAATCACGTTTTCCATATGTGACCTCTTCTTGACTTGCTTCTGCATTGATTTAATCAACCCCTTGGATGATGGATGAGTCTCAATGACCTCTTCTAAGCTATGCAATCATTCTAAGCCAAAATACATGTCACCTTCAACATGGAAATATTCATGAAGTAGAAGAATGCTCAACTTGTGCAATGCTCCACAAAAATATTCTTCAACCATGCCATTGTATTGCGATTGAGAGTCTTGCTAGTTGAGTGCCTTCATGCACAACTTAAACCCAACACCTAAATTGTTCTTCCTAAACAACAAGACATCCATTTGGCCTGCCTCCTTTCATGCATGATTATGTTTGTGAGATATCACATCTTGGTGTGTGCCTTCACTGTTGACCTTCATGACTACTAATGGTACAATTCTATCCTATGCCCAATTTCTTATTGGTGCTAGAATTACCATCCCGCTTGAACATCCCATATCACTCAAGAGGTATAGTCATATCTTGACACTACCATAACCTTGCTAGTTGGGCATGAACAACAATCATTTCTATCACAAAGGCTATGCCTCATCAACATATCTTAACCGAACCCAATCTAGGAAGATCTTATACTTGCAAAATATGAGCATGCTTGTTTTAACATAGGTGATGTTGCACCATCACCAACCAACCATATCCTACCTCATTATGCCTTCCCTGAGCTAACACAATTTAACAACCAACCACCCAACATAGGATGATGCTGCCATCCTTATAAAATAATACTTGATAGTGCTTGAACGTCATGTCCCTGGAGTAGGCATTCACATACCTTCGGTCCACACCCATCAATTCTATTGTACTAGCTTGTTCAACACACCACCCACACATTTCCAATCATGCCATCCTCCACCAAATCCTAAACCACTAAGCCTCCTCGAACATCCTCCCTTCTACTAGAAAATAAATCCTTGGTCCTCTTATCCCATGAGTTAGTACACCGTCCTAACCAACTCATGGTTACCACACACGAGCTAGTCACCTACACGGATACCAAATATTGGTTGATCTTGTAGACCTGCTAAGTATGGCCGACACATAATATATTATAGGCAAGGAATCATAGACCCAAGTATTCCTTGAAGTTTAGTGTCTCACCATTATCTCGCACTTAAATATGTTGACATCCTCATCAATGCGGCTTCATCGACACATCCAATGAAAGGGTGTTGGTGGTGAAGACACACTTCTACAAGTCCCATGTATGAATTTGGATCTGATACCATATGTAACAAGGCTAGACTTACTGTCCCGCTTGAGCATCCCATAGTACTCAAGAAGTTTAGTCACCGCTCGACACCACTGTGACCTTGCTAGTTGGGCATGACCAACAAACACTTGTATCACGTGGGTTATACCTCACTAACACATTTGAATGTGGCTCTCATACCATATGTAATGGGGCTAGACTTATCGCCATGCTTGAGTGTCCCATACCATTAAAGAATTCTAGTCACTACTTGACATGACTATGATCTTGCTAGTTGGGCATGACCAACAACTACTTGTGTCACATGGGCTATGCCTCATCGACATATTCTGACAAAACCCAAGACTTACACACCTTATACTTGTACAATATGAGTGTGCTTGTTTCACCTTAGGCGATGCTGCACCATTTCCAACCAACCATAGGGAAACTCATTACACCTCCCCCGAGTCAGCATAGTCAAACAACCGACCACCCAACATAGGATGGTGCTGCCATCCATGTAGACCAATACTTGGTAGTGCCAAAAGTTCATATCCCCATAATAGGCATTCACATACCTTTGGTCCACAATTGCCAATGCTATTGTACTAGAGTTGGTTGACACACAACCCACACATTGTCAATCGTGTCGTCCTTTGCTGAAAACTAGACCACAAATCCTTGTTGATTGTACACCCTACTACTAGGAAAAACATCCTTGGTCTTTCTATCCCATGATCTAGTATGACATCCTAACCAATTCATGATTGGTGCATGCGAGCTAATCACCAAGGCTACCAAATATCTGTTGGTTATGCATACTTTCCAAGTTTTCCTGACACATCCTCTACCACATGAAAGGACTTGAAAACCCGAGTCTTCCTCGAACTCTAGGGTCATGACATCATGGATTTTATATTTTCTATAATTTATTTTTCCATTGTAGGAAAATATTCTAAGTTTTCTTAAATTTTGCTTATTATGGAAATAATTTTTTACTATACACAATAATAAATGTTTCATGTAATTGTGTTGAGAGTTACTTTTTACAAATCAACAAGAGCCACGAAGTGGCAATGTCCCCGATGGTGGAAGACGTTGTTGCAAGAGAAGGATGAGAAGCAGGGAAATAGGTAATTGCATGAGTATATTAGCAGCTGGTATCCGTGTATGCGAATGGCTTAGTGCTGGAAGCAACACCAAGTGTGCTGCTAAGTTCATATTTCATATTGCAATGGTGTTTTTTGAGAGCATGCTTTATTTTTAAATCCAATCCAACATCATTCAAAATGCCACAAAGCCTAGGTAATTGCAATTTTATAAACCATCGATGAATGTAGCTAATCAGGTTTCACTAATAGACTAGCATTGTGCTTAAGATAAGCCTAACCATTTTCAATTTAAATTCCTTGCAATAAATAGTATCATTACTTTCTAAATGATAATTGTCCCAATGTGATGTGTAAGTTAGAAAAGAGTTTAATTTCAAGTTGTTAAGATAAAAATAAAGTATTTTTGTGACAAAACCATATTTAAAAACGCACTTAGAGAGGGGCTGGTGATCAGTTTCAACTTTCTTTTAGTTTGTGGTTTTCAACTTTCTAGTTAGTGGTTGCAATTTTTTGTTCCCTTTAAAGAAAGCACAGCAAGAAGTTTTGGTTTGGCTTGGGGGAGACGACAGTCTAAGCTGTACGATTTGACCTGAATTGAAACTTTACAGGTTTTATTCCGCGCCGAGCCTGACAAAAGAGCCTGCAAGGCAGGTGAGTCTAACGAAGTTTTGTATAAATATGATTTTTTTGTACTAGGGAGCTGAGTCGTGTGGTGTAAATGTAAGTTTCAACGGTTACAGATGCTAAATTTAAGACAATAGATTAAGCTTTAAAGTGCGGAGGCTAATGAGTTGTTTTTTGCCTTTTTTTCTTTGATTCGGCCACGTCTCTGCTCGGATCCTCGAATTGATTGCCTTCAGTTTTATAGTTCGTAAAATTTTGCTTTAGTTTTCAAATGGATGATACGTTTGAGACAGACTCCTCTTATTGAGGTTTCGTGGTACGTTGTTTGCATATGGTTATTTTCAGAGTTCGAAATTAAATATTAACTAGTTTCATGGCATAGATTACCTTTTTCATGTTGCAGAGCTTCATTAACGATGAAGTCGGATCAAATACGGCACATCACAGATGCAATCCCTCAAATTGGAGAAAATATACCGGCCAAGAATGAATATTGGCTCCAAGGCACAGGTATTTCCGACTTTTAGCAATGGCTTCTTTAAAGCATAAAGCAACAGTCTTGCTATGCGTGCTTACAGGTTCTGCCTGAGATGAAACTCTGACCTCGGAACCGTCTTTCCAATCCTTGACTTCGTTTATTTCCTTTGCATCGAGCTTAGAAAAATATTCATCACGAGAATTGGAGGACCATTGTGCATAGGTGGAAAAGTACCTGAATCTCGTCAGTAAATGCAAAGGAACAATTGCCCTGGGATGAACGCCATTGCCTCTGAAACCAGCGTTTTCTGACGAAAACGCTGGAAATATCTGCATATTTTGTGTAAAAAGTGAGCCCATTTTTTCATGGCATATGCATGTATTCAGGCGCCGAAGAAGCAATAGTGTGAGTCGTGACTGCCATGGGAAGATGGAGAGCAGTAATTGCCCAGGGTGGAGGGGCTAGAGCATTTATGGAGGGCGCTATGTTTTATGAACCTTGTCTGTCTTTTAGGCAAGATTACATGATGTCAGCACGCCACCACCTTTTAGGAAGCAGAGAACGAGGACAACGTCACCTAAGGCAACCAATAAAATTTTCAAATATTGATGATTTAAAAATTCTATTTAATATAATATAATTTACACTATAGTCAAACTATAGCTATAACAAAAATTTATAGATTTAGACCTGAATTAATAGGGACTTGGCGAAATATATATGTTCCCTTCAGGGACATATAAGAAGGATATGTGTAATTTCATACTTAACTAAGTGTTGATATATAACATTTTGCAAACATAATAATATATTAATAATAATGTAAGATTTTTTTAGAGAATAATTTGTATCAAAGATTTGAAACATACTCAATACTTACAATGGACATTCCATCCATTATTAGGAGAAATCAATCATTGAATAAATACTTATTTTAATTACTAGATTAACTAAAAACATGTAACTATTAAAATTTCAAGATAAATTTAAATCTTCAAACTAAATTTAAGATTTATTACTTGAGGTCAAAGTGTTCCGATCACACCTGATTGGAAAAGCAATAAGTGGACGAAGATAAAAATAATATAAAAACAAGTCAAGCTTGATTCAAAGAGAATACAATTAAAATAATTAAATAGAGATTAAAGAAACCAAGAAAATGGTAGTAAAAATATCAAATAATTAAATATAAAGAAAATGATAAACACAAAAAAATAAATTAATAAATAGTTAAATTGTAAAAATATAAAGAAAGAGATTCACTATTAACAACGATTATAATGTTAATATCTAAATCCTTTGAACACATCTACAGACAACACAAATCGCAGGCAGATAAGCTTTCTAAACAAGCTTTGGAAGGCATCGAAGGAGATCTTATTTGGGAGGAATGGTTTAACAGTGACATTCTTGATATGGGTGTCATCTACTTTTTTTACTGAGTTTTATTCTCTGTTATGTCATTTTCTATAGTCTTTTTTTTGAAGATGTTGTTTCTTTGTATTAGCGGCATATGTAGCTTTTATTGTCTACATAACTGAACAGTATGGTATTGGTTCTTTTTGAACATGTGATGATTAGCATGTGGCTGATCGAATAGGATCTCTAAACTGGTTATGTTTAAGTTATTGGTTGCTTTCTTGAGAACCATGATTATCATTGTACTATTTGATTCTTATGAATATCAATAGTAGTTTTTTTTTCTGCTGAAAAAATAAACAAGAGCAACATAGTAGTAATGTCCTTATTTTAGTTTAAATAAATAAAAGGAGTTTGACAATTTTTAAAGGTTCTGTTGGCACACTTCTACTTCGACCAGGGTTCACAAACACAACATAACACCAAAAAAAACCCAATATACCAGCACGAAAGGGGTTTGTCCCTTTCGGAAATGCCTGAAAAGTAGATGAGGTCTCACCCGAAGTACCTATGGGGTTTGCAGGAACTAGGTTTCTCCAGCGAGTAAGGGGAACAGTTTGAAATACATATCATTCAATAACTGAATCCTAACTCTGATAGATTAAGGTCTGTGACAAACTATGTACTTCAACATATATCATGAGTTAACTACAACTTTAAGACACAGGGCATACTTCACATTCATACATTTATTCATTATGATCACATTCATTCATCAACTTATGTAAATAATAAGCAACATAAACATCACATAACACATCACATCACATTTGACACCATGATTTTAACGTGGAAACCCAAACGGGAGAAAACCATGAAAGTGCTTCTTTTATTCATGAGTCACAGCCAAAAATAAGCACTTCATGTTTATAAAGATCATGTGATTCTTCTCTTTACATCAACCAGTAACTTCGACATACAAAAATAAGCATTCCGCGGAATATAGACATTGACTAACAATTTCCTGAACAACTTGCTAACCCAAAAAATCCCAACCTCTTACATATTTATAGGGCTCACACATCCTGACCTGCTCCCACTACACCACTAACTAACCACTCAAATCATTAATGCAAGTTGACAAAAACCCTAACTAACTTACTTAACCCCTCCCTTTGACACCTTCAAAATGATTGTCTTCCCGATTTCTCAGACGCTTCGTCGTAGTTGACCACTTCGTAGGACCTCTTTCCCTTGGTTCTGTCCACACCAAAACTGCTTTTCCAAAATTGGTACCCAAAACTTCCTAGTCCCAACACGCTCGCAACACTCACATATGGCTCATCTCGAGCCACTTCAAGGGTGTTCCAATGGCTCCTTCATATTTGACAAAAAAATCTTCATAAACTTTCCTCATCGCCTCGATCGAATGTTGAACAACCTCTTTCTGCTGGTTTACCTCATCGACAAGTTCATAAGTAATATGATCTTTACTCTACTCGACAATCTGGGTGACTGGCTTCTCAATCTTTGCATGCTCACCCCCAATTATTTTGGAGACACGTTCAACTTCAGTTTGAAGCGCTTCAACCCTTTATGTTCGTTGTTGTTGTTGAACCCTTAACTGGTTAATTTCTGGCTATAGTGCCTTGTTTTATGTATCCTTCCACATCCTTTCCATTGGTTAATTTCTACGTATAGTGCAGTTTTATCATTTTTTCCTCCGCAGTCCCTATCCTGATAGTGATATCCTGAAGTTCTACATCTTCGAACAAAGCATCCCAAGTCTACAACACTTCATCATACATATTCATGCACTGAGCCTTGGACTCTTGAATACTCTGGATGGCCCCTTGTACTTATGCTCTTCTTAGGTCTGACACTTCAGGTGGTGTTCTTGGTACTAAATTCGCTTCTAGTTCTTCCAACTTTTTTCCTGAAGCAAGTAATAACTCCTCCAAGTCACTATAACTTCTCTTCGGGTGCCATTTCCTCGACTACCTCTACTTCTGGAATTTCTTGACAGGTTACCACAACAGCCTCGTACAACTTCTGCTTTTCCTGGCTTAGCTGATCCTTTTATTTTTGAAGCTCGATAAACTGTTCCTTAAACGCTTCCATTTGGTTCTTATATCGTTTCATAAGATCGTATATGGAGTGCTCCCAGGCTTTGAGTTCCTACGCAATGTTCTCCTGAAGACTGTGCAACATAAAGATAGGCAAGGCTGACAGCTTCAATTCAGCATAGCCCAACTGAGGGACTTTCCCACTTACTCTTGCTTCATCAAAACTTAATTCTAGTGGAAACAACTTGACCACTCTATCTACGGGAGATTATGTAGCTAATTTATCTGGGTGCTCTTCCTCTCGTGCAACCTCGACTCGTGGAAGAGTAACTTGTTATAGAGATGATATGTTGATGCTCTTGACCACTTGGAAAAGTGTATCTAACAGGTCCATTACTCTACCAAATAGTTCAACATTCCTCTCTTCTTCTATCTTCATGTTTTCTTCCACCACTATAGTCATCATGTCGAACAAGATGTTAAAGTCATCATTATTCAAGGCCTAAACTGTGTTAGACCTTTGTGCTTTCTGCTTCTTCTTACCTCTTTGTGTGGACGTTGCGGCCTTTCGTTTCTCCCCTAGGATCATATCAGTAGGCCTCATGCGTGATTCTTTTCCATCATTATCTGAGTGGGGCAGGTTTCCATCGTCACCCCTAGCTCCATTATTTTGAGTACTATGGTTCTGATTGGTATTTTGTTGTTTCCCAGACGTACCTTCTTGTCGTGGATCCTACTGCGAAGGATCCGGTGAAATGTTCTCTACCTCGATAGGGACCTTTCATTTTGTTGGTCATTCTTGGATGATAAATTCCACTTCCTCTACTGATAAATTAAACCCAGTGATCAACCATTTCCAATGTGGGTCCCATCTCACCTAAATATACATGTGATGAAGCCCAGCTTTGAACCTCGCAATGTCTCGGTACTTAACCACTGTCTCCGCTTCAATACAAGATATTTATATAGCTTAATATTGCAACGCTTCTTTTTGCAGATAAAAAATAACATTATTTTATACCTGTCGTTTCTTGTTATCAGTGTACCATAAGTTTGCATATCTAGATGAATAACATGGTCCAATTGGTTCCATGCCCTGATAGGATTCCGACTTCGACCATCCCACAAATGAAATTAGAAGCAATAAACAGGAGTAGGTGAAAGGGGTACCATTATCCTGGGCATCAACACAGTCATTTAGGAATTCATTGAGGAGAAACATGGCCCAATTCATTTGTATGCCTGTTGCACATTACTCTGTTGTTGCGATGACCGATGCAGTCACTTGGTTTGGTCTAACCTTCCTTATCACTTTTGTCACTAGTGCCTTTGCGGAAAAGAGAACAACCTGGTCATTGATTGATGCAATATCGAACCCTCTTTTTTTCTTCGACAACTGATACTTATCTTTCATCCGAGCGACCAATTCTCTATCTCTTTCTTTTCCCATAAAAAAATAAGGTCCACCCCCAGCCTTGGGAAACTCTATAATCCTTGCAATCATATCAGTATCAACTGACACCCTGGTGTCGACCCACAAACATCTACCATGGAAACATAGCAGTAGCTGCTTGACACAAGCATTGGATTCAACAGTCCTACCAAAATGTGGTAGGTGCATCATCGACAGAATGCCAACCCTTTTCAACCCCAAGGCCCACTCCATAGGTTCAAGCTCAAATGGTGCACTTTCTCCTACATTCATTGTCTTAATGTAATTTTTGTAATGAAACTATGGATACTTGGAAATGTTGTGGTACGTGTATGACAACTTGCTGATATTGCGTAATATGCCCCTGCACCAAAACACCTTTTGGAATAGGGACAATTACTAGTGAATATTTAGCATTTTTGGGCACGCAGACTATTTTCGCGTCCATATTCCGTGGTGGTATGTAATCAAGCAAAATAGTCGTAGACCCAGACACAAAGGCTTCAACATCATGTCTCCCCTTGGTACTTTCCTCTGGATTCACGTTACAATTCGACCTCTTGGATTTCTTCGACACATTCACTGGAATATGTGGTGATATAAATTATGGTTGGTCTGCACTAACTGGCATATCCCCCTGCATGTTAAATTCCTCCACATATCCATGTGCTTCACTCGTTATAGATAAATCAACCTGCATACTGATACTCTTCTCGGCTAAACTCACTCTGTGTAAGAGCTTAAGATATGGCTTGCTCAATACACTTCAGTGTCGAGACAACAATGAGTCCTGACCGATTGGTGAATGTGTTTTTAAAATTAAGTTTCGTATGTGATTTCTATGTCATTCCCAATGTTCAATGAATGGATCAAATCCTTGCAATCATCATGATGGAAGTGGTGAATTTGTTCACACACTTGACTCTATTCGGCAATTAAGGAAGAAAGTCCACTAACACCGCCACTACGCTCGCCATAAAAGTAGCCATTAATGTGCATTAAATGGAACCATGACAGATCACCCACTGTGATAAATTCGTATCTACTTCGACAAAATAAACTGCGAAAGACCCCCAACCCTCCTACGTGACATAACACTTTGACGCTAGAAATAAGTTGGGGTTTCCAAAACTTCGACATGGCAACACTTCGACACAGGAAAAATTGGACAAAAAATAACTTGGGGTTTCTAGAAAATATATACAAACACAAAGATTTTTTTTTTATATGTACAACAATATTCACTGCAAGAAGACATGACTATCCCTGTAAGGTTTTGGATGAATTCCATTTACCAATCCATTGAGGAGTTCGCCATCTAGCTTTTGTAACTGCACTACACCTCCCTCCGTCACATAGTTGATGACATAAGGACCTAGCCAATGCATCCTTAGATTTCTAGGGTGTTTGAAAAATATATTTCCATACATAATAAATAAGTCTCCTTGCTGGAACTGCTTCCTGGTAATGTGGTGATCATGCCATGCCTTTTCTTTGTCTTTTTGAACTTGTTGGTGAAACCCTGTAATAAACCTGTCTTCTTCTAGGTGAAGTAACTGCAACAATATCTCTTCAACAACACTGGTATCAGACATACCGGTGAAAGCAACAATCCTTAAACTTGGTAAAATATATTCCATGGGCATCCCAGCTTCTTGTCCATACACTGGTATGAAGGGTGTTTGGCTTATCAATTTTTTGCAGGTTGTTCTATAAGCTCATAAAACTGCAGGAACTCTCAGATCCCAGTTGTTGTGGTTCACATTACAAAACTTCGTCAATGCATGTTATAGGGTCTTGTTAAATTCTTCGACAATCCCATTTTCTCGTGGGTGATACAGGGTGCTCTTCCTATGATAGATCTGTAATTCTTCTGTAAGTGCTTCTATAGTCTTGTTAACAAAGTGTGCACCCTGGTCGCTCAGTAAAATTTGAGGACAACCAAACCTTGTAACTACGTTTTCAAAAAGAAGCTTTGCAGCAGTCGCAACACTAGAATATTGCACTGGTGCAGCTTCATCCCATCTAGTAATATAGTCAATAGCAGTGATATTGTACCTTGCTCGAGTCCTTTTCCTTGGTGGATTTATTGAACCCACAAAATCAATATCCCATTTGTCAAAGGCCATCAAACTAACTTGTGGTACTAATGGAATTTCATCCCTCCTTGATGGTTTCCCAATCCTATGGCATACATCACTATTCTTACAATACTCCTTGGAATCCTTATGGAGGGTAGGCCACCACATCCCAACCCTTAATATATTTTGCGTGGTAAATTTTCCTACATAGTGGCTTCCCACAACACCGTCACGATCCTTATCCAAAATCATTGGTCGTTCATTCTATAGAACACATCGACACAACATCTCATTCGGTCTTAATTTATACGATTGACCTGCTATCAATTGATAATCCACAGATTTCGCCACTAACTGCTTCTTTTGTGCGGTCGTGTATCCTTCTGGTGCCACACCTGTGGAAAATAAATTCACAATATCTTCAAAGTATTCATCTACCATTCTTACCAAGAAGAACTGGGCATATGGAAGGTTATCCTCTAAGTTGGTCGGTTCTTCTCCTTTCCAACCTCGACAAATGATCGGGCCCTGCGTTCAACCTCCCTGGATTGACTACAATCTTAAAATCATATTCCTGAAACAATAATAGTCATTGACAAATATTCCCCCCCAACACTTGCTTGTTGATGAGGTACTTCAAATTAGAATGATCTATAAACATTTTAAAATTCCCTCGTAATAGATAATGCCTGAACATTTGCAGGGCATATACCATAGCTAGCCCTTCCCTCTCTGTCGTAGTATAATTCCTTTCTGTCGTCGACAATTTTCTGCTAGCAAATGAAATTGGATGATCAATAGATCCTTTGCCCGTCTAATTAAGAACTGCACCCAAAGCAACTGAAGATGCATCAACGTGCACATGGAACTCTTTTCGCCAGTCATGAAATATCAATATAGGTGTTGTCACCATGTTCTCTTTTAGGGTGTCGAGGCTCTGTTAACATTCTTCATTCCATTGAAACTTCACAGATTTCTTTAGCATCTTTTGTGAACTTCCTATAATATCTCGTATGTTCTAGGGTTGTTCTTATCTTTCGAACTGAAGTAGGTGGAGGTAGATCCACTATAATTACAATCTTCGCAGGATCCACCAACAATCCTTACTTACAGACCACATGACCAAACAATATGCCAAATGGGGCACAAAATATACACTTCTTCAAATTTAAAGAGATATGGTACTATCTACAATGCTCTACATCAATCTTAATCATTCAATTTGATTCTTCAGTAGATCATATACTATCCAATCATCAAAGTAAACTTCAAGAAATTTATGAATAAACTCTTTAAAAGCAACAAAAAGTACTCTCGAGAAAATTGCAACAGCATTCTTCAAACCAAAGGGAATCACCGTATATTGGAAGCAACCCCTCTCTATCACAAATGTTGTCTTGTGTTGATCTTCATTGGAAATTTTTATCTAATGGTACCCAAAAAATCCATCGGTAAATGAGTATGCTTCTTGAACTCCAACATTTTCCAGCACTTCATTTGTGAATGGCATGGGAAAATGATCATGTAGACAGGCATCATTCAAATTCCTTAAATCAACACAAATTCGAATCTCACTAGTATTTTTATCTTGTACTACCATGGGACTAATCCACTCCAACTCTCCGATAGGCTCAATAATGCCTGCATCCAACATTCTATCCAACTCGGATCTAACTTTCTCTTTGTACCGAGGGTTCAGTCTATAAGGTATTTTCTTAATTGGATTAGCACCTGGTTTCAGCGGGATATTCATCTCTCCTAGGTCTCCAACGATCCATTTCATCTCAGAAAACTTGTTAGGAAATAAATCTTGAAACTCATGCAGTAAATCAATGATCTTACATACTATTTCATCATCCCAATAATCTCCAATATTTGCAAATTTAGGATTTTCAGACCCAATATTTTCCTTCTTTATCTTCAGCGGCTTCAATAATTTGTCGGATGAAATCTCTGGACCCTTCAGGTCATGACTTCCTTCAGTTTCTAGGATATGCACATCTCTTGGATCATCATCCTCTGGTCTTCTCGTGATACTATAACATTCCATCATTTCTTCGACTGTTGCATTACACTGGAGCAAATTAGACACTAGTCCAAGAATTTCCTTAATTTGTTTTGCTTTAATGATTTTAAGAGCTGCATCTACTGTTGGACTTTCATCTTCATAGTTAAATATTTGTTTGAAACTTATAGCCAGATTATCCCAATTTGTAGTTCCTCATCGAAGCTCCAACGACGTGTACCAATTCCTTGGTATCATATCTAGTGTGTGTTGGAATATTCTCACCATCATTTTTATATTTTGCATGCAACTGCATACATCCAGTCATCATCTTGGTGGTCTCCCTAGCACCTAGAGCCTATTTTTAGCTCCCTAGAGCTTGTCTTCAGCCTCCAGTATCCCTCCTACCTACCTAATGCGCCATATTTTACTCTTCTACATGACATGTGCGCCTTTTATCACCTACCACTAGCTATCATTCAGTTAGAGCACCTCATCTCACCTACCATTTGACTAAAAGCCAGTTAGTGCATTGATTGAGCAATTCTTCCACTGATTGCTCATGCTAACTACCTGTAGCTCCCAGTTAGCTAGTTCTGGAGTGCCACTTGATCTTCTTACAACCTCATGCGCCCTCCTTGGAGTCTCCATCCCCTGATTTATGCCTAGATGGTTCTGTTAGACTCAGTTAGATTCACTTGACTAACTATTACCAATTATGACTGATACTACTGACTGGATGACATCTCCAATGTAGTCCAAGCTAGACTTTGAGCATGATTAGAATGAACTCCTTGGTTAATTTGAATTCTCTACACATATTGTATCATTGTATTCTGTTTTCATAGTTCCAGCTCAAAGATAATATATGATACTGCTATTCTCCATTTTCTGTGTTCATGAGTGATTATTGAGTGCATTCTTCTCTTCTTCTTGCAACTTCTTGAGAGTTTGTTTTGTGAGGCTTGTTACAGCTGTTAGCTCCTTCTGCAAATTATCACATGGTATCAAAGCTGTGAGATCTTCCTACAGATCATCACATGGTACCAGAGCAGTCAAAATCTATTCAAATTGCATCCATTGCAGCAACAGTAGTTGCAACATTTCTTTGAGCAGCTATCTTTCCCTGAGCGCCAGAAGCCTCTGAGTTTCCACAGCAAATCCTGGAACTTTTACCTTGAATTCACTAGGGCAATCTAGTGAGGTCTCGCTAGGTGTGAAGGACTTAGTCATATGTGCTCAGGTGTTTTAAGATAGTGTTCATTCGAAGTGTAGCAAATCTCCATCAACAAAACTCTTCTTGTTTTGCAGGTTTATTCATCCATTTGAATCCCTCTTCAGCAGATTCAAATTCAGCAGCTATCATGGATCTCCATTTTTTTTGTAGGTTATTCAAAATATTCTGCACTGTTGATTCTGCACTAGTGATTCTGCACTGATGATTCTACACTGGTGATTCTGCACTAGTGATTCTGCACTTTTGCACTAGTACTTTCTGCACCAGAAACACACCAGTAGATTCGAATTGAACAACATCTTCTATGTATCTGGAAGGATTTCCTTATCTCTCTCCATTCAACTATGATGAGTGGAAACCAAATATGATTGCATATCTAAAGAGACATGATATTTTTGATGTGTGTATTGGTATTAAGAGATATTTTTCTTCCTATGGAGAGAAATAAGATTGGCTTGATGCTTGTGATAGAGCCCTTGGATCATTATGTATTACTATGTATTCCAATATGCACCACCTCATTGATCTTGATAAACATCCAAGTGATCTATGGACTAGATTGGACAAATTATTTAGAAATCAGGAGGAAGAGGATGATGCTAGCCATTTGGAAAACAAGCCCAGTGATACTTCCTCAAGTGCTCTCTCTATTCATGATTCAGCCTCCATCATCTCCCATGATGAAGTTGTTCAAGATAAATTCGAAATACAACACATGGTTTCAATTGATCCATCTTTTGATCCGAGTTTTGAGCAAAACATGTCAATTACTACTCTAGAATTTGAAGAGATCTTCACAATCTCTACTTCCCATGATCCTGCTAATGTGTAAAATGATGACCTACTGAGCATTTTGGAAGTAAAAATAGATTTGGGAGGCAATGCATTCGCCCTACTTGATCAAAATATTCCTATGGACTCCTCTTTGGTCATTGGCACATGTTTTCATAGTTTCACCGAAGATGGAAGACTCTATCATTTGCTTGAGTTCAAGTCTCATGCATATCCTTGTGATTTTGGTTTTGATTTCACCCCTGTTGGTTCAATGGAGATCATAAGAAACCATCCTCAAATTCTTGGATCTGATTTGAAGTTCAAGCCATTACCATTATTTCATGGTTCATTTGATTTTGATCTCACCCCTGTTGGTTCAAAGAAGATATCAAAGAACTACATACACTTTCATGGAGTTGATGCACATGTTGATGTGCAAGATGATGACCTACTGAGTACCTTGGAGATAAAATCAGATTTGGGAGGCAATGCATTCGCCCTCCCTCATCAAATGCTTTCTTTGGAGTCCTATTTGGTCATTGGCACATGTTTTCAGAGTTTCACCGAAGATGGGAGACTCTATCATCTGCTTGGGTTCATGACTCATGCACCTTTTTGTGATTTTGGTTTTGATTTCACCCATGTTGGTTCAAAGGAGATCATGAGAAACCATCTTCCAATTCTTGGATCTGATTTGAAGTCCAAGATACCATCATCATGTCATAGTTCCTTTAGTTATGACCTCACCTATATTGATTCAAAGGAGATATCAAAGAACTATCTACACATTCATGGTTTTGATTCTACCTTAGTTGGTTCGAATCAAATGCTCCATAATGATCTTCATATTATGTTTTTGGAGCATGATCCACTTCTTCCCAAGAGGAAGATACCACCTCCTTTGATTGATGATCAAGAGAGTGAAGCATCATCAAATGATATTTCAGATTCAGAATCTGAAGATGGAGATGATGAAGAGCGAATGCTAGACCCGGATCCACAAGAACCTGAAGGTCTAGCAACTGATGATGAAGATGAGCGAATGGGAGATCTAGATCCATAAGAACTTGATGATCTATCACCTGATGATTCTACTCTTCCTCGATTGGAAGCCATTACACTCCGATATTTTGATGATTTAGTTGGTGATCCACATGATCATAGAAGAACCAGATCATATTTTTAGAATGGAAGGTTTCATCCTTCTCACATTACTGATCCATTTCAGATCGATCGATCCTTCTTCAGAAAAGAAGGACACTTGCCTCCTTCTGGGGTGAGTGATGATATGCTACATTATCATCCTTCAGTCTACTTTGAGGGAGGGATTTCTTCCCACTGGGTTTTCCCTATTTACTCACTTAGTTTATTTAGATTGATTGTATGGGGTGACCTTTGGTCTCAGTCACCAAGGCCCTATTTTTCAGTTTTCAGTTATTACCTCATAGTATAGCTTGCAGGGGGGTGTTGGAATATTCTCACCATCATTTTTATATTTTTCATGCCTGCATGCAAATATACATGTTCCATGCAACTACATACATCCAGTCATCATCTTGGTGGTCTCCCCAACACCTAGAGCCTATTTTTCAGCTCCCTAGAGCTTGTCTTCATCCCCCAGTAGCCCTCCTACCTACCTGATGCGCCCTATTTGAATATTCTGCATGACATGTGCGCCTTTGCTCACCTACCACTAGTTATAATTCAGTTAGAGCGCCTCATCTCACCGACCAGTTGACTGACAGTCATTTAGTGCATTGATTGAGCAGTTCTTCCATTTATTGCTCATGCTAACTGCTTGTAGCTCCCAGTTAGCTATTTCTGGAGTGCCACTTGATCTTTTGATAGCCTCATGCTCCCTCTTTGGAGTCTCCATCCCCTGATTTATGCCTAGATGGTTCTGTTAGACTTAATTAGCCTCACTTGACTGACTATTACCATTTATGACTTATACTACTGACTGGATGATGTCTCCAATGTAGTCCAAGCTAGACTTTGAGCATGATTTGAATAACTCCTTGGTTAATTCGAATTCTCTACACAAATTGTATCATTGTATTCAGTTTTCACAGTTCCAGCTCATAGCTGATGTATGATACTGCTATTCTCCATTTTCTGTGTTCATGAGGGATTATTGAGTGCATTCTTCTCTTCTTCTTGAAACTTATTGAGAGTTTGTTTTGTGAGGCTTGTTACAACTGTTAGATCCTTCTACAGATTATCACAGTGTGCGTATGAACATGTGAACCCATTCTTTCTTAGGTATGTTCTGCCATATTGCACTACAAGTGGTCAGATGATTGGAAGGGTTAGTTAACCCATTGTACTTTTCTCCGACGTATGGGACTCCCTTGCCAAATCTTATTTCTAAGAATTGTCTACACTGCGACCAACCCGTTATATATTGTTTGTGAACCTCCCACCATCTTGCTGGTGTTGCTTGCAATGCCACGTCTAATGCCAATAGTTGTTGTTGTTCCGACACCCTAAATTCAAACTCAACAATAAATTTATCTAAATTAGGAAAACCTTCATAGGTGGGAAGGTCACATACCTCTTTACTGACCCAACGCAGTGACTTCATAAATCAAGCACATCTTTGCATTGAGACTTCATGTAGCTTATTCTTCCAATTCTCCAGAGCTTCGCCAGAATATGATGAACATGAACTAAAACTCCGTCGGCTTAATGTACCATCTGCTGTGGGATTGATATAATCATTTACCCTTGAAGATACATTTAAATATTTTCCAAGCCCCAGGCATCATATTCCTCCTTTACCGGCTCGACATACCTCTAACCCTCCGACGGATCCAGAGGCGCGGCAACTCTTATTTCGTTGTTCTCAAATGTTAGCATCCTCTTCTTGAAGTTGATAATAGTTTGGTTTTGAATTTCCCAGTCTATTCCCATGAGTGTCGGATATGGATTGGTATCATCGAAAATCTCTATGACTTCAAAATCTGCAAAAGTGTGCAGTCCCTCCACTTCGACAGGGACTCCTACCATCCTTCCAAAGGGTATGACCTTCTGTGGGTTTTCCAATCTCAGTTGAATAGGTGACCACACTAATTTAGGATTTCCCATATTTTCCCAATTCTTCTTAGTAAGAATGTTCACATCTGATCCCAGATCTAAAATAATGAAATCCATATCATAATCTCCATTTTGTGCATTAAGTCGCAGCTCCCATCCAGTTTTTGTTTTCTTTTGAACATGGTTCACAACTCTTTCTTGCCTCATTTCTCCCTCAGATTCACCAATTAAATTATGCAATTCTCGTAAAGCATTTTCATCCTTAATTGGAGCCAAACAACTTTTCAAAAAGTTGTGTAAAGCACTTACCTTTCCTGGAATTTTCCTTGACACATATTGGTCGAAGAGAGATGGTATGTCATAGATAGGGCCTTCTTCAAATACTGGTGGCAGGGAGGATGTTGACGCCCCCTTTTGGTTCCCCATAAATTCATCACGGTATTCAAAGAAAACTCCCTTCTCTTTTTAAACGTCAAATTGCGGTGGCCGTCGAACTATTGGTCTCACTCTCGGATCCCATTGGTTGTTGTGATTTTCCTTGTCACCACCCGTCGTATCTCCCCCTATGGTGACCACAACGACAATAGGCTGCTTTTGTCTTGGTTCAACTAAAATATTCTAAACATTCTGGTTCTGATTTTGGTTATTCTTCGCCTGCCATTTTGCTATAAGATGGGGACAGACTTCAATAGTATGGTCTAATGCCCTACAATATGTGCAGGTCGAATTAGGATTTGAGCATTCTTTGGAATAATGTCATGGAGTACCACAGTTATAACATATTTCCTGGCCTCTTCCTCGAGAAAATCCTCCTCATCCATGTCCTCGGAGTCCACCTTGCAACTGATTAAACTACGCATTAATTCTTTTAGCGTGCTCTTCTCCTTTCATGAGGAAAGTATCTGCTGTGCGTTTTGTGAGCAATTGATAAGCTCGATAGTTATTTTAATCATGGATGACTGATCGACAGAAATTACAAAACAATTTTTGTGGGGTACTCACAATTTTATGTAGAAAATAATATTCTTCTAGTTGATGTCCTCTAGTTTGACAGATTCTACACCATATTCCCATTCTAGGGTTCAATGGATTAGGGGCTCCAACAACAACATAGTCATGGAAAGCCATGCATTGATCTTTTGAGTGGCACTCCTCCTTACATATGGTACACCAAATATATTCTCTTTTTTCCTTTCCTTTCTTGATGTCTTGGATATGAATTGACAAGTCCGCTAGCTACGAGTGAACTTGATCCATACTAGTTCCAGTATCTCCGACAGGTGACGCTTCGACCTTCGTAGCCAACTCAAGGGCCTTCGTCTGCGACGCAATCTTCTGCTACATCAACAGAACTTTGATATGAGGTAATAAGGCGGCTATAAACCACTCCTTATGTTGAATGTAGTTCATTTGAAAACTTACACGGGCCATCAATGTCTTGAATCTTTGGTCGAAGTCCCAAACAATCTCATTTGGAAATTGTTTAATCTCTTTGATTTCAGTAATGCATTGTGACTTAGATTTTGGATTTTTAAATTCACTCTTTAACCCGTCTCTAACCTCTTCCAAAGTCTTTTTTGGTTGTCCACTAGCAACTTCTAAAAACTTCATGAACTAGTCCATAGTGCAACCCTTAAATGTCGTAATCAACTGCGCCAATTTGACATTATTATCTTGCACTTGCTTAACAATCCAGTTTGCATTACATAGAAACCAATGTTGCTCTAGGTCCTCTGACTCATTCCCATTAAATATTGGTAGTTTCATATTTCATATCATCCCCAGCCATTCTGTTCCTTGGTGGGGTTGGATGACCTGGTGTTAAATGACCACTGATTGGAATCTTATCACTTGGAGAAGTGCTACTCTAACTATTACCACTACTTTGACTTGCTTGGAAAAAATGTGACGAACTACTATGTCTTACCTCAGTTTATGGAGATCTTCGCGGGGTCGTGGGTATGTTGAAGCCTCAGGTCTGAGATATATCTGCAGGTTCTTCTTCTTCTGAAATGAGCTGGTATTCTTCATCTTCATCGCAAGAATATTCGTCGAGCTGTGGTACTAGTTCGTAGTCCCTTCTCTCAATCGCACTGCAACCTTCTTTCCTCGTCGTAGTTCTCCTTCTCTTGTTCGACTGAAATATTTTCCCTCTTAGTAGAAACCCACACTCTTCATTTTTATCACTCTCTTATCCTCTTATCATTTCATCTCATTCCATACATTCGCCCAGACCTTCCTCCAGTCGACACCCATGCCCACCACGCACATATGCTTTACTCGTTGGATTCCAATCTCATTACCCCTTTTTCACAAAGCAGCATTTTAATCCACAAATTGAAATATCTCAGATACTTACTACACGGTCCTTGAAAGAATTCTCGTTCTGCTACACTATATGACTTAATAGTGTCAACAACAAATTCGGTAATGTACCCCTCTAATATACTATCTAGCCAGTAATCCACAGCACGTGAAATCTTATTACTCACACTTTTTAGTCACTGGATCAGCTCAGGTGTCCAACTTCTAGGATCACCTCCTTGGAAGTTCATCTTTTGCTCAGTTAACCTCGCCAGCCACTCAGTTAATATAACAAGAAATTCCCCAAATAAAACCTCACGAATATCAGAGAAAACATACTCACCTAGCCACGCTTCATCATCCAATCGAGGGTGCTTGTTTTGATCTCTAGCAAATTCCCTTATATTCTGATCTATCCAATCCCAGATGTTCAGCAGAGTAGGATGCCACATATCCCACATTCCCCTTAAACAAAAATCCTGGTCCCTACAACAGAACCATTTGTTGGCGCACTTCTACTTCTACCAGGGTTCACACACACAACATAACACCAACAAAACCCAAGATACCGGTCCGAAAGGGGTTTGGCACTTTCGGAAACACATGCAAAGCAGATGAGGTATCACCCGGAGTACCTATCGGGTCTGCATGAACCATGTTTCTGCAGCGAGGAAGGGGAACTATTCGACATACATATCATTCAACAACTAATTCCTAACTCTGACAGATTAAGGTCTGCGACAAGGCATGTACTTCAACATATATCATGAGGTAACTACAACTTTAAGACACAATGCATACTTCACATTCATACATTTCTTCATCATGAGCACATTCATTCATCAACTTATGTAAATAATAAGCAACATAAACATTACATAACATATCACATCACATTTGACACCATGATTTTAACGTGGAAACCCAAACGAGAGAAAACCACAGAAGTGCTTCTTTTATTCATGAGTCACAGCAAAAAATAAGCACTTCATGTTTATAAATACTTACATACTTTCTTTCTTCTGTTACAATGGACTTGCGCACACAACTTGCATATCATGTGACTAATCCCTTTACATCAACTAGTAACTTCGACGTACAAAAACAAGCAAGCCGCGGAATACAAACATTGACTGACAATTTCCCGAACAACTTGCTAACCCCCAAAATCTCAACCTCTTACATATTTATAGGGTGCACACAACATTCCCCACTCCCACTACACCACTAACTAACTACTCAACTCATTAATTCAAGTTGAGAAAAACCCTAACTAAGTTACTTAACCCTGCCCTTTGACACCTTCAAAATGAACGTCTTCCCAATTTCTTAGCCGCTTCATCAGAGTTGACCACTTCATCAGACCTCTTTTCCTTGGTTCTCTCCACACCAAAACTACTTTTCCAAAATTGGTACCCAAAAATTCCTAGGACCAACAGGTTCAATAGTATTTTCTTTACTCTTATTTCCCTCTTACTTACTTAAACTAAAAATTGAAGAACATCAAAACTATGTAGCTTGAAATAGATTGAAAATATTTTTAATTTTTTTTTCACAATGAAAAATACTATACTTTTTATTCCTTTTGAATCAAAGCATACATTTTTTTTTTTTTTCAAATCCGCTAGTGAGCTAAGACCTGGAAGATCCATTTCCACAAAGTCTATCAGCAAATATCCCTAGAAGAGTTCTAAAAACCCTGTTTACAAAACATTTTTAATAGTATTATGCCCACCCAAAATTATATTAACAGAGGTAATTACATGTTCCTCTACAAAAGCATTTCTGGAAAAGACAAAAAACCAGAAGAACCTCAAGACACCAAAAAGAAAAAATACAACAGCCAATAAAAACCATAGATCCATTTGAAAGGATCGACAAGTCCCTCCATTCCTTGAAGTACAGAACACCCTTTAAAGTAGTAAGACCTTTTTCAGATAGAATATCCGCTTCGAGGTTGAATTCTTGGAAAACATGTCAATATTCCAACCCGTGGAAGATTGTTTAAAGATGTTTGATCCTGGTTAGCCAACCCTCCAATAGGATTTCCTGAATATTTCTCCTATATTGAGCCTACTCTAGAATTATTATGGAATCCCCCATAATCCGTAGTTGATGAATCTGTTTGTAATGAGTAAAGTATAACATGGAACCAAACACGAGCAATTCACTCCTAGTATTGGTGTCACCACCACACCCCATCCAAAGTTTATATTGGTGTGAGCCCTCTAGTTTTAGGGAAATTCCAGCTCCGGACATCGTTCCACTCATTTGAGAAGCGTCGTCGAAGAAACCCACCAGTAGTGACCCTTCAATAATGGGAGGTGAGCAAGTTCTATTTAGAGGAGCCCCCTCCCTATTTGATGTTCTCGGAAGTGTGCCACAACTTGAACATCAACACTATTATATTTTCTCAGCCAGTTTTAAAAAATAACCCTATTACGAAAATTCCAAATGGACCAACTAATGAAAGCAGGGAGTTCCGCCCACTGAGCGTCGAGAGATTTCTAGTTTAAAAGGCAGACTTCAAAACTATTAATTGTCTACAATTTTGTAATGTGTCTCACCTCACACCAAATCCTTTTTTTGATAACACAAGAAACTAAAAGATGATGAATAGTTTCATTCTCTGATCTATAGGGGACACATAAATCTAGACCTTGTGCCCCCCTCTTGACCAAGTTGTCCCACGTTAAGAGCCTACCTTCCAACAGTAATTAAGAAAAACAATTGATCTTTAGAGGACACCGCCAATGCCACAACCAGTTGTTCCACCACTTTGAATCACCATCCCACTTTGAAACATCAATTGAATCTTAGGCCGTATTTGTAGTCACCTGACTATCCTTGTCATTCCACAACCAAATAAGCTCATCTTCAGAAGTGTTAAGCCTAATACCAGTCTGTAGAATTCCATGAATGTATCTATCCCATTCCAAGCCGAAATTGACCCCAATCTGATGATCATCCGTAGATTTCCAAAGAGTTCACCCGTGGAGATTGGAAGCTGAGGAGAAAACCTGTCCCGGAACTAGGATACCTCTAGCCTGCAACTCAGTAATTAAAGAGTCAGAGAGAAAACAATGATTTGTGCCACCATGATAGAGTCTCTACCAATCCTTTTTTGTAAACCATTTCCAAGCTTCCAAGTCAGCCATGTCAAAATAAAATCAGTAGCCTTTGTTAAACTATTCCAAATATTTGAAGCATGAGCAATGATTTTTAAGTCTTGTTGTATCCAATCCACCACAGCCACCCAAGTTCTTCGGTCTATCCATTCTTGTTGATGCAATGTCTATCGACAGGGGTTCACTTCGCACTTTTTCCAACAAACCATCAACCCAAACTCCCTTATACACCGGCCCGGAAAGGTGTAATCCTTTCCAGCAACACTTATGGAGCAAGTGCAGTCTCACCCGAGATGGATAAGGGGGATGCTGGAACCAAGTTTCCATAGTGAAGTTGAGGATATGCTTTCAACACACATTACCCTTGCAATAACCAGAGATTATAATATTCGCAGCATGCTACTAACTTATCAGTCGCACTTTAAGTCATTCACAGATTTAACCAACCATTCAGAAGAACATATTTGACATACTTATTCATATTAGCATTACTTCTTACACCTACAACATATTCGCATCAATCAACATAAAACATTCACATAACATATTTCACATTCATCATCGCATCATTGCATAAGAATAAAGACAGAGATTACACCATAATCGAACATCTTCATTCATTCACCAACCTTGCGGAATGAACCTCGCAGAAACTGTCAACACACCAAGTTGCGGATACAATATAAACCCAAAAGATATGATCAATCATCCAAAACTTCGATGCCCTTAGGATTACAATCCTACTCTATTTATATTCTTCTATTTGATCACAAAATGGTCCACATGACCGACTTAACTAATCTAACAATTCTTGTGCTTTCGCGAATGCCGTGAAGGGTCCTTCTTTCGCAGAATGACCCTTTCGCACCTGTTGGATTCTGAACTTACTGCGGATCTATCCCATGCCAATAGGCCCCCAACAAAAACTTGTGGCTCATCCCAAGACACCTCAGTTGGACATTGTTGCCTGGTACTCATCCTCTGCTGTGTTCTGTTTCTGGAACTATTCTTGTCGTCTTGAGCTCATTGTTGTGTACTTCTCAACTCTGGTCATCAATCATGGGCTCGTTGTCCTGTACTTCTCAAACTCTTATAGGGATTGGCCGGCTTGTTGTCATGTACCTCTCAAACTCATCCTCCAGTCTCTGGGAACCTGATGCAGATGGAGAAAAAGTTGTAAGACAGCACCGAGGTGCAAACCAAGCCAGCTGCTCTGGCACATCTGTTTTGCACCTGGGATCACTTCTTATCGGGACCAAGGGCCCACCACCCCTGTCAATCTGGTGGTCTCTGTGACTACGAAGCTTCGAACTATACCTACATACCTAGAAATATTGGATGATACTTCACCTCTGTGACACCCGAGTGCCCACGCCTCTTCCTGCTCAAGGTGCTCATGCACACTCATTGTTCGGGCTTGCAGCGCACCTGGTGTGCTACCGAACGAAATGAAATGGATCATTTCCACAGCCTCCTTGGAATTCCTAGCTTATCCAATTACCTAACCTACTCGCATCATGTATTTCTCTCGTCTGATAAATCCCTCTCTGCTCCTCTTAGCCTCTGGTGTCGGTATTTATGCATTTCCATCTTCCGGGACTCCTGCTTCGGAAATCATTCGCAAATCCGTTCACCTACGGTGCCGATTTTGTCATCATTTGTTTCCTGCATGTTGAGACCAGACTTCCTTCGTGTGTAATGGCGACCACACTTTTCCTTTGTGTCAAAACATGGGAACCGTCATTTGTGGTGCCACCAGCCATGTTGCCACGGTGTGTTTCCATGTGCCAAATGTGCGTGACCCCAGCGCTAATCCGGGCCAGCTAACAATCATACCCTCCAAAATACTTATCGACTGAGCACATCCCATCTGCTAACGATATGTAATGATAGTTGTCACAGCACGGACCCCAAATCGTGATGCGACCACTCCGCTTGTACATTCTCTTCCCGCTGGTGCGTCATCCTGCCACCTAGCATCCTGCAATTTATTTATTTATTTTTTATTTTTTTTCATCGGTCCTCATCCACTCTACGTTGGATCATGGTGATAGGGCTTCAACCTATTCCCATTGACTAATTTAGGTAACATTACTCCATCCATACTCTGTAACTGTATAGTGCCTCCGTTGGTGACAAAAGTGATAACATATGGTCCCAACCAGTGCATTTGCAACTTACCGGGGTGTTTCACAAACTTACTGTCATACAACAGAATTGTATCCCCATTCTGAAAGTGCTTCAACTTAACATAGCAATCGTGCCACGCCTTCTGGAGTTATTTTTCTACTTTCTGATGGAACCCTGCGATGAATCGATCTTCGTCAAGTTGTATTAGTTGTGTCAACCGTTCCTCCAACGCACCATCATCGTTCATCCTTGTTGATGTTGCGATGTGCAAGCTCGGTACTATGTATTCCATCGGCATAATTGCATCCTGCCGTAAACGAGCTTAAATGGGGTCTGGCCAGTCAGTCGCTTACATGTGGTGCGATATGCCCAAAGGACCGCTGGGATTTTTAGGTCCCAGTCATAGCTGTTCACATTGCACACCTTGGTGAGCGCATGCTCCAATATCTTATTGAACGCCTCAACTGCCCCATTTTCCTGAGGGTGGTAAGGCATACTCTTCTTGTGTTGGATCTGAAACTCTTCTGTCATTGCGGCAATTGTTTGGTTACCAAAGTGTGTCCCTTGGTTGCTTAATAATACTTTTGGGCAACCAAACCTAGTGACCACATTGTTAAATAGGAATTGTGCTACAGTCGCAGTAGAACAGTCTCTCACTGGTGCAACTTCCGCCCAACACGTTAGATAGTTTGTCGCTGTGATGATGTAACACGACCCTATTCTCTTCCCAGGTGAGTTGATGGATCCCACAAAATCAACGGCCCATTTGTCGAAGGCCTGCAGCGTTACTTGTGGTACTAGTAGCATTTCGACAATGATGGCAATCTTCTCCGAATCTACCAACATTCCTTCTCTACAGATAATGTGTCCTAAAAGTATGCCAAACAGAGCACAAAAGATACACTTCTTGAGGTTCAGGGAAATTTGGTGTTGTCGACATCGTTCTAGCATGAGTCTTAAGTTCGCGACATGATCCTTGACTAGCCCATATACCGTCCAGTCATCCATGTAGACAGTGAGGAACTTATGAATATAATATTTGAATGCCGCTACCACTATTCTAGAAAAGATTGCAGGAGCATTCTTTAAGCCAAATGGCATGACCGTGTATTGGAAGCATCCCCACTCTGTGACGAATGTAGTTTTGTGTTGATCTTCTTTCTCAATCTTGATCTAGCGATATCCCGAAAATCCATCCATAAAGGAATATATCTTCTAATCTCCTACTCCTTCGAGCACCTCATCCGTAAATGGGGTCAGGAACGGATCATGTAGGAAAGCATCATTCAGTTTCCATAGGTCGACACATATTCGTAGTTCTCCAGTTTTCTTGTCCTGGACAACCATTGGACTGATACATTCTAATTCATCCACTGGTTCTATAATGCATGCCTCCAACATTCTTTCAATTTTGGCTTGCACACGTTCCTTGTATCTCGGGTTCAATCGATACGACACTTGCTTAACCGGCTTCGCATAAGGTTTCAGGGAGATCTTCATTTCCCCTAAGTCTCCAGAAATTCCCTTCATCTCTGAGAATTTCATTGGAAACAAATCCTGAAACTCATGCACTAGGTTAATCATCTTCGCAATGGTCGACTCGTCCCAGTAGTTGCCAATGCTTGTGAACTTTGGGTTTTAATCCGACCCAATGTTCACCTTCTTGATCTTCAATGGTTGCTGAAATTTGTCCGACGTATATATAGTGCCACAACACTGCGAATGCCCTCTGATTCTGGTACATATGTATCCCTGGGGTCATCTTCATCTTCGGGCTCTCCGGTGACGTTGTAACACTCCATCATCATTTCTGGTGTCGCAGTCCATTGGAGTGCCATTGGTTGTCCGGTCGGTACTGCTTCAAATATCTTTCCACGGATCGCCTGTAGCGCAGTGTGGATTAAGGGATTTTCATCTGAGAATGAGAACAATTGGCTAAAGCCAATGGTAAGTTGTTCCCAAGATGTCTTCCCACGTCACAGTTATGCTTCAACATACCAGCTCCGCGGTACCTCATCCAACGTGTGTCCGAATGCATGTACCCACTCTTGTCGTGCTCTCGATCCCCATTGATGTTGACAGGCATTCAGATGCACCTTCGGGTCTCCTCGTCCGTCATATCGCATATGTTCTTCCTCTGCAGCTTATCTGAATTGAACCTCCATGAGGCATCGACATAGTGGCCAAGATGTGATGTTTGATTTATGCACTGCCCACCATCGCGCAGGAGTAGCGTTTAAGGCTTCCTCCAGGGCCTGTAGACGCTGCGGTTCTACCCCTTTTTCCTCAAATTCCATGAGAAACTTGCCCCAAGTTGGGAAATCCCTCATATGTAGGTAATATGTATTCCTCCGTGGCTACCCTTCGCAGGGATTGCGTTACCTGTGTGCATCTTCTAAAGGACACTTCATGCAACCGGTTCTGCCAATTCTCAAGGGCCTCGTCTGAATCTAAGGATGCTGAAATGGCGCTGCGCCATCCTAATTCTCCATCCGTAGTAGGATTAACATAATCTTCAGAAATGTTATACAAATTGTCCCACCCTTCCGCAAACTCATCTCTAGCTCGCTCCATATAACACAACCCTTCCGCAGGATCCAGTGGTGCGATGACTCTCATTTCTTGATTCTCGAATGACATTATCCTTTTCTTAAAGTTGATAATCGCTTGATTCTCCATGGCCCAGTCTATCCCCAATATTACTGGATAGGGACTGGTGTTATCCACAATTTCGATGACATTGAAGTCAAAAGACATTCTGAGCCCTTCAATTTCAACTAGAAGTTGACATACCCGACCGAGTGGGGTGACCTTGCTCTGGTTCGCCAGTCGCAGTTTTACTGGTGACCAATTCATACACGGCTTCCCCATTGTATCCCACGTTTGTTTAGTCAGGATATTCACATCCGAACCCAAATCCAAATATATGGATGCGACATCAAATTCTTTGATCTATGCCAACATCCGTATCTCCCTGCCTGTCTTCCTTTTATGTATGCGATTAACTCTCTGTTCCAGTCATGCACCTCCCCATCGTTGCAGTAGACTAGCTATTTCTTCCGATGCATCTGGGTCTTTTGCGAAGTCCAGGCAACTTCCCAAAAAGGATTTTAGAGTGTTTTCCTTCCTTCACGACTTCGTCGAGTCGAACGTCGGTGGCATGTCATAGATTTCTTCCTCAAGAGGTAGCTGCCTCCTTTTCCTCATTGCATCCTGTGCCTTCAAAAAGATGTCCCTTTCTGCCTCTACGTCGAAGGTGACCTGTTACCACTGTGGTTGTGTTGGTCTAACATTGGTGTATGACCTATCGCCGCCTGTCACCGCTCCTCCCCGTGTCACTATCCCGACCATTGCATGGTTACCTCTGGCTTCTGTCGAAATCATCTGTACAGAAGGCGGCGCATTCGGATTATTTTGGTTCTGGTTTTGGGGTGTATTCTTTGTTTTCCATTTCGCAATAAGTTGAGGGCAGTCTTCTATACTATGATATACAACACTGCAGTATGTACACTGCGACGCTGGATTTGGACAATCTCTTTGGTCGTGCCCCTGTTGTCCGAAGTTGTAACAAATGATTGGACCTCTTCCCCATCCAACAGCTCCTCCATGTCCCATACCGGCACCTCAGCCTCCGCGGAATACTCCCCTGAAACCTCCGTGTGGTGGTCCATATTGTTGATATTGCGGTTTCTGATACTGTTGCTACCCATACTACGGTTGGCCATACGGTGGTGGTGGATACTATGGGTTCCCATACTGCGGCTGCCCGTATTTCCCCTGGTCGTATTGCTGTGGTTGGTTAAACTGCGCTTGACTATACTGCGATTGTTGTTGCACGACCGGTGGTTCTTCTCCCTTCATAAAATACGTGTCAGTTGTTCGATCTTGCAGCAGGTCATAGGCCTTGCAGTCCTTCTCATCATGTCCAACCGATTGGAAAAACTTACAGTATAAGTTTGTTGGATTTGATACCATCTTTTGCAGATATACACATTCCTTTGATCGATGCCCTCTAGTCTGACAAACAATACACCATGGCATACCTCCTTGACGAAGAGGGTTTAGTGCCCCCGACTGCAAATACTCACGAAATTCTAGGCAATTGTCCTTATTGTTCCCCTCCCTTCTGCATCTGGTGCACCATATGTCTCTGCAGGTTTCCTTTCCCTTCTTAAAATCCTCCAATTGAAGTGTTAAGTTGGCCAACTGCGCTTGGACTCTGTCCATTCCTATCCCTGCTTCGCCGATTGGTGAAGCCTCCAACTTCGTCGCAATTTCTAATGCTTCTACCTGTGTCGCAACGTTTTGTTGCATCAGTGGTCCACGGATATGCAGTACCAGTCCTGCGATGAGCCATTCTTTGTGTTGCAGCTCATTTATCAATAAACTCACTTTTGCTATCAATGTCTTGTACCGTTGATCGAATTCCCACACCGACTCATTCGGGAATTGCTTAATCTCTTTAAGCTCAGTGACATATTGCGAATCAGATTTTGGTTTTTTAAATTCGTCAATCATCGTCGTTCTGACCTGCGTCAATGTTTTAGTTGTTGTTCCCACTGGAACCTTTACAAATTTCATGTACCAGTCTAATGCCCGACCCTTAAGGGTCGTCGCTAACTTTCCCATCTTTATAGCGTCGTCTTGAACCTGCTTCACGGTCCAGACTACTTCTCATATAAACCAATACTGTTCGGTATCCTTGGTCCCGTTCCCCTGAAAGGTGGGTATCTTTGCCTCGTCTTCCATCCTAACGTTGCTAGTATTGTTGTTCACTGAAGCACTACTCTTGCCGCTGCACGTAGGGAAACTCCGCGGGTAGTTTGGATTTCTTCCTATAAAATTTGGAGTAGTGTGTGGGGTCGAAGGTACATGGTAACTTATGATATGACCTCCTTCTGCCTCTGGGGTAGCCTGGTCGACGTCTCCTTTGCAATAAGGTTGCTTCCTCCCTTATGGTCCTGTTTCGCAGTTCTTTGTTCTAGTCCTCTCAGGAGACTCTCTCTCAGTCCTCCTCTTCTTCTCAAGACGCCAGAATATTGCTCCACTCCTCAAGGTACCACACTCTTCGTCAGCTTCCCTTAGAAACTCGTCGTCGCTCATGTCCATCTACCACATCTTTTCATCAAACTCGCATTTACGCGATACCTTCACCCTCCACACACCGATTCTTGTACTCGTCAAAAGACATCCTCAATATTCCTTTTTCGTAGACAAGCATCTTAATCCACAGTTTTAATGATGATAGGAACCTTCCTCTTGGACCCCTGAAGAAGTTCCTTTCGGTGTCGTTGTACGACTTGATAGTATCTACTGTGAACTCAGTCACGTACCCTTCGAGGATACTATCTACCCCAAAATCAACGACTCGCGATACCTTGTTATCGACTTGCTTCAGCTGTCGCACCAACTCTAGGGTCCAACAATCAGGTTCAGTCTTCTGGCAGTGGTTCTTTCGGAATGTCAGCTGTGCTAGCCACTCATGCAACAACACTGGGAATTCATAGAAGAATATTTCATGGATAACTGAGTAGATGTATTTTTCTAACCAACTGGTCGATGTTGATTTAGGATCTCGCTTCTCACTTTCTGCGAATTCCTCTGCCTTCTTGTCGAACCACTCTTGGATCTCCGGTTTTGTCGGATGCCACAGCATATCCTCTTCTTTTCTTCCTCAAGGTCCCGACAATGGAACCATTTTTTGATGCAGCTTCTATCGACAGGGGTTCACTTCGCACTATCGCCGACAAACTATCAACCCAAACTCCCTTATACACCAGCCCGGAAAGGTGTAACCCTTTCCAGCAACACTTGCAGAGCAAGTGCAGTCTCACCCGAGATGGATAAGGGGGATGCTGGAACCAGTGAAGTTGAGGATATGCTTTCAATACACATTACCCTTGCAATAACCATAGATTATAATATTCGCAGCATGCTACTAACTTATCAATCACACATTAAGTCATTCATAGATTTCAACAACCATTCAGAAGAACATATTCGACATACTTATTCAAATTAGCATTACTTCTTACACCTACAACATATTCGCATCAATCAACATAAAACATTCACATAACATATTTCACATTCATCATCACATCATTGCATAAGAATAAAGACAGATATTACACCATAACTAAACATCTTCATTCATTCACCAACCCTACAGAATGAACCTCGCAGAAACTGTCAACACACCATGTTGCAGATACAATACAAACCTGAAAGATATGATCAATCATCCAAAACTTCGATTCCCTTAGGCTTACAATCCTACTCTATTGATATTCTTCTATTTGATTACAAAATGGTCCACATGACCGACTTAACTAATCTAACAATTATTGTTCTTCCACGAATTCCACGAAGGGTTCTTCTTTCGCGGAATGACCCTTTCGCACCTGTCGGCTTCCGCACTTCCTGCGGATCTATCCCATGCCAGCAAATATCTCCCACCCATCCCAATGTATTTTTTGGGTGCCCTGTGCCCCTAACCAAAGGAAATGGAAGCATTTTTGTCTGATCTTTCCCAGTATCGATTTAGGAATGTTTGCTAGTGACAACCAATAAATTGAGATATTTTATAGAACTGATTTTATCAAGATTAGTCTGCCACCCATCAACTTTTTTGAGTAGCCATAACCAGTCACCAACTAGACAACACTTTAGTTTCAAGTAGAAACCTAGGTATTTGAGGCCCTCTTCTAATGCTTCAATTTTGTAAGGAATAACATGTTGTAATTGCCTCAAAATCAACATCCAATCCAAAATGATAAAAACAAATATTTTTCATTACTAGCTATCATACCTGAAGCCTCGCTAAAAGTGTCAAGACATTCTTTAAAATTTTTACATTCTTCAATGGTTCCCTTGCCGAAGAGAAAGACATCGTCTACAAATCTAAATGGGTAATCCATATGGATTTTGATATCTTTACACCTCCTAGTTGACCATTCACATAATCCCTATGAATGAGCAGACTAAGGCCCTCAATGATAAGTAAGAACAAGAGTGGAGATAAAGGGTAGTCCTTCCACAATTACCTAGTGATAGAAAATAAGTCCGAGGGGAATCCATTGTCAAGTACAACAAAATTGGCCGATGAAATGCAACTCATGATCTATCTAGAAACTTCAAAACTAATACCAATCTGCAGAAGGACCAAACGAAGAAAGCTCCAACTTACCCGGTCATAAGCTTTGACAAGATCAACCTTCAAGATAGCTGCCTTCATATTTTTAACTTTTCTAGAATGAATAACCTCCTGTGCAACGTGATTTGCAATCATCTTTGTGATAACCTTATAAATAAGGTTGCACAGCGAGATCCGCAAGTCATTGTAAGTGGTAGGATCCGAGCACTTGGGAACCAGTGTAATGAAGGTGGCATTTATAGCACCCGAAACCTTCTTATAGATCTTGGACTCTTCAACAACGTCTAATAATGCACATCGAACCAAATGGAAAAAATACAAGAAAAATTCCATGGACCAACCATCCGGTCTCGAACTTTTTGAAGCTGCAAAACCCATAGGACCTCTCTGATACAATCCGAAAAAATCGGATCTGCCACAGCCTGACCTTCCTATTCCGTAAAAATAATGAGGGAAACCATGAACAACTTCTATATCTAAACATTTTAAACATTTTTCAGTCAATAAACTTCCCCAGGTTTATATAACATATGCTCACAAGTACATCTTGGGTATCCTCATAGAACATATACCTACAACTACATCTTGGACAACCTCATGTTACAGCAGCTCCTCCGTCCAGTAGCGGTGCAACGAGACTCATCAATTTCTCAAGGCTTACTGCGTCATAGGAATAGTTCCACCAACCTCCAAGATTTGAAGCTCAAATTGCATTACCAAAAAAATTATACTATTATACAAGAGTGCATTATAGTCCAGTTTCAAGTCCTCCCAAGCAGCAGTCTTTGCAGGATTAAATATATATTGCATTTCATGCATGGATAAATTCAGCTATGCATCTTTTGAACTGGGAACGGTTCTCGAAAAAGATGATTCAGTACCAAAAAAGGAATTTCATATCGTTATTTTATTTTTACAACCATTGCGATGAACAATATACTCAAGAGAAATATGGTTACCTGAAATAGAGTGTCCAGCTTGTTCTTTGTGTTAAAGCTTCTGGATTCTCACTGTGTGTTTATTAAACTTCATCATAATGAAAATCCAAAAACTTTAACACACTTTCTTACCACTAAGCTTGTTAAGACTTCCCCACTAAGCTTGTTCTTAACGAGGCAATACTCCTAACTCCTATTTCAGAAGTGATTGTCAATAGGCCAATATAATACTACTATGGAATTACATTAATCAAAATCCCCTAACTATCTTAAACATCACTTGCTTTCAATCATCACATTGCTTTCAATATATCACATGAAGCGGGATTGCCCACCATTATCTGAATTAAGTTCATACCAAAGCTAATATCAATCAAGCTAGGGACTACAAGACAATGTCCAATATTGATTTTGAGACATGCTTAAACCCCAAATGTAAATAAAATGTTTTGTTCTAGGAGATAAATGTAGTTACACTTTTTTGTTTATAAAATGAAATGCATGGAATGATACACATTCATATTTCACTCAATGAGTTCTTATGCTGTCCATTCAAAACAAGGCGTGTTAGTGCATTTATCACCTTGGCTAATAAGATTAACGGACAAGAACCATGCTTAGTGATGATTTGAAACAAAAGCTGCATTAAAGAGATTAAAAACATGTAGACACAAAACCCAAGCTAAAATTATTATCTAGTTACATCTTATTTTTTCAGTGAATTAATTTTATATCCTTGAATGTAGACATCAACTGCATATGAAACTCCAAATTAAGAAATCAAAATTTAGATGCCTTGAATGTAAAGATCAACTACATACTGAAACTCCAATTTAAGGAATCAAAATTTAGATGCCTTGAATGTAAAGGTCACCTACATATTGAAGCTCCAATTAAGAAATCAAAATTTAGATGTTTTGAATGTAAAGGTCACCTAAATATTGAAACTCTAATTAAGAAATCAAAATTTATAGTTAAAATGGATTGAACTTACCAAGATTAAGGCCTTTGGAGGGATTTTTGAAACGAGAATCCACAAGCTGTAAGAACCCTAAAACTAATAAAACCTACTAAATAACATTATAATATTAAATATGCATACAGATCTATGAACCAATACAAGAATCTGATAAATACAATGGATCTGATATCTTGTAAATCTATAAAAACCAGTATACAACAAGAAGCATCATGCAATGAAAGATCTGTAACAACAAAGTGTATCTAATCAACAATATAACAGAAAATATGCTATGAAAATTAAGGAACCATACCTGGTTAGATGACCTAGCAGCTACCATTACCTGACAGCTCCAATAGTGCAACTGAAGGTGGGGGGACGACTCTCCACCCAACCAACCCCCAACCAAAGGCTGAGGCCCCTGAGCCTCCAACAATTAACCCTATGCCAGTGCTATCTTGCTTTCCTCTCCTCCAGAGATCCTCTTCCAAGATGCCCAAAGACAAAAAAAGACCCTTCTCTTCACTTCTTCTCTTCCTCCCAATTTCTTAATTTCTTATTTAATGCAATTTGTTTTCCCTTATTTTCTTTCATATTCCCAATTATATTAGTTACCCCATTTTATTTATTATCTTACATTATATTTATTATATTAAATATTATCTATATTTGTATATGAGGGTTGTTACATACTCTCCCCCTTCAAGAAACTTCGTCCCGAAGTTATAATATTCAAGCAATAAATACAATACTTATTCAATCAATCAATCAAGTAAATACTAGAATATATAGGTAGCTAGTACTATTGTGAAGCTAAGAGATTTATATGTGTGGCCACCACATAGAAGTCTCCAAACCACACTAATACAATCAAACGCCCTAAGTTACAACATGCTCTTAAGTAATTCCCTATGAGTCTAGTATGCAACCATAACAACAATTATGCATCATACATACAAAAGCATTGGATAATTATTTAATAATTAATAGATGTGTATTTGTTTACTTCCTCTTTCCTTACTCACCCTCTCCTTAAGAAACATACCGTCCGATCAACCTCCCTACACCTCCCCTCCAACTCCGAATGATCTCGCTCGCCATGGCACGAGCCCTCTACTGTAACCTATCCGCGAATCATACAGTAGGAATCAGAAGTTCCTCGGGAAGTTACCGCGGCATTGCCACCTTCCCAACTTCTGGTAATAATACGGCCTCATCGGATTCTAACCGGAATCTGGGCCTCATCGGTACTAGCCAGCATCTGGTTCCCGGTACCCCGATCCTGATACTCCCGGTACCCCCGATCCTGATATTAGGTCATTATACCCCAGGCATCTCAGAAGGCTAGCCTAAACATCCTCCACAGCACCCTCAAGGCACTAGCCCCAGGCATCAGAAGTCCTTCTCCATAAACCTCCCTCCCGGTGAGTATGTCTCCAACCGTGGACTCTGGTCACATCAGAAGTTCTCTGGGAAGTATATGTGGCACTGCCACCTTCCCAACTTCTGGTACTAAAGTCAAGCGCTACTGGCATAGAGCTAATTGTTGGGCTTTCCCCCCAGCCCATAATATATTTATAGTAGTCATTCTCATTCATGGTTATGGGCTCCCACGAAATCATAGAATACTTAGCCTCATCAGGCTATTTGAGCGGATCATTTGGAACAACTGGCACTTGCCATAATGAATAATCATTAGTAACCATTTCTCAATATAATAATATCATGGATCAACCTTGAATCATGTGCTAACAAGAATGTCTAGCCACCCATTCATATTGCATTACATTGCATCTTAAGTCATTGTCACGATAAGTCATGCCAAGTTTAACATCTAATGCATTTAGGTGCTTTGTGCTACCATTATAACATAACTGGTCATGATACTTTCATAATTTCACTAAGCATCTCATTAATATTCCATGATAAGCTACCATATTTCAACATTAGCACTATCAACATGGAGTAACAACTCACACAATCCATCATCATATCAAATATGCATTCTACGGGGAACAATAAGGGTTAGCATAACCCACTAACACATCATGTCCTACCAAATATCTGATATAATCCCTTATTCTTCAATAACACATAACAGAGTTGTAAAATACCAACATTAACCACAACATGCTTTCATACCATTTATGTTCCGAGTGTCATTTATCTCTAGATGCTAACTTAATACCACCACGAAATAATGTCATTTTATGTTCTACTCGTCATCTATCTTATATAGTACCATGACGTCATGAAATAACATCCAGAAGTATCACATGCACATGCTAATAGCCACATGTCTTAGGTGAAATGGAGCCACATGCTAATAACCACATCTCTTCTTAAATAACATAAGGATGCATGATATTATGAGCATTCATCTCATGATCATCAACTTAAAACATATCGTATATAGAACGGAATATAAATATCAAGAATACTCCTATCACGATTAACCAACTCATTACATGGCTACAACAATATGGGCATCTATCATTCTCTGAACAACAAAATTCCTCCATAATTTATAAATGGTAATAATAATATGTCTCAAAAATCCAAATCAATTTATTTTCATCATGATATTACTATATGTATTCATTATTAATTCACAGTGCCATTTCCTATTTTGCAACATTTTATATATGTTTATCATTTCCCGGGGTCCTAATGTTACCTTACATCTATGGATTAAATTATTCCTAAGGCCGCCATAATCCATAACACATAAGATTTTAATACTCGAACATCATTTCTAGTTGTAATGTTTCTTTAATTCAACATAGTTTTCATGATTCTAATTATTGTCCAAAGTATACAATGACACACCTACTTGGACCTATAGTAGGTCGTTATTGGGATTCTTAAGCATGAGTCCTTGCGGAATATTGTGGAATATTGTGGAACTTCTGGTGGAATATTGTATAAGGATAGCAATGAGGAAAGTGTAACGACTCAATCTACCCCATCACAAGAAGAAAAGAAGTGAGAGTGTGCTCCCCTCTTCCTTCATTGCTATACTTTCCTCTGATGAGTAGGCTAGTCTTACCTTGTCTTTTTCTTTTAGGAACACTATCTTGGTGTTCCTGGCCTTTTCTTCTCTTCCATTGAAACCCATGTCTTAATGCTTGTTCCATTTTTCATTCCTTTTTATCCCAAGCTATTATGTCAATAAATTAGATTTAAAAAAAAAAGAAAAAAATGATTTTTACCCTCCCCATATAGGTTCAACTCTTGTAAGTGACATGATGTTTTTGTTGAGGAGTGTTGACATATTTCCTTGTTGGTATATAATAGAAGTATTTAGATGATTCAAAGTTATTTTGGGAACATCCAGCTATCAATTCTGGTTTTCTGAATATCTAGTCATGGTAGGCATTTTGACTTGCTTGGGAAGCATGAAGGTCTCTACCCTAATCATGGATAACATCCCAGTATGTGTATAGGAAATCATGTCAAGACAACTATGTTGCTTTGGTAAATGGAGCTTGTGTTAAGTCATTTATTGTTGCTATACTTCACCTCAACACCTGCTTTCTTGAATGCTACTTTGCAATATATCCTCCTCAGGGAGTCATATATTTATTATCGATCCTTATGCATGGAGAATTGTTTGCAATGGTAATTGGTAAAGAGAAAGATGGGTACAACTATATGATTATGAGCATATAGTCTTTCTTAAGGTCCTCTCATAGTTCTCTGGTGTAAGTTTCACTTTGACAGAGGAATGGAAGTGAAATTCTTATTTATGCCAAATGATATTCAAAGTCATACCATGTTATAGTCCAAGCCCATTGGACAATCATTAACTGAATTGTTATAAAGCATATAGACATAGCACAACCAACCTCTAGGCTATATCTAGAAACAATTTCGAAGTCCTAATTCTGTGTTTCTGATCATAAATAGCTTTGAAGCTTGAAGCCTTTGGTTCCTTATGCCGGCAGATGAGCATTTGGCTTGAACTTGGCTTTTTGCAAATTACATGCTTGGATAAATAGTATGTTGACTATTGAGCAAGAAGAAAACTTGTATCATATTAAGCCTTTGATTAATGGAGCACTCCTAACACACAACATTTTTCAATTGTCAGATATCCCTTTGGGGCGACGTATGGTTAGCATCACATTGCTCAATAACATGTGGTTCATGTGGACTGCATGCTCCTGACCTCGGAAACATGGCCCTTTTTGTAGTAATAAAATATGTTATATTCTTCAAGATTTTCAACTTCATGTGTTTAACTAATTGAAATGTATTTTCAAAATGTGCTTATTAGCCATATATGAAAGATGGAGTGCTAGAACACACAAGAGAAGTTTTTTCTCAAGAAAATCTCTCTAAAATTTTGGCTTCCCTTAATTGTGCATGTATTTGTATTGCTTAGGAGTACATATATTTTAAGTTATTATAATATATATATATATGTGACAAAATTATAGATTGAAGATAACTTCTTTTTCATAGTCATAAGTTATCATAGGCATTTGTTTGGGACAATATTGCAGATCGAAGCTAAAAGAAATCCTTAGTTGATTATAGAACTAGCAAAGGATGGATTACTCACCATTAACATTCTTTATACGGGATGCTAAAAGCAGTTGATCTTGATAATGGTCAATATGTCCAAAAACAATATAAACCCCATCTATGTTGCATCATTTTGCAACCGAGTTTAAGAGTACACATCATCATCATCAGTTGCAAAATAGAAGCTACTCTGTTAAGTGCACCACTACACTTTAACTCGAACCAGATCGATTGTTCATCTCTTTGCTTAGACGATATAAAAGGTGAGGGCAACTTCTTGTGGAATATAAGAAGAGTGTTATTGCTTGAATTATCTTCCTTATCATAAGTATAGAGAAAATTAGGGCGTCCTTTATTATTGCTTTAATGAATTCGCTATAAGAGTTCTATCTTGCCGGTCTCCCTAAGACGCTCGAACGACATGTCCATTGTGTCATAGATGCAGAAATATTATTACTCCCAGGAATGGATAAAATAAAGATCATACATGTTTAATGGTTCACGTACTTGAAAGCTGATTAGAACAAGGTTGCTGCTCCACTACGTGACGAAAGCACAAAAGGACAAAATCCACTTGAAAACGAAAAAGTGGAACTCATGCGTCACTAATTTTTTTTGAAATTTTAAATAAAATAATCCCAAAATTAATAGTTGGGACCTGTCGTCGTATTCGCTTACCAAATGTAAGAACCCTAAATAAATTTTTCCCTAAAATGGATCTAGGATAGGTATGTAGAATGAATAAGTTTTATGTGAACCATGTAATTATGTGAAGTATGATGCCTTTCAGTATCAGAAACCATAGCTGCAAAGTCTAATGCAAAAGCCAGAAAATGAATACCACTAAGTTGTAATCACAAAGACAATCCAATTTCAAGCTACAAAGATTTGAGATATGATCCATCTACCTATTGTGCAAACCTAATATGAATTTTTTTTTTTGCGTATGTTTAGAAGTAAGGACTTCATGAACAAGTATAAAAGTTATTGTTGTTGGGGTTACTAGGTGGCCAAGCACTGAATGGATCATTGCGAATCTCCTTGATTTCTGGACTAAGCATTCTCAACGATGTGTTATACTTCAAAGTTCAGATTGCTACAACTGACTATTGAAAGAATAACCCATAACTCTTTATAGAGAAATCTTGTTTTGCAGGAACAATAATTTTAGGAATGAAAATCTCTATTCGGAGATGCTTTGGAATTTAAATGGCAAGGGTATTAGCAATTCATGACTCCCTTTGGCTAAAGATTGGAGAGATTCTAGGGGGGGTCGATATTCTTGGAGTTTCGATGGAGCATAGAAAGGTGGTATGGTGAGAGTAGGAAGAAATATGAAATTTCAAAATGAAAAATTCATTGAATCATTCGAAGAAGCTAAAGAGCATACCTCGAATAATATTTCAAAGTTCAATGTCGCAAAAGAAGCACTCCCAATAGCTTTGAAACTTGTGAAATAAGCCATTTCCAGAAGAGATTTAGCAGTGAGGAAGGCAAGATAAAAACTGAGACATCTGAGCTAGAACCGAGCAAGATAAAAACTGATACAGCTGAGCTAGAACCGAGCAGTTTTTAAGCTAACCCAACACTAAGCATCTAAGGAAGTCCTTGAGATAGAATTCACTTTTATCAACAATGGAAATTTAAAATATCAGTTCGCCTCTTATGGACACTAATTCCATGAACTATAGATATTTCTGTGGATAAACTCTCCGAAATGATAAGACATTGCTTGTCCAGGACCCACTACATAATAAAGGTATCATTTGCCCCAAAAACAAAGATATGCTAGAGAGAACTAACTTATTAAAAATAAAATAAAATAAAAATAATTGTGAGCTACAATTTCTCTAACCATAGAGAAGATAGACCTTGAGGACCTATGCATTCCAAATAATGATTTGGCAGTAATAAAGTATGCCAACGTTGCAAAGAGACTCCGAACACAATGAAACCTCTATTTGCTTGATAAAAAACTGTAGATACATTCTAGGAAATGAATGCATGCATGAGTGTGACTTCAAAGGCTAATAACTTTGGAATTAACCAAATAACCCATACATTTTGAGATAAAAACAAAAGAATATTGTCAAATAGTTAAACTCTGTTGGATTTCTTCACCATATTAGCACAAAACATGACAAGCAGAACACTCTATTCCATCAAGAATGAATCACTAGAGTCCTTTCGATGGAGTGTTATACATATTCTGCAGTATCAAGGGGGGTTGGTTGTAACTTACAATCCTGTATTGCCCGATAACCGTAGTTTTCTGTAGAACCACTATAAATTCTGGCAGGCGGCAGGCGTTACATTCAGGTTACAATAGGCGGGTGTTACCAAATTGTAGGAGGTAGGTGTTACCAAATTGCAGGAGGCGGGAGTTACCACAACAAATGAGAGTGAGAGTGACACAACGAATGTTTCCAAAGAGACCGATAGTGGGCTCAAGTAATTACCACACAATAGAGAGACATTACTCCAAGTATCCGCTTGATTGGAGGATGACAAATCGAGGGAATCATTACACAAAGAGTGCAGAAATGTTTATCACAGAGTGGGCATTCACCAGAAGGAGCAGACTATACAATGGGATAAGAGTGGGCAGTCACTCAAGGGAAAAGGAGCACTACGCAGTAAAGAAGATTTAACTGCGCAGTAGATGGATACCTTCTTTTTCTTTTCTTCGGAATTTTCAGACCATACAGTAGGGAACTTCAATTTTATCTTCGCGGAACACTTTTCTCATTAAGAATTAAGTTCGCAGTTTTAACTGCGCGGTAATTAACTTTTACTTCGCGGCATTCACCTCGCGGCAAGTAACTGCGCGACATTCACTTCGCGGCAAGTAACAGCGCGATTTCAACTTTTCACTGCGCGGTGAACTTCAGAGTGATGCGAAGTTAACTTGGCCGCAATACTTTACTTCGCGGTATTCTCAAATACTTCGCGGTTCACTTAACCAAACTTTATCATGAAATATATTTCTCTAAAACATAATAACTAAAACATCTTAACGCGAAGTTACTCCATATTAATTTAGAACTTTCACTGCGGTGAACTATTTGTGAATCTTGATTTCTTTTTTACTGCGGGTAAATGTAAACACAATTCACGCGAGTAAAACTGGAGATGATGTGCGACTTGCAATAAACAGCATTCTTGAGAATGAAACATAAAACTATAGACTTGTATATTTACCACAGTAAACTGCGCAGCTCCTCAATACATGGAAATGAGTTTCACTGCGTTCTTTTACATTCACAGAGCTTGGGCTCAAAACTTCATGGATCTTCACTTCTATATTTTCCTTCTTCACATCTCTCTATGATTTTTAACTATGAGCTTCTATTTATAGAGTTTCCTATCAATCGACTTAGGATTGCTTCACATGGAAGTTATAGGATTGCATTAAACACTGTAATAAATTCTATCCTAAGGTTTTCTTGACTTGCGAACTATTAACGCGGTTACTTAACTGCAAACAAGACGTGCGTCGGAATGGTTATGAACTTGCTAACAAACTGATGTTGCGAACATCGCGCTGATACAAGTAGTCTGACAGGGTGACTGACAAAGCCGACACAGTAACTACGCGATCAGCTCATTTAATTAGATATTTCCAACACTCCCCCTTAATTATGTGCGGATGGGGATCATCAAACAAAATTAAAATATTACAAAATATTTCAGAGCTAAAACATGCTCTATTCATGACATAGTTCACTGCGCAGAACTTGTCATTCCCAAAAAACTTCGCAGATACTGAAATGGGTCTTTTTCCAATGGTTTGGTAAAGATGTCTGCTACCTGATCTTCAGACCTGCAAAATTCTAAACAAATTTCTTTGTTGTTTATCAATTCTCTGATGAAGTGATACCTTGTGTCGATGTGCTTGGTTCTTTTGTGAAACACATGATTCTTTGATAGTGCGATAGCTGAATTGTTGTCGCAGAAAATGACTGTAGGTTCTTGTTGATGCTGCGACAGATCACTTAACATTCTGCGCATCCAAACGGCTTGACATGTAGCGCTTGTAGCTGCAACATACTCTGCTTCTGCTGAAGAAAGAGTTACTATGGGATGTTTCTTTGATGCCCATGATACAACACCTGTTCCTACATGAAATGTATTCCCATATGTGCTTTTTCTGTCATCTATGTTTCCTCCATTGTCACTGTTAGTGTATCCAATGAGTTTCAAATTTTCTGAGGTGGAATACAGAATACCAAAGTCTTTTGTTCCACTTACATACCTCATAATTCTTTTACCTACTTGCCAATGCGATTCTTTTGGTGACTCCATGAATCTTGAGATTAAGCTGACTCCATACATGATGTCTCGCCTTGTTGCTGTAAGATACATAAGGATGCCAACGAGCCTTTTAAATAGTGTAGGATCTACATTGGATCCATCATCATCCTTGCTTAATTTCAAACATGTTATCACTGGTGTTGGAGCTGTTTTGCTATTTAACATCTTAAACCTGTTCAATACATCACTTGCATACTTTGACTGGGATATAAATATCCCATTTTCATTCCGTTGGACTTCAATGCCCAGAAAGTACTTCATAAGCCCCAAATTGGTCATTTCAAATTCACTTTCCATGACTATTCTAAATTCTTCTATGCCAAAATCACCAGTAAATATTAAATCATCTACATACAGGCAGACAATTAGTTTATTACCTTGCTAGTTGATTTTTGTGTACAACGTTGGCTCACATTCACTTCTGTGAAATCCATTCTGAATGAGGTATGAGTCAATGCGACTGTACCAAGCTCTAGGAGCTTGCTTCAAACCATAGAGCGCCTTCTTCAGTCTGTATACTCTGTGTCCTTGTCCTGGAACTTCATAGCCTTGTGGCTGCTCCACATATACTTCTTCTTCTAAATATCCATTTAGAAACGCGGACTTAACATCCATTTGATAGACAGGCCATTTCTTTTGTGTTGCGATGGCCAAAACTATTCTGATAGTGTCCATGTGTGCTACAGGTGCAAAAGTTTCATTGAAGTCTATGCCAGGTTGCTGAGTGAACCCTCTTGCTACCAATATCGCCTTGTGCTTCTACACATTTCCTTCAGCATCTTGCTTGGTCTTATAAATCCATTTCACGCTTATCACATCCGTGTCTTCAGGAACATCAACTAGTTGCCATGTCTGATTCTTCTCAATGCATTCTATTTCTTCATTCATGGCTTGTGCCCAGACTTCATCTTCAACTGCTTCTTCATATGTTAGAGGATCATTAACTTGAGAAAATAATGCAAAACAAGAGAATGAATTAGGTGTACCAGCCTTATATATCTCACGCAGACTTCTTGTCCTTGGTGGAGTTGCTGGTGTTGAACTGCACGAACTACTTGATGGAGTTTGTTGCGCACTTGGAGTGCTTGTCGGGGTTGTTGCGACTTGTGTCGGAGTTGCTTGTGCTGAACCATGCTGCGCAGTCCTTAGAGTAGGTGGTGCTGCGAAGTTCTGATTCATATGCAAAGTCTCAACCATGTCTTCTGCGATGTCATCATGCTCAACATGTGACGATTTTCACATTCTTCTCAACAGTTCCATCCCATGCTTCATTTTCCACAAACTGAACATCGCGGCTGATAATAAATTTTCTTGCGCCAGGATTATACAACTTGTATGCTTTTGTGTCTTCAGAATATCCAATAAAGATGCATTTTTGTCCTTTATTGTCTAATTTTATTCTCGGCTCATCTAGAACATGTGCATATGCTACACAACCAAAAAATTTTAAATGTGAAACACTATGTTTCATACCTGTCCATGCTTCCTGCGGAACTTTTTTCTTCACACTCTTCGTCGGACATCGATTCATGATGTAGATAGCAGTTTCCACTGCTTCAGCCCAGTATTCATTTGACAGATGCATCGCTGCCAACATATTGCGCACCATTTCCATGATGGTTTTGTTTTTCCTCTCTGCGATACCATTCTGCTGCGGTGTATACCGCGTAGTGAATTGCTTCTGTATGCCATGATTCTTGCAAAAATTTAAGAAATCATTTGAGACATACTAACCACCTCTGTCTGTTCTTAATATCCTGATGTTGTAACCACTCTGCTTTTCCACGAGTGCCTTGAATTGCTGAAAACAATCAAATGCATCAGATTTATGCTTTAGAAAATAAACCATGTTTTTCTTGTGAAATCGTCAATAAATGTGAGAAGATAAGTGCATCCTCCCATGGACGGTGTTTGCATCGGTCCACAAATATCGGAGTGCACGATTTCAAGTGGTGTGCGCGCTTTGTATGAATTTTCGACTAGAAAAGTCTCTTTATGCTGCTTTCCAAAGATACAGCCTTCACAAATTCTCTCTGGCTTTTCAATCAATGGTAATCCTTTCACCATGTCCTTCGTGTACAGTAGCTTTAGCCCACCAAAATTCAGATGTCCAAATCTGAAATGCCATAACCAAGACTCATCTTTTACTTCTGTCTGAAATGCTGCTTTCATTGTGTTATCCTTCTCTTCTGCTGTGCAATGAATTTATGCTCCTTTGCTCTCTGCGCGGAGCGCAGTTCCAGAATTCTCATTCTGACTTGCATGAACAACTTGAGTTGTCTTACCTTTTATGATGGGTCTTATCCTCAAAGGAAATAAGCGATTGCTTGTCATCTGCACTTCAGTAATTAACTGATTGCTGGGATATATGTCCTTGATCACACATCACTTACCTACCATGTGAACTATGTAACCTTTTTCCATCAGCTGACCAATGCTCATCAGGTTGTGCTTCAAGCCTTGAACATAATACACATCAGGCATAAATTTATGCTCCCCCTATTTTGTTAGAATATCAACAGTACCCTTACCCAAAATAGTGACTTGGATATTGTTTCCAAGTGTGACATCAATTTGAACTTATTTATCTAGGCTAGAAAATAAACTTAAATTACCATTCATATGATTGCTATAGCCTGAGTCTAAATACCATATGTCATTTGGACTTTCTTGGACAGCATTGCATTCCAGTGATGATGCGCATGCCAAGAAGAGTGAATTGTTCACAGTATTGTTGCTTCTTGATTGTGCTTCGCCTTGCTTTCCTTGGTCATACTGTTTCTTCCTGCATTCATATGCGAAGTGTCCATACCTCTTACAATAATGACATTGAATCTTTGATTTATCATACCTTTGTCCACTTGGTTGATTGGGGGTATGATCCTGGCCTTTTCCTATGACATGTGCAGGACTGCTGCTACGACCTCCTCTGAATGAACTTCGTCCTCTGCCTCTAGAGTTTGATCTTCCTTTGCCTCTACCGTGACTTATTGATAACTGTGTTGTGAACGCATCTTCCAGCGATGTGTCTGAACCATTGATTCTCTGTTCATGATTGAGTAATGAGGCTTGCAACTCATCAATAGTAAATATGGATAGATCTTTGTTTTCCTCTGGGGTCACAACTAAAGATTCAAATTTCTTTGGCAGAACTCTAAGAACTTTTTCAACAACTCTTTGGTTAGTTAGAGTTTCTCCATGAGACTTTATTTGATTAACTAGACCAATTACACGAGTATAGAATGAGTCTACTGACTCTGTATTTTTCATTGACAGAGATTCAAACTCTCTTCTAAGAATTTGAAGTTTGGCAGTCTTTACCTTGTTAAAACCTTGATATGTTGTTTCCATGATGTCCCACGCTTCCTTTGCTGACTGCGCTGCTGCTACTCTTGGGAGTATGGATTCATGTGTCGCTTGATGTATGTGGAACAGCGCCTTTCCATCTTTCTTCCTTTGTTCCCTTAGAACATCCTTCTCAGCTTGTGTGAGATTGTTGTATGCTACTGCATCTGCTGGTTCTACATAACCAGTCTGGACTATGTCCCATACATCTTGACCTCTAAACAAAGCCTTCATAGTTAGAGACCAATATTCATAATTTTTACCAGTAAATATTGGGGTTTGAAAACTACCCGAAGTGGAATCCATCCTTAACCGCTTTTCCCTTATGAATTGAATTCCTTATTTCCGTAAACCAAGCTCTGATACTAGATCAAGGGAAAAGAAGCACTACGTAGTAAAGAAGATTTAACTGCGCAGTAGATGGATACCTTCTTTTTCTTTTCTTCAGACTTTTCAGACCATACAGTAGAGAACTTCAATTTTATCTTCGCGGAACACTTTTCTCATTAAGAATTAAGTTCGCAGTTTTAACTGCGCAGCAATTAACTTTTACTTCGCGGCATTCACCTCACGGCAAGTAACTACGCGGCATTCACTTCGCGGCAAGTAACAGCGCGATTTCGACTTTTCACTGCGCGGTAAACTTCAGAGTGATGCGAAGTTAACTTGGTCGCAATACTTTACTTCGCGGTATTCTCAAATACTTTGTGGTTCACTTAACCAAACTTTATCATGAAATATATTTCTCTAAAACATAATAACTAAAACATCTTAACGTGAAGTTACTCCATATTAATTTAGAACTTTCACTGCGGTGAACTATTTGCGAATCTTGATTTCTTTTACTGCGGGTAAATGTAAACACAATTCACGCGAGTAAAACTGGAGATGATGTGCAACTTGCAATAAACAACATTCTTGAGAATGAAACATAAAACTATAGACTTGTATATTTACCACAGTAAACTGCGCAGCTCGTCAATACATGGAAATGAGTTTCACTGCGTTCTTTTACATTCACAGAACTTGGGCTCAAAACTTCACGGATCTTCACTTATATATTTTCCTTCTTCACATCTCTCTATGAGTTTTAACTATGAGCTTCTATTTATAGAGTTTCCTATCAACCAACTTAGGATTGCTTCACATGGAAGCTATAGGATTGCATTAAACACTGTAATAAATTCTATCATAAGGTTTTCTTGACTTGCGAACTATTAACACGGTTACATAACTGCAAACAAGACGTGCATCGGAATGGTTATGAACTTGCTGACAAACTGATGATGTGGACATCGCGCTGACACAAGCAGTCTGACAGGGTGACTGACAGAGATGGCGCAGTAACTACGCGATCAGCTCATTTAATTAGATATTTCCAACATTCACCAGAAGGAGCAGACTATACAAGGGGATAAAAAAAATTCAAACAAAGGCATCGGATTGTGTTATGTTGGCATGGGAAATACAGCTAAGAGAAAATCATAGATCTTACTTCTATTACAGTCTAGAAAATCAGAATTAAGTGATGGTGATGGGCACCAATCCTCACCAGCTTCGCTCAAGTTGCCTCCCAAGTGCATCTTTTGCTACTGCTATTTTAGCGGCATCTAATTCTACCAGTACCGCATCCTCAACTACCCAAAAGAAGAACACGGAGGGCTGCTTCAGTTGGAATCTCTCTCATTTACCCACACAATCGATTAATGTCCACTAGGGGCTTGTGTAAGGAGGAAATATTGATGCCGACGATAGAGACAATGAGGAGGATATAATTTCATTCAAATTTGAATTGGATTCAAATGAAGATTGGTTTGAAGCATATTTGCAGGGTGACGACCAACATATGACATATCAAGCATTCTTGTTGTCAATTCGTTAAGAATTCTTTATGAATGGTCATAATTTGTTTAATTCATATTTCTTTCTCAGCTACAATCTTTAACCGAACTGAGTTTCATTCATCAATCAATCGGTAGAATAGCCATTGAAGTGCATTGAATTATCTAACAATCAATCGATTGCAAATTGCAATAGTAATTGAAGTAGATATAGAAGGGGCGCATTGAATTATCTAAAAATCTCGAAACGCTATTGATAATGGGATGGAGGAAATGCATAGTATTCTGCATTCTTACCTGCTGCTTCAAGTTTTCCCCAAGACTGGACGATTTTTTTTTTTGACATAGCAGTAAATACCGAGGATTTCCAGGACATGTTCTAGCTATTGCTTCTATCAAACCATGTACAATTGCATCTGCTTCATTCTGTCGTTTAAAATAGACCTTCGGCTAGTTGCAGCTTCCCTATTTGATTAGGTAAATGCCCAAATATTCTTGTAATTTAGGATAGAGGATTGATTGCATATGTAAATACAAGACAACATCCTGGCAGCCTTACCTCTTGGCATAGAGTTGTTTGTTCAATTCCGGAGTGTGTGATTTCAAGTCTAATTGCTTGTGGATTGATTAAGGTTTTTCAGTGGGGAATGAGGATTGGTGCATTTTATCTTGATGCAAACCATTAAAATAAGCAGTCTGATGCCACCTATCAACTGAGAACTGAGTAGATAATGTTGTGGATTGTGGGGATAATATTATGAAATGTCTAAATGTGTGTAATTATACAATATAGTTATCTCATGTACATTTACTTAGTGGGTCGTATTCTTTAAACCTGGGAATAAAGAAGTTCTACCTCTGTAATAATACAACTTTTCTATAGACTATGTTGATTCACACAACAACCTACATTCATTAAATATGAGAAACCAACTTAACCTCAGTATTAACAACATAAACTTGACATATTTGCAATCTGGTTGGGCGCATATTACACACATTGCATGCAATTTGACTATGCACGGAATAGGTTCTCATAAATGACCACTAAATTAGAGAGGGGCGAGGCACACTGAGTCAAATACAAGGATCTTTGGCAGTCTATCTTCAGCAATTTTTTTTTTGAATCAAGGACAAATCTATAGGGATAACGAGAAAAGAAAATAGGGAGCCCTTATGGTCCTAGCATTGGAACCTGGCTCTGATACCAAATGTAAGAACCCTAAAATTTATAAAACCTACTAAATAGCATTATAATATTAAATATGCATACAGATCTATGAACCAATACAAGAATCTGATAAATACAATGGATCTGATATCCTGTAAATCTATAAAAACCAGTATACAACAAGAAGCATCATGCAATGAAAGATATGTAACAACAAAGTGTATCTAATCATCAATATAACAGAAAACATGCTATGAAAATTAAGGAACCATATCTGGTTAGATGACCTAGGAGCTACCATTACCTGATCGCTCCAATAGTGCAACTAAAGGTGGGGGGACGACTCTCCACCCAACCAACCCCCAGCCAAAGGCTAAGGCCCCCGAGCCCCCAACAATTAACCCTATGCCGGTGCTATCTTGCTTTCCTCTCCTCCAGAGCTCCTCTTCCAAGATGCCAAAGACAAAAAAAGACCCTTCTCTTCACTTCTTCTCCTCCTTTTATCTCCTCCTCCTCCCAATTTCTTAATTTCTTATTTAATGCAATTTGTTTTCCCTTATTTTCTTCCATATTCCCAATTATATTAGTTACCCCCTTTTATTTATTATCTTACATTATTTTATATTACATTATATTTATTATATTAAATATTCTCTATATTTGTATATGAGGGTTGTTACAAATGCTACTTTGTACTCTTATAACGGGTAAATACGAATTTAAACAATGAAAGCAACACAAAAATGATTAAATGCTCTAGTGTTTAGCAATAAAGTTTTAGATATAAATTGCACTAAAAAATTTATAAAAAGCTTAGTATTCAACATTAGATGGTTAGTTCAGATCAACCGGATCTATCCCAAATGGTTATCAAGTGGTTATGAGATGAAGTGTTATCCTCTCAACCTTGTTATAACATATCAATAAAGCCCAGCAACAATGAAATCAACCATTTTGTAGCATAAAAAAATAGAAAAAATAAACAAAATCCATTGTAAGACCAAAAAAAACATATCCAGTTAATAAACAAAATCCATTGCAAAACAAAAAACATATCCATTTTGCTACTACCACTATAAGGCTCGCTCCATTTGGAAAGAATAATAAAGGAAAAATGAAGTATGGATAAACTATTACAGTAAGCTCCCGGGTGATTGTCACATTTTTTTATTTGCTTGATGTGCACGAGGACAGTAGTAAACAGAGACCACAATGATACAAGTTGGCCTTCCAAGCTATTCCCTTCATGAGAAGCATGGAGTTATTTTTCAGCACTGAGCTAATTAAAAATGGTAAATTAAAGGCACTATTCAGTGTGCAATCCGATCGTCTACTTCTCATTGTTCTGCAAAATGTACTTAAAAATTTATGAAACAATTAAAAAAAAAGAGTAATAATGCCCCATTTATCTCATATATTACAGTGTATCAATATACCATAAGTAGCAATGTAAAAAATTAATCATTTGCCTCGTTAACTTCTAATCCATATGAGTGTCCTGGAACTCAACTTTCAACAAAAACATGAATGGAAATTACCTAAAACAACTTGAACTAGTGGACATGGACATCTAATTTCTTGAAGCCAACCACTTGTTGAGCTATGCAAAACATGCAATTAGTGCTCATATTTGTAAAAAAATAAATACCAATGAAATTAACAAACCCCAAAATTTCGCAGAAGTCTAAGAGACCACAGGGAAAAATAGTCAAGTAAAACATACAATGTTTTGGATAATGATTTATGAAGTACCATAGATCATAAGGATTGATATGAGTACAATAGTAAACAGAGACCACAATGCTAGAAGTTGGCCTTCCAAGCTATTCGTTTCTTGAGAAGCATGGAGTTATGTTTCAGCACTGAGCTAATTCAAAATGGTAAATTAAAGGTACAGAATCATCTAATTTTTGTTATTCAACGAAATGTATGTAACAGTGTTTTGTATATTTTCTATATTATAGTTAAGTAATAGTGTAAATTAGTATAATCACTTTACTTGTGGGAGATAAACACTCATACACTTCAAATTAAATGCCACGGATACTATTTATCTTGTTCTCCATACATCAATAAATCTACTTTCTTGAACTCAATCAGTTGTTAAGCTGTACAAAAACAAGCATGCAATCAGTGCTCATACCATATCCTTTGGCTTAACAAAACAAATTTGTTAAAAAATAAATACCAATGAAATTAACAAACCCCAAAAGTCCTTAGAAGCATAAGAGAACAAAATAGTCAAGTAAAACATACAACGTTTTGGACAAATCAACGAGAAGTTTCTCAACGTCTTCAAAAAGAATGAGACCACCTCAACCACAAATTCAGGGTTGCTGTCGACCTGCAGTTGCTAGCATTGTGTGAATTTATACTCATCCAGGAATCCATGTCAAGCATTTAATGCCCATAGATCCAAAACTGATCGAAGGTTGTCGACCTTATTCAGGAAATGTGATTGAATTAAATAAAATTAGACCTGAGAAATCTAACATTTAATGATACCTCCTGGTACAGAGACGAAGTGTAGTCAAGGAACTTGTGTTGCAAGGGAACGCCGGTTATTTTTGTTGTCTTGGGCTCGAACCTCTGGCCGCTCAGCTTCAATGCTGCACTTTCCCTTATTTAAATGAAGGGACACAAGAAGGGAGATGTTAGAACTTTTTGTGGCATTTGCCCTTCTTCAAATGAAGGGACACAATAAGGGAGATGTTAGAACTTTTTGTGGAGTGAATCCTCTAATGGGAGAATCATGAAAAAATGAATGTTGAAGGTGGGGGAGAATTGAATGGAAAGTGTGAAGTGGGTGGTCGATGATTTATCAAATACGTTCAAAATCCCCAAGTCCTGCCAATAGCTGCTCAGGCAACAATTTACACAAAGCAACAATTTACACAAAGAAATGTATGTTTAGGGGCCCATTTGAATCTGAATTTCTAATTTTCTGCTAATTGTTTCCTTCCAAGCAGGTTTCACCCTCTTTTGTTTGCACTCTCTATTTCCTGAGATTGAAAACTGTATTGGTTTGGCTCGCTTGCGCCTTGGAAACAATAGGTTAAGCAACACTATCCCACAGATATGGAAACACTGAAGAATCTGCACTTTCTAGACCTGTACAATTTTCAAGTGCGATTCCTCCAGAGATTGGAGATTGGATTGAGCTTCAGTATTTGGATTTTCATATAATTCTGCCTACTAGGACCTTACCAGGCACTCTTTTCTTGCTTACTAGCCTGCATGCTGTGGATATATCAATCAACAAGCTTACAGATCCAATTTCCTCAGCATCATGTGTGAATCCAACACTGATGTTAAAGGGGAATGAATTAAGTGGATCCATCCCAAAGTGCTGGGCTTGTGCACAAGAATGCAATCACTGAATCTGAGCAATAACAGGCTAACATGTAGCATCCATTCAAAAATGGGGAGTATACAAGGCCTTGAAGTGGAATTATCTGTCTGGGTCCATATCTTGAGAACGTCCATGCCCCGGGAACTCTTAGGACTTAATAAGCCTGCATCTATGGATTTCTCTCAAAACAAGCTATCTGATAAGTTAACTGTTGTGGGCCAGCTTGAAAATCTGGGTGTAGCCTAAAGTCTAGACTATTTGCATCCATTATCTGGTGAGTGTTTCTGAAGCATCTTTTAATAATTTTATGGGACCACTTCCTGATGCCCATTTCTTGAAAGAATTACCATAGAGTGCAATGTAGTCCTGTGCAATTAGTTTCCATGAATGGTTTAAGAATGAAAGGATCAACTATTGTTTTTGGTAAGCTAGTACCCACGAAGTTTGGAATCAGTGACCTAACACAAAGAGTGCATTAAGAGTACACCCATTCATTGTCTATTCTACGCCCCATGAGATATGATAGGGTTAAACAATGCATTAACAATATACCCATTCAACATCTATTCTATACCCCAAAAAAATGATGTATAAGTAACTTCTATGAATGGTTTAATTTATAACAATCTTTTCTATTAAAATTACAATTTATTTTTTTATTTTTTTATGTTTCTAATATAATATTATAGATTTTTTTATAATCAAAATGAGTAAAATAAATTAATGAAAATTACATATATCTATGGTAATCAAAATAAGTAAATTGAGTTGATAAAAGTTATTTTGGGTAAGCTCCAATTCAATGATCCAACATTTTTCCATTCTTTGAACGAACTTGAGAAAACTTTCATTATTTCACTAGAAATTAAAAAAGTTGATTTGGGCTGATTAGTAAATGAGATGTCTCCGCCTTCAAATGATGATTGGTTCGCCTTCTTCGAGGCTCATTATGGATAATCCTTCTAGTTCAGAGGGGTCCTCTCCTAGGACTATGGTCAACCCCGTTGGCCCCTCACTGGCTTTTGATTCATGACATTCAAGTAAAGAACTTGGCTCGGACTCTGTCTCAAAACGATACTATTCAAATCTCCTCAGATGTCAATAATACCACATCAGTAATTCCAGATATGGTTCTGTTGGATCGGGGTTTGTCTCCAGCTCCTATGACAGAAACTCAGACTATGGTCGACAATACCTCAATTGATGTGGATTTCACTCCATTGGAACAACTGAGATGTATCCATGTGCCCTCTTTTTTGGATATGGTTAGGAAAAAGCCAATCCCTATGTTTCAAAAAAACTGAGAAGTGGTTCTGGATGGGGTTTCCGTGACCGAGCCGTCTTCTGGGTTTCGTTCTAAGAACAAGTTGGTCCATGGTGCCAGGGAGGGGGGTTAGCTATGGATCTCTCACCACTAAAAACCAGAAGTTCCTGGAAGGGCATTCCAAAAAGGGACCCTTCGAGCCAGATTATGGTCTCTTCGGGTCATAAACGTGACTCTCCTTCTACTGATTCTAGGGCACTTAGAGATATAAAATCCCTTGCTAGGGTGAATAAATGATTTGTCTTTCTCTGAACATGCAGGGAGTAGGGGGGCCTCCCAAAAAAACTTTCCCTCCAACGTGTTTTGTTGTTATACAATCTCGATATTGCTATGATACAAGAAACAATGGTCTCAGATGTGAAGGCTCAGGTTTTTTTTATTAAAACAAAACCTAATTGGAAAATGTGTGCTATCAATGCGGATGGCCTTTCGGGGTCTACTAGCTGCTTGGGACCCCCATGTATTAAATTTGAGGCCATTTATGTCTTTGGCGGGGATCCTATTTACTGGAAGATTAGTGGGTTTCGACGTTGAGTTAAATTTCATTAATTGCTATGGGCCATATTCAAATAGATAGTCATTCTTGGAATCGGTTTGTGCTGATAATTTGCTAAAATTGGAAAATCTAATCCTCACAGGGGATTTAAGTTTTACCTGGTCGGTGGGTGAAGTGTGGGGAAGACATGCAAAAATGGATCCCCTGGGCTCTTTTTTTCAAAACATGTTTTCCTCCATGGATTTGATTGATATTGAGCTGGTTCCCTTGTTACCTACCTAGAGGAATGGCCGTCAGGGGGATGATTTTGTGTCTAAGATATTGGATTGTTTCCTTATTGTAGAAAATTCGTTATCCAAATTCACTAAATATAGATCCTGGACTCAGAAAATCCGCATTAGTGATCATATCCCTATTTTCTTCCAGTTTGATATTTCTATCAACAAAGTTATTTACCCTTTCAAATTGAACTCATATCGGTTAAATGATCTAGAGTTTCGAGCGGCTGTGGCAGCTTTTTGGACTAGTTTGGTTATGGAGGGAGGGGTTTCTGCAATGGACAGTTTGGTTAAAAAAATAAAATTCCTTAAATCTTTCACCATTTGTTGGGAAAAGAGGTGAAAGAAATTGATGTGGTTGGAACTTACACAAGTGGAGGATGAGATTGAAGCTATTATATCGGAAAATTGCTTATCTCCTATTCAGGGTCCCGAATCGATCAGATTGTGTGAGTTGGAGGGTAGAAAACATCACATCCTGAGGTTTTAGGAAGAAACATGGCGCTTAAAAAGTCGATCTCTTTAGATTAAGGTCGGGGACAACAATAACAATTTTTTTCATAAATTTGCGGAATCCTGGAAAATACAGAATGCTATATGGGAATTAAATGATAGTGATGGGAGAAAGATATCCTCTCAAAAATATCTACACTCAGAAGCGGTCCTACATTTCCATAACATTTTTCAAGATCCGAAAACAACCACACTACTAGAATAGTTTAAATTTTTCAAAGAGTATCCTCGGATCTTCATTGAGGAAGAAGGTGATGGGATATATTCCTCGGTAAATTTGACTGAAGAGGAGAATGTCCTCAAAGGTTTTGCAAAGGACAAAATACAAGGACTTAACGGTTGGTCTGTGGAACTGTTTCTTTCCTTTTTTAACATCATGGGTCAAGATATCCTAAGGGCGGTAGAGGAATCCAAATTGTTGGGATCGGTCACAGGTGCGATTAACTCCACATTTCTTACTCTTGTTCCAAAATGCTCACATCCTGATGGCTTTAATGATTTCCGTCCGACCTCACTTTGTAATTTAATCTACAAAGTCATTGCTAAAATTATTGTTGTAAGACTGAAACCGAGATTATCGAAATATATCTCAATGGAACAGTTTGGTTTTCTTCATGACCGTCAAATCCTGGATATTGTGGGGGTGGCTCAGGAGGCTTTTCACTCCATAAAAACAAAGCACTTAAAAGCAATACTTTTAAAATTGGATCTTGTGAAGGCATATGATCGCGTGGACTGGTCATTTTTAAGATTAATTTTGATCCAGATCGGTTTCCCATGGGCTGTTAGTAAGTGGATTATGGACTGTATGTCCTCAGTAAACTTTGCAATTATTATAAATGGTACTACCTCGGATTTCTTTAAAATTTCTCGGGGATTAAGGCAAGGGTGTCCACTCTCCCCTATGTTATTCCTTCTGGTTATTGAGGGCCTCAACAAGCTTATCCATAAAGCATGGGGTGATCAGAAACTACTTGGTATTTTGGTTGCCCCACATATTGTGGTGACCCATACGTTATTTGTGGACGATGTATTGTTATATGGGGGTGGAAGTCTTCCGGAATGGGGTAAGATAAAGGTGATTTTGGATGTTTTCTGTAAAGCTTCAGGCATGCTCATTAGTAAGGATAAATTTGTTTTGTTGTTTTTTGAGGTGGAGGAGGACATTCTTATGCACATTAGACATATTCTGCCTTTCAATTGCAAGCAGTTGGAGGAGGGTACAAACTATCTGGGCTTTTACATCAAGCCCAACAATTACCTGGTGCAAGATTGGAGGTGGTTATTATAGATATTTGACAAAAGGATTTCCCACTGGTGCTGGAGATGGATTTCTTTGGGTGGTCGTCTTACGCTTGCAAAATCAGTGTTGCAGAATTTAGTTGTTCAATTTTCTCTCTTTAAGCAATGTCCCTAAGGCCATTGTGACTGGAATTCATAAAAGAATTTTCAAATTCATCTGGGAAGGTGGTGCTGATAAGCGCAGGTTCCATCTGGTGGGTTGGCGTAAAATGTCCCATCCATTTCTGTGTGGGGGGTGGGCCATTAAGAATATGGAATTATTTGGGAAAACTATTAAGGCAAAGAGCCTCTAGTGGGCTTTATTTTTGGATTCGCTTTGGGGTTTGATTATTAAAGACAAATATCTCAAAAGTGTTCAGTGATTCAATGGTTTAAGAATGGTATACTGGAAACCAGAGATGTTTCTAATATATGGAAGGGAATATCGGTTCTTTTAAGACTATAGCATCCTGGTTATCCTTGGTCCCGGGAAATGGTCGACAGATATGCTTGGGAGAGGATCCAATACTGGGTGGCCCTATTGGTTTCAAACTCTCCCTGAAACTCAGGTATGTTTTGAGGATTATAGGTTACTACACACTCAATCATATCATGACTACTAATGCCCAGGGAAGGAACCAACATTCTTGGATCAATGCTTGTCAGTTGGGGTTATATGGTCAGCTAGGAGAGGAGTGGACTGTGTATATTTCGAGCCTTAAACGATTAAATATCCAGCTGCAGGAGTCCCCTGACCCATTAGTATCGTCATGGAATATTGTTTTAGGTGTGGTCACTGCTATATTGGATTACGATTCAATGTTCATCTCATATGATCCCCCCACGCAGTGGTGGTATAAGCTGGTTTGGACACTCAACCTCCCACTCAAACTAAGGTGCTTCATGTGGCTTGTTCTTGACAACCGTATCCTGACGTGGGATAATTTAATCAAACAGAGTGTTCATGGCCCGAGTAGATGCGCTTTGTGTGGATAAGATGATGAGTCAATCAATCACCTTTTTTTACCTACTCTTTATCCCGTGTTGTATGGTGGGAGATTTGTTCATGGGCCGAGATTGCTTTATGTTGGAATCAGGGAACCTTTATGGAAAACCTGTGTGATTGGTCCAAGGCCGATTCACATTGGTTAACTCTTCCAGTCTTTGCGGCGTGGGTGGTATGGAAAGAACGTAACCTGCTAATATTTGAAGGAAAACAACCCTTGTGGTCCTGGATTAGTTGTCGTGTAATGGCCTGTTTCTATGAGGTTACTGGGGCTATTCCTTCTAGTGTTGGTCGACTTAGCCATGCTCTTCTCCCAATGCCATGAATGGATGTTGTTCTTCCTTGGGGTTCATTTGATGGTGCCTCACAATTGGGTTCACGGGTTTGTGGGGCTAGTGCTGTACTTGTATTGGCTGAAGACCGCATGCTCAAAATCTAGATGAATTGCGGGGGGGGTACAAATACAAAAGGTGAACTCATTTTACTTTGGTTACTTCTATATGTATCTTCGAGGCGTAACATCCCTCTGCAACATATTAGGGGGGACTCCAGAGTGATCATCAATTGGGCTCGCAATGAGTGCTCCCTAACGGTCCTACAACTTGACTTTTGGTCGAGGGATACAAGACGCCTCATCAATTGTTTTGGTCATATTTCATTTGTTCATGTGTTTAAAGAACACAATTTTATGGCCGATGCGCTCTCTGAGCGAGCTTTAATAGTTCTAGAAGGCACTATATTTTTGGAGGATTGGTGTGAAAATCATTTATGTGACCGGTCGTCTCTGGATTTTTTCTGATTTGGGAGGATTATTTGTTTTCTCTGTCTATGATTTACACTTTCCTTCCTACAGGTCCTTAGTTCATTCAGTTAGTGGTAGATTTTTGGACTACTTCTGGTTTATATATTTGATGGTACTGATGGACTAGTTTGGTTTTTGGGTAGCGGTGACTACCTCTGTTCTCTAAGGGGAGCATTTATTTCTATTTTCTGTAGCTTTCTCGATTTGTATGGATCAGTCTTTCCTTTCTAGTATGGTTTGGCACATCCAGTATTTGGTACTTTGGTATTTTTGTTTTTCGCTGGGCCAGTATTTTGTGTGGCCGATATGGATAAGATTTTTGTCTATGTGTTTGGATCGACAGTTTGGCTTACTTTGTAACACTTGGTATTGAACTCCGTAATTTTTATTTACTGTTTTTAATATAAATAGTAAAAACTTTTCATAGTGAATAAAAAATCCTTAATAATACAAAAATACAAAAATAATCAAAACAAGAGCCACGAGGTGGCAATGTCCCCAACATTGCCACTTATTATTACGAGAGAAAGGATGTTCTAGGAAGAATGACAAGAAGCTACTAACTAATAGAGGAGTTTGTTACGGATTGGACACTTAAGAATGAAGAATGAGCCAAGTTAACAACTGTGATGCTTAATTTTTTCTTTTAAATTAATGTACGAAAAGCTTGGTGTTAGAATTGTAGCAAATGTGAAAATATAACAGAATGTAGTCTTAGTCCTTATAAACCGATTTCTTGATTGCGCAAAGATGGGCCTTGAGAGATGTTTATATATAAGAGTCAAAGAAACACTAATCCTCAACTTGAAAGAAGCGCTTAGAGCGAAATTAATATGCTTGTTGCTTCATTATGTTTTGAGCCATAATCAAATTGTCTTTTAGGAGTGCTTCATTCTATTCTTGAGACATAATTGATGGAGATGGGCCTTGCGATATGTTTGTTTACATGGTTGGAGTCGAAGAAACACTGATCCCCAACTTCAAAGGAGCGCTCAGAGTGATGTTGATATGCTTGTTGCTTGATTATGTTTTGAGCCATAATCAATTTGTCTTTAAGGATGCGAAGAATGTTAGCTCTAGTGTGGAGTGTGTCTTCCACTGCCTGAACCCAAGAGGTACTTGGTAGATAGGAAATTGGTGATCATAACTTTTGGTCGTACATTGCTTCATATGGTGTCATCTTGGTGGAACCATGATAACTGGTATTATGCCACCATTCATCCTGAGGGGGCTAGTGGGCCCATTGGTATGGCTTGCTTGACGCAAAGCATCGCAAGTAGGTTTCCAAGCACTTATTCACTGCTTCTATCTGACCAATCATTTGAGGGTGATATGTTGTGCTGAGAGAGTCAATTGAGAGCTATTGGTTTTGTTATCCCACAACTTGTAGTTGCCCCTAAAAGATGATCCTATCAAGGATGGTAGATGGAAAGGAAACTAAAGAGGTGACTTAAGAGGGCCTCAATCCCCAGATAGATTAGTTTCCACTCCAATCGAGACACTCTTCACCCTGATCTATCTCGACGGGAGAGATCTAAATCCAATCACCAAATCAAACTAATTATGCAATAGAATACGTAAGGTGATGGATGCATGGAACCCTAGATCTAAGGATGAAGTCACTTAATTGGTTATGTTTGGGTTGGGAGGCTTAGGATAGATGAGATGTCAACCCAATGTATTTGGTTACAGTGATTTAAAGGTCTAGATAATAGATCTAGGATCAAGGTGCCAGTATAAATGATCAAATCTAACTGCCTTGGGAAATGTGACCAAGGTAGAAGAACTGGATGAGGTTAGGAATTTATAGCACCAGACTTGATGATAGATATGATAATATTGACACACACAAGCCCAAAACTAGATCTTGAAACAACCAAAAGATAATAATCCAAGGAGGGCGAATAGCATGAAAGATCAATGCCTAGGGAAATGGGCAGATGGATAGAAGTTAGGTACAATGCAAATGTGTTACTCATCACTATATTTAACTCATTGGAAATGTTATTTCTTCAAATAATTGAGAGGTCAACTATAATTCATTTGTGCAATGTTTTAGTTTGAACTTGTCACCATTGTAATTTCTAGCTTTATTGGAACTAGTTATTAATCAAATCCTTGAGTTTCTATTACCATGAGTGTTTTGTCCATTTGTGAAACTTGTCTTTGCATTAATGATATGATTATTGTGTTTGTTATTGATATATAATGGGTAAAATAACATTTATCTATGTGAAAGAAACATAATCAATATATATATAAATAAATAAAAATTGCATTTCAACAAAAAATTTAACAATAAACGTGATATAAAATTTGTTATCCAACTTTCTTCATAGTGAAGTCATCCCTTGCGAATAATAACCATACGTGATATTGTATTAGCATGACACCACTCTTCGAATGAAAATAAAAACAAAAAACCATTAATTTAGTATAGAATTCATTATCCAACTTTTTGACACTGAAACCAATACTTAAAAGTAGTTTGATTGAATCATTAAGAAATATTTTAATAAAAATATAAATTTATTACTTAATTATAAATGAATAAAAATGTTGTTATAACTATTATTAGAAAGAATGATGTAAATATAAACATTTATATAATTTTCATTTATACTTTTTAAAAATAACCTTTATATATTACACATCAATACCATATCATATTATTTTTGAAATTAACCTTTGTGTGTTACACATCGTCACAATATCATATAGACACCATTATCTTGCTAAGGAAAAGTAAAAATCAAAGTGCAAATTGTTCAAGTATGGACTTCTTTCCCTACCATTAAAATAAGCCTCCAAAACACTTGATTGTAAAACTTTTACGCATGGAATTCAGTAGGATTATGTGGGGAGTTGGCACAATAGGGTTTTGTTACAGTGACAATAAATAAATTAACAACATCTAGTTAAAGAACCATGAAAATGACGAAAATGAAAGATGGGACATTGACACATCACATGACACGGACATTTGAGCGTCATCACGCCAGGGATGGTCGTTGCCTCGGGTTAGTGTGTGAACATGTACACTATCTCGCGCATGCTGGGTCTTTGGACAGCCTGTTATTGTATTGAGCAGAGCTACGAAGAAAGTATGCATGGTCCTCCACAGGGAAGCTGCTTAGCTTTGGATCTATAATATTTGAACTCCTCGTCTGTCAGAGTTGGTCATCTTCTTCAGCCAACCTGCAATGTTCATGCCCTCTTCACATTCTAATTCTTCCACTGCCCTTTTACCTGTAATCAGCTCAAGTAGAACTCTTGAACCACTCCAAAGTTATAGACGTCACTCTTCTCATCCACTTTCAGAGTGTACGCATACTCTGTAAATTCAATAATGATCAAACTCAGGGTTAGAAGGGAAAAGACAACCATAACGCTTCGTAAACTGCCCCTGCAATCTCAGAAAACATCAATATATTGTGTAGCCAAAACCTTTTAGGAAACCCTCTGCTACTAAGAATACATATGAACAAAAAAATTAATTAAAAAGTGCGAAATGATGAAACAACAAATTTACCTCGAGTTATATAGCCAAAAGACCCTGCAATTGAAGACATATATTCTGAGGTAACTGAATGATGCAACAACTTGGCAAGGCCAACAACTGAGACATGGGATTCACATCGCTATGAAGGATAAGCGGCGAACAATAGAAGAAAGAAAGACAGGGCTCCAAGAAGCGATACTAAGGAGTACGTTAGCATTTCTTGATGAAGACTGGGGGCAGCATTGAGCATGAATCCTGGAGAGTAAGCTGGTCTCTGTGTACATGCTGGGTATCTATTGATTCTTGGAGGTTAGTATACTGAGATACGTGCCATCGTTCTGTGTATGAGGGGATTCATTAATTTGGAACAGCGGAGATCATTCCCTGAGTGGGGATCCAGGGCGAGTTGCTAACTTCTGCGACTGATACGGTGCTAGGACACTAGCGCGGAATAGCAATTGTAGGAATCGTTGCAGGGCGAATTCTTTACTGCTTGCTTGCAGGCTGTGTGTTTAATGGGGTTGGCGTTGAGCTATTACGATTTCTTGGTTCTGATGATATGATCTTGCATTTGGGACGCGGTGATGAACAATTGGCCCGTAGACAATTGCTGGGAAGGGATTATTCTATCTTCTTGCACATTTGCCCATTGAACCCTGCCTTTAGTTCAGTGAATTAGACTGGCCCATTAGCTGGCAGCGGTGTGGTACATTGATGGTGGTCCCGAGGAGAGAGGATGCAGTGACTGAAGATTTCCAGCCACGAACAGGGATGTATGTCAAGGATGACTCCATTAAATACCCTGTCAAGAAGGTCAAAGAACGTAAGAGACTGGATCAATTAGTGCTGGGGGTCGATGTTACGCTGGCAGAGGCCGTGGATTACTCTCATACAGCTGTAGTAGGACATGTTAGAGGCAAGAGATTAGGCAGAGGCTTCCTTCAGCGTTGGGTGGCAGAGAAATGGCTTAACATCGCACCATCTGCCCCTGAGGTTCGTGTTTTGTCGAAAGGATGGTTCTCATTCATTTTCTTGAACAGCGGGGAGGTCAATGCAGTTCTGGGTAAACATTGGTCGATGCTGGGAGTACCACTTGTACTGAAACGATGGTCACCATTTTTCGATGCTAAAACGGAAAGAATAGCTAAAGAACCGTTGTGGGTTAAGCTGCCAGGACTTCCCATGCATATGTGGAACGAGACTAGGTTTGCTGAGATCGGGAATTATCTTGGTGAATACGTGTACTCTGATTCCTCCCATCTGCAAAATGGTATATACTCGGTTGCTAAGATTTTAGTCAATCTCGACATTAGGATGGGGCTTTTTGCTGAAATTAAAGTTCATTCCAAGGATGGGGATTATGTACAAACACTGGACTATGTGGGCGTGCCATTTAGGTGTCATCGCTGCCATGATCTTGGACATCTTGTAGCCTGCTGTCCCTTATCGTTTCGAAAAAGCAAGCCTCTGAATGTTGCTGATGCAGATGTTGTAGCCGTCCCTGGGTTGAAAGTGGACTCACAGGTAGAGGTAGTGGAGGGGAGTGGGACAGCTAATGACGGGGGGGGGTTTCTTGAATCTGTGGAACAATTTGAGAATGATGGAAGGATAGAATCAGAGGTTCAATTGCCATCCTTGGTGAACTCTGGAACCAAGAAGCATGGACGTGAGCCCCCTGCAGTTGAGGGGGACTCCTTGAGCTCTGTTACTCCGACTTCACTGGCCACTTTATTGCAGCAGGAGATGTCCTCTCCTCGTCAGGATCCAACTGAGATACACACGGGTAAGTCACCTATTCATCCTCCTTCCGTTCTTGTTGACCCATTTGATTTGGGGGGGGGCAGCCATGGGTCTCCTCCTCGACAGGTTGACCACCTACTTCGGCCTGTTATGGGTAATGTCACGCCCTCTATTGTTTCTACCTCACACTCTTCATGCTCCGAGGGTAAGCACATTCGATATGCTCTTCGTAGTAGGGATATTACTACAGATGGATCGGGGGGCAAGGGACTACCTGAGTTGGCCACTAGTGTGGTGGGGAAAGGACGGGGACGTAAATCCCATATGACTAAAGCTAAAGAACGGGCGAAAGTGGATTTAGTGATGGGAACGCAATCGTCTATTGAGTGGGCACTTAGAGCAGTGATAGCCCAGGATGGGGATTGTTTATGAAGATTATGTCCTTCAATTGTTGTGGGTTGGCGAGCCCACTTAAAAAATCTTCGCTTCGTAGGTTGGTTGACCTTAATCAACCGGACATTATTATGCTGCAAGAAACTTTGGGTGGCTGTGAGGATGTTGTTCGTACACTAGAAGCTTTGCTCCCTGGCTGGAAGTTTGTAGGAGTGGATGCCAGAGGGCGCTCTGGAGGACTGGCTTCGGGGTGGAAGGTAACGAGCTGCAGATGTGATTGTACTTGGGGGATATCCTCTGGTCTTGGTTTGGAAGTTTGGGAGGCTGAGATAGGGCGGATGATCACGGTGCTCAATATTTATGGGCCCTACCTTAATAGGATGGGATACTGGGACTCCTTGTTAGATATGGAGATATTTGATGGCAGGGAAGTGATTTTGGGTGGGGACTTCAACCTCACTCTGGGGTCATCTGAAGTTTGGGGGCCTCGGGCTGTTCCGGACTCCTTAGCAAACCATTTCATCAACGCATTTGTCAGAAAGGATCTCCTTGATATCATACCATCCCAGCTTTCTCCCACTTGGAGGAATATGAGAGCAGGGGTTCATAGAGTAGCTAAACGACTGGATAGGTTTCTGGTGGCCGAAGGGTTGGCACATGGGGTCGATCTTGTCAGACAGTGGGTAGGGTCAGGTGGAATTTCTGACCATTGTCCCATTTTCCTGGAGTTACGAGGTAGCGGGAAAAAACCACCCAGCCCCTTCAAATTCAATCCTAGCTGGCTGAAGGAGGAGACATTCATTAAACTGGTTCAGGAGCTATGGGTACATCGTCCACTTGACAATCAGACTCCGGCTGGTGCTCACTTTCATTACAATCTGAAAAGAATTAAAGAGGCCACTAGAACATGGGCACATGACAAAAGGGTGATTGATGATCAGAAATTACAAGATGCTGAGTTAAACATTGCCAGGATACATAATAGTCTGGGCATGGGATACCTGGATGATATGCAGAAAGATGAATTGTTGGAGTGGGAGAAACGCAGGAATATGATACTGTGTGAGCGTGAAGAGCTGTGGAGGATGAAAAGCAGGGCGGTTTGGCTACAATGCGGCGATGAGAATACCAAATTTTTTCAATCTTATGCTAAGGGGAGAAAATTCAAAAACTCTATCTGGGAACTCTCATCAGACACTGGGGAACAGGTTTCCAGCTTTGATGGATTAGCAGCGTTGGGAGTTCGACACTTTGGAGATCAATTCACGGCGCCACCTGGAATTTCCATTGCTGAGGTTATTCGCGTGACTCAACTTTTTCCCAGCTTTCTGGGGGAGGCAGATAACAGTATGTTGATGGAGGAGGTGTCGCTGGATGAGCTCTCGACGGTGATGAAATCATTAAATAAAGACAGCAGCCCGGGGCATGATGGATGGCCTATAGAATTCTTCCTAGGATTCTATGACTTCTTCGGGGAGGAGATTTTGCAAGTGGTGGAAGAATCACGCAAGGCTGGGTTTATCCATGGTCCTTTCAACTCCACGTTTTTAACTCTGATTCCTAAGACTGACAAGCCTGTCAACTTTGCAGAATTCAGACCAATCTCTCTCTGTAACTGCATATATAAGATCATATCTAAGGTTATGGCGCGCAGACTCAAGAATATTTTATCTAAGAACATTTCTGGTGAGCAATTTGGCTTCTTGGAAGGACGCCAAATTCATGAGGCAATTGGAGTTGCACAGGAAGGATTACACACGCTCAAGGTGCAGAAGCAGAAGGGAGCGGTGATTAAGATAGATCTCTCCAAAGCATTTGACAGGGTCAGCTGGCTTTATATCCGGTTGCTTCTTACTCACCTGGGGTTTTGCTATGATTTTATCAGATGGATTATGGCCTGCCTCACCACGGTGAATTTTGCTGTTCTAATTAATGGTTCTGCTAGCCCTTTCTTCCAGGCTGGGAGGGGACTTCGACAGGGATGCCCCCTGTCTCCACTGTTGTTTCTCCTCGTCGCTGAAGGACTTAGCCGTTTTATGCTGAACGCCAAAGCTGAAGGTGCCTTTAGAGGCATAGCTATCTCTCAGGTACTGTACATTACACATCTCCTTTTTGTTGATGACATCCTGATTTTCTGTGATGGCACGAGCCAGGATATTGACAAAGTGGTTGAAGGACTCCACTTAATACAAGCTGCAGCGGGTATGTTAGTTAATATCGACAAATCAACTATCACTTGCTCGCATTTATCCGAGCCGGAGATTCTAAACATGGTGAACAAACTACCATACAAGACCTTGGATTTAGATGATGGATTACAGTATCTTGGCTTCCAATTGAAACCGAATGCTTATTTGAAGACAGATTGGAGCTGGCTAATAGCAAAATTAGAACAGCGTCTTCATGGTTGGAGTCATAAATGGCTCTCTCGGGCAGGGAGGCTGGTTCTGATAAAATCAGTACTGGAAGCAATTCCGGTATATTGGCTGTCACTTGCTTGGATTCCCACTGGAGTTCTGGAGCAGATCAGGAGACTGTGTTTTGCCTTTCTTTGGAAGGGTACGAGTGAGAATCGGGCTTTGGTGTGGGTACGCTGGGAGAAGATTGCTGTTCCGAAGGCTCTGGGAGGATGGGGTTTAAAGAATATATTCAAGTTTGCTAAAGCCTTGGGGGCCAAAGTGTCGTGGCGACTAATTCATACACAGAGTCTCTGGACTCGAGTGGTCTATCATAAATACATTGCCCCTTTAACAATGCTCGAATGGATCAGGCTGAGAAACAAGTCAAGGGCAAACTGCTCTGTGGTGTGGAAAGCTGTGGTGCAGCATTTCACTTTAGTCGGATCGGGCTTAGTATGGAGGATTGGCGACGGGAGACTTCTTCGGATAGGGATGGACCCATGGGTTGGTTGCAGGGGTGGACATGTACTTTCTATGGATCTGAGGACCTTTTTGGCTTCGAGAGGATGTAATTATCTGAATGACTTAGCGGATCAGGGAGCTTCTACTCTATGGCAACAGGGGTGGTATTCTGCACGACAACTTGGGATGCCGGCTGAACTTCAGGTGGAATGGGAGGATTATATACGGCGGTTAAGACTTACCCATATTAGAGTGACCAATAGGGCTGATGTACTTATATGGGAGCACCATCCATCCGGTGTATTTTCACCAAAACATGGATACATCCAGCTCAATGTGGAAACCCATAACAGGGTTTTGGTGTGGTGGTGGAAATTATTGTGGAAATTGAGATGTCCGGGTAAAGCTAAATTACTATTCTGGGCGATCCTGGAAAATAAGGCCCCTACGTGGGACATTCTGCAAAAACGTTTTCTCCAGGGTCCGGGGATCTGTCCACTTTGTAAGGTTGCTGAAGAGAATCTGGCCCATCTTTTCATTCATTGTCAATTCTCACAGTCTGTTTGGACTGAGATCAGCAAGATATTGGATAATAAGGTGAGGTGGAGGGGTACGGGTGTGCTGGAAGCATTCCAGTTATGGTGGACTGCTCAATTTTCATCCCCTCTCCGGGCTCTCCCGTGTATATACACATGGGGCATATGGCTTGCCCGCAATAAGGTGATTTTCCAGGACTGCAGGGTACCTATGGAGGCTGTAGTGGCTCAGATGGTAGCGATCACTCTTCATTATGTGGCCCCTGTACAAGTGAGCAGAACACGACCTGTGCGAGTAGAACAGATTGATCTATCCATGCCATGGGCATTTTTCGATGGTGCCTCAAACCAACAATCAGTTTGTGGAGGGGGGGGAGTCCTTTACAAATCTGAGGCACATTATTTCCATCTGGCGGCTGGATTGGGAAGAGGAACTAATAACTACGCAGAACTCATGTCGCTTAAATTGTTGATGTTATTTGCCCTGGAACAAGGATGCTTGTCCCTTCAGATTTTTGGTGACTCCATGGTAATCATCAACTGGGCTAAGGAGATTACTCTGTGTCATGTGATGGATCTTTTACCTATCCTGGAAGAGGTGAACCGGATAAAATTAACTTTCAACCACATCACATTTACACATATATACAGGGAGCGGAATATATTGGCAGACCAGCTATCCAAAGAGGCAACGCAGCAGGATTTAGCTATTGGTACATGGAAGATAACCATTCACTCTCCGGAAGGCACATTCAGCTATCAACACAGACCTTTTGTATAGGATCAGGAGGCTCTGCTTTGATCCACTAAGCATATAATCGATGGGGGAGATAAGGAACAACAACAGGCTAATCTGCACCAGATGGGCGACGGTTTAATTAGGCTATTGAGGACCGGCCAAGCACTGGACGCGTCCTGTCAATGAGTCGAGAACCACAGAGTATAAGAAGATCGTAGTGGAATCAAAAATGACATCAGAGCGTGCTGTGGAACAGCATTAACACCGGTGATCAGGCACGTATTGAGAATTTATAGATACAGGCTGGGACAGCCATATACCAGAATATTGTAATGCAATAGAATCAGATATGTTAACTGTGCGGGCTATAATTGGTTAACAGAGAATACGAATGGAGAAACTTTATAGTTACAGGCTGGGACAACCATTATTTTCAGATGGTTTTTTTTGTAACAGGAAATAAGGACAACAGCTGATCAAAGATGATCAAGACATTGATGAGGTAGATTGAACATTGAAGTAACGATTTTGGGATGTAATCTGTGACAATGTAGGGATCTTAGTGATCTTATTACATGTGCTGAATGTAATTTTGTTCAAATATGAAATAAAATTACGAATTTTTCCAAGGGAAAAAAAAAAAAAAGCGGCGAACAATCATGGTGAAGATAGAGCAACCCCTTGGCAGTCTCCACTGCAGTTTTGTATCTATTCTCCCACTGTAGATTCCCTCCATTGTTTCCATGGAGAACCTCTCCCAGGATTCCACTAGGCATGTATTCATACACCAGAAGATTAGTGTCATGACTGGAGTAGAAGGCCAACAATGTAGCTATGTGTTTATGGCAGATTTTCCATAGAGTCTTGATCTCTGCAAAGAAACCATTATCAGTTGAAGAGCCTATGCCAATCCTCGTAACACTTGAATTTGTTGGCCATTGGGCATGATGCCTTGATACACAACTCTCGCTCCTCCTTTTCCAATGACGTTGTCTTCTTTTATGCAATCCAATATGTCGTCGCTCCCAAAGTCCAGTTTTTGGAAGGTTGTCATTTCCCACAACCCGGTGTCAGTTTTTACCTTGACGGCTCTCGCTTTAATTATGGCTACCCCAAATGCCAACAACAACAAACAGAAGAGGAATGGTCCCAATGCTATGAGAAGGCCACGCTTGAGGTGAACTTCACCTCGCAATCCGTTGATATGAGAACTAGAAGTGCAACTGTTGAAGTGTGGTATGCACAAGTCGGGATTTACTGAAAAATGCCCCCTCTTGAATAGTGCCTAAAAAGTTATTGTAATAGAAATCCGCATAGTGAAAACTCCGCATGTTCTGTAAATTTGTGGGAATACTGTCGTTCAAGACATTTTCGGATACGTTCAGATAGTAGAGATGACTCGCCGTGGCTACTTCCACTGGGATAGGACCCCTGAACTTGTTCTGGCTAAGGTCAATGTATATCAAAGAACTACAGCTGCTCATCTCCACAAGAATCCTACCAGAAGAGTTGTTTCCGCTGAAATCTATCATTTCAAGCACGCCTGGTCGGCCAATCTCTGACAGAACATTACCATAAAACCTGTTTTTGCTGAGATCAATGAATAGCAAAGCCCTACAATTGCTAATCTCCACAAGAATCGCACCTGTTAATTGATTTCTAGATACGTTCAGATAGTAGATAGTGCTCATCTTGGAGATCTCCATGGGGATGGGACCTCTAAACTCGTTATGGATAAGATCAATAGATGTTGAATTAATCAAGTTGCTAATCTCTCTAGGTATTAAACCAGAAAACTTGCTTTTCTTTAAATCAATGCTTTCCCGAAGGAATAGATCCATTCAAACGCTTATCGGAAATGTCCATCGTCCATAGCATGGAGGATACATTATTAATTTTCTCCAGTATGGTCCAACTGAGATTATTTCTCCCAAGTGTGATCACAGTCAACTTGGGAAAGTATAACAAATCTGCATGAATCGAACCATTTAAATGATTTTTCCCCATGTAGACTTCAACTAGATAATTGCATGTTCCCAGATGGTCAGGAATCAGGCCGACGAATGAATTCTTGTCTATATACAAATACTTGAGCCTTCCGCCCCTGCACAAATTTGGAGGGATGGAACCAGTCAGTCTGTTGGAAGAAACATCGACTTGCATTAACTTTCCACTTGCACCCAGTTGCTGAGGCAGGAAACCTGTGAAATTGTTGTACGAAAGGCTCAAATCCTCCAAATTTGGCAAGTCCCCAATTAAAAATGGGATCCCGCTGTGTAGTCTGTTCCAAGAAAGACTCAGCTCTCTCAACTCATTTAGCGCGGAGAGTGCCACGGGTATTTCACCAGTGAGTCCATTGCTTTGCAAAGACATTGTCTCTAGGTTTTTCAGACCACCAAGTTCACAAGGAATTGCACCAATAAGATCTATTGCATTTTATTTTGGTCGTGAGCCTGATCTTTGGTACTAGGTGACTGAGAATATGTGCTCACTCAAATTATCACCCTTACCTGACCTGCTCGGCACCACGGTTGGTGCAATGAACATAAACAGTTTACATTGAGCGATTTATTCCCCAGCAGCCCTACAAAGTTGGAGACAAACTGAAACACCACCGCTGTAAACATAAATCAACAATGGCATGAGTTTGAACATGACTGAAAGATGGGGTGCTACTTTGAAAACACTACTTTGAAAACAAGCTGGGTGCACGGTTCTCTGTTTTGAAATTGCAGCGTAGCTACTGCTCCTTTTCAGATACACTGATCTTCTCCTCAACAATATTCATATTTGTAAACAATGTGTTTCCACCATCTACATTTCTGATTTCTGAGTAGCCTGAACGACAAGTCCCTCTGTACCCCTTTTATCAACAATGATCTACAACTAAGATTTGAGTCATTTCACTGATAGTGATAGATGGCCAGGTTGTTTGCATGGATCAAAAATTTCTATAAGACAATGCACATTTTTCTTTGCCAAAGTGTTAATGTTAAATTGACATTTGTTAAATAATTAATTCATAGTTGCGCTAAATTAAGAAGCTGCAGTTTCTGCCAGCGACAGACCTTGGGTGCCGGTGACTGACCTATTGACAGAGGGCCACCAAAATGTCTCGTCAATAGCCTACTCCATTAAACTTGACAGAAGCCTGCAAAAAAAATAAAAATTAGAAGACGTCATCCCACCGCCCCCTCCTGGGAAGGGAAAAACGAAGATGACGTCACAATCTGCAACCAATAAAAATTTAGAAAAAATTATTTTTTTAAATTTTGTTTAATAAAATATATTTCCAACTATAGAATAACTATATTAGGAAGAAAATTTATAGGCTATATTATAAGCTATAGGAGAAACTAATAGGTTCTTGGCGATACATAGATGATCCCCTTCGGGGACATAATAAGTAAATTGAGTTGATAAAAGTTATAGATTCTTAAAAATACAAAAATACAAAGTAATCGAAATAAGTAAATTGAGTTGATAAAAGTTATAGATTCTTTAAAAATACATAGTCAAACCAAAACAAAGAAAATTTATCACTTGACAAAGTAAGAAAGAAAAAATTCCAAAACAAAAGGAATGACGAGGAGGCTAGTATAAAAATGACTATTTTAAAATGGAAGGGTGATTAAACTACTATATCATTGTGATAAAGTCATAAGACAATTTATGTGTGTCTATTTGTTAGAAGATGGCGTTAGGGTTAGTTTGTCATATTGTATTTAGCGAAAATTTGAGTAATTGCTTTTTATAAGAAATTATATATATATATATATATATTTTGTTGGAAATTTAAATAGTTGAGAGTATAAAGAGTTTCAAAATTTTATACAATTTTTTTGGGGAGGTAAACCAAGACATTGTAATCGTTTCCATTCTTATATTTATTTCATGCAGTTTGGTTTAATTCAAGCCTATTAAAATTATGGTTGTATTCTTTAACATACTCACCCAAAAGAAAAACACATGTAAACATCATAAACAAAACTAAAATGACCAAAGACACGAGCCACTATGGGCCTCCTCCATAGAAATGTCATCCCTACTAGGACCAAAATCCACCGAGTTCCCTTTGCTTCTCTGTTGAGACTGCTTCTAGTTGCTCCATAATGTCCTCGTCAACTTCTTGATCCTTTGTCGATTCAATGGAGACTAGAGGAATCATTACTATTAATTGGGAGCTCCAATCAAATCCCAATATCATATTACACTGCATCTCAAGATCTATCATCGTTTTGTTAGTTTTAATATTTTTTCCCCATGCTAAACTTCCAATACATTATGCTTGGCCTCCTGTTTTTCTACATGCAAGCTCAAATACTCAACAACTTGTCTCATGCCTTCCAATTGATTGGATAAGTGCCTTAATGTTTTCTTGACCTCATAGTTTCCTTCATCACTTTTACCCCCAGATAGAGAAGGTCAATTCATTATTGAATTATATCTTGAGGACTGCCTCAAATTCCAAACTATCTGGTTCCAAGAGCTATTGCAAACAACCTTACACCAGGAAATAATGCCTCCCAAAGAATATTTTGAGTGTTGGATCAAGAGTGTGAAGTAAAAAACAAGAACACTGATCCAGATTTATGTGAGAATGAAATGAAAGAGCATATATATATTCACATACATAGATATATTTCAAGAAACACAATGATACAGTAAAATCATATTCTATTAAATGAATGAAACATAACAGGCTGTAAAATAAAATCAATTAGAATAGTGGTAGATATATCTCCGAGAGGAGATGTGGTGGTTACACTCATTCGTCACAAGCTGAATACAGAAGGAGGTCGAAGGGCCTTTTATCATAAAGCCTTGAAGAGTCAAAAACCCTAAACCTAATCCTAGGAGATGAATCATCAAAAGGTTTGTGGAACCCAAGGTGGTTAGTTGATACGTCAACTTCCCGAGAACGTAAATTTTTCATACGATCTTTGTTTTGGAAGGTTGATAGTCTGTTGGAAAGATCAATCTAAGCACTACAACTTTCGACTGGGGCAATGGCATGCCCCCAAATCTCCAAAAAATGTCGTTTAGAGCCTCAAAACGGTCCTAGAAGTTTGGGAGTTAAAAAACCATAAAAAAATTGCCACCTAGAAAGACTGTTTTGAGCCAGTGGAATAGGTGGGTGGCCACTGATATCCATCTGGATCAAACATAGAGGCTCAATCCTATTCCTCCAACATAAAAAACCAAAGGATTCACAACTGACAAGGTTATCCCCTCAGAACAAATGTGCCAAAATAGAATAGAGGCTACAACAACGCATTTCACCAATAGATAGAACATTGTCATTAGTAATAGGTAGAGCACTACAACAATATACAAATGTATCAAAACAAACACCACACAAGAGGATCCAAACCACTTACCCCTATCCCAGACATACGTGAGACCAAAACCTCCAACAAGTAAGGGATCTAAATTTCTAATGAAAAAGACAATCCTCAATAAACATCCATGACCTTTCATGTTCCTCCCATTATCGAAACCAAAAATATATAAGAGAGCCTCAAACAAAACATTTCACACTAGAATCATGAAACAAAATAAAAACCTTACCAACCCTAAATGCATTATCCCAACTCTGAGTCACATCACCATTAAACTAAGCTTAAGTGTGAACTCAAGCTAGTTTGAATGCAAGTGTGTGGTTTCCATATAGGCACAAGGGAGTGTTATAACACTCTTGTAATTCACCCCTGGACACATGTTTGCCACCCCCCAAATCCCACCATTCATTAAGTGGATAAGTTTCAAAAAATTGCTTAGTGTGAACGATATTAACATGAAGGGTGATATACTATAGTAACCAAAAATTCTTATGGATCCCCCCATTTTAGACAAGGACTTCTTATAGGTCGGCTTATTCACCATGGAGTCAACACTAGTATTGTCTACTCTTTAAATGTGTAGAAGATAGACTGAATCCAAGGAGGCAAGGAGGTTGTGAATGCTTTGGAACATTCTATATGGGGTTGTGCCATCATTATCTTTTTCCTTTGTAGCAATACCATTAGCAAGGGATGAATATGGTTATTGCACCGAGAGGCGCTCTACAGCCTAGTATGAGGGAGATCTTGTGAGCCGAGTGTTTGTCGATAGGCCATAAATAAAATGTAATAATTAAAAGTAAAAAAGTAATAATATGAGGGAGATCTCGTGAGTCGAGTGTTTGGCGATATTGTCAGCCATAAATAAAATGTAATAATAAAAAGTAAAAAGTAATAATATGAGGGAGATATTGTGAGTCGAGTGTTTCTCGATATTGTCGGCCATAAATAAAATGTAATAATAAAAAGTAAAAGGTAATAATATGAGGGAGATCTTGTAAAAGCTCCTTGAGTGCAATGCGTGAGAAGAGGTTTGCACCTCAGGATATTTGATCCCTCTCGGTGCTTGATAGAGCCTAGGATTTGGATCTAGATAGGGTTGTGCCATCATTATCTTTTTCCTTTCTAGCAATACCATTAACAAGGGATGAATATGGTTATTTAACAAGATTTGACCGCATGATGTTGGCGTGATTACACTACGAGGCATGCCTAAAATTAGAAGTTAAGATGCATGCTCTGATAGGGTTTTAGTTCTCATTTCTACTATTGATTTCACTACAACCACATGGTATAGTAGACAGTTATGACTACATAACAAATCGTTATGGCATCTTCTAGGGGAGGGACAAGGGTTCCCTTCATCCAAACTCAGAGATCATGAGCTAATGTCAACACCTTAGCTGGTCAAATGGTGGATCTCTCTTCAAAAGTGTTAATCGAAGGAATCAAAGGAGAGGGATCTAACCATCAATTGCCATCAAACCATGGGCCTCCTGGAAACCACCGACTAGAATAATGATTTCCCAAATCCTTGCAAATTCCAATTTATCAGATTACCTCAAGAAAGATTAATGAGTGGATCCAATATATGTAGGATATGTGGTTGGGAAGTTCATTGGCGTTTGGCACATTGAGAAAGATTTGGTCTGGTGGATAACACCAAGTGGAAACCTAAGGCCTGTTACAAGCTCAAGCTTGGATCAAAAGGGTTCGTCACATAATATTTATGAGCCTAGAGGACAGGGAAATAATATTTGATAATGGACCATATTTTTTCAACTCTATGGGACTTTATCTCAGATAATAGGCATAAAGATTTAATCTAGACAAAGAGGATTTCTCTCATGCTCATGTCTAGATCTGGTTGTACTCTCTTCATCAAGAGCTATGGGAGATGGAAATGGTAGAGGGTATTGGAAAGACCCTTGGATCCTTTGTTAGGGTTTATGAAATCACCAAATTAGGTCCTTACACTTCATACGCAAGGATTTGCGTCTACATGAATATCCCGAAAGAGCCGCCAAAAGAAATAAGCCGAATGCACAAGGACAATGAGTGGTTCTAGTCAATAGATTACAAACACATCCCATTAGGTTCCGGAAGTGCCATGAACATGGGCATCTCTTCTGAGAGTACCCTATGAACATCCCAACATCCTCAACTGAAGATCATGGTTGGTTTTAGAAAGTGACATCCAAAAGAAAACAACCCAAACAACATCAGATCCTAGAGAAACAAAATAAACCCCAAACCATGAACAACTTTGAGGTGTTAAATAACTTGACAAAATAAGATCCAAAGGTGCAAGGAATAAAAGAGGAACCATTAAAAACTATGAAAGAATCCCTGAAGCAACATAAGAAAGAAAGAGACAAGGGGAAAGCCAAAAAAACAGGGGAGGAATCCCCTCAGCCCTCTAGCCCATGGAAAGGACAATATTTGGAAGACTATGTTGAAATACAGGATGAATATGGGGAGTATATGGATATCGATGATCTAGATATTCCCACTTTGGAAGTATCATGTAAGATCCATAACCCCCCCACCATCCCTCCCCAACAAATGGAACCGTTGAAAGAAGCCTTGGTACGATCCAGAACCTCCATTCAACTAGGGATTCAAACCAAGAAGAGGAAGGAGATCAATTTAGGCACCAAAGAGGATAAAAATACAAGATGCAAAAGTAATAAGCATATAATCAAGGAGGTGGGTTCTAAGCTCATTGATTCAGGTCGATACACTCAACTCACACAGATTTTCTCCATCTCCCCCTCTCTGTCTAAATGAATTTGATCACTTGGAATTTTCAAGGCACTAATGGGCCTCAAAAGAAAAGGATTCTGAAAAAGAAAGTTCTGCAAGATCATCCATCAATCATGATGCTTTAAGAATTGAAATGTCTAGCGAATCATCTTTCGAGCCTACTAAGTTCAATGGATGTGGAGAGGATGCCAATCAATGGTGATCGATGTGCACTAGCAATGATTTATACTAATGCAATCAACTTTGCTTGTAGATTATTTTAAGAAGATCACCTATAATGGTCTAGGCTTGCTTGGAATCCATCCCATACCTTTTTTTAAACTACTAAAAGATTATTGTATTGACGAAATTTTAAAAATTTGGATATTCCAAGTCTAGTAGAAATTTCACTTCTCGTGTTGCAAAGGTTTGGCAGGGTGCTTAGATCAAGGGAATGTCAAGCATTATAGCTCTCTAATATACCTTGGGGTTTCCAACAATAGTACTTGGTCGGTCTATCACAATGGCAATTAAGAAGGACTAGCCATGCCATTAGTCGTACTACATGTTTCCCATGTATGTGAGAGTGATCTCCTTGAGTGCTATGTTCGATGTACTATAATGACAATGCCCAAATTGTTTTTTTAGGGATGGTCTCAGGTCTGCATAGGGGTCTTTTGATATTCCCAAGGCTATGTGAAAAATCAAATCAGTGAATAGTTTTGTCTAATGTGGTACTACTCACCAAGTACAAATAGAGGTATACAATGGCATCCAACCAAGTAACTCAACTTGTATTCCCTTTGTGTATGCTTCCCATCCACAAGTTTTCCCATTGAATGTCAGATCTCTTTGTTTTTAGACATCAAAACATGTCTCTATCCTAAAACAAATCCTTGAAATTGGGCACATTTGGCACAAGAAAGTGGTTCGATACTACTTGCAATGTACTTATATAACATGAGTAGAGAATTAAGAGCAACATCTAAGGAAATTCAAATTGCAAAAAGCAAACAAAATGGAACATAGTATTCAATTTGGAAAATAAGTAACCATTTATTTATATTTCAAAAGATGAACAATGTTCATGTGCCTATTCGAGGGGAAACCTCCAAATCATCGGTTATCAAAGACAATGATAATCCTTGACAAAATATTGCATAACTCTCCACCTTTATAAATAATCTATATCCACCCCAAATCCTAACAACAAGTGAGTCCTACATTAATTACTATACCACATTCATTATTAAGTACCTACTACTTGATGGGCCTTATCCAATATTGATGATCATTTATATTAATTAATTACATGCCAACTACCTAGTAGGTCTTATTCGAAGAAGATAGTCACCATACATTAATTAACTAACTTCTAACCAAATAAAAATTTGTTACTATAAAGATTATGATAAGACCTACAAAAGTATTCACATTTAAGATTCCAAAATGAAATACATGTAGAGCACAAAGAGTGCTTTATAGCTAATACATTATATGCTAGAGAATAAACCAAAGCTTTTTATAGACCATTATTATTAAGAAGTTCTTCAATTAGATATTCAAATGACATTTAGTTTTTTTCTCCTTTAAGAATCACATTTAACATTTAAGATAATATTTTATAATCTTAATATATGTGAAAGATAATTATGTTGACTACAAATATATTTAATATCTTGAATATAGTCTAAATGTGATATGATTGGGAAGATTCAATCATAAAAAAAAAAATCAGTTATATAATTTTTGATCAAATTATACTTTTTTATTGACAAAATTACATTTTTAAATGTATAAATGAATTTAATACCTTTAAAAAAATTTATTTCACTTAAATTCTACAATATCAACAATTGTTTTTAATGAAATTTCAAAATAAAAATAATTAAAAAAATCTAATGACATTATGACTTCCATTTAATAAATAAGTTATGCATGTGGTTTTTTGATAATATTTCTTAAACTTTTTGGTTCTGGTTGCGGCTATATATTAATTTTGGATATGGCTGTGGTCCTTTTTGATCAGTGTTTTGTGACTGTATTGATACATAAAGATATTTTTGAAGGTTGTATAAGCGTTGCTCTAGTAATGTACTCAGAATCATATGTACTTTTTGATTTCATTTAGAAATAACAAAAGTACTAGATTAACATTGAAGAGTAAAAGCCAATGAGAAAAATGATCAAAAGTCAATGAGAAAAATGATCAAATGTTTGGAAAATAGTAGAAATCAGAGAACATAGTAAGAAGAGATAAACATAAAGTAAAAGATTCTTTTCAATTGGCACCAGTGGTCTAGTGGTAGAATAGTACCCTGCCACGGTACAGACCCGGGTTCGATTCCCGTCTGGTGCATTGCCCATTTTGTTCAAACATTTTTTTTTCTACTTTCCTCCGTTTTTCTCTCAATCTAAATATCTGTTATCATAACAACAGTTTACACAAGTAACCGTTTCCACAGATTGAATATGGCTGTTTTTTTCTACTTCCCTCCGTTTTTCTCTCAATCTAAATATCTGTTATCATAACAACACTTTACACAAATAACCGTTTCCAAAGATTGAAAATGGCTGTCGTTGTAGTATAGTGGTAAGTATTCCCGCCTGTCACGCGGGTGACCCGGGTTCGATCCCCGGCAACGGCGAGTAATGAAATGTTTTGGTGGCATTTCAATAAATTGAATTGTCTGTATTTCTGTTGTTGACGGATGCTAACTGCTCACTAGACAGCTAATGATAGATGAGAACATTAGCAGTGAGATAATGGATTATAATCTTTACGAGGTTCAATATATCTCACAACTTTTCTATCTAGTTTTTTGTACCAATGATAGAAGAGAACATTAGCAGTGAGTTAATGGATTATTGAGCAATTTTTGGTGTTCTAGTTTATATTTTCTGATTTGATTGGGTTTGGGTAAATTATTATGGGGCAAACCATTAAGCACTTCTCCTCATTTCGATGATAGTATCCAAGATAAATCTTAAACTCTTAAAGGTAGAAGGTCAAGTCAACATCATAACTCAAAGCTATTACAAAGATACACTCATTATAAGCTTAATATGCCACTTACGAGAATAGACGCTGGGTGGGGAGGATAACACTCCATCCCATAACCACTTGGCTTCATAAACAATTGACTTGATTGGTCACTAATATGGTCTATTGTTGTTTTATTCTGTTTTGAATATTTATAATTACTATCTTGAATATTTATATTTGTAGTTATTCATTAATGAACTCTATTGAATTTGGTTATCATTCTATCACACTAGCCTTCTTGTGTACACACTCAAATTGCTTTTATACTTCCATTATTAAATCACTTAAAACTTCCATTGGTTCGGTTATGGTTCACCACAATCTTCTATCGTAACGTGCATGGTCATTGAGTTAGTGAAATAAAGCTACTAGTTTAACCAATCTTCCCATGGATTAAAGAACAACATGCAATTGGGCTTTAGGTGCTAACATAAGTCCAATTTAGTTGTTAATGTTTAAAGTCATCTCCTTACTAAAGTAGATATTGACATTCTATTTTCATTTAGCACCAATGGCCTGATGATAGAATAGTACATTGCAATGGTATAGACCTAGGTTCGATTCCTAGTTGGTGCATCAATATTTTTTGTTGTTAGCAATTAGTATTTCTTTGTTAGTGTTTACTTATTATTCTAGCTTGGTTGAAGCATTATGTACTTTTGGGGACTTTCTCGAAATACAAAACTGATATTTAATTTTGTTCATTTGATTCTATTTGATTTTGAATATATGTGAATTGAATGTTATCTTTTATTTGACAAACAAAGCCATTGTTTTGTCGAACAACCAATCTTAAATCTCTTATCATCATACTAATAACTATAATTGATCTAAATATGTAAAAATAGGTTGTTGTAGTATAGTGGTGAGCATTCCTTCTTGTCATGCGGGTGACTCGGGTTCAATCCCCAACAATGATGAATTTTTTTAGCTCTTATGGATGTGATTGCTCATTCTACATGCCAAGTTATTCTCTAAGTGGTGCAGAGAATCAACATTGTGCCAACTCAACTTATAGATCAACATGTGCCTTTAAACACAACTTCAACAATAGTGCATAAGTTGACAAGGACAATCCAAGTTCCATGCTATTGATCAAATTGGATCAAACCAGCACATGCCCTAACCAACTTGATTCTAGGGTTCAAGGTAGTATTATTATTGACCATTTGTGCATGGGCATCACTGTTGGGGACCACCTCATTTAAATCTTTTGATCCTCCAATTTGTGTTATATATGTTTCATTCTCTACGTTAAGGGAGAGAAATTCATAGTTAGCTAGTGGATCATAATCTTTATGAGGTTGAACTCATACAATCATTCTTTCACATAGCTTGAGTCACAACATTATCTCACAACTCTTGGTCCTTGCAAATTTCATAGCTTGTTCTTTATGCCAACAATAGTATGTACCATTAATACATTTTTGGTGTTGAGTGTGCATTATTTGATCTAATTGCTCACTAATATGGTTTGTTGTTGATTTATTTTGTTTTTACTATTTACACTTAATATCTTAAGTTTTTCAATTATACACTCTATTAAAATTCGTTATCGTTTATAGCTTCATTCCACTACATCCATACTCAAATTAATTTTGCACTTTCATTTTTAAAACACTTAACTTCCATTGGTTTAATTATGGTTCACCATAGTGACTTGTGCCATGTGGCTTATATCATAGCTTACCTAGTTCATTAAGTTAGCACAACACAACTATGTAGATTAATCAGTCTTCCCATGGATTGAAGAACAATGTGCAATTGGGCTCTAGGTCTTAACATAAGTCTAATTTACTGGCCAATGGAAAAAATCATCTCCTTACTAAGTAGATAATGGCTGTAAAATGTGTCAAAGATGGGGCTGTTGTGTAGGCGGGGGCAAGATTTTGTAATTGGGACTCTAAAATTCTTGAGGTTGAGGAGGATTTGGAGGTCCTTCTAAACCAATCTACTAGTGGTATTTTAGGGGAGGAAAAATTAATTTGATGGAATTTCTTGGAAGCCAAAAATAATAAGTTGTTGTTGGATATGGAGATAGACTAGCGGATTTAGAGTAGAGCAACATGGATTGAACTAGGAGATAATAAGTTCGTTCATTGTTTTGACAATCATAGGAAGCATATAAACTCTATTTTGGAAATCACTGATCATCGAGGTTTTAAAATCAGGTGTTTTCATGATATTGCCATCTTAGGGGTTCTATACTTTGATGACATATATCGAGAACTGAACAAGGCCAATATAGCTCAAATCATAAAGGTAGTCTCATTATTCCCTAGGATGGTTGATGAGGAGGCCAATGAAAAATTGTTTCGTCCTATCTCTAAGGATGAATTATTATATATACTCAATACCTTCAAGAAAGAGAGGAGCCTAGTCTTAATGGGTGGATGGTGGAATTTTTTATTGAGTTTTTCGATCTCTTGGGTGATGATCTATTAAGGTTGGTTGAGGAGGTACAGGCGATTGTGAGTGTTCCTGGGAGTATCAATTATGCATTTCATGCTTGATTTTGAACCTTGACTATCCCAAATCTTTTGATGGGTTTAGACCCATTGCTTTGTGCAAATGGTCTATATAAGATCATATATAAAGTGATTGTAATCATATTCATGAAACCAATATTGTTTGAGTAATATCAATCGAGCAATTTGGGTTCTTGGAAGGAGGCAAATTCATGGGGCAATACAAACCACCCAAGAAGGCATTCATTCTATTAATACCTCTCATGTGTATGTTTCAATGATCAAACTTGACTTATCAAGGGAGATTGGATACCTGTGTATAGTTTAAGTTCTCGACGCGTTTCGGACTGCATAGTTGAGTCCATCATCAGGAGAAAACATATCTCAATTAAAAGCTGCACGAATTTTCATATTATTTATATTGTTGTGTTATGATCTTCATTTTAAATTTTAAGAGCCGACTTTAATTCATTAATGTGTCAATGTACAAATACAATTTATTAATTAAATGTGACGAAGTAACTACTCAATGATAACTAATGTATAAATGTAAATTATCTTTTTAATTTTTATTTAATTTTTAACCCTAATTTTGATTAAATGTTACGTTTTGTTTTGTTGTGTTGTAAAATGACAATTTAATTATGTTCTTAATATTAAACTATACTTAATAAAAATTAAACGTTTGTTAATATTATTTTTAAAAATGTTAACCTATATCTTATACTTCAGTTATGCTATTAGAATATTTATAGTTTAATAGTTAAATGTTGTAATATTGACCATAAGATATCTTTTATGAAATAATATTTATTTTATTTTTAATTTTTCTACAAACTTATAGTATTAAGTTTTAAAGTAAAGAAATTTTAAAGAAAATTTTTGTGAAAATTTTAAAATTTTATAAAATTTTTTAAGGATTTCTTAAACTTAAAATTAACTTTTTAAAGATTTCTTAAACTTAAAATTAAATTTTTAAACTAAATTTTTAAAAACTTTTTAATTTTTTAAATTTCTAATTTTTAAATTTTAATTTAATGTTTTGTAGGGAGTGAATGATCGGTTTCCATGAGTCACAAAGGGTAAGGCCATCATCCCTATTGAAGTTTCTTGGGTGTTTCTCAATCTCAATTGCTTCACGTATGCGTCTCTTGTTGTAATTCTCCTCAATTGCTAAGACTCTTGCTTCTTCAATGCATACATGGTGGTTAGTCTTTGATGAGTGCTCAGCTACTGCTGATTTCTTAATTCATCCATGAGTAACATCAGCACAATGCTCCTTTAACCTTGTCTGAATTGAGCGTCCTGTCTCACCTATGTATACGTCTTCACATGAGCATGGAAACGAATAAACACCTTTTCTTAGTTTTGGGTTGATGGGGTCTTTTGCCTTGTCTAGCAAATTTCTTAGGGAGTTAGGAGGGCAAAATATTGTCTTGATCTTCTTCTTCTTCAAAACTTTGGCAATTTTATCAGTTGTACCCTGGATATATGGGAGAAAAGTTCTTCCTAGGTCTTCTTGTTCATTATCACGATTTTTAGTTTCCATACTTTTTGCCCTTCTGAAAGCTTTGTTAATATCTTTTCTATCATAACCATTGTTTTGGAGGGTTATCTCAAGGTGTTTCAATTCCTCGTCAAGGTGTTCTTTATCGGAGATTCTGACAGCTCGTGTGGCGAGTGTGTGTAATATTCCTAGTTTTTGTGAAGGGTGATGGTGTGAGTTGGCATGTAAGTATGTGTCTGTATGGGTTTTCTTACGATACACCTGGTGGGCTAAGGAACCGTCTTCTTTCTTAGTGATCAGAACATCAAGAAAAGGAAGGGAGTTGTTTTCCTGGATTTCCATGGTAAATTTTATGTGTTGAGATTGATTGTTCATGTGCCTAAGGAAGTCATCTAATTTCTCCCTGCCATGTGGCCAAAAGAAATTGGTATCATCCACAAATCGTTTCCATTCTTTTGGTTTAAGCGGGTAAGAATCTAAGGCTTTTTTCTCAAAGTGTTCCATGTATAGGTTGGCTATCACTGGTGAAAGGGGGGAACCCATTGCGACGCCACTGGTTTGCTCGTATATTTCTCCATGAAAGGTAAAATAGGTAGATTTTAAACAACTTCTTACTAGGTTGGTTATATCTTTACTAGTTATCTCCTCCACCACCTTGATTGCTTCTTCCAGAGGGATTTTTGTGTAGAGTTGGGTTACATCAAAACTTACAAGCATATCATTATCATCAACCTTGAGGTCCCTAATGTTTTCCACAAAATGTGTTGAATCTTTAATGTATGAAAATGTGTGGCCAACCAATGGTTTTAGGGTTTTTGCTAGGTATTTGGCTAGATTATACGTTGGTGACCCAATGGTGTTCACAATTGGTCTTAGTGGTACACCATCTTTATGAATCTTAGGGAGTCCATAAATTCTTGGAATGATAGGGTCTTTCGGGGCTAGTCTCTTTTTTAGGTTATTATCTAATGACGACTCATTTATGGCTTTTTTAATCTCCCTAATGATCTTGTTACTTGGGTCTTTCATCAGTTTTTTATAGCATCCTGTTATTGTGAGATGTTCATTCATCTTAGCTTCATAATCAACGGTGTTCATTACTACGGTTGCATTTCCTTTGTCCGCCTTCATGATCATAATTTCCTTGTTAGCTTTTAAGTGCTTAATGGCTGCTATCTCCTTCTTAGTCAAATTGTTTTTCGGTGGTTTTGCTTTTCTTAAAATCACTGCACAGTCCTGCCTTATTTCCTCTGCGGTGTCTTTAGGAAGTGTCATTACCGAATCTTCAATGGCACAAATGATTTCTTCAACCGGAATTTTGTTGGGTGCAACTGAGAAGCTTAAACCTTTCCCTAAAACGTTCAATGCATCATTATTCAATTGTTGGTTTGATAAATTAACTACGCTAATCTTCTTTCTTCTGTTTAGTTCGTATGGATGTTGTTCAGCCTCGTCAGGTTTATTAACAATCAAGTTATTTAGGGTTTGCGACTGATCAATAGCATTGTTAACATCGAAATGGTTGCGTCTTTGTTCTGAGATGTTATTAGTGTCATTGTTAACGTTGTTGCATTCTAGGTTACTTATCTCTCTATCACCCAGCCTTCCAATCTGTACGTTGCTAGCGTTGTTCTCTGTCCAATCTGCAATGTTAATACTTCCCAAACTTATGCTGCCAGCGTTACCTTCATTATCTGCGCTGTCTGCAAACTCCATACCCATGATATTATCCATACGTGATGGCCTTTCACAATTGTTATCAGCGTTACCAATGTGACAATTGTTATCAGCGTTAATACTTCCCAAACTCATGCTGCCAACGTCACCTTCATTATCTGCAGTCTCCATCCCCATGCTGCCAACGTCACCTTTATATTTATTGTTACCTATCTTGAATATTATAGTTAATATCTGAAAGTTGGTGATGGATCCCAGGTCAAACTTGGCGTTGATGTTGTTATGGGATATAATTGAAATATTTCCTTCCTAGAGATCTGATACAATATTTTCAAATGATTGGGAAGGTCACTCTAAGCTTGATTGAGAAGCCCTAGGAGAATACTTTGTGGAAGCATGGTTGGTTATTTTCTACTAATATATATTTGGAGAGGGAATTTGTTCCTTCTTGGGAGTTGGTTGTGGTAGTGCTACACAAGACACATACTAGACTGAGTATGGAACCCAATGAGCTTATTTGGTCTTTGAATGAATCATGGGGATCATATTCATCTAAGCTTGGGTATGTAGCATTACTTGGATCTAAGGATTGAGGGATTCGATGGTGGTGGTAAAATTTATGGAAGGTTCGGGTTCCTCTGAATTCGAAATTGTTGAAGTAGTTGGCCCTCAACGAAAGATTCTTAACGCGAGATCTATTGCAGTGAAAGGGTGAAATGGGACCAAGCATGCGTTTGCTTTGTAAGTTCTCTTATGAGACTAAATTACATATTTCTATTTCCTCCTCATTATACACTACACATGGTTGGGATGACATGGAGGGGGCAGTTGGTTTTTCTAATTTATGGAAAGGTGAAACAATGGAAGATTGTTTCTCCATTTGGTTCTCAAGGAAAGAGTTGAAGGCAACATGGGATTTTCCCTTTCTCATTATGTGGGATATTTGGGCTGCAAGAATCTCCTATTTATTTGAAAGGAAAGAATTCCCCTTATTTCAAGTAGCGGCATTGCCTATGGTATTGCATTCACACTATAAAGATATCTCCAGTGCAAAACCTCCAAGGATATTGATTCTTCCTCAAGTTGATAAATCTATTACATGGGGATTTTTTTATGGGGCTTGTCAAGGACATGACTCTATCTGTGAGGTGGGATTTATTTTACACTAATCAAAACAACACTTCTGCCACTTCAAAGCTAACATTGGTCAAGGCACAAACAATGTTGGAGAAGGAAAGCTCTTTTATTTTTTATTAATTTTTCCCTAGCTAAGGGTATTCATTCTCTACATGTTTATGGAGATTCTATGATGGTAATCAATTCAATGACTGATCATATAGATATTATGAAAGCACGCTACATTTTCTCGCTTCATACTTGAAGCAAATTTCTAGACAATTTCAAGAAATAAGGTATGATCATATTTTTAGAGGCCATACTTATGTGGAAAATAAGTTATCAAAGGAAGGTTTGAACCTACAAGAAAATACTTTCATTTGGGGGAATATCAAGTTACTTATAGAAAACAAACCATGTCAATGGCTTCTTATTTACCAGGCACATTCAAGGGTTTATGAAGTGGATTGCATGCTTCACACTAGAGAAGACGTGATCCAGACACTTCATAAAATATTAGTTCTAGATCATAATAGAATGAAGCAACACATTGACCAACACCACTCGGAACATTCTTTTGTAGAAGGGTGTTAGTTGTTTATTTTCCTTAATCCTTGTAAATGTACATCTTTGAAAAATAGAACCCACTCGAATCTTACACCAAAGTTTTATGGAACCTAACAAATCCTCCTATGCATTGGACAAGATGCCTACAAATTGGCTCTTCCCAACCCACTTCAAGGTACATCCAGTCGTTCATGTGCCTTTTCTAAAGGAGGTAGCGCAACCAAATTCCAAGGTACAAAATATCCTACTAGAAATTAATGAAGAAGGGTCCATTTGGTTATATCCAAAATAAGTATTGGCCACAAAATATCTTCAACTATGCCATTGCACAATTTTATAAGTATTGATCCAGGGAAAGATATGCAACCAAAAGATGCCACCTATAAACCAATAACAATTTGACAATAGTTTCCACACCTCTATCCTTGAGGACAACATTACTTTTGAATATATTAGGATCCTACCCCAATCTTCCTACTTTAGGGGTGCTTAAGAGTGAGTCAATTGATGTATGAGTTCATCCTCTTTGAATATCACCCATTATATAGTTAGCGTATATTTATTGAATGTAAAATGGTCATATTTATCAAGTAAGGCCCATTAGGTGGTTGGTACTCATTAATGATGGGACCAAAAGTAGTTTGGGTTTTGTAATTAAAAATCTACTTATAGAGGTAGAATGCTATGGAATGTTTTCTCCAGTGTTGTTGTAATTGGAGCTCTACTCATTGAGAGGTCAGCCTACCTTAAGAGCATGTGAACATTTCTCTCTCTCTTGGAACTAAGTAATACAAGGGTTATATTTCACCTATTTCATCTCATCATCTCTTGTATCTTCTTTCAATATTCATATTTCTCTAAATACCTTGTTTATGATTCTATTTTAAGGGTTAATGATCACTACATATACAAGGATGGATTTGTGGATGGTGCAGTTAACTATGTAGGCGGAGTAGTAGGTGGATCAATGGATGGTGCAACTAACTACACAATTTGAGGAGATGGATTAGTTGATGGTGCAACTGACTACATAGGTGGAGGAGATGGATCAATGGATGGTGCACCTAACTATGTAGTTGGAGGAGATGGATCGGTGCATGGTGTATCTAATTGCACTAGTTGATAAAAGGATGGATCAATGGATGGTGAAGCTAACTTTGTAGGTGGAGCACCAATAGGTGGAATGGTAGACAGTGCAACATACTATGCAGGTGGAGGGGGGAGGATATGGGTGGGGAGTGTAAGAGGAGAAGGCAGAGGATAAGTCTCATTATCTGAAGATGAAGAAGATGAGCAATCACGTCTAACAATTTGTCTTCATTCCTTAACAACCATGATGGGGATACCAAAAATTCGACACATTAATAATTCTATATTGCAATGAATCTCCCATAGATCTATGTAAGCCCAACTTATCATATGCAATGACTCTAGGTTGCATTGTCATCACTCCATAACATGCCATGTGATTTGGTAACAAAATTTACAATCTAGTCTTAATGGAATGTCAAGCCTATGATCTTGAGGAGGCTCATCAATCTCTTCCATATTTACATAGAGCTAGGGAGGAGGATCCTCACCAATGTATGTTCTAATATCTACAAAAGAATAGACAAAAATAATTAGGCAATTTAAATAAAATCTTATAAAAAATTATGTGTGCATTAAATAAAACGAAAAATATGCAGATAAATAAAATCAAAAGATAACGATAATATTTCCTCTCATATTTGGTGACTCAACTATGGTAATCGATGTTAGGAAATCCTTGCTAGTCCATATCTGCATAAGAAAATTATATAAGATTGAGGATGTGATCCTCATCTATATGTAACAAAGACAAAACATCTACACCCACCAACCTACACATCTAGTTCAACTTGCTCCTCTTGGGAAACATCTACCCCCATATGACCATATACACATTAGTCATCAACCTACAAGGCTGTCAGTCAAGTCAATAAAAGCCTCTAAAAAATTAAAGTAAACTTTGAAGCATAAGGGAAGAGATGTCTCCCTTCCAACATGCTATGTCATTGATCTAGATAACTACAAAACTATCATAAAAAAATGGTAGAACACCTGATCATCTTGAGGATCCTAAAAGGACTATCTACATAATACAACATAAACTAATGTGTTTCGCATCAGAGGTATGGTGTGCTAGCATGGTGGTGAAAAGGCTCAAGCACCTAACCTCCTGTGATCAAAAGTATATAATATCAACTTATCCCCAGTAGCCTAGAATTCAATGGTGTGAACAATGATTGCACTAACATATTCTATGCACATATGCCAGCTAACTCTGTCCTACAACACTAGGCAATAGATTGAGGGAATGTGGAATATCCTTCCCCCTCCTAGATAGCTCAATGATGAAATAAATATCCTCCTATGTGGGTTGGTACCACATGCCAAGACCAACCCTAAAGGATTGATTGCCATAATTTCAAGGAAGAATCAACTATGTTAATAACTCAATGTCCCCACTAAGGGAGTTGGCCTCCTCATAAAACTTGAGGACGCCAACATCCAATATCCTGTGATCAAAAGTATATCATATCAACTTATCCCTAGTATCCTAGAATTCACTGGGGTGAACAATGACTGCACTGACATATTCTATGCACATATGTTAGCTAACTCTCTCCTACAACACCATGCAATAGATTGAGGGGATGTGGAAAATCCTTCCCTCTCCTATATAGCACAATGATGAAATAAATATCCTCTTATGTGGGTTGGTACCACATGCTAGGACCAACCCTAAAGGCTTGACTACCATAATTTCAATGAAGAACCAACTCTATTAATAACTCAATGTCCCCACTAAGGGAGTTAGCCTCCTCATAAAACTTGAGGAGGCCAACATCCAATAAAATTTAGTGAGTTTGCGATGTATTATATGAGAAACAAAGTCCTTGTCCCTCTCTCTAGCCTCTCATCCACAATCAGAGTTATATAGGTCAACTACAACTATTGTGACTATCCTTGATTCATATGCAAATCTCATCATGACATATATCCTTAAACTAAACAATCTATACTAAAGTACTACTTCCAATATTCATTTAATATTGAACTTAAACAATTTTGCACAAAAAACCTGTACAATTCTTAGTGTGTCTATTTTAACTATATGAACCATAATTGGTGCATTATAATTTTTATGTGCACCAAAAATGGTGGTGCTACATATTTAATGTATTGCATCATACACAATGCGCTTCGCAAATAATGCAAGTAGAATTATAATGTGTCCATACATCCATAAGTGCACCAAATAGTGTAAGTACTTTTTGTAATATTATTACAAATAATGTAGGTACTTTTTGTAATATTATTTCAAATAATGTAGGTACTTTTTGTAAGATTATTATAAATCTTAACACTGCATGTAATATGTTTAGGCACACCATAACATGGTGCACACTAAAAAGCACCCCCACTATGTTTTACATTGGCATTGGCACGACGTGTCCATACATATATTAGCACATTGAAGAGTGCAAAAAAATATTTATAAATATATTTGGTGTGCTTAATATGTATAGGCTCATCATACAATCATACACTATGGAAAGAAAAGATTTCCACAATGCTTTTACAGGATCACCGCTATAGTGCGACCATACATTTAAAACCGCACCAAGGAGTGTGGAAAACTTTCACAAACATAAATATAAAATGTTTGGTGCACTTAATATATATAGGTGCATCGTACAATGGTGTGGAATGAAACCACTGCCACAATGGTTTTACAAGAGCACTTCCATGATGCGACCATACATCTAAAGTCCATCGGAAAGTGTAGGAAATTTCCAAAAACATAATTATAAATATTTCTGGTGCACTAAAGATGTAAAGGTGCACCATACACGATGTGGCATGTAAAAGCATTGGTCGATGGTGCAAGTCAAATACCAGGTCTTCCTCTCTACAGGGAAAGCATGCTACACATATTAATTTTTTTTGATATTGTTTAAAAAATTCCAAAACAAATACAAATCGCCTTTTATATATATATATATATATATATAAAACATTTTAACTATGAGTTAGTGTAGGGATTTTGACGATAAGTTATTGTAGGAAATATTGAGCACCGTTACTTAAATGGATATGAAGCACTTAATAAATCTGAATTTTCAATTTATCAAAAATCACTTTTAATGAATATGAAACACTTAATAAATCTGAATTTTCAATTTATCAAAAATCACATTTAAATTAAAACACTACCATCATAATATTAAAAGAAAATCACGTAGAATGAAAATATACCCAACACCATGACATTAAAAAACCCACTTTTTGTTAGGAATGGTCTCCATTCATTTAATATCCGAGGAGTTGCCAAGATGGTGCGCAAATACAACACGATAAAATGTCCTACTAGCTCAATCAAATTTCTGCTAACGAATGAGCTGTAACGACCAAAAATACATTTTTTTTTTGATATTTAAAAACTTTCACGAAACTCCCATCATGAGGATTTATTTCATCTTTCCCTTATAATAAATATTTAACATATTTTTATAAAATATCTATTTCAAATAAATATTATCTAACTAACAAAGCTTATTTATCATTTTCTTCACAACATGGATATGATGCAACTTTATAGAATATAAAACTTCTTTTTCTTTGTTAATGTATGTCATAGTATATCCTTTTAACCACGTTATAAACCGCAAGTAATATCTATATATTATAATCAAAATTTATAAAACAAGAACACATCTGACATCAATTTTGACTACCTCATATTTCAACCGATTTCTAATGTATATAAATAGCAATCGAATCAAATGCTCATCATTATAATACGATTTCCCATTCATCTTGACCTTCCTACCTTCATATGTATAAAGCAAACGATAACTTTCTTTTATATGACACATAAATAAAATATATTTATGATTACAAGAGAGTTCTTATTTTTTCAACTTTCTAAGCTATGAATTTACACAAAATATAATACATATATATAAGTTCGTTCTTACCCAAAATGATGTAATGCTATATTTAATTCCTATATGAATTTACACAAAATATAATACATATATATAAGTTCGTTCTTATCCAAAATGATGTAATGCTATATTTAATTCCTATCATAACAAGGCTGCATGGCATCAGATACCTGCTGAAGTTGGACTTGTAGGTAAAGCGTCATTAAGCAGGTTGATATTCATGGGTTTGGACGTTGTCGATGGTTTGTAATCTTTTGTGCTGGTGAACTAGTAGTTTGTTGTTACTTGAGTAGCTTCTTTCTATATAATAACTATTACAGCTATCACGTGAGTTCATTATTGTGTGTCTTGAGGTACGTACGATTCTAACAAAACAATGAAGGAAAAGGTCGTAGAGACATATCCATATACATGCCTATAGCTGCAAACTTCAATGACCCAAAACCAATTACCAGTCAATGACCTGAGTGGAATGTTAAAAATATATTTTTACAATGTTGAAAGCATCTGCGCAAAGCCAAACTTGACAAACAACAAGTGACTCCGAGAAGAGATTGCTTCATAGATTGGAAAATTATTTTTAAATGAATTAATTGTTGTGTAAATATTTTCCATATTCGCTATATGATCCTGGCATGACATGACAGTGTTCATCAAAGATTCCAGTGTCATGGACATTACAATAAGTAACAAAAGAAACTATTACACTAATAACATTGGAAAAATGGCAAGAAATGGCCTCTCTTGTTTCAAAGTAACAAAATATACTATATTACCTTTAAAATCCTATATCTAACCCAGGATTTCAATATATCTATGTTCTAAGGATATATAGCTTTTACCGATTATTGAGAAATTTTTGTCATATATACCACTAGCATGGGATTTATATCTATAAAAAGGTAAAGGCATTAGCATGGGATTTACAGCTAACAAAAGGTAAATGCATTGAAAATGTTATGATTTAGAGAAAACTCTTTTGTTTAACATAATTGTTCATGTTTGCATTGAGATGGAAGGATTAACCTAACTGATTAGCTCCCGTCACGTCGTTAATTGGATGAGCATATGGCATAAACATGGAAAACATTACAATATTAGGAAGGTGACATATTAATAATTTGATTTTCCAAGACAAATTCTAACATTATAATTGTTGCCGATGCACAATACTTGCAAAACTTGCAAAATCTCAAAGTCAAGGTAACGTAAGATGGCTCGAAGTGAAGGTAACGTAATATGGTTGCATGTGAAGCACGTGGACCTGCATGCCAAGCACGAAGAACCTGGCCACACAAACATCGGTACCCGAACATATGAAACTTATGTACAATGCAATGCACGAGGAACACAAAGACCAGCATGCATCTTAGGCCAGATGGAACATAGTTGTCATGCAACTAAAGACAAATGGAACAACAATGTCGCCATGTAATTACATTCAACTTGGAAAAAGCTAGACCAAGGCTTCCTCACCTTCCTAATGCCAAGTGAGCGTTGCAAGAGAACATTGACTACCAAGATTAACATTTTGCAAATTTTGTTCTATGCCAAGATTACCAGCAACAATACGCAGTATTATTCACTTGAACCAACTACACGTAAAAGACCTGAGTGAAATGGAGGAAAAGATAGTAACGGTCGGTCCTGATAAGGTACACAATATTTATTCCCTCTTTTAATTGAGTATTAGCAAGATATATAGAATATATCTGTTGTGACAATCGTTATTTTGACAGGCTTTGGAGTTGTTGTGGGCGTCCATGGCTTCAACGACAGTTTTGAATGATGTTTTCTCTCCGCGATTCTTATCAAAAGTGATTTTTATTTTTTCTTGATGAGCTTCTAACCTTTCCACCAACTGTTCTCTAGTCTACTGCAATTCGACCAAATCGAGCATTCTTCTCACCATGTCATTTGGTTCATCCTATTCCACCTGATAAAATTTAGTCACTGGCAGGATTAGCTGAACTAGGAAAATGGCATTAGTACCATAAACCAATCTAAAGGGGGAAGTCCCTATGGATTTCTTATTCATCACCTTGTCATCCCAAAGAGCAAACTTTAGTTTTGAATCCCAACTCTTTTGATTTTCTTCCAGTAGTTTTCTGATGATTCTGACTAGACTTTTATTGGAGGACTCAGCGAGGCCATTGCCTTGAGAGTAGTAGGGAGTAGGGTGAACTAATTGAATTCCCATTGAATCTCACATGTGGACTAATGCTTTATCTTTGAAAGCTGGTGCATTATCAGTTACCAGCCTTTTTGGGCAACCAAATCTGATAAGGATGTTTTCATAGAGAAATTTCATGATAACCTGGTGATTAGTGTTCCTGGTAGGAATTGCCTCTATCCACTTGGTGAAATAATCAGTGGATACCAGGATCCATCTATGTTGACCACTGGATGAAGGATTGATCTCCCCTATGAAGTCAAGGCCCCATTGCTGGAAAGAGCCATTAACCACAATAGGCTTCAGGGGCAAGTATTTTAGCTGTTGTTTTCCTGTGAATCTTTGACATTTGTCACAAGTTTTCACGAAAGTGTATACATCAGAGAACAGACAAGGCCAATAGTACCCATCCCTTAGAATCTCATGGGAAGTATTCTTCCAGTAATGATTCCCCCCACATATGCTTGAATGGAAGTGTTGCATGACTTGAACTGATTCTTCTTTATCTAGACATCTTAACAGAACTCCAGCAGGATCTTTCCAATACAATAGATTATTACTTATGCAAAATTTTACAAAATTAAGCTCGAGAGATCATGATTGGGTTGTGCTAAGTCCGGGAGGAACTTCTAAATTCTGCAGGAAATGAATGATCCATGAATACCACTCGCATGAGAGCAAATTTTCAGCCACCTGTTGACTGTTATGTCGTTCTGCTGCAGCTACCTCTGTTGGTAAACTGACAGAATTTATTCCGATGAAATTTATGTCTAAAAGTTTGCAATTTTCTTTAGCCATAAGCTTGGCTAGACCTTGACCTTTTACTAACTTGGCGGGATTCACCTCTATATCGAATTCAATCAGCTTAGCGATCCATTTGGCTCTCTTGCCATCAATGTCAGGTTGAGTTAACACATCTTTCACTGAAGCTGAAGGGACATAGGCTATGACCTTTGCATGTAGGATGTAAATTCTGAATGCTTTCAATGACTTGATCAGAGCGTAGGCCTGTTTTTCTATGGGACAATATTTCATTTCAGCGTCCCTCAATGTTTTCCTGAAGAAGGCGATTGTATGATCAATCCCTTCGTCATCTTTCTGCAACAAGACTGTTTCCACTGTATCATAGGAAGCAAAAGAGAAAATATAGAACACCTTGGTGTAATCTAGGCTAATCAGGGTAGGAGCTTCCATGATAGCCTGCTTGATGGCTTCAAAAGAGTGCCTTGCATTTTCTGTCCATTTGGTTTCGGCTCCCTTTTTTAGCATGGAAGTTATGTGTTTTACTAACTCAGAAAAATTTGGGATGAACCTCCTGATGAAATTTATCTTACCGAGGAAAGATTGGATATCATTTTTTGACCTTGGTATAGACACCTTCTGAATTGCTTCAACCCGAACTGGATCAATATTTACACCCTGTGCTGAAACTATGTGGCCTAGGAGCTTTCCCTCCCCGAGAGAAAACTGAGACTTCTTAGGATTCAGGGAAATTCCAAATTGTCTGCATTTCAGAAAAACCTCCCTTAGGTGCTGCAAATGTTCTTCGTGACTGTTTGAGTATACTGTGATATCATCGAGGTATATCAGGACAAATTTATCCTTTATCCCCACGAAGGCTATGTCCATGGCCCTTTGAAAGGTGGCCCCGGCTTTCATCAGCCCAAAAAACATCTTGGTGTACATGAAGGTACCCCAAGGAGTGGTAAAGGCTGTCTTCTCCTGATCATCAGGGTGTACAGAAATTTGATTATAGCCCGAGAAGCCATCTAGGAATGACATGACCCTAGCTCCTGACACTCTCTGCAGTAAATGCTCCATCTTAGGCAGAGGATAGTTGTCTTTTTGGGAGCCTTTGTTTAGGTTTCTGAAATCGACACATAACCTAACCTCACCATTTTTCTTCCTTACTATTACCAAATTTGCGACCCATTTAGAATATCTCAGTGGGATTATGATCTTAGCATCAAGGAGTTTTTTTATTTCTCTCTCGATCATAGGTAACAGGAGAGGGTTGATAGGCCTTAGCTTTTGCTTAAAAGGGATGGTGCCTTTTTCCAATGGAATTCTATGTTGAATGGTATCTTCGTCATAAGTTTTTAGATCACTGTATTCCCAAGCCAAAATGTCTGCAAAATCCTTTACAAGGCTGCAATAGTCTGACCTCTGGTCGGTTGTCAACTCGGTAGACAAATTTATGAATTTAGCATGGTTTTGGCTGCCTATATTATGTTCATGGATAGCAGGGTCTTTTTCTTTGTTCACGGGTTTGAAGGGGATGTCATTATGGTCAAACAGCCTTTCGAGGGGTACTAATCCCCGAGGTATATGATTTCCTGGCAACTGGACAATGTCATGCTGGCCTATTTTCCCTTTCAATTTAGACCTTTTGGATTCCTCTACATTTAGGTTTTCTTGGTCAATATGCATATCAAAAAATTCATCAACAACCTGGAGAAATATACTAAGCTCATCATCATCCTCAAAGACTTTCCAAAACTTGACATTATTTGGTAGGGATGGCCTGTACCTGACTTGGATATCATAGTTCAATTTAGGATGCATGGGAGGAATGAACATGCTAGCAGAGACAGCAAGGGAATCAGCTAGGTGGTTCATAGCTTGCGGGATATAAGAAATGTCAAAAAACATGAAGGAATCTCTAAGTTTCCATACCTCATCTCTGTATGACTTCAGTCTGACGTTCTTTTCCTGATAATTGCCATTCACTTGCTGTATGATAAGCTCTGCGTCTCCAAATATTTTCAGGCACATGATTCCCATTTCTTTGGCAGCCTTGACTCCCAATAGCAAAGCCTTGTACTCTGCTATATTATTAGTAGTTTTGAAATCCAATTTATAAGACAAATGGGTAACGTCCTTCAAAGGAGAGATCAAAACTACACCTGCACCTGTTGAAGCTTGGGTACTGGCACCATCAAAAAACATGCTCCAAACGGAAGTGGTTACTTCCTCGGATTGCTGGCTAGTAGGCTTTGTGAGCTGTAAAGGAGCCGGATGATCATCATCTATTTGCAGGATACATGCTCCAAAGTCTGTATCTACTGCGTAAATGGGATGATTTACATAATTCTTTTCATTACTGATGATATAGGCAAGCTGGTTCTCCCTATAGAGCCTTTTAGTTTCACCTCCAAACATGGGAATGGTAGCATAAGTTAGATCCATCTATAAGGTACCCCCTAGTCGTTTACTCCACAATCGGGACAAGAGGATGCCAAACTTCGGTGGGATGTCAGAGACCACTACATCCATTACCATGCTTTTTGAAGGCAGCTGAGACAGGTTTATGACAAGATACTTTATGAGGCCCCGGCATCTGACTTTTCTGGAGTCAAAAGAGAAGAGATCATGGTAGGGTTTTGTGATGCTAAGCTCAAGTTCATCCATCACCGCTTTAGGCATGAGGTTGTGGGAGGCTCCTGAGTCAAGTAAGCAATTGTGAAGAATTTTGTCATGAATGTTTAAGGATATATAGAATGGTGGGCAGGATCCATCCAGTTCTTCAACCATGGGGCCTAGGGTTACTGAAGGCTTATCGTCTTGTAAATTCACAAAGTTAGCATCTATGGGTGTTTTTGGTTGAAGGGATTTCAATATAGATGACTTGAAGGAATCGTTTTTCATTAGCTCAATCAGTGGAAAAGGGATTTTTAGTTTCTAAATCTCTGTTTCAAGATTGAAGGAGTAGGACAACTTGTCATAAATTCTTGCCTCTTGAGCTGGAGCTTTAAGCTGGACCGAATCGGGGGAAATTGGTTGTGATGGCCTTTGCTGCTATTTTGAAATAGTAACAGCCTGTTTTGCAGGAGCAGCAGGCTGCTTTGTGAGGACAGGATTCTTCTTCCCAGGAGCAAGGGTCACAGGTTTTTTAGCAATGGTCCTAGACCTCAAACCATAACTTCTTTGATCATCCGCCTGATACAGTGATTCCTCAGTGATTTGTTCATTCATGAGGGCTTCCTCATAATCAGATTGTGTCAGGAAGGAGGGGTCAACCTTATCCTCCATGCAGTTGATATTGTCTTCTTCCTCTTCTCCTCACTGAGTAAGCTCTTGTTCTTCTTCTAATACCGCATGCTGGAAAGGGGCTCTGATCCTTTGTTCTTCAGCAGGATTCCTGTCTCTCTGGAGGATCTGAGCCTATGGGATATTTCTTCTGTAAGGGGGAGCATTAGTGTTCCTGGGAACAAACTCATTCGGACCTTTACTTCTTGCAGGTTGCTGGCCTTGCACTTTCAACTTGTACATTTTGGAGGTCAGGCTATCCAACATTTTAGCCATTTTTTCCAGGGTGGTTTCTGAGGAGGAGGAGGAATCTGGAGTCTGCCTCTTTTTGTCAATTTTCCCTTTAAGGATCTTAGAAGCGACCATATTAGAATCAACTTCGAGCACAACATCTTGCATGAGCAATAAAGAGGCAGATCTTCTTTCTCGGAGATGAAGACAAAAATCAGGTTCGAAAGCATTTGCATAAGTGATCCTGGTTGAGGTATCTGTAGGTTTGATCTCTGCAGGGATTTTGCTAAACATTTTATTAAATCTCTTCGTGAAAGCTGACACAGACTCGTCATTTTCTCTCTTCAAATTATCAAATTTTGTGAGGTAATAAAGGTGGTCTCTTCTTTCCCCCCAATGCTTCAAAAACAATTCATCTAGGGCTTCGATGTCATCTATTGATCCAGTAGGTAATTCTTTGAACCACTTTCTGACCTGACCATCTAGACTTTGCACAAAAACCCTAGTCCATACATTTTCGTGCTCAATATTTATGTTCTCAGCATAGCTATAGAATGCCTCTAAGTGCTCTTCAGCTGTGAATTCCCCCTCTCCAATGAACTTAGGCATGTATTTTTGGTAATCTCTGGTAGGCATAGCGGTAAGGGGATTAGGCAAATTTAGAGGGTCATACCTAGTAATGAGGATCTTTTCCATTTTGGTCAGAGGGACAACCATAGTGGATGTGGGTACTAAAAGGGTAGCAGAAGATATTTTTGGTGTAGATGGTAGCTGAGGAGGTATAAGTGACAATGAAGGTGGGGGTTTTGACCCAGTGAAGTCACCAAGAGTTGGGGTGAAACAATTTAATGGATGATCTGGAAAATTGGCACCCTTACAGGATTGTGCAAGTAACGAGGACAACCTTTCTTCACGCTGATATAAAAGGTTCTGGAAAATGTTTTCAATGGAAAGTACATTGGTGTAAACAAAAGGGTACTTCTCTTCAGGTTCAATCAGTAAGGGCTGCAGGTAGGAAGAACAACCCTCTTCTTTGATGGATTCTAGGATTTCTTTTCCTAGATCAGCTCGGGTAGCAGATTCAGAACTAGGGTCTTGGATAGTAGAATCGGGTGAGAACACTTGAGCCCTCAAGTCTTCTGATCTACATATAATTTCTTATGAACTAGCTGCTTCGGTGGATGGAGATTCAAAAGGAGTTTCATTTGATAAGACAGAAGAAATACCTCTAGAAGTGCCTGATGTGGTTCCCCTTGTAGATCTGGAAATCTGTCTCTGTGTAGTCCTTCCTCTCCTTATAATCTATTCGGGGTCTGAAACAGGTGTCACTGGTGGCCTTTGAGGCTTTGCTCTGGTACTTGGTCTTCTTGAAGCTACTTCGTTCCAATGGAGTCGCCAAATAGATGATTACAATCGAAATAATGTCCAAGCTTTGTCTATCATCAAAGCTGGAACTATGTCGTCTCCCAGGAAAGCTGTTGCTTCAATCTTCTTCTCCGCCAACGGCGCCAATTTGTTAGCTCTCCAAGAGTCTTTCTAGGTTGCAATCGAAAGAGCCTGGTAACTTAATCTTACTTTAAAGGATGGGGTATGTTTGGATCATGTTGGATTACTGGATCGAAGCTCACACACTCAAAACATGCATGGAGACACTCAAGTAGACAAGGCTTTTAACTACTGCTGTTCAGAGAGTTTATAAAAGGTAAATGAGAGTAGAACTCTTATCGTGCTAGCAGATTCATACACAATATATATATATATATATATATATATATATATATATATATATATATATATATATATATATTGCCAATCACAACAAATAAGAGACACTTGATGTCCAATTCTCAATACAAAGAGAGGATTACATCTATCTAGCATAGACAAATGAACAAACATGAAATGAACATTTCACTGCGAGTACAGAAAGGTAAGAAAGAAAATCTGAATGCAAATAGCAAAAGAAGCTTATATAACTGAGATGCAACTGGAAGTCTGAGAATACAAGTATAGAAAAGTCTCTCCAAAATTGAACCCTTGTTCTACATACTTCCTGGGCTTTATAGCCTTTACAAACTTTTAAGATCCTGAAAAGATGGATCGAATTTGCTAAAAATAGGAAATTAAAACAGTTTTCTGCAAAATATGACAGCGTCCTATATTCAAAGTAACTGACATCTTGCTACGGCACCTATATTCGACAGCGTAATGAGCCCCTGGAGGCTGAAGAGTGAGGTCGAAACTGCTGCCTGGAGAACCTGCAGGTTGTCTTTTTCCCAAAATAGACAGGAATATTCCTCCTTTCGCATTGCTGCAGCCCTTCAGTCTGGAAACAAAAAAATGATCATGATGCCTTTAAGCGTTTTGTCTATCATTGAGAAAATGCCCTTGGGGTGCTTGGATCAGCGAAAGTCGGGTTTGGTGCCCAAAAACAACCTTCTGCTTATTCTACATTTTCGGAAGCTAGAAAGCTTGGGCTCAAAATTTATAAGCTACTGAAAGCCCCTGCTTTCGATGGTTAATGAATCAGATTGACATTTCTCCTAAACCACCGAATTTCCCTTTAGATTTTTGTAGCCTGTCTCTTCTTTCGATAACTAGGAGAGTCATGTGCTCATGTCTTAAACTGCCGAAACTGAATTTTGGGTAGCAGATGAACAATTTCCACATTTTCCCAAACCGCCGAAAAACTATGCCTGGTCTAGCCTGCAAAATTTGGACAAAACTGTGTTTTCTGACCTCCGCTACTTATCTTCTTGCTGCTTGGTTTTCTCTTCGTCCTGGACCAAAACTAGATTGTCAGCAAAACTGACTGCTGCTGCTGCTAAGGTGTCAAGATCTAAGTGCACCTTGGGCTGGGTTTTCTAAGTTGTTTCCTCACCTCCCAAAAGCTCGACCTTCCTACTCAGCCTGATATTTTCTCTTGACAGCCTTATATTTCTTCCTCTCAGCTTACTATGTTTTTTGGTCAACCCTCGAAAAGAAACATACAATTCATTATGCCTTTCAGTCAGCCTTTCATTTTTCTCCTTGATCACCCTCTGGAGTATTTCAAGCTCATACACCTACCTGAGAAGTTGATTAATTTTTTGCGATGAAGAACTTTTTGTTTTAGTTGTTAATACCTTAGCCGCATGCTGATCTTGTTCTCCCATAGGTGTAGGGGAAGGCAAGTTTACACATGCAGTCTCCTGTTCTTCCACAGGTGTAGGAGGAGGCAGGTTTACATAGGCAGTCTCCTGTTCGTCCATAGGTAGAGTTGCTTCCTGAAGCTCTGGTTCTGTTTCCATTTCCTTATGATATGATCCCATTTCCTGCAGTTCGTCGTCTTCAGAGTCTGTGTAGGGGAGGCCTAATAGGTTCGCATTCTTTGAAGAAGTCCTTCCTCCTTTTTTGAAGACTATCTTTTTCCCAATTTTCTCAGGCTTAGAAGAAGGGGTAATTTGGACTGCTGGAAACAAAGAGACGACTCGTCTTTTCCTCTTTTCGCTTCTAGGGGTGGATGGATTTTTAGAGGAGGGGTTATCCTTATCTTCGGGTCGCAATTCTATGTCAAATTCGTTCTAGAAAAGGAAATAAACCCACTCCTCATTCTTTCTCCGCAGATGCTCTGATACCAAGATTTTAATTAGGCCATGGTGGGATAACCTGCTCTGAACCTTTCTTGGCTTTGCCTGGACCTGGTGAGCCATCTTTGTTAGGTTTTTATGAAGATAGAAGGGTAGTTTTAGAGGGCTTCTATCAGTGAAATGATCCAACAGTCTGAAATGATAGACCAGCACTTTGGAATATCTGCCCTCGCATGTAAAATAGACCAAGATGGCCTTTAACAGGTGTTGCCACCTTTCCTCCAAAAAATACATAGGATGTCTTTGTTCCAGGTGATTGTCTGGTGCGCAAGTTTCAGATATGATCTGAATTCGACCTTCTGGGTGGTGGTGGTTTTGAACCATCTTTCTCCTGTCCCTGGAATTTTTGTGCCCGATGCTATGAAGTCTTCATCCACCTAGACTTCTTCTTTCCCAATTTGTGCTTTCCTTTCATTAAATGATAATGCGAAGGCCTCTGCAATTTGCTGATGGGAGCCCTGGAGCTTTAGGAAATAGTTATAGCATCCCACGCTTTTGAAGAATTGGCCTATTTCAGGGTGCGACTTGAGGTAGCCGACATCGTTTAGCTCCTTCTTAAGAACAACTCCTCCCTTCTTCATCTGTAAACCCTTATCGACACCTGCGTTTCAGAAAAGTCGAGCCTTAGGGAAAAAACGACGCGGAATTGGGGAAGAAACAGCTCATTGACAGGTAGTAACGAAGGATGAGGTATGACTTGGTTCAAGGCCTTGACTTCGAGAGATGGTACTGAAGGCCAATCATGAGGATTCACATGACCTGTCAATCTTTCCCTTTTACCCAGGAGCGATCATCATCTGCAACGGGTCTTGAAATGAAAGGATCATGTTTTCGCTGGCGGTGCCCCCTTTCGGCAGTTAAGAAATTATGGACTCCCTTTACTTCACGACTAACCCTTGATTTGACATTTCCACCATTTGATACCGACCCAATTTTGGTAGCCGATGATTTCTCCTTTAAAACCGTAAGCTGCCGAAAAAAGTTCACACATGCCGCTGCTTTTGGTGGCTGTGGACAATCCTGCCTTTGGACTGTAAGTTGCGAAAAACATCTACCTTTCGGTGGCTAATGAACACCGTCATATTCGCCCAAGCCACCGAAGATAGTCCCATGAATCCCGAAGATGCCTCTGCTTTCGACAGCTGTAGAAAATTTCATTCTTGAACTGCAAACTACGAAAAGCATCTGCCTTTCGGGGCTAATGAACACCGTCGTATTCGCCCAAGCCACCGAAAACTACTTTATGAACCACGATATATGTCTTCCTTTTCGGTAGTTGGAGAGTTTCGTCTTTCACGTAGTAAGCTGCCGAAAGTGGGGTTTTGGTAGCTAATGAACCATCGTCAGGCCCGCCCAAGCTACCAAAACCTGAAAATTCTTTTCATAGAAGAGCAAACTCAAAAGTTATTTCAAGCTTCATTACATAATCCAAACCTATGACACACGACCTCAAATGCATATAAAAATAAAAAGACAAAACTCCTATCACCTAAACAAGCACCTAGTCTATTTTTATTTGGGGAGATAACACAATGCAATGCCTTGTGCAATACCTACTTAGATACTGCAATGCAAAATTATGACCTACCTATGTTATTAATATACACCATAATTTCATGTTATCTATGGAATTTGTCCTATTTGAAGAGCCTTCCAACAAAAAAGAAGAAAATGTCGAGAATTGTTTGTATCTCTATTTTGTTTGTGGAATTCAGGTTCTTACTATGAAAACTGCAAAAGATTCCACAAAACTAGTTGCTAAGCTTCACGCTTACCATCACAATGCTAAGATAAAAGTTGGAAAAAAAAATATCAAAGTATGAAGAATTCCATAATTTTTTTACCTTAATTAGTAATTATGTTTTTGCAAATATTTGGCTCGTAGATACTTTGTGGATCATTAAAAAAAATTACATGTTTGGGTTCGTGGTTGTAACTTTGATCCAGTGTGAAGATTCTTCTATTTAAGGGTGCCAAATGAATGGAAGAGCACCTACCTTACATGCAAGTGCCCCATCTACAGAAATCAATGACTAATTAAATGAGTAGTTAATGACAATCAATGACTAAATAATTGATCAGTTAACAACAATCAATGACTAAATAAATGACCAGTTAATTGCACTGAAGGACTAACTAAATGATCAATTAACCAGAATTAATGACTATAAATAAATAACCAGTTAACAACAATCAATGACTAAACAAATAACCAGTTAACAACAATCAATGACTAAATAAATGACTAGTTAACAACAATCAATGACTAAAACAATGACTAAATGTACAACCAAATTGACCAATAAAAACAACCAATACATGACTAATTTTTTGTCAGATATTTAGTCGCATTATAAGTGACTAGCAATAAATGACTATTAGTCACGTGACTAAAATTAGTTATTTATATGCAATTTTTAGTATTTTTTTAGTCATTTATCTCACTTTTTATACTAGTGAAACCATTTTGAAGGTTGAATAGTATGATCTAATCTATGCTTAATTTGATCACATATATTCCATCATCATCGATGCGCCCTATAGTGATTCCTCATTTAGAGATGTGCCGAGGGAATCCCATTCTATTGACAGTGTTATTGGTGTCATGACATCCACCTCAACTCCACATAATCCATTACCCACCTCTATGAGTAGTTATTCATGTGGTAATATTACTAGATTTGAGTGCTCTCATGTGAGGTAAATTTATATTCCCTATCATCCTCCTAATTCTTCATTCCCATCCTCTCATGCAGAAATGAATACACTATAACATTTTGGGTCAAAATTCGATGAAAAAATACGACTGAACGGAAAGACCATCAAAAATTGCTGGACATTACTTAATCATCCGTCATCCCACGGATTTACGCGGTTGTATAGATATTTGTTCATGAACCGTTGCACCTCCAACGTTTCATCAATCATTGTTGTTAGTCCGACGACACTCCCTTGAAACATTGACAGTAAATGGATAACCATTTAAGTTTTGGAACAGTCACTTTTGACTGTTGGATGTTGAAAAATTCAATGTTGACTAAGTTAACATGTGTCGGAATACCAACGGTTTTGATATTTATAAATATAAAAAAATTAATAGTTGTTTCAACAATTTTTCTATAATTGCAACAATTCGAAAAGGTTATAAGGATTTTTTTTCGCACATAAAGCAGTTTTATTTTATCTTCCAAGCCGTACTCCACTAGTTCATTCTATAAGATAGCCATCACTCTATTTTGGTAGGGAATAATTTCATATAACATTGGTGTTGAAGAAAATGAAAGGATTCTTGATAGGTTGTGGGTAGATTTCAAGGAAAGGGGTGATGACAAATGTTATTGCCCTTGTACTGAATGTAGGGTGTATTGTCTTTAATTTTGAGTTATTATGTTATAAACATTTTTTGATTTGCTCCATCATTCTCCACAATGCTCTAGAGATGTTGCAACTCCAAACTTCACATTCATAATTTAAAAAGAGTGACAAAAGTCTCTAAGAGGATTTTCTTCTTATCCCTAAGACAAAGGTCTATTAACAATTTTCAATTCCATAATAGGTTTTCCACCATCCATTAATATTTTTTTCAATATTATCGTTCCATTAAATTTGTGATGAAAATCAATCCCAATATATTTATATTAAAATCACTTTCTCCAAATTAATATTATTACACATTAAATTGTTATAAATAATCTTTTTGGATTTATTATCATAATTTGTTTTTTTTTATTATCATATTCACAATCATGCTCGTATTGGATAAAGTCCTTGAAAATTAAAAATTAAAAGTTTGGAAATATGGAATAAATTAAAAAAAAATATAAGTTTTGGAATATGGAAAAATTAAAAAAAAATATAAGTTTTGGAATATGGAAAAATTAAAAATAAATAACTTGAAAATATGGATTGTATAGTTTTTAATCCAAAATTAATTAAAGGTTTAGGGAGAAAATTAAGTGAGAATTTTCTTGGCATATCAGCACCAGTGGTTTATTTGTAGAAAAGTACCCTACTACGTTACAGACCCGGGCTCGACTCCGGCTGGTGCATTGCAAGTTGATAAGGCTTGTTGTAATTTGAACTTGGTTGAATTTACAGACCCGGGTTCGATTCCGTCTGGTGCATTGCAAGTTGATAAGGCTTGTTGTAATTTGAACTTGCTTGAATTTACGAACAAAGTCACCTCCCCTTCATTCTAAATATCTTATCGTCGTAATAACAGAGCATATCTGAAAATAAACATTCAAATCTTTTACAGCTACAGTCGTTGTAGTATAGTGGTAAGTATTCTCGCCGTCGTAATAACAGAGCATATCTGAAAATACACATTCAAATCTTTTACAGCTACAGTCGTTGTAGTATAGTGGTAAGTATTCTCGCCTGACCCGGGTTCGATCCCCGGAAACATTGTTCATTTTGTCGACGCAATTGTTCAGTTTGTGACATTTATCAATTTAACTCCGTTTCTTGTTCACTAATCCATCCCCTTGAAGTTTCAAATTCGATCAATAGTTGAGTTTGTGACATAAGTATCATAGTTGAGTTTATCATGCAATTGAATTTTTGAATGGTGTGCCACTATATGCCGTATCTTATTAAGACACCTATCGTATATGCTGTATATTATGATAAATTGATTCAAATAATGAGTGATTAGAGAACAATGATGCATAAACTTTCTATAGAAGTTCATGCCACCCAAAAAATTCTTCAAGTTTGAAAGACTCATGGAAGCGAGTCAATCTTTTGGTGACAATGATTGTGGCGGGAGGACTTGCATATACATTACATTAGTGAGTTGGGCATAGAATATTTATTCTCAGAAGATGCTTTGAACTTAAATGCATTATTGTATTATGGTTAGGAGAAACAAAGAGCATGGTTATTGTTGAATAGTTCATTGTCATTCCTAGAGTCCTCGACACTAGAATTTTGAGAACTTTTTATGTTTGTATGTATGTTTATGCAATATTAATGAAATGGTTCAATGTTGCTTTTTAGGATATAGATGTGATATTTCATGTTGTATGTCTAGGCATACTATATATATAGTTATTGGCAATGTGCTCCCACATTTTGCATAGGAAGCATTTGATGGCTTGCTTGCAATCGAGTAGTGTGATGAATTGACTTCCTGCTAACCTTACACTCTATACACAATGCTTCCATCTTCAATACTTGACTACAAGTCTAGAACAAATTGTGGAGGGGGAGGAAGGGTATAAGACACGGGGGCTTCACTCAATAAACCGCTATCATAGCACGTTCGTTCATCGCATATGAAACAATACCCCTAATTTCACTCAATATTGGAAAATACCTTCCAAAATCGTTTTTCTAAACCCCCTCTCAATATGCCTTCCGAATTTAAAAAACCCCTATTTTCACTAGATATTGTATGTATCAATTTTTTCATTAACATTTTTTATACCCCTTTATATTTCTACCTAGTATATTGATATGATACCCCTCTTATGACCCGACATGCATTCTATAATGCACCTTTCTTGTTTCGATGTATATTGTGGATGCACATTACTTCACCCACAATGCAATTACTCAACCATATATCATTATGATTTGCAACATCTAATGCTCTAATGAAGGGATAGGAGATCACTTCTTGTATGTCACTAGAGCCAATGCACATAGTACAACATTTAGATTGCATGTTGCAGTTCCCCAATCGCTGACAAAGCCTGATGTGGGCTAGGTATCCAAGCCCCCAGGGCCTATAACAAGCTCTAGGAGGATGACTAAACCTCCCAAGGCCTATAATAGGCACGAGTGGTTGGGTATTCAAGCCCCCAAGGCCTATCGAGGGCCTATAACAGGCCCTAGAGGCTTAGAGCCTCCCAAGGCTATTGGTAACAACTGGCTGTCAATGACCACTATCTCTCGACTATGATCAACTGGCAACCCTCTTCAACACGAAACCCCTGGCCTCAAGCATGTCTCAAGAAGCGATTTTCCTGCGTACCGGTAAGCCTAAGCCTTGCCTCAACCCTATTTATCATCCATCTGTGATCCCACCATCTCCATTTGGCGGATATTTGTCAGCTCGCTCATATAAAAAAGACCCCAAAGTATTTTTGTATTGTTACATTAAATAAAAAAAACCTTTGCCCCTTAATATATAAGCAATATAATTTTTAGGTTTTCATGATTATTTAATACCCCAATATGAATGAACGTGATATTATATTGCCTTCTAGTGAATCCCCCGTGGTATAAGATCAAGCTTAGTATACTAGAAGATGCAATTGATTATCATACTTCTTATCCCATTTCCTCTACTTTTTTGGTATGTTCCTTGGGTTGTCAAATTAGTGAATCCAACTATCATCTAACATGCTTTCTTCTTACAAAAACTCAGCATACTTATTCATTATTGAATATTTGTTCGAAGATTTATCACTCTTTACCTTCTTGTTTTTCAAATTCAGGAAAGGATTCATTCCTATTCATTGACATTGGTGTTAATGGCGTGCCTTTGATTCAATTCCCTTAGAGTACTCCAAAAAAATTCAAGTTCTTCTTTCAACTCTATGTTGGACTACTCAATATCTTGAGATTCCATTATTTCCCTCCTTCTAGTTCCTCCACTAGTTTTAGAGATTATTTATATGGTTTTAGCCTTTGGGATTTAATAGCATTTATTATACTGAGGTTTATTCTAGGTGAGAAACAATCTAGATTTTTTCAATTCTAATGCTTGATAGTTTAGCATAGGCATTAGTTCTTTGAATCTGGACTTATATTTGTGAATAATTTCTCCTACTAGTTTACATATCTTCAATGATTGAAATGAACTAGGATGAGCATTTGATTTTGTGTTTTGTAGCTTAATTTATTTAATAATGACATCCTAGATTTTGAGTTATAGATGAAAAACTTTAAAGAAAATATCACTTTCCTAACGACAACAAATCTCACTCTCTAATAAATAAATAAGTATGTCAAACATGTTGATAAATGATTACTTAAATTGATTCAAAATAATAGTATTAATACATCTGTATTCCACATGAAGAAACTTTGTCATTTTCTTATGTTTCTATAAACTTCTCAAACTTATGCCTTCGCTTTCTTTATGCCTTAATTTCAAATCAAATTCCAAGTCCCCATGTATTCCACATGAAGAAACTTTGTCATTTTCTTATGTTTCTATAAACTTCTCAAACTTATGCCTTCACTTTCTTTATGCCTTAATTTCAAATCAAATTCCAAGTCCCCAATAGTTTGGTATAAAAACAAAACTTTTTACTCCAAAAAAGAGGTATAAAATCATACTTCTGGTTCCTTCATATTGATATAAAATATTTATTATTATTAAATATGTTACATTAAGATTCAATACATTTAAGAGAATTGCCATATTTGAGGTCATAAACTTTCATTGGCATTCATGTTTTTTTCATTTCTTCTATAAGTGATGATGAACATGCCAACTTGTATAATGTCACAAACTAGTGAGCAATTTCAAGTGATACCAATCATTTGTATCCTTGATTACATGGAATTTTTGGTATGAATTATGTTTTAATCTCAATATCATCTTATTATGTAATTTGTTATTATCTCAAGTATCAACTTATAATTATGATTTTAAATTTTAGAAATTTTCTATGTTTAAATGCCAACGCTAATAAGTGTTGTGTTTGAGAATATGTGATGAAGTTGTCTTGTAGTCCTTTGGTATGGATTGTTATTTTGAGGTCCAAACACGTCCTCCTGCACATGGACATATTTAAATTTAGAATAATTATATTTGGTTTTCAATCACTAGCACATTTGAGGAAATTTGCCATGGTTTTGCGTTGATATTGCCACGTTTTATCATCTCAATTGAGACGATCATGGGCACCATTTTGCGTGGAACTTGTTTCGTGGATATAACGACGAACGTGGAAAGTTGTCGCAATAGAGACGAAAAATGGTCGCCACATGTCTTCTATAAGGTGGTCTTGAAAATGATTTTTTTTATTCATTTTCTACAAATCGTCTCTCTATCGATGAACATTCGTCCCTATAACGACGCAAATATGTTGAAAAAGCTTTAGACAGAAATTTGCTTCCACGAAAAATCGTCGCTCTATCGCTGGTTGTTTGTCGAACATACCAAAACAAAGTCGAAGGCTGCGACGGTTTTGCTATACCCGTGACTATGTTTCGACGCAACTATCAACGAACGTCCATCGAACAGACCAAAAGAAGGAAGGTGCCTTTCCACGGTTTCCATGAAAAACCGTCGCTCTATCGATGGTTGTTCGTCGAACATACCAAAACAAAGATGGAGGCTGCGACGGTTTTGTTATACCTGCGACGATGTTTCAATGCAACTATCGACGAACGTTCATTGAATAGACCAAAAGAAGGTTGGTTCCTTTCCACGGTTTTTCTATACCTTCGATGAAATTGCATCGATATATCGACGATACCTGGAAGTTTAAAAAAAAAATTTAAAACCGTGGAAACTGATGTCTTATGAGTATAACCTAAATGTCCAAGCCAAGTGACATTATATTAGTGAATTTTGGCATTGGACAAGAGCTTATCATCTTTTCTGAGAACAAAGATGATTAAATGAAATTGATGGTGATTTTATCATGGTTTTTAGAATTTTCAAGTGCAAAAGAAGAGAATGAAAAAAGAGATTGATCTAGTATATCTCATTTGATTGATTTAATTGTAAAGTCAACAAAGAAATGCTTAAACCTTTCATGAGCAAAAGAGGTTGGAAATAAATGCTTACAAGTTACAACAAATTGAATGCAAAACTAGCATTAGCAGTGGATTTCATGCCCAAAACATTTCAATTTGGTGTAATCTTAAGTTGTTTTGGGATCTAAAATTGTCACAACAACACTGAAGTTTGAGCCAGAGTTGATCTAAATCTGGTGAAAGCATGGATATTTTTAGTCACTAACTGACATATTTAGTTGTTTATACTATTGTTGTTAATGCCCCATAATGTTCCTAGGAGGATGAAGTACTCCATGATAGTTTTTGTGCTATGAATCCCCATTTTTCATGTTTTTTTCTTTTCAATATGGTAACCACCTTTAACCAAAAGACATGGAAACTGGTTGGAAATTGTTGGAATGTTAGGTTGGGATCAAATTCAGTTCCTTAAGGGAGGAAGAGATTCTACAATCGTGGAAGTTGGAACAGGGTGTCACATGCATTTTGTACAATAAATTCCACTGGAAAAGTTTTTAATATTGTACATACATATAGGATATGGAATATTATAGCGACCTTAACTCAACCCCTAGGGGAAAAGAGTAGTTGTTCACCTAGAAAATATTTGTAGGCTCTTTGTAGTGCCAACTGGTGGTAAGCTGTTTTGAATTTGCACATTACTGGAAGAGATGAAAATGAAAAACTGATCCTTCTTATGCAACCACCTCAAGCATGGCCAAAATCAGTCAAAGTTAGTACCAAATATGCCCAAAAGAAATAAAAAAAGGTTCCTTGAGCACATGATAGGAAAGAGACATGTTAATCAACAAAAAATTGACAACTTATTTCTATTCTTTTACTATGCATGATCTCATATAACAAAAATTCATCATAGATCACCTTTTGGCATTGATCAGAAGCAGGTTGCACAGTTGAGCATGCAATTTGTAGTTTGGAAACCATATCATAATTGCCTTGGAGACACTCCTCATGAAATAACATCACTTGCTCTACTACATGTGAAGAGCTACTAGTGAGAATTCATCATACTACAAAAAACATAAGGTGCATTGAATTCGTCTTTATTGAAAAATAAAAAAATAACTCAACCCCTAGGGAAAAAGAGTTGTTGTTCACCTGGAAAATCTGTGTAGGATCTTTGTAGTGCCAACTGGTGGTAATTTGTTTTGATGTTGCTCATTATTGGAAGAGGTGAATATGAAAAGTTGATCCTTCTTATGCAACCACCTCAAGCATGGCCAAAATTGGTCAAGTTAGTATCAAATATGCCCATAAGATAAAAACAGTCCCTTGAGCACATGATGGGAAAGAGACATGTTAATCAACAAAAAATTGACAACTTATTTCTATTCTATTACTAGGAATTATCTCATGTAGCAAAAAAATCATCATAAATTACCTTTTGGCACTGAGAAGTAGGTTGCACAGTTGAGCATGCAATTTGTAGTTTAGAAACCATATCATAATTTCCTTGGAGACACTCCTCGTGTAATAGCATCACTTTATCTGCTACCTTTGAAGATCTAGACATATCAATTTATGAAGGGCTCACCATAGTTAATGATAAAAATTCCAAACAGATTGAGGAAAGAAACCACATAACCAATCACATTGCTTTTCTTGGGCCCTAGCAAGTATGAATAATTGAAATATTCTTAAGGGATATTGTAATTCAATTCAATCATTAGAGATTCTAGCTTTTTCATCATTTTGAGAAATTAACAGCGTATATATACATTTGTAGAAGAATTACAGCTGGTTAGGTTTAACGATTGTGTCAATTCTTGTTCTAGTAGTGGTGTGTCCATTGTAGATGCAAAACTTTGCCAAACAATGTTTGAGTTGAAGTTGTAGAGAACAAAATTGCCTGAATATTGCATCTCCCCTAACTCAACAAACAATATTATGGTCTCATACATCTAGACTGTTGATTTTCCATCTCCCAGTTGAATATTTCCATCTTGACCAAAAGTGAGGAATCCTTCTTCACTTATTGGTTGGATTTTGATAAACCCAAAATCATAAACCTTCAAATTTTACAGATACATAAACGTTACAATAATAAAAATCAATCATCACTACAATCCAAGAACTTATGTATCCAAATAGGAAACTTCACAATATAAAATAAATATAGAAGATGATTTTTCTAATACAAAAGAAATACAATAGAAAACATACGATACAAACATAAAAATGCAAAACATATTTGTGTGATATTTTTGGGCTACTTTCTCATGCATTCCAATTGGAACTTTGATGACTAGTCTTTGTACTTAATGATGATACAATTGGAATTCTCATTGACCCCATTTGGTCATCTTTGGATGTTAATATAAAATATATTTCTTTCTCTCTCACTATATTTTTAAACCACATGCTCACAAGTGCTAAGGCTAATGATCACACCTTGATGAGCAATAGGGACGACTCGGCTGCATGGAAACAAAATAACAAGAATGATCTATCATTAGGAAACTATGCTAAAGTTACACAGATACTAGGTTGCCATGGATAATTTTATGTTGAATAAGAGAGGCAATTGTAGATGAGATGAATCAGCTAGATCAAAGTGGCAAGCTACCAACGCGATAGACAATCACGAAGCCTTGGATCCTAATTGGGGGTAGTTGAAGGGTAGACATTCTCAGGTAGAGGTATCAACTAGAAAGAAGACCAAAAAATCAGATAATGAGTTATGAGCTCTTGGATTCTGACCTGCAGTTCTCATATCTTTGTTATTTTGTTTTTAATTTCATAAGGCATGTACTGAGCTTCACGAGAGAAATAGAAACACCAGACTTTATGATACTCTCCCATTATTCCCTTTTTTATAATTTTTTAAGTAGGTTGATTTGATGGCTTCTTGTGGTGTTGAACTTAAGCTAAATATAATACTTTTCTAGTTTAAATCAAAGTTAAAGGAAGAAGAGAAACCACATAATACAAGCACTTTCGTTTGGATAAGATGTTACTGGGACTTGTAACCTCGTTAGGTGGCCTAAGATACCCCGGATTTCCCATTAGCAAACATATTCTTACCTTACTAAGAAGCATTTTTGTTTTATGTAGAAGGTTGTCTCCTAGTTTGGATGATAGTATAAAAGTAGTTATTTACTATTGGTTGTATCTCTTGTATCTTAATACAATGAAATAGAATTTAAGGATAAAGACAAACAGATGAAGGATAAAGAACACGTCAAAACCCTTACCTTATCATTATCCTTTCGCCAGATCCATTAAACCATACAACTTGATAAGAGTTGTCCATGAGATGCATTTCCATCACCAAGACCTGCATAAATCATCAAAGACAGAATTTTTATATGAGTAAATAATATATAAGCAAATAAATAGTCATTTAAATCCTACTACAAAGTCCTGTAGAAATCAATGAACCGTGAAATGTTAAATTTATTAACAATATTTTAAGAAATAGACATGCATTTAAAAATTTACAACCATCTTTAATACATAGTAATAAAAGAGTATTTATACCTTATTGAGCTCCTCTGTGTTTTGAGAATATTTTTATATTTTCTACTGAACAAGGCCAACCACGTGAAGGTGGAAGCTCATATGGCCCCTCCCCCCCCTCGCATCGCTCTCAATTCCCCATACCCAATAAATGATGTTGTTTACATGGAAAACATATAAACATTCATGCATAACTAGGCTAGTCATCAAATCATATAAACATAAAAACATTGAAGCATAATGAGTTAATTCATATAAACAATGTTTCAGACTAATAACATCGATATACATCCAAATACAAGTCATGAATTTATACATCTATTTTTTCTTTGATTTATGTTTGTTTGCATTGTAATAACTGACGATTAGGGTATTATCATCATCATTTGGTGGAATATCTACAAAGCCATGTCCTGCTAGTGTTTATGTTTCCATGCCCTCATGTATCATACTTCTTGTACGTCGTTGAGTAGGGTGTGGAGGTCATTTTGAAGGGGCATGAACTTCAACAACGAAAATGGGCATATCGATATGTTGAAATATTATTAAAATTAATAGTTCATTATTTTGATTAAATTTACAATTCTGATCATTATTTGTCAGTGTAGCTATGACAGTTGGTGTGTTAATTGTTTCTCTACTTGCTAATTCCTCTTGCGGTTCACCCTCCTAAGCTACATGGTCTTCCATTGAAAGAAGACAATTTATAAGTATACGTCAGGAAATAAATATCTATAATCACAGTAAATATTTATATCTCCAAATCACACATACCAGAATGGATACTCTGCGCCCCACTATCATGAGACATGCACACCCCAACATCAGCGGGTACGTGCTGAGTACCGCTAGATTCACTGTTGCGGTTGCACTGTTGCTTAAAAGAAAACATAAATATTTAGTTATGGGTGATATAATAAAAAATGAATAGACTTTAATAGTATACTGCAATGATGTCCTTATTCATTTTATTTACCTACATCTGCATCATTGGGGAGATTGGAGTCTGCCCCAATATTTTCTGATATTCAATCACACTTTTAAAACCATACTTGAAATCAAGCTTTAGGTCTTCCTCGGTGGCATCATCTTGGAACGTATTTCCCTGCAATGCATAACACATTTAAAATTTCCAGTATCAAAAACATATATTTGTTCACTGCTATCAAATAAATATTCCCCACAGTTAATAATTTAATTCTTACAATTCGGGCTCTTAGTTTTCTATAGCCACCCTGGCCCAGTCTATGTTGCCCATGCTTTTCCACTCTATCATTGGTTTCTTTGGAGGTGTCAGGTAGCCTATATATGGAATTTTGAAAAACGTTAGATATCAAAATTCTTACTTAAAACAAAAAAGAAAAAAATAAATGAGCATATTTCACTAAAAAGATGATGTGTTGTACCTTGCTTTTCCAGGTAGTGGTTGTTTCCTTGTCTTTTTAGCAAGTTCTCCTTTTCATCCTCTATGAGTTCCTTCCACTCTTTCTCTGAAACCATGGGAGGGCGCTCATGCTTGAGGTCAAGTTGCAATTTATCCCTATATTGGGCCCTGGTATATTTTAAATTCTCGTCGGCTAACTTTGCAACCACTTTCTTGTTGAATGTATTGCCGAACAAGTTTACCATGTGGTCTATCAATTCATCTCTCTTTGCGCTATCTTGGATATTCCAGGGTGTGCGAATGGTGGGGCCAAACAGCTCTAATGCTTTGCCACTCAAATTCCTATAGAAAACATTGTTTCCTGCATAAACATGTAATCCATTAATTTATAATAATTTCAATGTATTTCCATTTCAATTTCATGATTAAAATGAATAAATTAATTAATAAATACCTGCAATATTTTGAATCTTGATCGAAACATAAGCTTCATCCACCAGAAAGGTGAGATCTAGTGATATGGTGCTTTTAACTCATGCTGCTCCAGGAAACGTTTCCTGGTCATCTACAGTGCGTTCATCTTCAGAGTCATGTGGAGTCCTAGGCTCCGTCTCATCATGCTCTGGCATGTCATGCAGATTAAAATCAGTGACCTCATCAATGGATTCGAGGCCAACCGCAGGAGTGTCAAAAAGCCTCATTGGTACATTGCTTTGTCGATGTTGTTGCTGCATTGTGCTATGAATATAAATAGGATATTAATAAAATAATAAATTTTTATTTTATTATTATCCTATTTATATTCGTAGAACATTGGAGCATCACTACTACCTATACCTGTATCGACAGTTACTCTAGTCATGGGTTGTAAAAACTCCTACAAACGAAAATCATGTCATAGCTTAAAAAAATATGTGAAGATGCCACTTACCCCATAAGATTTTATTTGTTCTTTCGGCTCTTCAATCCTTGCCCTGATCTCCCGTGTCATGGGCCTTATGCGAGCCAAGGAAAGTATTTCTATGTTTTCTTTTTTCAGGGCCTTCTTTATAGTTTCCATTGGGTCTATGGAATAGTAAATTTCATCCTCAAGCTCCCCATCACCTAGATCAAGTTCACTGGACTAAATTCATCAAACAATAAAATTAAGAAAAATAATTTTAAAATCATTCAAACATTGTTATTGTAATGAAATTTAGTTACTATTAAGAACTAACACTTACCTGATGTGGTGATGTGGCCGGTGACTTCCCACGGTCACTCCGTACTGATCTAATTCTAGTGGGTGACTGTCCATAGTCACCCTGGATCGTGGAAGCAACAGGTGCCTTTCCATGGTCGTCACCCTAACACAATAAATCAATCAATAATTCATCATAAGCACAGAAAAATGAGAATGTCAACAGTGGAAATCGAATGTTAATAGAAAAAATCAAAACATTTAGTTATTATATTTAACACTTACCTGACGGGGCACAGAGTGTGACCTTCCACGGTCACCCTGGACCATGGAAGAATCAAGTTCCTTTCCATTGGCGCCACCCTGACACAACAAATCAATAAATAAACATCATGAAAATAATTGTAACATAATAAAAAATGAGATATTGCAATAATATTTATTTTTACCTCGGAAGTAGAGGACACGCGTTCTGTTCCATGATGAACATGGGCAGACCCCTGCCACAGTGTAATACGCATGTTGTCACATGGAAATCTTCTGGGGTTGGAGTTTCTAGTTATTGTACTCATATGTAGTTACTATATTTGGTTGAGTCAATAATTGTAACATAAAAAAATGAGATATTGCAATAATATTTACTTTTACCTATGAAGGAGAAGATACATGTTCTACTCCATGGCGATGAGAAGACCCCTCCCATAGTGTAATAAGCATGTTATCATATGGAAATATTCACAATAAGAAAGAAAAAAGTGAATGCTAAAAGTGAAAATCGAATATTAACATAAAAAATAGAGATATTTAGTTATTGTAGTCATATTTATTTACTATATTTAACATTTACTCGATGAGGCATAGTTTGTGAACTTCCATGGTCACCCTGGACCATGGAAGCAGCATGTGGCTTCCCATTGTGTTAAATTTTCAGAATTTACTTCAATCTGATCTAGGATCTTAAATGAGAGAACAACATGTACAGCAAATCTACAGCATGTCAATCATGGACACAATAATGCAAGCACACAAGAGACACAAAGTTTACTTGGGGAAAACCATAAAGGTGAAAAACCCCAATAACTTCCTCAGAGATAGATAGAGCAATGATACAACCAGAATACAAGAGATATTCTTCTCCTAGCAGTAGAGCCTCCTCCTCCACAAGTGCGCCACTCTCCCAAGTGTGAGTGAGAGAATAGAATGTGTAAAATGAGAGAGACACACACTCTATTTATACACTAACTTGACTTGACCTTTACTCAACTAGGTCGGCCTCAACTTAACCACTTAACATAATGCTGACTGGGCCGACCCCCACTAGGGTGGTCTAATAACCCTTTGACCCACATGGCCGACCCCCAATAGGGTGGTCTAATAACCCTTTGACCCACATGACTTATACAGGGTCGACCCCAACAAGGTGGTCTAATAACCCATCAAGTATAAGTTACGACACTTACAATATAAATGACGACACTTCCGTATAGAGGAATAATCACATCTCTATAGGAATACAATATACATATATGTGAAATACATTCCGAAGTTACATATACATCAACACTCCCTCTTAACTAGGAAGATATTTCTCGACACAGGTCTTCTAGCACAAGTCTTCTTCTCTGGATCATCGTCACTAGATAATCGTCATCGAGTCATCATCATCATCACTGCTGCTGCTATCTCAATAAATCTCTGAATCTACTTGTCATAGGAAGTTCTACAGAGCCAGTCCTTTTTCATACTGGATGTAGGCCCACCACCTGCAGGTCTTCGTCATCACTGGCCATACTGTGGAATCCTCAGGACTTATTACGTGCATCACAAAACCTTGAAAGAGCATCCCAGGCTGTTACGAGCACACGGCTCTACCTATAGGATATCCCAGGGCCATATTATATGTGACCTCACCACAAAACCTCGCAAGAGCATCCCAGGCTATTACAAGCACATAGCTCTACCTATAGGATCTCCCAGGGACAGATTATATGTGGTCACCAAAAAACCTCGCAAGAGCATCCCAAGCTGTTACGAGCACACAGCTCTACCTATAGGATCTCCCAGGGACATATTATATGTGGTCATGAAAAAACCTCGCAAGAGCATCCCAAGACTTATTACGGGCACACAACCCAACCTATCGGATCTCCCAGGGACATATTATATGCCATAGGACAAAACCTCGAAAGAGCATTTGCCAGATATCCCAGGGCCAGATTATATGCCATAGGAAAAACCTCGAAAGATTATCTGCAGATCTCCTAGGGCCAAATTATATGTCCTCCCAGAGAAAAACCTCGAAAGAGCATTTTCCAGATATCCCAGGGCCAAATTATATGCCATAGGCAAAACCTCGAAAGATTATCTGCAAATCTCCCAGGGCCAAATTATATGCTCATCTGCACAACCTGATCCATGGCCATAGAGTATCAACCTGATACTCACCATACATCATCTTGATGTACACATGATCATCTTGATCATCATCACTGCAACATCATGCTGCAAGTCATCTGGAGCAACATCCTGAAGCTCGTCATCCATGATCATCCTGATCATACAATGCATCTACTTGATGCATACCAAGTATCTACCTGATACATATCATCATACATGATCCACCTGATCATACAGTGTATCCACCTGATACAAATACAAATACATGATACATATTACCATACATGATCCACCTGATCATACAATGCATCTACCTGGCATACCAAGTATCTACCTGATACATATCATCATACATGATCCACCTGATCATACAGTGTATCCATCTGATACAAATACAAATACATGATACATATCACCATACATGATCCACCTGATGATACAATGTATCCACTTGATACATATACAGATACATGGTCCAAGCATCCAACATGATGCATATACAAAATACATACAAATGATCCAACCGATCATATCCAACATCCAACATGATGCGTACATACATATACATATAAATGATCCAACTGATCATATCCAACATCCAACATGATGCGTACATATATAAATGATCCAACTGATCATATCCAGCATCCAACATGATGTGTATATAGAGTAGTAACTGGAGAATCGTCCCGATGCTCATCATCCAGCGCTTACATCCACAGCCATGTGAAGGATCCTCCTTCCAACATGCTTGGAATGGCTTCTGCAAATGTGTCCATCACTTCTTCCTCAAAGTGTCATCAATCTGAAGAACACCAAGCCTCTCGCTGAAGTACTCGAACTTCACCCTGGCGAGTGGCTTCGTCAATCTGCTCATCTGTTGCAATGTATAGGAGCTTCACAGCTCCTCTCTACACCATATCCCTGATATAGTGATATTTGATCTCTATGTGTTTCGACCTATCATGAAACACTGGGTTCTTAGACAGCTTCACACAACTCTGGTTATCACAAAAGATACCAGTAGCATCCAACGAGAGATAAAATAACTCAGACAGTAGCTTCCATAGCCATACTGCCTCACAACTAGCTGAATAGGCTGCAACATACTCTGCCTCAGCTGTACTCAATGCTACGCAGGACTGCTTCCTGCTGAACCAAGAGATCACACTTGATCCCATACTGAAGCATCACCCAGATGTGCTCTTCCTATCTACAGCACTACCTACCCAATCTGAATCAACATAACCCTGTAGGTTAAACTTTTGATTCGCTTCATACTTGAGCCCATAATCCACTGTACCTTTCAGGTACCTCAGAATATTCTTTACATCAACCAGGTGAACACTCCTCGGATCTGTTAGGAACTAGCTCAATGTGTTCACCGCAAAGAAAATATCTGGTCTCATGTTCGTCAGGTACATCAAGGACCCAATCATCTGACGATACATAGTGACATCAACTGGTTTAGATGAAGCATCACACAGAAGCTTCAAGTTCGTTGCCATAGCCTCGCAGTCCATCATCCCGAACCTCTTCAGGATCTCTACTGCATACTACCCTTGTCCAAGGAAGATTCCATCTACACTCTGCCACACCTCCATACCTAGAAAGTGGTGCATCATACCCAATTTCTGCACATATATGACTCCCTATCATGTGTCTCAGAACCAAGTGGCTTCTCCACATACACTTCTTCTTCAACTACACCATTCAAGAAAGCTGTCTTGAAATCCATCTGGTGTATCTTCTATTTCATCACTTTTATATTTCTCTATGCTGCCATCTGCAGCATGCTTGATCTTGATAGATCCATATGGAATTCATAACAAACTTCCCTTCAGGTCTTGGGACTACATCCCAAACATCATTCTTCATGGTCGACGGATCATGGCATCTTCCCATATCCTGGGAACTTCAATATCTTCAATAGATAATTTTGTTGCTGAACAAATGTTGTAGTTCTTATTTTGTAGGTGATGGCATACGATCTTTCCTATACAACAAGTTAAATTGCATGATTAGAAAACATCTCATAGTTTTCAGAACAAATTCTTACACATAAAGAAATATGTCATACAGTCATGCAATTATCTTAGCCAATGCTTCAATACAACATTTATCCATATCCCGTAACTTTCTAGATGCCTTCCAATCTCTACCAGAACATTGTTAAGAGTGTGCACAACTCCCAACATGTCAGCAAAGAGGTTTCATTCTAGATAAGTAGCAATGGAATGTTGTACAGTGCCATAGGACACTTACCCATGCATATTAGTAGTATATTGTTCATCAATGCAACTATTTTAATATGCATAATACACAACCTAATTCTAGGAACATCAGTATATACATTATTGAACAGTATTATTTAAACAATAAAATATGCAAGTAATGACAATTCAAATACTTATCTTTGTTTGTTTGTTGGGTTAACTCCCTCTCAGTCTTTGCTTCTTTTCTGCAACTCCATTCTTATGTGGATTGTGAGAAGTGGTCAACTCCCTCTGAATATCTGCATCCTTCCAGAAACTACTGAAGTGTGCTCCTTTGCTTTCTTGCAGGAACAACTAGAGTGTGCTCCCTCTTTATCTTTGCTTCCTGGATTACCTGTCCTTGAACTTACATCCATCCTTAATCACTATGCATGCTTATTAGTATCATCATTGTGTTATCCTTGAGGTCTCATACATAATCACACATTTATTAGTATAATCTTAATACTATCAAAACACAATAATCTAAAACATGTATATTCATGATCATTCATAGATAATAAACATTAGTATTCAAGGTTTCAGGGAAGTCTTCTTTTACTCATACATATTCTTCATACGACTCTTTTGGTTAGTTGAATCATCAATCAAGATAAGAGATATAATATGCATAAAACCCGTGATTATTCAAACCTATACCTTCATGATTCTTCTGGTTAGTCATATCATCAATTATGGTAAGAAACATAATATGCATACAACCATGATTATTCAGACCTATGACTTCATGAATAATCATAATCAACAACACAACAGTATAAGATCCTAACACAAGGTAGGATTCTAGCTTGATATAGGAAAAACATACCTGGATTAGCATGCTAGCTAGTTATGTCTAACATACCCGCATAATGTCTTCTGGTTCTCTTCAGTGACTTGTGCTATTAACCTGCATGTCTCATAAGTTAACCATTGTAGAACCAAGTTATACATACCTCGAAAGTATATCTTCTATGTGATCCTTGACAATGGATGAATCTTTGTCTTCATGTCACCATGAGTATATGTTCTTGAAGTAGAACATGATTTGACTTTCTTGGTGTACCTTTTGTGTTAGCAAACAACATAAACCTCATACAACATCACAATGCATTAGTACAATCATAAGTGTCAAAACCTTAATCAATGAATATCTTCTATTAAGGTGATACGACAAGTCCAGTAATTAATCAAGATTGTACTGTAATGATACGAAGACAAACATATGATAAGCTTAACCATGAAACATACCTGTCAAGATTGCTTGTAATCTTCTTATGGAATGCCTTAGCCTCATCTCCCTCTGAGACAGGAACTTCTTCACTTATGCAGGTGACCAATCCATCTTCTTCTAGGATCAACCCAATCCACTTGATTTGCAAGAACTGGACCTGGAGCTGGATTAGGGCTTGTCAAAGAAACCCCACAAATTCAGAATTTTGAATTTCAAACTTCCGAAAGGATAGAAATATGCGCCTTGATGAGTTGATCAAGTTGGTATATTCAGAATTTGAAAACTACAAAGTTTCACCCCTCAAAATTGCCTTTTAGATTTCTGGATTCACTAGGGAGGACCCTGAATTAGGGTTTGAGTTTCCCGGAGCTTCACCCAACCAAAATATTTGATTCAAAACTCTAAGCTTCGATTTTTCTGAGGAGCTTCCATCCGTCGTCACAGATTTCCAAAATTCCAATTTTTACAGAAGCCCTAATTTTCCATCTTTCCGATCAAAGTCCCGAACTGGGGTTTGATCAAGCCCAACCTTCTGCCCAACCAAAAAATATAATATTGGTCTCTAAATTTCTATTTTGATGAGTAGCATCCAGCCGTGGTCTCCGATTGCAAAAATTCCAACTTTCTTCGAAGCGCTAAATTCCGGAAGCCATGAATGAAGGTACTAAAAAATAATTCTGTTTTGACAGAACTATGTACCTGATTGTTTCTGGTGTAACTCCGAACTTTTTGATCCACAGGGTCTGAAACGATTTTAAGAGATAACCTGACCTGTTGTCTTTCCATCTCGATAGGTATAAACTCAATTGGATTCTCTGAGAGAGAGTTATGCCAAGTGTCCCAACGTGACTTGTTTATGGGATAATACAGGAGAGCAAACTTGTACGGAGTGACACATGTCACTATTTCAACTTCGGCCTCTGAAAAATGTTTTTGCGATAGTACAGTCTGTGTACTACCTATCACTTTTTACGAAATTTCATTTGGAGCTTCCTAGCCCAAGTTATGACCTTTTTCCCAAGGTCACCTGATTTTGACTCAGATCTGGAAGAGGCAGAAACCCTATATTGTACAGATCATAAATCACAAAGTAAAACGAATTAGAAGTTTTCCTTTGGGCACAAGGTACATGGGGATCTGATCTTTGACCTGTAAAAGTTTCAGATCCGAAAGATTCGCCAAAACGGATTTATAGCGAAAGTTCTATGATGACTGGTTTTTGCTATATCAAGCCCTAGCATCGTAAGTGCAACAAGTGTCATACATGCCATATCATGCCTTCTTTCAGGCTAGCTCTGATACCATGTTAAATTTTCAGAATTTACTTCAATCTGATCTAGGATATTAAATGAGAGAACAACATGTACAGCAAATCTACAGCATGTCAATCATGGACACAATAATGCAAGCACACAAGAGACACAGAGTTTACTTGGGGAAAACCATAAAGGTGAAAAACCCCAATAACTTCCTCAGAGATAGATAGAGCAATGATACAACCAGAATACAAGAGATAGTCTTCTCCTAGCAGCAGAGCCTCCTCCTCCACAAGTGCGCCACTCTCCCAAGTGTGAGTGAGAGAATAAAATGTGTAAAATGAGAGAGACACACTCTCTATTTATACACTAACTTGACTTGACCTTTACTCAACTAGGTCGGCCTCAACTTAACCACTTAACATAATGCTGACTGGGCCGACCCCCACTAGGGTGGTCTAATAACCCTTTGACCCACATGGCCGACCCCCAATAGGGTGGTCTAATAACCCTTTGACCCACAGGACTTATACAGGGCCGACCCCAACAAGGTGGTTTAATAACCCATCAAGTATAAGTTACGACACTTACAATATAAATGACGACACTTCCGTATAGAGGAATAATAACATCTCTATAGGAATACAATATACATATATGTGAAATAAATTCCGAAGTTACATATACATCAACACATTGCCACCACCTTGACAAAATAAATCAATCAATAAAAGTTGAGTCAATAATTGTAACATAAACAAAAATGAGATAAGCATAACAATGTAATAAGCATATTATCACATGGAAATATTCATAATAAGCACGAAAAAAATGAATGTCAAGGGTGGAAATCGAATGTTAACAGAAAAAATCGAAACATTTAGTTATTATATTTAACACTTACTTGACGGGGCACAGAGTGTGACCTTCCACAGTCACCTTGGACCATGGAAGTAGGAGGTGCCTTTCCATTGGTGCCACCCTAACACAATAAAATAAATAAACATTATGAAAATAATTGTAACATAATAAAAAAAGAGATATTGCAATAATATTTATTTTTACCTCAGAAGTAGAGGACATGCATTTTGTTCCATGACAATCATGGGCAGACCCCTGCCACAATTTAATAAGCATGTTGTCACATGGAAATATTATGTGGTTGGAGTTTCTAGTTATTGTAGTCATATTTAGTTAATATATTTTGAGTCAATAATTATAACATAAACAAATATGAGATATTGCAATAATATTTACTTTTACCTCCGAAGGAGAAGATACATTTTCTGCTCCATGGCGATGAGAAAACCCCTACCACAATGTAATAATCATCTTATCATATGGAAATATTCACAATAAGCACGAAAAAAGCGAATGGTAACAGTGAAAATCGAATGTTAACTGAAAAAGTCGAAACATTTTGTTATTGTAGTCATATTTATTTACTACATTTAACATTTACCTCACAAGGCATAGATTGTGACCTTCCATGGTCACCCTAGACAGTGGAAGCAGCATGTGGCTTTCCACTGCTTCCACCTTGACAAAACAAATCAATCAATAAAAGTTGAGTCAATAATTGTAACATAAAAATAATGATATAAGCATTACAGTGTAATAAACATGTTATCACATGGAAATATTCATAATAAGCACGAAAAAAGCGAATGTCAATGGTGGAAATCGAATGTTAACAGAAAAAATCAAAACATTTAGTTATTGTAGCCATTTTTAGTTACTATATTTAGCATTTACCTGATGAGGCATAGCGTGTGACCTTCCACGGTTACCCTGGACCGTGGAAGCCACATCTATTCGATTTAAGCTGTAATCGATCAATAACTCTTCACCTGGAAGTATTGCTTTTGTTGCACATACAAATATACGATGTTCTTTGCGTCCCTCAAATTCGCAATTCGGCTTTTTAGTTGTTTTCACTAATCGTGTACTATTTATAAATCCGACAGCATTTCCGGACGCTTTTGGTCTCCCATCAATATACATAGTCGCCCCTTTGTTTTTATTGTTTTTTGCTAGTTGTATATAATTTACGGAAACTCCTTATCTCCGCATAATTAGATTATATTGGACCAAGATCAACTAGTTATTGTATCTATATAATGGTCCGACATACTCCATCAATGCAGTTATAGTTCCATATCCAACCTTAATGCCATCCATGGAAAATATCCCCAATCCATGTAAGGACGAAGGAGCAATGTGATACATCCTCCCATTGATGAAGAAATCTATGTCCACTTGAGGTAGCTTATTAGGTACCCATCGTTGCACTAGATTTCTATACCTCAAGGGAAACTCAATGTCACATATGCTCTCAGCATCATAATTACATGACCCTCCGTTGGGCATAAAATATTGCATGCGTCTACGAAATCCTTTCCTTACCTTTTCAGATTTAGTTGATATATAACCGGTAGATCTAGTACAACACGTCTCACTTTCAACCTCTCTGAGTATATCTTCATCATCACTCGAGGAAGATAGATCTGACAGATACCTATTTGGTGGTACCTACACTCGATAAAACAAGAATGTAAGTTACCAAACAGATATAATTTAGCATACAAATATATTTACTTGTAATGTTTTAATATCAAAAGTTATTTCTTCCCAAAAACTTTATCAAAATCTAATTTTCTCTCAAAGGTGTAATTTATTTTAGAGTTATTTATATTTGAATTATTTTTAAGTATAAGACACAATTTGATTTGATTTGGAATTTGTTCACAACACGGATATAGAAGTGTGTTTCTTGGGCCACTTAACTAGTTAATGCATGCAAGAGGTATGGGGCTCCCCCTCATATAGATCATGTTGGGGATTCAATTTGGAACGGGCAGTGGTCATATTGCTTCATTCATGGATTTCCCACCGAAACTCGACAACGTTATTCTAACACTCCCTCTTCCACAGTGGTTTGATATGCAAGTTTCCTCATGCAAGGTACTCCTTCTCTAACTATGTGCTACATGTGCGCAATGGTACTCTATTGTATGACAATGTGGTCATAAAGGTCCAACTCTACTCCTCAACATAGGTCCTTGGTTCCATCACCAACCTCCATGAAGTATCCTCCTCAACCCAAGCATCATCAAATTAAGTGTCCAACCTGCAAGGTGTGTAGGTCCCAAGCTCTAAGGGTTAAGTACCCAATGCTCCTCCTCCTAGGTAAGTACCTCCCTTGATCAAGAAATCGACTCCCCCATTGTGTGCACCCAATGAGTTTATCAACATGTCTATTAGGTAACAATATCCTAAGGGTACCATGTCAACACAATAACCAAGGCCAAGCATCCACCCAAATCGAGACATTGTTATGACCTTGAAGCATCACAAGGGGCTAGGAGACCTATTGCTCCTCTACCGAGATGAGAACAATTTTGCAGTAATCCCAAAATCTAACACATAGTTTTCCCTAAAATGAATAATTATATCTAAAAACTAGGTGGACATGTGTATTACTCACTCATTATCCTTGCCAAAATTTTTAGGTGCATGCAGTTAATACACATGAAATTTATAACATCATATCCATAAAAGAAAAATGAGTATGGAGTAACATAATTCTCTACAAAACTTGTTTTTGCTTCAAAGTGAAATTCTCAATGTAGATATGAGTTTTGATTGCTTGAAGTTGAATGAACAAAAAACTTTACAAATTTAATCGTCAACAAGCAAATGTACTACCCATTTTTCGTGTTTGCACCCTTATACCAACGGAGACAACCACATGAAAGTCGTTTCTTCCAATACCATATTGGTTGATTGGTTGGGGGGTCAATATGCTTTCTTGGTATACAATGTTAAACAATTAGAAACCCCTATAATATGGCACCTTAGAATAGCTTAGAACGCTTTAACTTACACTAAATTTGGCCAACTTTTGCTCATTTTTTCCAAATTTCATGCAATTTCATACATGGAGGGAATGTGGGCCCATGCACAAAATTGTCCTAAATTGGGCTAGATTTGGTCAATTTTACAAAAAGCACACCATTTTTTTTTAAATTTCAAGCATGAAATGAGGTGGAATAGCATTGAGTCTGACTCCCACTCTCTACCATGCATGTTTGAAATTGTAAAGGATTTGGAAAAATTTGGAACATTTTGTTAGTGATTTTAGCTATGGGGAGAGGGTAATGATAAAAATCAACCTTGGTGGAGGGGGAGGATTCTAGACATCATTTCTCCTCTCTCCATGCAATAAAACTCACAAAAATTGGCGAATTTTTCCCTCCCTCCATGCCTGAGTTTTTTAAATGGGATAACATGGTGAAATGTTACCAAATTTAGACCAATTTTAGGTAGTTTTGAGTGGTTTTGCACATGGACGTGGATAGAGTGATGTTGGATCCTGAATCGTCTTACACTACCCAAGACCATTTTCTCACCATTGCTACGGTGTTCTGCAACACGAAAATCCCAAATTTGTTTGGTCGTGATGGTAGGGTTCAGGTCCGTTCTCTATCAAACGTGCGGTGGATGGGTTCAGGGCTGGCATTTGACCTGCAAAATGCCTGTCATGGGTCATTTTCCCCCTCAAATATGACCTATATTTTATATAAACCCTCAGAAAAAATGAAGTAAATAGTGAAACGTCTGTATTTAGTGTGTAAAAAATCAAAACTGTGGGATTTTTCCCAAATTCCTACGCTGCTAG